>CM076970.1:24188222-24458222 GCA_039105355.1 Benthosema pterotum | reverse complement strand
CCTGTAAGGCTGTAACGGTGTCACAGCCTTCACCACAATGACTTCCATGGCTCCATGCACAGGGGCCATTTCGGAAAAGAACTCCCGGCCTAGTTCCTTCAGAGGTGTTAACAATGATGCTGATTAAGTTGTTCTGTTCCATTATGGTCAAACAGAATCAAGAGTGCTGCTATTGTGCACGTTGCCTCACGGGAAGGAAACACTGCTACACCCGTGGGCCTCAAACTGCCTGGTGAGTGGGTTCCAAATGCATGGACATGGGTTTATAACTCTGAGTGTGCAAATGGAACCAAAATGACTTGTAAGGGTTCGTTTGGTTCAATTTGGACATTCTCAGAGGAGTTACTTCCAAAATGTGCATCGAGCCGGTTCCGGAAATCATTAGTTACAGCGGACGAACAGGATCCTGGAGCAAACACGACGACCATTAATAAAAGGTGAAATGGCCAAACTCGGTCTACCTGCGCCTCTGACAAAGTAAAAGAACGGCGACTACAGGAGACATCTTCAAATGAATTAGAACAATTAAATGGAAACAAGAATGGATGGAGACAACCTGATGATCACCTCCGGTATTTCAGCCAAAGATTTAAGTGTAAACCTGATGATTGTGAAGAACACAGAACGAGAATCAAACTGACATGCGATGTTTTCATTCGCTTCGTGTGCACTTGTGAACACGCATGCGTGCACAACTGCACACGCATGCACACACACACACACACACACACACACACACACACACAGACACGCCGATGCGCACACAGTTCACTCTTCATTCTGTAACATATCTCCTGTTAACAGTAACAGCAAATAGAATCTACGATTTTCAATATATTCTTCTTTTAAATAAAGTGAATGAAAGTGTCCTTTTTAAACGAGAAAGCTCAAAAAATAAATATCCACAGTTTGGATGTTTTCTTCTTTTTGCAAGACAATTAAATGATTTTCTTTTCTCGCTCTCTCTCTCTCTCTCTTTAAAACTATGTATGTGCAAGTTCTGTGCAATGTCAGACCCCTCTGTCTTGCAGAACAAAAACAAAACAATTTCAGCTGAAATCATTTTACATTCATTGATTTTTACCCTTAAGTCACCTGATGGAATAATAAAACAAAATAAAAATCTCAATCTCCCACCAGGCAGAGAGAGAGAGGCCACTCTACCTTGACATTCCAGAGTTCTACAGTGAGCGGCTTGGGACATTAAGGAAAAAAACCCATACCACACACACTTCCCATTGTATTTATACCCAAACACCCCAAGTTGCACTTCCAAGTTTTCAAGGCCTGGTGTTTCTCTCCTACACCTTTAAAAAAAACATATTACATCAAATTAAACACATGTGTGAGAATAGTGAGGGACCACACGCATCTTGTATTACTTTTCAAGAGCATGTGGTATAATGCCCGATTATATTTTAGTTGTGTGGCACAATGCTACAAGCTCACAATGTGCTGTGGTGCGACATGTTATGAGATTGGTGTGCAACCCCTGTGTTCACCGTGGTATAATATAAACCAGCCACACTACATCGACTTGCTGCTAGTAAGACATCTTGACGATAATTATGACGTGTTGGACTGTAACAAGACAATTTTGTCCCAAACTAAACTCACAGATGCACTCAAAATGCTGCCTTTCAAAATCCTCAAAACCCAGACTCCAGGATTTTTATACACTGTGTTTAAACAAGAGAACAAGAACATCCAGCCATGCAGTAGAAAATAAAGGTACCCCCTGACCTAAGACAATATAAGAAAGAACAAGGTAACAATTTGTACAGTACAGGGTCAAACATGCCAAACTCTGTACTGCAATTCACATTAGTACTCAGACTGAAGTTGTGCGTGGTCATTTTGTTGTATGGGTGAGCAATTTGTATGTCATTTAAAACCCATCTGCTCTTAAAATATGCAGCAATGTCTAATTGGTATCTCACATCATGTTATGATTCCCGTTCTCCCTTTCTTTGCCTTTAGTGTCATAGCCAGAGTGGGGGGTCAATCAAGGAAGCAACAAACACTTCTCTCTGGAATTTGATACACACAAATGTAACAATGGGAATCCGTCAACCAGTCCTAAAAAGGGCTAAACCCTCAACCACTTGTGAGACTTAACAAAAAAAGTTAACTTTTGACACAAAACAATCTATTACTGTATGTTAACTCTATTGACCATTGAAAAAGAACTAAAGATGGCCGCCCAAAAAATGGTTTATTAACTCCAATGCCAATTTTTGAAACAGCTCTAAAATGGGTCCTGAAGAGCCTAGTTTTTTCCCCATTTTGGGGGGAAAAAGTAAAAAAAAAAAAAGTTTTTGGTGGCCATTTTGTTTTGGGGGTGAAGCCTATCTCGTCCAAACTGGTCCTTGGCTGGGAAAGGATCCTAAAACCCAACAAAATATGTTTTCCCCATAAAATGTATTTTGTTAAATAAACTGCCAATGATTAATCAAACAAAAATGTTGCAGTTTACAACTGATTGACCTGAAAGGCAAACCAATCCCAAGAAAAGTTCCTGCCCTCCAGACGTAATCTAGCATTACTAGCTAGCAGCTATGAAAGGAATCATCCCCCCCCCAACCCAAAGTGAGAATTGTCAAAACATGAACACCCTGCGCCCCCATATTATTGCAATGATTGATCTGAATTGTCCAAAAACATAAAGGAAAGAAAAACCTAAACATAGAACCTTGAGGCTTTCATCCGCCATTCAAACTTCAAGTTTGGTTTTGCCCAGCATCGTACTGAAACATTCTAAGAAAAAAAAAACACATCTTAAGATTTCAGCTTATTACTTATGGTATACACTCAATAGTTAGTAATAGTAGTAACAAAAAAGAAATACACAACTTGCATGGATCTCCCATTTTGTTTCGTTATACATTTCCCTGCCTGTAAGCAGTGGTGTACTTCCTCCTTATGCAGCTAACCAGAGTATATCTAATGATTTTACATGCTGCAATTAACAATGAAAAGGTCTGCCCAACCTCTCCAACGGTATGCTACCTCCTGATTCGTACATCACCTCCACACAATGGCCACCACCCCACTGCCTATCCTTTTACGTTCACCTGAAACCATTTTGCATCCATGCTATTAGGCATTTGGTTTCAATTCCTGTTTAGGGATGCAAAACTTATGCAACCGGAGGAACGTCCTCGAGACAAACCCAGCGGAAGAAACCACTAGCGAGCGAGGACGATGGAAGAAAGAGTAGCCTATGTAATGTGGAAAGGCGTCTTGTAGCATTTTGGAATTATGGCAGTGCACAAGCTGTTACTCTATTGTAAATCTGTTTGCCAGGTCATTAATAACATTATACATTTCTGGAAGTGGAATTCTGCCAAAGTTGCGCATCTTTCTTCTCTTTCTTCACCCCTCTTCTTCAGTGAAAGGAGGCTTTATTATTATCCATCCAGCTGTCTCAAAGGGATCCGCCGCGTAGCAGGTGAAATCCTTGTTTCTATTTACTTCTGATTGTTTAAAGTGATTACAATCGAGGAGGCCTACCCCGTGACTGACTCCACACGAGGTCAGGTTAGGTAGCCCTACGTCCATCTTGTTCCCTGTGCCGGAGTACAAATGTAATACTGACAATTCTAGCATTGGGATTTTTACACAGCATTTTCTTTTTGAAGGGACACTCCCGGAGACATGCTGAAAAGTGCACTTTGCAGCAGGGTGCCCTTAGAAGGTCATTAGAACAGAACCCAAACTGAGTCAATGGGCTATATTTGCCCTGGAACTCAGAGCCAATTAGACCCTAGCATTTTGTCTAACAGAGCACTTGCCAAAGTGGGGTCTTCCAAATGGACCCTTAAGCGGTCCATAACTTCTCAGAGTAATAGGTATTACAAATGGAATGTGGCCTAATGTATATCAAACTGGTGGGGGTCTTGAAAATAAAACATTTGAGAGCCGCAGGGCTCATTAAATAGAGTAGCACTCAAAAGACACAGGCTGTCTAAATCCCCTCCAGACAACAGACTTGTGCGTTCGAGCACACCACAAGCAAAACACCCAGACACATTTTGGGTTCCGCTTTGCGGGTTTTGCGAGGAGCGCTTGGCCTTATAAAGGTCCCTACAGTCTTAAAGCTACAGCCGAAGAAGTACTGCAAAGAGTTCCACAGAGTAGAGCGCGTTTTGGCCCTAATAAACGCTTAGGAGGCTTCATTTGGTGAACACAGCGCCTCGGCACTATCCAGACACCACCGGTCAGCAGGCGCGACTGTCATCCATCGACTTGACCACCATCATCCACAAAAACAAAAAAGAACGACCATTCAGTCAAATACAGTCAGTTGAGGAAGAACTATTTTCAGCATTATTAGATGATTGCAACTTCGAGGAATAAATGTTTCATTATTCAGGTTTTCAAGTGACGTCGACTCTGATGATAATGAGGAAGGAAGGAGGTGTGTGTGTGTGTGTGTGTGTGTGTGTGTGTGTGTGTGTGTGTGTGTGTGTGTGTGTGTCAGTGCCCTGAAGTTTCCTGTCCAGGCGGCTGCTCAGTAGCACCTCCTACAGGCCCTGAGAGAGAGCGCAAGACTCCCCAACACAAACACATCCTCCTTTCATTCCAACGAGATGTATAAATTATTGAGGTCTACAAACCAATCAGGCAATCGTGTTGGTCCTTCAGAACACTTTTTAAAGAGTTATTCACTTCAACCCAACATCACTCGACCGTGACCACGCAAAATGTTTTCGAAGAAGTCCCCGTGGGTGACCCAGAAACGTGTGGGTGGGTCCACAGCACCACCATACCTTGACCAGTAGATACCCTGAATGGGCCAGTCGATACAAAGGGAACTGGACCAGCAGATACCAGACTAGACTAGTGCACCAGCAGCAATTTGGCACCTCCAGTACCAAATCAGAGCAGATCCAAACATCGACTCTCTCTCTCTCTCTCATCCGCGTCTGTCTTCTTTCAACTCAACATTTCCTAGCATTCATTCATTCATCATGGTGGAGTGGGGTATTTAGGCAGGGTAGGGCGGGGCAGTAGGCAAAGGGGGTGAGTGGAAGCAGCATCTTTGAGCTCTGGCATTCATCGTGCAAACGGTGCGATGACGTGACGGTTTTCCCCCGGTCATCATCATGTCCCGTTTTGGTTCAAGTCTGGCCGAGCGTTCACAGCGTGGACTCGTTCTCCATGTGACAGGTGGCGGTCGTCGTGGCGGTGGCGGCGGTGGCCGTGGTGGCCTTGCCGTTCTTGTTGAGTTTCAGGAAGGTGGGTTTCTCTGTGACCCCGCTGCTGCCGTTGGAGTGCTCCGGCGCCGTCAGGGCCCGCTTCTCTGCCGCCTTGGCCGACTCGCTCTCTCTGACGATCACAAGAGATTATTTATTAGTTTAATTAATGAATCAGTACAGCTTGAACCATAAACTATTTCATTTCCACAGCTCTGTGGGCCCACGTAACCTATGATTATATAATAGCCTCTCATATAACCTCTCACGTAACCTGCCGAGTAGCTCCCTCAAGGCTCATTTTTTTTGCTAATCCCAGCAGTGGTCTGTACTCACCCGGAGTTGGGTGGAGTCGGGTAGATGACCAAGAAGCAGGCGGTGAAGAAGCCCAGCAGGGAGCCGCCGGACGCCACCATGGGGATGACGTTGACCGTGCCGACCGCCTCCACCACGGAGCCCAGAGCCGAGGCCACCAGGATCTGACTGATATACACCTGGAGAACAACAGCATCATCAGAACAGTCATTTTATATCTGGGAGAGGATACGAATGAATTAAACACTTTTGAAACATTGTGGGGTGGAAAAAAAGAACAAAATGCTAATAACGCCCACCTGGCAGGATAGGATCGCACAGTCGATACCGAAGCCTCTCCGAGAGTTACCAGGACTGTGCTGGATGTACTGGAGAACAGAGAGATCAATGTCAGGATCACTGACCATTTCAAAGTGTTGTTGTACGTTAATGCTGTCGGGGGGAAACCCCCTAAATCATTTTTTTTTTATTAAACACCCTTTATGTCTGTGTGTTGTTCCTAAAATATTGAAGCAATGGAAAGTAGTAAAAATGCTTTGGACACAACCTCTTCATAACTCCATCATGCTGTCTGCTAAAGCATCTAACTCCACCACCTCTCACCCTCTCATGCACATCATTGACAATGTACAATGTCACAACATCAACTTTGATGAGGCAGTATTGCTTTGTTTTCAAAAATATATATTTATATAAATCTTTCTTCCCGACAGCAGAGACCTGCATGCTAGGGGTGAGCGTGTGCTCCTATGTAAATGCATGTACCTCTTTGATCTCGTGGTATTGTCCAAGCAGAGCGTAGGGACAATAGGAGATGCTCATGGAGATGACCCCCATGGTGCTGATCATCACCATGGCCACGTACACGTTAGGGAACATCGCCATGACAGCCGTTCCTGTGGAGAAACAAAATAAAGACTTTGGTAAAGTACAACGTAAATGGCGTCCAGTTACTGGACAGCTTGCTGTGCTGCTACAAAGACCTGTCCAGTTACCGGGGAGCTGCTGTGCCTCCTAACAATGTCCTGTTCTCACGGCTTGTAAGTGACCACTTTTCATTCATTACGTAATTTATTACATAAATTCGTTACGAGATCTGATTGTTTTGCTCACCATGCAGTGACGCATCGTGAATTATGCAACAAATCCTAATGTTCTGACATCTGATCGCTTCAGATGTCGGAACATATTTGGTCCTGTGAAATTCATTGTGATGTTCCAATATGATATGGTGGAATCAACACAGACAGTTGGATATTATACTATAATTAACTGAGAACCAACTGGAAAACCTAATAATCTATATTACCAGTATTGGTTCTAGGTTCTAATAATCTAGCAGCTACAACAGTCAAGATTCTAAACATTTGAAGTGCTCTCTCAACTCATTAACCCACAAAGGCCTTCTAAACAACAAAATAAATGAATAAAAATAACAAAGCTTGCAGCTCACCATGCAGTGACGCACCGTGAGCTTGTAAATTTGCTATTTCTAGAGTAGCTCAAAACCAAAATGACAGATGCTTTCTCAGGGCTTAAAGGGACATTTTGCAATAAAAAAAAATGGTACTGTGTCCCTTTAAGAGGTTAAACTCAGCCTGGCACACATGGCGAGATCAACCTCTCCCCCTTACTATGCGCTGTGGTAATCTGATCCTAGGTCAGCCTAAATCGTGACGGGAGCTACAGCCCCGTCCTGAACAACACAGAGTACGAGCTCCTCTCAGATCGAACCGGGTATGACGCGAAATAACAAACAGACACAGGATCCGATCATAATAGAACCATAATTGACCACAATAATAAAACGCCCGCCCTGACCTGAATCTGAGGGGCGTCGCCGGGTGTGTTTTCGCCTCAGCTAGACACACGTGACCGAAGATCTGTAGTCTATTATTCTGTTAAAACATGATTCCACGTGACTCTGCAGTGGGTAGAGTACAGTACGTACCGATGGAGAATCCCAACGTTCCCAGGATGTAGATGACCTTGATGCTGAGGTCAAAGTTGTCCAGGTACTTCTGAAGAAGAGCTGGATGGATGGAAACAGAAAGAGGGAAAGGTTTAAACCCGTAAACCCCAAATTTATTTTTGTATATTTTTGGACATTATGTGCAAAGTTTCAAGTATTGTAATTTGACGTTTTAGAGAATTATACTAATATTTGTTAACTTGCACATTATGTAGACATAGCCCTCTATAGCAGTGGTTTTGAACCAGTCGTCCGGGGACCATCAGTGGTCCTTGAGAGAGTTCCAGGTGGTCCTCAGGCTAAATGATGGAAAGTTGGTTAACCAGCTGCAACTCTTTGAGAACGTAAAAAATGAAACCAAATGGACCATTGTGGGTCCATTTCATTTTATACTCTCAAGAGTTAAGATATTCATCATGTGAATTAGCCCAGGTCTACACAACTAGAGAATTGTAGAAGATTAATGGTCATTTTGATCTGTATGTTTGACTGTTTTGTTCCCCAAATGCAGTGGTCTGTGGGGCTAAAATGTCATTAAATGGTGATCTTTGGCTCAAATTCTGAATAAATAGTGGGCCCTGGTATGAAAAAGGTTGAAAACCACTGCTCTAGTGTATAGTCATAGTTCCATTGTAAAGATATTCTACTGTTAGACTGTGTGTGTGTGTGTGTGTGTGTGTGTGTGTGTGTGTGTGTGTGTGTGTGTGTGTGTGTGCGTGTGTGTGTGTGTGTGTGTGTGTGTGTGTGTGTGTTCTATTATTACCTGAACAAGCAGCAGCAGTCATGGCATATATCACCAGTCCCCAACATCCCATCTGGACTCCTTTGTGGTAGTTTGCTAAAGCCGTGGAGTTGAGAGGAGCCTATAAGAAGTGCAAACACACATACGCACACGCACACACACACGCACACACACACACACACAGGGTGCTGTTAGCTTAATCTACAGCAGTCTACGGGGCAAGTTGAGGATGGCACGTGCGCTCTCATGCATCACATTTTCCGTCCATACCGTGGGGTCTCCTTCGTAGATGACCTGTCCCATGAAGTCGGTGTAGAAGACAGCCTCGGCGATGATGGAGAACCAGGTGAGCAGGTGACACACACACAGCCTGAGCAGCTCCGGAGGCATCTTCAGCATGGACAGCCACAGCAGCCTGACAGTGGTCTCCACCTGGAGACACAGGGCTCCGTTTTAGTCTAAACCCGTTATCACTAACTAACCCCTTCAGGGGTGGATTGGCACATATTTTCCCACCGGGACAACTTTGCCTTTGCCAGGCCACACTTGAGAGCGTAATTTTTTTTTTACACCCTCAAGAGTTAAAATATTCATCATGTGAATTAGCCCAACTTAGTCTACACAACTAGAGAATGTAGAAGATTAATGGTCATTTTGATCTGTATGTTCCAGGCGAGCATCTAGCACATTTTGGAAGTGTCACTAGTGCATTTTGGATCTTGTCCAGGCCACTAGGTGGCGCAGGCCACCAGGAATACTCCCTGTACTCCAGATGGACAATCCGCCCCTGAACCCCTTATCCCTAACTATTTTGAAAAACATTTTGGAATAGTTCAACATAGTAATCTATTCACAAGCTTGTAGACTGGTCATTTTGAAAGGGGAGCAACATTTTACCATGTCATTAATATACCTTAGAGATGGTGGGTGGACATGATAAAAAGTTCCCCCCATACTGTGTTTCTTAGAAATGGAGGTCTGAAAAAAAGATCTTGGTCAAACACAACTTCATCGGTCGGACATCATCATTTTGTCATTCACCATGTTAATGCCTTTTCTTTTAGGACCTTTTTCCTGACAGTGTACAAATGGAACCAAATGAACCCGCTAGGGTCCATTTGGTTCACACTTGTACACTCTCTTTACACCCCTTTAACTATATATTTTTTAGAATAGTTTAAAAAAGGCAAAGAAGTTAAGGGTTTAAGTTAAGGGAAGTTAAGGGTTTTAGTGGTGACGAAAATCTAGGCCAAAGTGTTACTAAATACTAAATCTGGTGTCCGCTTTCCGTTCAAGTTCATAATGTCTCTCTAACCTCCAACACCATTACTCTCCCAGCTCCCTGTACACCGCCCAGGCATTGTGCACCGCTCCCTTTATCCATCTACTGTTAACAATCCATCCATTTCTTCACCATCCATCCATTAAAACATCCATCAATCCCTCCATTTATCCATCCATCACACCTCCCTCCATCCATCTAATGCGGTAGTTTTCAACCTTTTTCACATCAAGGGCCCATTATTTATTTAAGGACCGCCATTTGATGAGACAGTTATAGGCTCACAGATTCAAAACGTAAAAATATTTTGTTAACGTTTGATCAAAATAACAATTCTTCTACATTCCCTAATGTCTGTTAAAGGGGAATTCCACCCATTTTCAAAATATTGCTGAGAGTGCACAAATGGAACCAAATGGAACCAAGTCATTAAGATGAAACAGAACTTGATGATGTTATCAAATTGTGTTTCAGCACGTCCACACAACATCTCTAAGGTATATTAATGAGATAGTAAAATGTTCAAAGTGGGTCGAATCACCCTTTAATACTAAATGTGACTGTCCATGAAATCAGCGAATGTAGAAGAAGTCCAACTAATATTAACTCTTGAGATGGAGAGTTAAAGCTCTATAAAAGGGTCAATTTGGTTACAAACTCTATCATTTACCACTTGGAACCCCTCATAGGACCTCTGGTTAAAAACCACTGATCTAAGGGCAGGGGTTTTCAACAGGTGGTCCATGGACACCTATGGTTCCTGAGGGGATTCCAGGTGGTCCCCAGCAAAATGATGGACAGTTGGTAACCAAATGGACCCTTGTAAATCTGTAACTCCCGTAAAATGAAACCAAATGGACCCTTACGGTGGTTCCAGGTGGTCCTCAGGTAAATGATGGAAAGTTGGTTAACCAGATGTAACTCTTTGAGAGCGTAAATATGAAACCAAATGGACCATTGCGGGTCCATTTGGTTTCATTTTTACGCTCTCAAGAGTTAAATATTCATCATCTGAATTAGCCCAAATCTACACAAATAGAGATCTAGCTTTGCCTGTTATGTTTCTGAAATCCAGCCTGGAATTGTAGATAAAACACAGAAGAAGAAAGAGTCTGTGGGGCAAAAATGTCATCAAAGGGTTGTCCGTGGCTAAAATGCAGAATAAATAGTGGGCCCTGGCTTAAAAAAAGGTTGAAAACCACTGTTCTACGGCGTCCATCCATCCATCTATTACCTCTCCCTCTTCGCTCTCGGTGTCTCCGCTGGAGGAGTTGGTGTTTCCGCTCTGGTGTCGGTTCCTCTGGCGTCTCTTCCTGTGGCGGGTCTCCACCTCGTACAGGTCGTTCATACTGCGTGACGACTTGATGAGCAGGGCGGCGTTGGCCCGCCGGTAGCGGTAGCGGTGGCTGCCCACGCGGCCGTAGTAGGAGAAGGTGCACGACGGCTGGCGGTAGAACGTGTGGCGGCGGCGAGACTGTCCGGTGCTGGCAGCTGTGAGAAAGCATGACACCATGAAAGAAATACTTATAACCTGATTATTGTTTGTCTTCTTCCGGAAGTGATAATTAAGGTTTATAATTTGAATAAAGTCTGCCACAGACTTATTGTGACATTTAAAAACAGTTTTTTTTAGGTTTTCTGATCCAAAAGAACATGAATATTTCACATTTAGTAGATTTTCGGTCGTCTGAGGTTTGCTGGTTCAAACGAGTGCATTCCTGCATTCCAATGTTTTGCTGGTTTCATTCCAGCTCAAAAGCTTCCCAAACCCCACAGAAAACCCCAGACGACAGCAAATCCACTGAATGTTCAGAGTTTAGGTTGTAAAACCTCAAAGAAAAACAAAAAATAAAAATAAATTAAAATTAATGTCACAAAACTTTTAAGAAATGGGCAGTGAAAATAGCCAATCTAATGTCTCTCACAATGTGTCATAAACCTTTGCTATTTTATCTACTTTTGGAAAGAATAATTGGAGAAGAATTCAAATTTTTGCCAAAATAGACCGTTCAGTAAGCCCCTCCCCAAACAGATATGGTCCAATCACAGCTAAGCATAACATGTGATAGACAAACCTCTCCACCATCAGCCATCACCTATTTAATCTGTTTTATTTCGTCGCAACCCACAAGGTAACAAGATAACACAAGACAAAATATACAACAAACGTGAAAAAATCCCCCGGATCTCACCTTTGACCATCCCGACGCGGTGGGCCTGTCCCTTCTCGCTCAGGCCGTTAGCGCGGGTGGTGTTGGCCACGTTGGCCAGCAGCCGTCCGTTGGGCGTGTGTGGCTCGTTGACGTTGGGGTGGCTGCTCAGCAGCGCCTCCTGGCCCTCGTCCTCGTCCATCTCCTGCAGGAAGGCCGAGACGCGGGAGAAGCGCGGGACGCTGGGGGGCTGCGAGGAGGAGGAGGGCGCCCCCAGGTGGTGGTGGTTGTCGTGGTTGTTGTTGTGGAGGTGGGGGCGCAGGAGGTCCTGGCTGCCTGCGCTGCTGCTGCGGCGCATGTTGGACAGCCGGTGGGGCGAGGAGCTGCGGTTGGAGGTGAAGTAGGAGGCGGTGGTCCGTGGCGGAGAGCCGTGGTAGGACGAGAGGTGGTCGGCGAAGATGGACGGCTCGATGTGGCGGAGGAACAGAGCGTCGTGGTCCAGGTGGTCCAGGGTGGCGTCCGCCATGGCCAGGACACTGTCGCTTTTACCTAGGGAGGAAAGAGAAACACACAGAAAAGAAGTTATTTCCTTTGGCCTACTGGAAAAATGCACAATAACTGTGCAAAATGCACAGTAACAATTACTCCACCAGCACTTTTTTAGGTAGCTAGTGCCAGCGATTTTCATGTAAAAGCCATATTTCATATTTCGGTCCATGTTTCCGGTCGGACATGTTAGATCTGCGCACAAGATGTTACTTCCGGTCCGTCTCTTATTTGGGTCCCTCATCTAGAAAGAGGAGGCGATCGCTGCTCGTGGCCGCTAGCATTGGGATCGTATCAAACAATAGCGATACTAATCAAAGATTGATATACAGTAGATCAACTTCAATGGCAGCGGTCATAACTATTATTTGATAATGGTAAGATTGACGTAGATCAACTTCAATGGCAGTTTAACTGTTAAGACACTGAATGGGTTTGTAGCTTTGGTATAGGTAGGGGAATTCCTCCCATTTTCAACATTTTAGTATCTACTGTCATTAATATACATTAGAGATGTTGTGTGGACATGATAAAAAAGTTCCCCCATTTTGTGGTTCCTAGAAATGGACCCGTTAGGGTCCATTTCCATAGGGTCCATTTGGTTCCATTTGTACGCTCTCGAAAGGCTCTCACTCATGCAGGCGCACAGACGACCCACTTCTTGACACCTCACCTCTGAAAAGCCAACCCGTAACAAACAATAGAAGCGTACAGAAATAAAGAAGACTTACTCCTGACCAGCTCCACCTCCAGGAAGCTCATGTCGCCGCGCTCCGACTGGTCGTCTCCGTACGGGTCAAAGAAGTCGTAGCTGTCCATCATCTCGTCCTCGCCGATGATGTCCAGGTGGGGGGCGGCGCTGAGGAGGGCTCCGGCCCTGCCATTGGCCGAGGGGTGCGGGTGGGCGGGCTCCAGACTCTCCTTTTGTTGTAGAGAAACACATTTTTAACAGGCAAATAATCATAAATTCAAATGTGCCAAAATGTATGGTATGATATATATCATTAGATCATTTGTATATCATTTTGTGTTCTTTTTTATTGGAGGGTCAAAGGTAATAAATAATAAAATAATATTAGTATAAACAGAGTTGCGCTGTTGCAAACTCTGTTCACTTCACGGGATCAGAACAACGGCGGCTCATCATCAAGTTGTGTTTTGCCATGTTAATGATTATTTTAGGACCTTTTTTTCTGAGAGTGTACAAATGGAACCAAATGTACTCGCTAGGGTCCATTTGGTTCGCATTTGTACACCCTCTTTCAGGCTGCAACAGCCCTCACGAGATCTTAGTTTTCTGACCCTCAATGTCGCAACTTTTCAGCTGAGTCCGAGTATTAAACTTGGGCCGAGCCTACACGTACCAAATGGACCCTTGCGGGTCCATTTGGTTTCATTTTTACACCCTCAAGAGTTAAAATATTCATCATGAGAATTAGCCCAACTTAGTCTACACAACTAGAGAATGTAGAAGATTAATGGTCATTTTGATCTGTATGTTCCAGGCGAGCATCTAGCGCATTCTAGTGCATTTTGGAAGTGCCACTAGTGCATTTTGGATCTTGTCCAGGCCACTAGGTGGCGCAGGCCACCGGGAAAACTCCCTGTACTCCAGATGGCCAATCCGCCCCTGGCTGATATGATGGATATGAAGGATGTATAACCTGGTCTATGCGGTCGTTCAGGGGCGAGTACTGCTGCTCCTCGATGCTGAAGAGGTGTAGCGCCACGGAGATGGTGAAGAGGATGGCGGCGAAGAAGAACAGGATCTGCTCCTGAGACTTAAACGCCAGACCCAGGAAGGTGTGAGTCCAGTCCAGACCCCCTAGAGCGTAGCCCACCGCTCCTCCTAGACCTGCACGTGCGCGCACACACACACACACACACACACACACACACACACACACACACACACACACACACACACACACACACACACACACACACACACACACACACACACACACACACACACACACACACACACACACACACACACACACACACACACACACACACACACACACACACACACAGGCGTGTACAATGTAAATAATGATCCTTCATTAAGTCCAGGAAATGAAGTACTTGATGGTCTGAATGAGACAGGTCTGTGCATGGGAAAACATGGAGGCGGTGTGTGTGTGTGTGTGTGTGTGTGTGTGTGTGTGTGTGTGTGTGTGTGTGTGTGTGTGTGTGGGTTGTATGTCATGTTTTCTACAGTATGTAATATGTCACCATATGTTTGTACTGCGTCAACACTACAGTGACAATTAGCATGGATATATGCTCTTTGTCAACAGGCCTTCAACAGGTAAGTGTTAATGATGAACTTGGTGTTAATGTCGCCCAAGACTAAGTGGTGGTAATAAACTGTGTGTGCAGTGCAGTTATAGCGTTGGCGATACGATATGCAATATTCACGTTATACGTTGTGGGCTCATAAAAAGCCCATTTCCTCACGAATCCCACCGTAATATCAACAATGACTATGCAGTAGGAGTGAATGTTACAGTTAGTCAACGTTCTAGACATCTGTGGATGTCCTCTTAGTGTACAACGCATCTCAGTAGTCGACTGTGAGTCACTCATCCAAGTGAACCGTCTGTACCAGAGACAAAACAAGGGTCAGAACAGACAGTTTTCAGACTGAAGGTCACTCTGGTGAGCCTGGTGGCAACAAAGGACCGCCCACGTCTCTTTGTGTCTCCTAGACGGTTCATCGATCATCTCCTAATGCAGCATGGAGGCTGTGCATCAGCCACATCCAGGCCTGTCACAATTATGACATACTAGTCACCTAATCGCAATTATTTCAAGGTGCGCTAGCTGCTCCTAAGCACAGCTTTGAGGGTGAATGTGTGATTGATTGCCTGAGGAAAAAGTACATTTTGTGGATAGAAATCACACGTGCGTGAAGTGAGGGGCGCGACACGTGGTACCTGCTGAAGCGGCGTGGATGTTGAGCGCCATGTCCTGCTCCTCGGTGTCGGCGACGTCCAGCAGGTACGCCCTGATTGGTCCCTCCGTGGCGTCGGCGCAGAAATCCAAAACCACCACGCCCAGCACGGTGAGAACGATCCCTATTGGCTGACTGCCCTGCTCGTCACCCAGGGCCAGACCTTATAAGGTAATGGAGGAGGAACACAGGAGGCAAGAGTAGAAGATTGTCAGATGTTATGTTTTGTAACTTGTTGAAAGGAGACAGGAGAGAGGAACCTTTGGTGAAGCCTATTCAATGTCTTGAGGAACGCTATCAATAATTTTCACTGATTTATTATTCCACAAAAAATATATATTGAATTAATTTATTTTGTATGCCGCACAAAATGAAATATAAGGTAAATATTACACTTGACTTGACCTCTAGCCTCTTGTTTTTTTTAAAAATCATGAAAATGTGTATTTTTTAGGATTTAAAAAAAATGTTCAACAAAAATATTTCAAAATTAAACGACAAAAACAAAACAAAGTAACCATAAAAATGCGTCCACGACCCACAAACGGTTCCCTACCCAGTGCTTGTGAACCAGCACACAACTGTAATAATGTATACACTGCCTACTGTGCCTCCCAAAAAAAATCCCTGATAACACGTCTGACAATGCCTGCTGTTTGTGTGTGTGCAAATATGTTCCCAAGATACACATGGCTATACTGCCGAGGTCAGGTTATGAATGCTAGTGTACACATCATGCATTCATCGCTCAACGCAGTGACAAACACATTGTTGCACCATCAGCGCAAACCTTTTGGAAAATAATGTTTTTCTCAGCAGCAGTGCCATTGTCGTATTGTGTCTGCAAGCCCTGTTGCCCTCTCTGGGAAAACTCACCTTAGTCCCACAGAATGGCACGCATCATGATAAGTGTGTGAGAGGCTGTCTGACGTAGCATGACTTTACCAACTCACAGGAACTCTATTTATGCGTTGGAAACAAAAAACTGTTAATAGTAAACGTTCTGTGTGTGTGTGTGTGCGTGTGTGTGTGTGTGTGTACGCACGCGCGTGTGTCTGCGGGACAATGGATCGGCGGCGGCACCAGTCACTAGGCCCGGGCAGACAGACAGGAAGTGAATTGTGATTGGTGGAGGAGGGGGGGGCACAAACAGGAAGCATTTCCCTGTGAACTGCCGGCTCCCGTGTTCCCATGTCAACAAACACACACAGGTTACTACAGCGTTCCCATGCCCCCCACGCTCACACACTCTCTTTCACTTGTTTTCCCTTATTTCCTCTTTCTCATTCACACAGAGATACAGGTCAGTGCTGCCTGCGCTGGCAACAGTGCACGCACACATACACATACACACACACACACACACACACACACACACAGAAACACACGTCACACACGCAACCCTAAACAAGACCAGAGTGCCACCTCTCCAGAGAAAGCGCGCTGAGATGCTTTCCCAAGCGGTTGCTTGGGAATCGGAGAGGTTATCGGTTCGATCCCAGGCTCCTGTGTTTCTCCAGTGTCCTTGAGCAACACAGTAACTACTCTTGTGCCGTTCACACACTCATCGGTGTGTGAATGTTATGCACACTGTAAATCGATTTGGATAAACGTGCCATTTATACCATTTAAAGCGTGTGTGTTTTATTTTGGAATAACTCGAATAGAATATCAACGTTACTTCATATCATCAAAAGCATTACAAAGAGGCGGTAATGGTATTATGTTTTCATGCCTTGGCATTTCTGAAAGGTTACGCTGCAGGGTGCATTCTGGTTAATGCTGCAGTTTATTACTGTACTGTCTGTGCGTTCATGTACAGTATGTTAAACGCAGGGGTGTAGTGGAGGGGGACGCAGTTCTCCCACATCTAAACTATACAGTATATTTTAGGCAAAAATATATTTTTTTACTTGTCATTTACTTTTATGGACACAATTACGCATTGTAAACCCTGTTCCCAAATAGCCTATACACATCTGTATGCTTTGATAGTGTGTGCGTTGCGCACATGCACACAAATGTACGTGAATGTGTGTGTGCACGTGTCTTATGGGGCACTTAGTGTGATCCGTGTTGTAATGGGACTACAACACTGGTTAAACGGGTTAATGGCCAAGGTGTGTGTATGTGTTTGACAAGGGTCTTGGGGGGTTAAAGGTGACGACGGGCGCTCTCTTAAAATGCTTTGGAGGATGTCTCTGTCATCTGTAACCATGGCAACCATCTCTAGTCACCGTAGCAACAAACACATAATGTCACCGTGTGCACGTGAGTGTTATTCACACTTAATGACACAACGTGAACGATTATGTACTGTTAGTGTGTGTGTGTGTGTGTGTGTGTGTGTGTGTGTGTGTGTGTGTGTGTGTGTGTGTGTGTGTGTGTGTGTGTGTGTGTGTGTGCATTGCGTGATGCTAATGACGCGTGTATCCGGAACAATGCTTCTATAGATAGCCCAGCGATCATTAACTGTGTGAGGTAGTAATCAATAGTTTTAATTGCCTTATGTCATGCGTGTGTTACAGCAACATGTGACCTTGGCATGACATTCTGATCATGTGATAAGCTGTGCGATTCGATCGCTGCGACGACAAGCGAGGGGCAGGTCAGACCGGGTGTGACACAGTGAAAACACTCGTGCCGGTGAGTGCACTGCGTGCAAAATGTTTACAAATATATAGAGGCTGAGAACGATGCTCCTATGCCCCTGTGTTATCTCATATAGAGAGTTCTAGAAACGGATTCCCCATTCATTTTCCTCATAAACTTTTCAAAAATGATCTGTATAAAGACGATTACACCGCGGACAAAGCCAACTCTGGTCTCAACAAATCATGACAACACACACATTGTTTTGGGACAATCAAATAATTTCTAAAAAGAAAAACGGAACAAAAAGTCTTGTATCCTGCCATTTTTTATTCTTGCAAATTAGATGATGATTGTATGATAACATTGTGTGTCATGATCTGTTGAGACCCGAGTTGGCTTTGACCGCGGCATAATCGTCTTTATATTGATCATTTTCGAAAGGTCTGAGGAGAATGAATGGCGAATCCATTTCTGGAACAAGGGCGATGTTATGAGAGGGGCGGGACTGC
This sequence comes from Benthosema pterotum, assembly GCA_039105355.1. Lineage (NCBI taxonomy): Eukaryota > Metazoa > Chordata > Actinopteri > Myctophiformes > Myctophidae > Benthosema > Benthosema pterotum. The sequence goes on along the minus strand of CM076970.1, from coordinate 24,439,954 downwards.
TCAACTCTATTAAGCCTGATTTAATCACGCAAACACTTTACTGGTCTATTTTTGCTCTCCTTTGTTCTGTTAAAAGAAATTGTGAGCCGAAGTGTCTGCCATGCACAATCTGAGGAGATAAATGATAAGAAAAAAATGGACACAATGTAACAGATGTTGTTAAATATTAATGGTTTAAATAATTCAATTATGAAACATGTAATGGAGATGATTACCAAGAGTGGGAGAAATGGACTGGATGTGGATTATCAACAGGACAACAGGGATGACAATAATGGGCACTTTAGAACGCTTGTTAATGATGATTGTGTAAACACTGGGGATGTCGCTGCTGACTTATTTAATTGCAAATAAAATAGTTTAAACAAAAGAAAACACAGCACAGTACATGTACATACAGTACATTAATTGTTCTTTTTGAGCCGCTCTCTCTCGTTACTTAGAATTCTGAAGGATCCATGTTTCTATAAATGGACTTCTTTAGTCAATATGCTGTGATTTGTGATGATTTGTAATGTGATTATTGAATCACAAATATTTGTGGCTGCCAGATGCCCCATTCTATGCATTTTGACACCTTGCACCTTGGTATACTATATATCAGTAGTTTTCAACCAGTGGTCCTAGAGATTTTTCCAGGTTAACGAGATGTAACTCTTGAGGGCGTAAAAATTAAACCCCCATTTTTACACTCTCAAGAGTTAAAATATTCATCATCTTAACACAACTAGAAGATCAATGGTCATTTTGGTCTGTATGTTTGCTTGTTTTGTTTCCCAAATTCAGCCAAAAGCAAAAGAAATCTTTAGGTTTGGGTTCTGTGGGGCTAAAATGTCCACAAATAGTGGTCTGTGGCTCAAATGAAGAATAAATGGTCGGCCCTGGTACGAAAAGGTGGAAAACTTAAGCATATACTGCTGTATATGATCATCCACAGAAGAAATAAAAATATCTTCTGTTGATGATCAAGGATGACATTTTTCAACTTAATTTTCTTTTCATTCTCCTCCCTCTCCTCTCCGTCTCTCACACTCAGTCCCTCACACGCAGACACCCACCGATGAGCGATCCGTTGAGGAACAGCGCCACTCCCAGTAGTGTTCCAATGCACAGGGCCAGGATGAAAGGTCTTCTCCTCCCCCATGGCAGTGTGCAGCGGTCACTGGCTGACCCGATGAGCGGCGTAAACATCAACCCCAAGATAGGACTCAGGAACCAGGTTAAACTGTAGTACTGCTCCGGGAGACCTGGCCATGGAGAGAGAGAGAGAGAAATAGTTTAGGATAGAGCATCTGCAAGTAGAGTTCAATAATCAAGTGAGAACATCCCATGATTAGGATCAACACTGGGCAATGTGCTTTAAAAAAAAAAACAGTAGGTGGTATGAATAACATTCTGATCCCGTGGAATTCTCTCTTTAATACTCTTCAAAGAGTCATCAAAGAGTCAAAGAGTATAAAGTACCCTTTGATGAGTTATGGTCAGTTGCGACATTCAATGAAGATTGTAGTAGGTGGCATGAATAACATTCTGATCCAGAGTGAAATTCACTCTTTAATATACTCTTCAAAGAGCCATCAAAGAGTTTAAAGTACTCTTTGATGAGTTATGGTCAGTTGCGACATTCAATAAAGACTGTATCCGAGACCTGGCTTTTATCAAGTCAAAGAACGGGTTGTCCAGGGTGTTTATAATGCCTTATTAGATAATGCCTACATAGTGCCTCGCGTCCTGTTCATATCACTTTAGCCCTGGATGTCAGTTTTCATTGATGGCATCAGCATTAACTAGAAATAACGCCGCATCGCGGGTTGTTTTATGCCTCCACCAACAAGTTTTCCATTACACATGCATGTCTGTCCACATCTGAAGCGTTTTTATCAATGGTAAAACTGTATATTTTGGGGGTAATCACTTGTGAGGACACAATCATCTTAACCTTTGACAATTGACCACCAAATTACAGTATATAGTATAGTATATTATCGTTCAAGTGGACGTTTGTGGTCCCCAGGTTGATTGGAAGCCAGGATGGTGCTACCCCGTTCACAGTCAGTTGAAGACAAGACACAGTCATATACGTGAGCCTTGAAACTCTCCCTCCCGAGCCAAAAATAATGCAAGCTTGGAGATGGAGTTACTGTTGTTTCTGAACCAAGAGCACTTGACACATGATGACATTGCATTGCATGCATGTGACGATGCCAGGAATGGGAAGGAGTTTACAAAAGAGATGTTGAAATAAACATAAAAGGTGACGTACAATAAGGGATTAATCACAGAACATGAATTTCCAGTTTCAAGTGTGTGTGTGTGTGTGTGTGTGTGTGTGTGTGTGTGTGTGTGTGTGTGTGTGTGTGTGTGTGTGTGTGTGTGTGTGTGTGTGTGTGTGTGTGTGTTTGAATGGGAATATAACTTGGGTCATTTCAAAACAGTTGATTTGATGATTCAGTGTTTCATACTGGAAACACTATCACTGTATGTTATTTTCAGTCAACTGCTTTATGTCTAGTCTAGGCACTCCTGCTAGGAAATCCCTGTATGATATCCAACTCTACTGCATCCCGTCCCATGACACACCAAAGATGGTAACCTACTAATCCCTGCTCTTGCTAAACAAAATCACTATTTGACCACTGCACCCGCATGTTATCTAACCACTATGTATAAAGGGTTATTTAATCACTCAGTAGCTTATATTATGTACTGCAATCATAGAGGACATACTGTACACAGTAAGACATCAGTGATTGTTGTATACAATATTCTGATTCTCTATACTCTAATCAGGTACCCACAAGTCCACCAGTATTGCGTTAGCCTCATAGGATAAATGCCTAAGTCTTTTTTGTGGGGGGGCGAAATTTTGCCAAAAAGTGATTTAGGCATTTATCCTATGAGGCTAATAAAAATTGGCTACACTTTCATCCAGTATTTATGTAAATATATCACTGATCTTCAACTGAAAATGAAATAAAATAAAAGTTTTTCTGTTTTTAAAGCACTCTGGTCTGGTCACTACAAAACTGCCCAATTCCCAACCTCTGCCCCAAGTCTTGCAGAACACCCTGTTATAGCACCACAATGAGGCAGATTTTGACCTATAACTCAACCGCTCTGCATGAACCTTTGCGAGGACACTCTATAGATGCTGAGGAAAAGCCTTTGACCTGCATTTGTCATGTGATCAAGACAGTTTTCATATTTCATTCCAATTGGTGTCATTAGCTAAAAAACAGACATAGAGAGAGAAAGAGGAAGCATTGATGTTGCTGACTGTCTACTTTAAAGGATAATACTCAGTGTGAAGGGTGTTGAAGTGGTGTTTCAAGTCTATTAAGAGGCTCTCTTGTTTGTGGCGAACCTTCAATAGCTGTGTTGTCATATATGATTAGCCAGATCTCAGTCCAATAAGAATCCTCACAACGTCATTAGAGTGACTGGATAGATGTGAAGGCTGACCTGGTTTGACTTTGATGAGCCAGTCAGCTAACTGGGGTGGCACACGCACTCACGCACATGTACACACGCACACACACACACACACACACACACACACACATACACACATACACGAACAGACACAGTCGTTACATTTACAGCACCACGGACAGCGGCAGAGGCTTGTGTAAAAAGTGACTGTCCCGCGACATTTGACGCTTTGAGGTCCCACAGGTCCTGGTCTAATTTAGACGCTCCCGTTGCTGGAATTGACGCTGTGGAATTGACGCTGTTTTCAGAGTGAGTTTAAATGTAAAAAATGATTTTTGGCCTATCCAGATTGGAATGAGATGCAGAAATTACAATCAGAACATTTGCAAATAACAGCGTGAATAGTCAGTCCTAAAGATTAGATTTGAGAAACAAATTGGATTTGCCTTGCAGTCTGAGGAAAGCCTAATGCCTTGCTAATTGTTACACATCCAAGCCTCTGCATCTGGTTCTGGTTGGTAACTTTTCAGAGTGTGTCTTTGATGTTCTGATGGGACAGGGCTGGGAGCAGAAAATCTGATTCATTCAACTGCAACACAATTAACTGAGACGTGAGAAGATTGTTTGAAATGCACAGTCCAACGTGAGCACATCAATTCAACTGCAGAATAGTGCTGGAAACTGAAACATTTAAATAAACCATTTCTGTTTAGGGAACTACGAGCATAGGTGTGTCCATACAATGACGCAAAGGAATCCGACCCGGCGTCGAGGAAAAGGACTGCAGAGAGAGGGTGTTTATGGGTTGCCATGGGCGCCGTGCTAACCCAGGACTGACCTCTTGACCTCACTATACAGTGACCAGGTCTTGGGAACCCTGTGACCACAGGGACGCCCATCGTCACCTCCACGTACGTCCGTCCGGTCTCCTTAAAACGGCTCTGGTCATTCATACAGCGTTTCCTCTTCTGGGGTTTGTTGTTTCATATAATAAAATATCACCGGTTTGTTCTTTATATCCCACAGAAAGGCCTTGTTCTCTTTGTCTCTGTACCTCTCTCTCCCTCTCCCTCTCCCTCCAACTGTTTCTTTCACATGCCGAAACACAGTGTGTTCATGTTTTATGAATAAAATGTACGTGCTAACCGTGTGTGTGTGTGTGTGTGTGTCACAGACACACACACACACACGCACACGCACACGCACACACACACACGCACACGCACACGCACACACACAGCGTACATAAACTGACAGCCACAATGTTAAACGTCAAACAAAGCCATAAAGTGGAGACAAAGCGTCAGATAGGCATCTAGTCTGTCCGTTTGTAAGGTTTGTCAACATCAAAACAGGAAAACGGCTTTGAGTAAATAGTTCCCACACAAATAACATACAAATACAGCACGCACACACACACGCGCACACGCACACGCGCACACACGCACACGCGCACACACACACACACACACTAGAGAAAACACACACAGACGCACCTTGAAAAGCAAAGGCCACTGCTCTGTTCCCACATATGCATGTGGAACAATACCGAGTGAAAAGCAGGAAGCATTTACTATGAGGCGGAGAGACGGAGAGAGAGATGGAGACTGAGAAAAATAAATCTGCACCAGTACAAACGGAGAAGGAGTGTGAGAACAGACAGAGCAACCAGAGATAGAGAAGCAGAGAGAGGGAAACTCTATCTCTGGGCGATAGAGGTAGAAAGAAAGATCACACCCGTGTGAAGTGAGGATCGCTCTTATCGTATGTCATGATGGCGTGAAATGGACATTGTGCCTATTTGCTCAGTCCCCCTGGGGGACTGAGCACTCTTGCACTCCCCCCCCACTTCCCTCCCCACATTAGAGTGTGTGCATGTGCAAATATGTGTGTGCATGTGCAAATCTGTTTACCAAATCACCCAAATCACTGATTTGAGAGGAGAGGAGAGGGTGTAGCAGGTGAGGTGCAGACAGGAAGATATTGTGAGGGCGTCGGTGTGAACCGTCTGACCAGCATAACTGACTGGTCGTGGGAAGACCAAAAAACTCACAATCTGCTTCCATCTGTCATCAAAGCACTCATTTTACTACCTACACACACACAATGAGTCTCAATGTGTGAGACGTGAGAATACAGGCTGTTCATTCATCCGTGTGTGTGTGTGTGTGTGTGTGTGTGTGTGTGTGTGTGTGTGCGCGTACACGCACATTCTTGTCCTAAGAGTCTTCAGCTCCAAATTTGCATTTCCACTTTGTTTACAATGTGCACCATTATTGATTTTCCAAGCTGGCATGGAATGGAAACAACTGGTTTTAGCTTGCATCATTATTATAATTACTCAAATGTAAATTCATCTGCATATCAGTTCCCCCAACACCTCAGGACATTGTGGTACTGCAGCTAAACTGTCCAGAAATAAATGACAAGGGCCCGTATTCTAAACGGGGTCTTGCGTAAGGGACACCGTGTAGCACATGCGTAGTGGTGAAGAACAAAGACCTCCCGAGCAAGGATCTGCCGTGACGCAAAGACTACCTCTAGGCCCGGGCCTGCTAAATTTGGATTAGAGGCCTATACAGGCCGAAAAGCCTGCATGAGGCCTACAGGCTTTGGGGCCTTCGCCCTGCATGACTTTATACATTTGTTTTTTTAAAAAAAGGTATAAACTACACAGTAAAATATATAGCATTGCGATTATGCTTATAATTATAGATAGGACTTGAAGGTATAATGTGGATGTTCTGACAGCCATTTGACTGTTATTTGCAAGTGAATTAATTAGGTTGATTTGTTATTTCATTTGTTTACATTTGTTTTCATTTGCTACTGTAGCCTAATCTGATTGTTATCCAACATCAAATAAAATTACTTTGCTGTTGTTCATATGCATATGCAATGTTATACAGTTTATAGATCCATAGGCAGCAGTTGCCAAGTGTAAAATACAGTTGGGTTTGCAATTAAAAAATAGCGGGCGGCGCCGCTTTTAGTAACAAGGAAAAAACGTATCGTCCAATCCCTTCATCCAATCCCTTCAAATGAATCCGGATCAGTATGCAACACTATGCAATGTTATGTTTTGTCTTTGCATCAATATCAAACTCTTCCTCTTCATGGCGTTCAGTGAGAAACCAACGAATAATTTGAGAGGTGGAATTGCATGTTCAGAACAGCCGCCTGTTTATCCCAACACACAACAGCACTAGTAGTCACATTATCAAAATAAAGATTTCATTCTACCATAGCCTACTCATCCTACAACAATCGAATTCAAAGTGGTGATTCTGTCATCGCTTGAGATTGCAAACCTCCCGTGTACAGTCAGGATTGTTACATACTAGGCCTGTCCCCGACTAAGGATTTCTATAGTTGAAATTAATATGAATAAATGTGCCGTTAGTTGCCCCCCGCGGGCAAAAAATAGGCCTATAGCCTTTAAGCCTTTAAGTTTTTTTTTTTTTTTTTTTTTTTTTTTTTTTACTGAACAACAAAGCACAAAATACTTCGAATCTACACAATTAAAAAATGTAAACGAATTGTTATTTTTTAACAATAAAAGACAAAAAACACTTATTTAAAAACTGAACAACAAAACACGACTTTGTTTCTTTCGTTGAATAAAACAAACATGTGCCTTAACACAAGAAAAACGGCACGGTTATCTTGATCGAAATATTAATTTAGAAGCAAATATACCTAGAACGACGGGGCATTCGCGCTCAGTTCGCCGTCCTCACAGAAGGATTTTCACAATGGGATATTTGCATTTCATTTGCGATGAAAACTTCTAGGCGAAGGAATTCACGCTGCATCGCTTGTCGATGCCCGTGTTACCGCACGGCCATGCCGCTGGCTCTGCAGTGGCGGAGTTTCTGGTCAAATCCAGGGCCGGATCTACATGGGACAGGGGAGGGCAGTGCACATCCAAACGTGCGTCTTTCTCCTCAAATCAAAGGTTACCGGGATCAAATCTCTTCTCTTATGACGTTTCTGACATATCTCATCGAATGAGGATAATTCCGGTTCCTTGGCGTGAAAAACCTTGGAGTTGCCCCACCTGGCAATCTTCCAGCCCCCCTTGCCGGGCTTGATGAGTCCGGGTCTGTTTTTTTCCCTTCTTCCCCCAAAAAATGCGTCTCTTTTTTCTCTCTTTTACACTGGGGCGCAGACGAATGTTATAGGCCTGTGCAAAAAAGAAGAACGGCTTTTTCTGTCTTTTTAATGGATTAACACGGGCAGAAAACTGACTATAGCAATTACGTTTATTAATCATACCTGTACATAGCAGAGGAGGGCCTGTTGAATGCGCCGGTCGGTGAGAAAAGAAAGATTTATAACGGGCGACAAATGGATGTAAATACTCCTCGGGATGAGTGGATCTTTTTGATCCCACCGTCAATCTCCCGGACCAGTGTTTTCTTGAGGGTTGTAATGACAGTAGGCTATTATCGGCAGCGATGCATTCATATCCTGCGATAAGCGCTCCGTCTGGGTTATCATTGGCGTGTTCTCCACTGGGCTTCATAACATTTCACAGACTTGGGATAAATGTTCGCTACATAAAGCAAAAAAAACATGGAACATTTCTTTTCAACATAACATATTTGGTTTCACGTTTCTGCTCTCAAGAGTTAAAATATTTATATCATCTGAATTAGCGCCACCCAATTGAGAATGTAGGAGTTTAATGTTCATTTGCGAGAATCCATGCAGCCTGGAATTGTGGACAGAACCAAAAAAAGGTTTGGGGTCTGTGGGGTGAAAATGTCCTCAAATGGTGGTCCTTGGCTCAAATGCTGGTTAAATAGTAGGCCCTGACAAGGTTGAAACCACTGTCGTAGCTTAATAAATTATTTTAGTTTAATCTTGACACGACTACTCACTTGTGTGTCCCGCTGCAGCCCAGTCCAAATGAATGAATGTAAATAGCCTACTCTTACGAGCTTACAATACGACGCAATTGCACTGTGAGCTGGTGAATCTGCTATAATTCTGTCTGTGGCCATAATTTATAATTATACATAAAACGACTTTCCCTAAAAGGACTGTCAGGGATATTCAAATGAATGAAGAATAAGTGAAAATTGCGGACGATATTGAGTAAAGTTAATTTAATTAAACATTGTCCACATTTGAATGAAATGATTAAACCCACCGCTTATATTTAATACAGCCACATGTGAACAGGTGTGTGTGTGTGTGTGTGTGTGTGTGTGTGTGTGTGTGTGTGTGTGTGTGTGTGTGTGTGTGTGTGTGTGTGTGTGTGTGTGTGTGTGTGTGTAGGAATGGATTGCTTCTACATTTATTCATATGAAGGCCTTATACAATGTTGGTGATCTATCTATTTTGGCCGCAAATGTTCGGGGAACGGCGCCTCCGCTGTTATTCCTCAGGTATTCCCAGAATGCATTGAGACACTTGGCAAGAGCAAACTATCTTGAGAGACTATATGCTGTGTGAGCCACGGCGTTTCCCAAAAAAGGACATGGTTTGGGATTCGCTGCACAAGGAGCCAATGAACAATTAGACAGGCTTCATTTGCGGCCTATCGACATGTGTGCGCATGTGCTACACGTTTGGCGTACGCAAGACCCCGTTTAGAATACGGGCCAAGGACTGTTTATATTAGTGGTGACTGAGGCTCAAAACATTACAGAAGCTTGAGGGACATATACAATCATACAATATGATGTAAAGTATATAAACAATTCTAGTCTAGTTTTTGAAAATAAAAGCCATAGGCCATGATAAATTCCATATCTAGTTTTCGAATTTTGTGCACCACAAAAAATGTGCAATAAAAATGTATGATTTGATCCTTTTTCACCTTAAATGACCTTGAGAAACCTGAGAAAGCAATAAGTCGGTCTTTCCTGTGTGAAAAACGACAACAACAGATAAAACCTCCGGTCTCTCCATCTCTCAGCATCTCTCCTTGCCTCCCCACTCCTACACTTGAAAACACGCTGGTGTTTTTCGCATAAACACGACACAATGAGATACCGTGTACAGGCTCGCACGGCTGTATACGCGCCTGGTATCCTGAGGAGACGTGGGAAACGCCGCAAGACAGCGGGAGAGAGGGAAAGAACCGCGTAGAAAAGTGAGAGTAGGTCACAAGTCAGGAAGGAAGGAAGGAGAGAGACTGAGAGTAATAGAGGAAGTAACAGGAAGCAGGTGGTTATGAGAGAGAATATAGAAGGGCCTTATGCAGCGCTGCTGCTGAGTCAGGTGCATTTACACCAGACAGAGGAGGGAGGGAGGGAAGAAAGAAAGAAAGAAAGAAAGAAAGAAAGAAAGAAAGAAAGAAAGAAAGAAAGAAAGAAAGAAAGAAAGAAAGAAAGAAAGAAAGAAAGAAAGAAAGAAAGAAAGAAAGAAAGAAAGAAAGAAAGAAAGAAAGAAAGAAAGCAGATGGACAGTACAGGGACATATAAAATATTAAGACAAACACTTCATAATTGATACAGTGTTTCTATGGAATATGAGGCCACAGCGCAGCAAGAGATACAGAAAGACAGGATGAGAGAGAGAGACAGGAGAGGACAAAAAAGAGTTGCATCATTCACATCCCAGCAACAAGAAGAGATGGATGAACAATACAAACAACACACACACACACTCACCAATGTCATTAGCATAGTGCCTACAAGAACTACTGTGTATATTGACTTCATCTCAGAAAGTGGCGTTTTTTTCCTTTGTCACTGAAATATTGAAATATGTTACACCACAGCCAAATGAATAATAATCCCCCCTCACTGCGGCTGAAAGCTCATTACGGAACAAAACTGCAGCGTCTAAGCAGATTTGAAATGATTTATGCAAGCGCACGGGGCGGGTGGTGGTCCGTTTGCATGCCACACGCGGTCACACTCACACACACACACACACACACACACACACACACACGCACACACACACACGCTTGTCCCTTAGATAGCATGTACGTACAGTATAGGACGCCCCTGCAAACACACACTCCTCTTACTAAAGGACAGCATTAAAACTGCATTGGACCCCCTGGCACACGCACACATACATGCGCACACACACACACACACACACAGCAGCTGCTGCTAGTCAGCAATGTTATGTAACACTGCCGCAGTCAACTAGGTAGCTCTTACTGGGAGAGGAGGGGATGGTTGTGGTTGGTTGGTTGGGTGGGTGCGGGGGGTGTGGGGGAGAGGCAGAGAGATGGAGGTGGAGGGGGGGCAGGGGGTGTAAGTGGAGTCTCAGAGCGGGACGAGGCTCAGGCAGCGGACACATACAGTACAGTCACAGGAGGCGTGAGGTGGGGGAAAATATGATCCCACCGTCGACGTCGTCGTCTGCTAATCCATGCTTTCTGCTCTGCACTTGGATAATGCATAAAAGCTTCCGTGTGCGAGAGAAGCAGACAGACAGACAGACAGACAGACAGACAGACAGACAGACAGACAGACAGACAGACAGACAGACAGACAGACAGAGGGAGAGACAGCGTTGAAGTAGACAGCATTGATGCTGCTGGCAGTATACTTAGAAATAGAGAGAGACACTTTATAAGCAAGGGAGATAGAGTCAAGGGAGTAAATTCTGTGTGTTTTGAATGTGATCAGAGTGTTTGCATGCATTTGCATATAACTAACTATCCATCTGCCGTGTTGTTTACGTGTATTTACGTAAGCATCCGTCTGTCCGATGATGACGATGTACAGTATGTTGACTACAGTATGTTCCATGTGTCCCATGAAATGTGAGCATTTGACTGACAGCAGGGAGGGAGGCGGCAGACCTTTTGACTGACCCAATCACAGGTTGTTCCTGCCCAGCGCTGGACAGTCATTTAAGTTCATCTACTTTATGAGTTTTTGGAGCTACTAAATTTAAATAGAAACATTGTACTTTTGAAGGGACTCTTGGGGGCATGAAACGCCCAAGAATATACTTATGTTTTACTGCCTATGTCCTATTTTAAAAATAGCAATAATAGCCAACCTACAAGCAGCACACAACGCATGGCAGGGCAACATGTTGTGAGCTTGGAGAGCTACTATTTTCAAACAAAAAAAGGTACAGTTTGTTCTGAAGACGTACTTTGTAATTTGGACCTGGTGAATACTTGAGTAGTATTGTGAAAGACAGCCTCCCGCTGCCAGCTTCCTGTCAGGCCAACTAATTAATTGATCGGAGCAGCGAGGGCTCGGTTTCAGAGCGTTGCCACGTCTGTCAATACACTCTGCATCCACGCAGGCTTTCAGCTGTGTGTCCTTTTGACAGCCCTCAATGAGGGTGTCATTGAGAGATGGGTGGAAGGGGGGGGGGTCTGGGGTGGGAGAACAGATGTTTTCTATTCCCCTCCACCACTAAGTAGACGCACCAGCCCTGAGGCCAGCCATTACTGAACTCTATGGGCTCTGTGAGGCTCTGTGCATGCATGCATGCATGTCTGTGTGTGTGTGTGTGTGTGGTTACACCAATAGTCTACTCTTGTGTCTGTTTCATTGAGTGGCACATTTAAAAACATTGTTTTCATGGATTCAAGATGTTTTTTCTGCAACGATATGCAGTTGTGGTAATAGCATTTAATAAAAGTAGAGGGCTAACTTATATTATTGCGCACAAGTAGGCCATACAATACGTTTGCATGAGCCCAGCAAAAGTATTTCAAAAACAATATTTTAATATTCTCTTAGAAAACAATTAACATACAGTATGTTTTGCGGAATATTCTTCAGGAAATAATTCTTATGGCTGTAGTTACAACGGTCTCTTCAAGCGTTCCCTTGCGACGTTTCTTTGTTCAGCGTCATCGCCTTAGACTAGGGCACTGTTGTGGGTGGGGGGAGGGGGTTGTATTGATTCTGATGACCTCACCACCCGGCTGGGTAGGTGGGTGGTGGTGGTGGTGCTAGTGGTGGTGGTGGTGTTAGTGGTGAGGACAGGGGTGGTGTGGGTGTCATTGCTGACCCACGCACATTCTGTGTACTGTGCATTCCATTCATATCTGACCCCGATTAGCAAACACATAACTGACCCATATAGAGTTGCACTGAAAAAACACACACACGCGCGCACACACACGCGCACAAACACATGCACACACACACAAACACATGCACGCACCTGTCCAAGCCAACCCAAACACTGCCTCATTCCCTCAATGCCAGCATGGTCTTTACCACCGACAGGCAAAATAGTGCCAGGTTGTTGTCAATGGCTATTAAACTGTACTCAGTTCTTATTCTTTTTTTAAGGTGATCTACAAGCTCACACAGTCTATCACAATGTGACACTTTTTTTTTGCTAGATTTGGTATATTTTGAATATTAACTCATGTACAAATTCATATTGTCAGTTTAACTCATTTTTGGCAGGAACACCTTTAGTTATGGAAAAATATCAGACCTACCAGCTCATAGCGTGCCACGTGTGTGCATAGTATTTAATATTTAGTATTTAAAACACAACTAAAGTTTGCTGCAGCTATTATATGTAAAGGACTATTAATCTATCTCAGTCTGTGTCCGTTTACCATCCATCCACCCATCAATGACAGGGAAAGATTATGGCGATTAGTTAGTAGCTGTCTGACTCTGACCTGAAGCCACTGGTTTATGTAACCACAGTCAGCCAGGCGACCAAGGTCAGGGTCTACTGTAGATTAGACACCCACAGTGGCATGATAGGATCACTTAATGGATTAGACAACCAGCTACTGTACTGGCCATTGCATGGCACATGTTATTGACATGATTCAGAAACGGCTCCCCTGGTCACAGCCAACGCATTGCCTGTGACAAGATATTTGTGGGGGAACACAATCAGCTATTCTACCTCCATTGGATGGGAAAGTGAGTCAAGTGACAGATGTTACCGTACCTGCTTTTTACTAACACTAGCTTCACAACGAGAGTTTCAGGAAGAACCTGTGTAACTTATGGCTGCTCCAACAGTCGTTTCAAAATTCAACTTTAATAACGGGGTGTCAAAGACAAGCGCCCGCCTGAATGTCATTGCACAATTAGTAGTATAATTATGGCACCGCTCAGTAGCACTGTGGTGACTGAGACAAAACAGGGAAAGTTGCTGAACCAATGCTGAGCGGTCCCGTAATGATACTACTACAGTAGATGTGCAATGAAATTTCAAACGGGTGCTTGTATTTGACCATTCTGTTTCTCTCCAAAGATGAATTTTGCCACTACTGTTATATTTGGAGCAGCCACCACACAGGTCCATCTCCATGCACAGGACATCTTTGTAGAATTAGTGTTAGCAAAAAAGAAAGCAGGTGAAAGAGTAATGTTTGTGCAGAATAACATCAGTCAGTTTTCCATCCAGTATGTTTGTAGTACGTTGTAGAAGAGCTAGCTGTCTCCCACCAGATATCTTTATCTACAGGAAATATGCTGGCTGCGTCCACGGAACCTGTCTCTGAATGTCTCTCCAACGGCAGCATGCTCACTAGAGAAAGACGAGGCAAAATAAAATGTCCCACTATGGATAAGTAGAGGGACGACACGGTTTTGTGTGTTTAGATGGAGAATGCTGTAGCTGCCAGTTAGGTCAAATTCACTGGCCCAGAGATGGTGAAGGCCAGTGCTTCGCAAACTTTTCAGTCCATGACCAAAAATGGGAATGAGATTTTCGCCAGGGACCCAAGCTGTAAAGAAAATAGCTAATCTACAAGTTCATGTGCCACTTTGCACCATGTTGTGATCTTGTAGATCACAGGTTTTGGATTTTTTTTTTTATGAATAATGATTAAAAACAAAAACATAGGGAAGAAAACATAACTAAACATAAATAAAGGGACTCATATAAATGTGTCCAGGGCCCTGAAACAGAGGTGAAGGCTACACAACCATCTCCTGAACCACATCTACTGCAGCTATACCCCCAATTCTCTCCTGCTGCACATCTCCTGTTGCCTGCCTGCCTCTTAGGTTTCCTACATGGCAACATCCAGTTTGTTAACGAAAAAGGATCTGTTGTTACACTCCCAGAGTTGTCTGTTTTTGATCATATGTGTCGATACATGTTGGATAAGCAGCGCTGCAAACACAGCACCATGGCAGGTATCCTAAGTGGTTCCATCTAGGCCAGTGTTTCTTAATTCCACTAGTGCATACCTATATTCCAACTGTTTGTGTTTTCTAATCTATGGTGTAGTAAACCTAGCATTCACCATGTTCATCCAGATTAGCCATGAATGGCTGGAATGCAAACAGAAAACAGAGAACGCAGTCAGGGGGGAAATATTTCTTGGCAAGAGTTAAAAACGAATGATCAGGGGACACAATATAGACTGCTAAAGTAGCCTGGCTCAGCCCTGAATCAGCACCTTAATAAAATACTAGCTTATTTTTTTCCTGTGGTTCAGGGACTGGCTTCCCTGCCTTTGGGGCCGTTTGTGCGGGTTGAAATCCAATCCCAGCACCTGATTGGCCAACAGCCCTGTCAATCATTTCGGCCCCAACGTTGTCATCCAATCATAACACCTGATTGGCCAACAGCCCTGTCAATCACTTCGACCCCATCGTCGTCTGCTTTCCCAATATTCTTAGCCTAGGGGTTCATAGGAACCAATCACCGTTAAGACTGGCGCTTTGAAACTGCTGTGGTAGAGAGGGACTTCAGTCTGAATAATGAAGTGAAACGAAATGACAATTCAGACTGAGGTCAGCTTACTGCTAAAGTAGAAACCTTGACCGTGCAGTATGCGTTATGATGAGGCAGTAGTATGTGGGACACTTATATCCAACATGCATTGCTGACGCCTGCCAGAGCAGTCAGTAGTCCAGAAAACCTACAGCATATATGAGCTGGAAGTGTAGTGTTCCTGCCAGATGACACGGTGCCAGAGAGTGGGAAGGTTAGCCAAAGAAACAGGCCACCTGATAAAACAGAGAGAGAGAGAGAGAGGGAGATAGCAAGTAAAAGAGCCCAACAGAGTGATACCAGGCAGGCAACCTTAAGGCAACCTCAATGCAATGCGAGGGAAAAGAGGCCAACAACATGTTGACTAAGAGCCATGAGGTGTGCATTCAGAATGCAAGCCTTACAGGCATCTGCAAGGCCTAGATCAGTGGTTTTCAACCTTTTTGATCCCGGGGGCCCACTATTTATTCAGCATTTGAGCCCTGGACCACCGTTTGACTACATTTTAGTCCCACAGACCTGAAAACTAAAGATGTCTTTTGCTTTTGTCCACAATATCATGCTGAATTTGGGAGAAAAAACAGGCAGACATAGAGATCAAAATAACAATTAATCTTCTGCATTCTAGAATTGTTAGACTCAGGCTAATTCAGATGAATATTTTAACTCTTGAGAGCGTAAACATGAAACCAAATGGACCCTTGCAGGTCCATTTGGTTTCATTTTACGCTCTCAAGAGTTACATCTGGTTAACCAACATCATTTAGCCTGGGGACCACCTGGAACCCTCTCAAGGACCACTGGTGGTTCCCGGACCACCTGTTGAAAACCCCTGGACTAGATATTCAACCGGCTCGGTCCTGCTTGCCTTCAGTTTGGGCTCTTTTTTGTGCGTTTCCTCCCCCTCTCACACCACCCCCAATAATCAAGTAATTTTTATAATCACAGGCCCCTGCCCTGATCTAATTGAATAAGGTATGCACTATCACTACAAGAGTAAAGAGCCTCAATGGGGCAATTCAATGCCACGAGGCCTGCAAACCTCAATGAATAGAGACAACATTTCCAGATGGATGGCGATGGTAAGCTGCTTTGGCAAATCTAAGAAAGGCCGCAAAGCGTAAACAAAATGCACTTATTACTGGCGGTTTATGCCAGTAATAGTACAAAAGCACTCAGTATTGCAAATCCGACTCTGATTGAGAGGGTGGAAAAAAAACGGAACGTGAACGCGGAAGCCGCTTGGAAACCCCTTAACCCGCCTAATTCGTACTTTGTTGTGCGACACTAGTCCTGCCATTTGACTAAGTAAACATCAGTCTTAATACACTCACGCGTGCATGCGAGCGCACACACGTACAGTACACAAAAGAACAATAACCATTGAAATTTTTGGTGAGCTTTTTATCAGCTCAGCTCCATCGGAATGCAATACCAGATGGATTTGACCTTTTAAACATGTCATTTCGTGTTTGTTTATTTGGGACATCACTTTCGTAACACCCGACCATGATCGGTAGCTTTCTACCTACTCTGATGTCGCACATAGTACCTCGTTTGGTGTCGTGAAGGACACTTGAGCACTTATGTAAGGTAAGCATGCTCCAGGCCCTGACCAAAAAGAGCCGATTACATCACGACACGCTCATCACACTCGCTCCAACGGTACCCTCGGTGTCCCTGTCCTCGTTCTTTCTCTCTTCGTCTTTCCTTTCAGCCTTCCCTTTCACCTGTCCTCCCCGTCTTTTGCCCCCCTCCTTTCCTCTCTCTGTACCCTTGACTAAACCCCTTGACTGCATTCAAGTCATTTAAGCCAAGTCTATTTTCTGGAGGAACTTGGAACAGGTGCAAGAGCCAAACTTTGGCAGCAGCGGAAAGAGAGATGAACAAAAAAAAAAAAAAAAACAACAACAACAACAACGACAACAGACAAGCAGACAAACAGGCAGGCAAGAAGTCCCCTTCCTCTCCCTAACGTTCAAAATAAACGTAGATCTTTGTGACCCTATATGACGGTATCTCACGCTTCAGTTAGTGCCTGCCAAAACTTTTCCATTGGGAAACTGGCGGTCCAAATTGCGGCGAGATGGATGAGTCAGCGTGAGTCATCCCAGTGATTCAGCCTGGTGGTGCCGCCGCCTTTGGTTTTGATCGCTTTTGGTAGACAGAATCTTAAATCGGTGCCTCAACCCTGCCTCAGAAAATGGACCGCAATCTCCTCAGATTGCAGGCAGCCAAATCTGGTATGAAACTATAGCAAATAATGCACTGCTCTCTCCCACCTGATCAAATGTAATGCTCAATCAGAAACTGCAATACACGTGCAAAAGCAAACAATCAAGGGTGCTCCATTAATGATGCAAGCATAAAACGGACATAGTTTATAATAATTAAGCATATATAGTACTTAATTCACCAAAATAACATATTTTAAAACCCACAATGTGCAAGATGCTGTGAGCTTGGAGATAGTAGGCTATTTTTAACTGACGATTTTGACAGTTGCTTAGGGCTAAAGTGCTTAAAATGTTGGATGGCTGTGAGGACAAGAAATGCTGACAAACAAGTAGTGATAATGTAACTGTTTGTCTCTATGTTTTTTGAAGCAGGCCGTACCCAGCAGGTGGTTGGAGGAACACTCGTTCTTCGTGTTGCTATGGCCGCAGGAAATCACAGCCTTAGCATGACAATAAAAGTCTGAAATACATTCAACTCGCCGTGCTCTGACGTCAGACATGTGACATGCAGACAATTTTCCACAGTTGACCAGGAGCCAGGAGTTGGATTTATTTAGTAGTGGCCAGCAATGTTCAATCATGTTCATTATGTAAGGTAGGACACATCACAGAGAGAGAGATATGACTTTGGTTGAGTAGTAAACAAGGTTATGGCTGCGTTGGCATTTTATCTCCCTTCCATTCTCTCACTCCGTGACTCTGTCCGTCCTTCTTATCTCTCTCTCTCTCGCTCCCTCCCCCTCTTTTGACTTTTCACACATTCTCTGTCTTCATGAGGAATGTGTTGCCGCCGTGCACGTCTGTGTACGTGCGTGTGTGTGTGTGTGTGCCTGAGTGTCCAGGGTTAGGTGCGTCATGGTGCTAATCCCCAGACACATTTAGTGAAAGGCCATCAGTATCAAGGGTACCTAACCAGCTGCCTAGAACACAGCACATGTAACACAGCTGCAAAGAGCTCTCTCCCTGAAAGCCAACGCGACGTGCAGTTGAAAATAAATGGCCGCATGTGTATGTGCATACTGTAGCACAAGAGAAGGCCGTTGTAAGCTATCTGATACTAACCTACAGGTACAAGCAGTGCAGGGACCGTAAAGCCAATCATAGACAGAGAAAGAACAGTACAAATATACAGTATATTCTTTTCCCATCCCTCAGTGTTGACAAAAAATAAACTCCCACCTGTTTATTCGCATGAACCAACTATAAAATAAGACACTTTAAGCCTGGGTCTCAAATTCTTATAGAATGTACTACACATCAACAGTTCCTACAATGAGCGCTTCTCAAAACCCCACCCTTTGGGGCGGGGTTTAGTCACTGTCCAATGCCAATCCAAATACTTTAGCAACGGTTGCTATGCAGGTCAAGCTTTCCTGGTCAATCATTCCAATCGTAACGTGCCTATTGGACAAGTCTGGAATGGGGAGGGACTTAGTGAAGGGCTAATTGCACATGTGTTTTTTGCATCTATGTTGGCACAATTTCCATGTCAGCACTGCAGCGTAATGAAAACATTGTAAGCTGCAACAGAAACTTGCTTCAATATGAATGCGTGTTTGTGACTGTTTTGTTGAGTACACTAACAGCATGTGTATCACCTGTTCGCTGTGTGTGTGCAGGTGTGTGTTGAGTTGTTTGCACTGTCCTATGTTGTGTGCACTCTTCTCCTCTCCTCCTGTGTTTGTCTAGAGGGTGTTGTCCAATTACTCACCTATCTGCAGTAATACGGGCGTCACCAGGGCCGTCTCCATGGCGTAGCAGAACTCCCGGCCGAACATGACCGCCCCGTGCATCACCCATCTCTTCAGGGGAATGCGGTCCAACGACACCTCGCTCACAGACTCCTCTCCCCCGCGGCGTTTTCGACCCGATGATCCCTCCGTCTCTCTGCCACCTCCTCCTCCTGCTGTTCCTCCTTCTATGTCCACCTGTGCGTCCGTCCCCGCGGGGTTCTTCTTGCCGTTGACCCCAGCCACCAGAGCTCCGACTTGCATGGCGTCAGGCTCCGTGTTCTGGGGAGGCATGGTGGAGGGCATGCACGCGACGGGAAACAAACGCGCCCCGTCCGACGGCAATGATTTGACAACAACAAATGGATGCTACTAGCGTTCACCTACTCAAAGCAAAAGCAAAAAAACAAAACGCTAGTAGTTAATGGAGTACAATTGCTAAAGCTAGCGGCAATGGGGTGTTAACAAGCAACTACGTCTGTCGCTACAGGCTAGCTTAGCAGTGGGTCAGTTCCATGTAGTTTCTTAATTATAACCGTTACTCATAGTTGCACTTCCAAATACTTATGGAAGTAGCTATAACTTACGCCAATAAAAGGCGTATTATTATTATTATAAAGTATTTCTGAGTGAAAAACAAACCGATTAGTAATCTTCCACCACCGTCTTGAGGTAATGAAGGTATCGACCTAAGACCAGGTCCCACTAACACTCCAAAAGATATGACAACCAAATAAAGACACCTCACGGATGCTTCCTGGATAAATTTAGCGGTACTCTTAGTCAATGTCAAAACTTCTAAACATCCAAAAAATAATAAAATAATCAAACTAAAATCAGCTTCGAGTCACGTCGCAAAAAACAATTTGGGATTCCAAAACGAGTCGTTTCCTCTAAAAAGTTGTCCTCTGGTAGAAAAGGTATAGCTTCCAATTTGACCAATCTAAATCCTCCATTCACTGTTTGTGCGTTTGTTTGTTTTTCTTCGTCTGCCACCAGGAGATTGCAAACGAAACAATCAACTGACCGATCCAAAAGGAGCAGTTATCCCAGAAACATTAAGAGCATCGATTTATTCTTCTTTCACGTTGAAGAGTGCAAGTTACATTCCGAGTGTGTGTCGACTGAGGGTACGTATGTATGTGTGATGTGAAATAATTCTGTCTTTTGGTGTGTGCGAGCGTGTTGCCCTGCCCGACGGAACTACTTTATTTGGTATTCAGAGTGCTTACTGTATGTGTGTGTGTGTGTATGTGTGCGTGTGTGTCACTATGTATGTATGCGTTTGTGTGTGTGTGTGTGCGTGTGTGTTTGTGTGCGAGTGAACGTTTATGGCTTAATTCGACATCGAGGTTTTCCTCCCTCCTTTTCACTGTCTATTGCCAGCGGTAAAAATCCATATAGAACACCACTCAGTGAGTTCCAGAGTCATGTTGGCGTTACGTATAGAGGGTTGGATGGCCGGGTGGAAAGACGAGTGGGCGACGGGCAGGAGGAGGCCGCGGGGGGGAGGGGGAGGAGGAGGAGAGGCAACGCAGGCGGGCGGAGCTCCTTGGTGAATCCCCATCGATCGGCTGATGATCAATCTAAAGAGAAGAAAGAAGAAACACACACACGCACAATGTTGTTGGCCACCGCGATGTTTGGAGAACAGGAAGGAGCGCAGCAGGCAGCGGTGGTTGTCCGTTCGAGAGGAAGACCGGAGGAGAGGAACCAAAACCATCGGGGTAGAAAACGTCATTTCCGTCCGTGGGTTGGAGCCCCAGCAGAGGGAGGGAGGAGAGAGAGAGAGAGAGAGAGAGAGAGAGAGAGAGAACCTTGGTTAGCAAAAACGTGACTGCAACACTTGCACCTGTTGTCTGCGTCCAACAGACAGTAATCTCTTCCTAGATTGTTTCTTTTCAATCATCTGGTCGGACTGAATATAGGAAATAGCCTAGGCTTCTGACCGCTAGCTGATTTTTTTTTTCTCATTTCATATTATCTAACAAAAAGATTGAAGCCTGAAAGGATTCCTGTGCTTCTTTGCCTGCACAGTTGACTAGTATAACACCAAAAAAGGGTAAGAGCAGCGAGGCCAGGCCGCTAAAATAGCATGGGTTAATCGCCTGGAGTCGACAGAGACACGGCACAACATTGTAGACTCAACAAATGTTTTTGGTTTAAAGCGATAGGATGCATTGAGTGCAAAACTAGCTTTTCCTTCCAGTAAGGAGTTGCAGTTGTTGGCTTTGAAAATACCACTAGTGATCCTTGAGAGGGTTCCAGGTGGTCCCCAGGCTAAGTGATGGAAAGTACTCTTGAGAGCGTAACTAAAAATGAAACCAAATGAAACCAACAAGACAATTCCATTTGGTTTCATTTTACACTCATCATCTGAATTAGCCCACTTAATTAATAATTCTACACAATTAGAAAATGTATAAGAAATGGTCATTTTGATCTGTACTGTATGTTTGACGGTTTTGTTTGTAAAATGCAGCCTGGAATTGTGGATAAAAACAAAAGAAATCTTTAGCTTTGGGGTCTGTGGGGGTAAAATGTCCTCAAATGATGGTCTGTGGTTCAAATGCTGAATAAATATTGGGACCTGGTATCAAAAAGGTTGAAAACCACTGGACTCGACTGACTGATAGGCAGGCGGACAGACAGAGAGAGAGAGAGAGAGAGGGGGACAGAGAGAGAGAGAGAGAGAGAGAGAGAGAGAGAGAGAGAGAGAGAGAGAGAGAGAGGCCCTTTACTTGATGCTAAACATGCTGGAGCAGCATAGTAATACAGAGGGAGAGCAGCCTTGCAGTTCCTCTCACACGGCAAGCGATTGACTCTACCCTGGTAATTCATTTTCAGTGAGAGAGGCGAGTGGAGTGGGCAGGTAGGGAGGTACGGCAATCTGACAAATGGAGCGATAAGCGTTAAACGGTCCCGTTTGTCATGCACACACACACACCCGCACCCACACCCCTGCCCTCTGCCAGAGTTTAATAGTGTCCTTTTCTTTCTGTCTATTGTGGATCCCAGCCAGAACGTGCAGTGTTGCAATTACAAAGAACATTCACTCACTAGTACTACTAGGCCTGTTTCTCACAGTAAGAATGTGGGGTGCATGGAGTACATTGAAAGAGTGCGAGTGGTGGTTGTGTGCGTGTGTGTGTGTGTGTGCGCGTGTGCGCGCGCGCGTGAGTGCGCCTGAGTGTGTCAAGGTTTGCGCTGATGGATTAAGACACAGGCACGTTCAGCCACGCACCATACGGGCACGCGGGACGCACGCGCATACGCAAAGTAATTCCTTCCACGTGCGTGATACATCATAATAACAGTGCTGCTAAGACCCTCATCAAGCCTCTTAGAGAGAGATTGAGAAAGAAAACAAAGCGAAAGCCAGGGGGAACGGGGGCAAAGAGAGACAGAGCGGGGATAAGGGAGGTGGAGAGAGAGAGAGAGAGAGAGAGAGAGAAATGCTGGGAGCAAAGTGAATAGATGGATGAAGTTAGGAAAGTTAATAAGAACAGAGAGTTGCAAGGAGAGGAATTGAGGGAGGCAAATAGACATGGAGAGAGAGAGAGTAGAGATGTACTGTACAGTACACGTTTTACCGTTTCTCAACCTGATGTGCTTTTGTTTTGGTCTTTCTCTCCGTGTAGGCCTCTCTCAAACTCTCTCCAGTCTGCACAATTGCCCGTCCCCATTAACATTCATGGCACACTCAAGATGGTCATGCATATTTCATACACACGTGTCGTGTGTTGCGCACACACACAGTACCCCCTCCTCACCTTGTACCATAGGCTGCGGCAGATTACATAACAGCACCCCCACTATCCCACCGCCGCGCTCCAGTAAAAAAAAAAAAAAAAAAAACGCATGCAGCACTTTTCCACTCTGCCGCCATATGTTTCTCTTGCAGTGAGTGGACACGCTGCGGCCCGCTTGTACGCCGTCAGCGTCCGAGGTGATTTGTTTTACTCTTTCAGAGTTGGCATAAACAGCACTCTGAATGTCGCTGGTCTACTGACAGCAAGACACGGACAAACGCCAAGTCCGGCACGACCGAAAATATACAAAATGTTTAGATTTGGTATTCCGTGTGAATAAACATCAACAGCACTCGGTTCAACATGATCGGGTCTGATTGTGCATCACAGTTTCAGCCTTGTTTGTCTCTTGCAACATTAGTCCATGTAGTTCATCCACTCACAACCAGGTCCCAGGTGTATTTTTGCCTGGGTGTGACCCTGTGTACGGTACACGTGCGCATGTAAACTAAGCGGGGCCGTGTGGGCAGGGCACAGAATAGAAATGGGGGGAAAATATACCTTTAGATAAATGTTTACTTTTAAACCGAAAGAAAATGATTCCAATTACAACTGCAATGTATGTTTTTTTGTTTTGAAAGTTGGGTAACCAAATGTAACTCTTTGAGAGCGTAAACATGAAACCAAATGGAGCCTTGCGGGTCCATTTGGTTTCATGTTTACGCTTACGAGTTAAAATATTCATCATCTGATGAATATTATTTTCTGGACTGTTGTATTTCCCATTCCCAAATCCAGCCTGGTATTGTGGACAAAAGCGAAAGAAATCTTTAGTTTTGGGGTCTGTGGGGCTAAAATGTCCTGAAATAGTGGTCCCTGGCTCAAATGCTGAGTAAATAGTGGGCCCTGGTGTCAAAAAGGTTGAAAACCCATGATTTAAACTGAATCACATTATGTCGTTTATTAGATTCTGTTACATGGGTTTTGGTGTTATATGGTTTTATGTGCATGTTTGTAATTTGTAACTGAAGGTGAATTTGCCTGGAGACATGTCACATGATTGTCCTGGGGAGGGGGAAGGGGCATACTGTGTTTTGTTTTCCACGTTGTCTTTTTCCAGTGCACGGATACCAGTGAGTTTAGCAACCGTCTCAAACCCGATAAAACCAATCTGGCATAATGGGCGACCGTGATTTCTGCGGCTGGTCACTGCTGCTATTAATGACTATGTCATTAATATGCTTTAGAGATGTTGTGTGGACATGATAAAAAGTTCCCCCCATTCCGTGTTTCCTAGAAATGGAGGTCTGGAAAACATCAATAACATGGTGAAAAACAACTTGATGACATCACCAGGTGTGTTTCACCATGTCAATGATTTTTCTTTTAGTGTTTTTTTGAAAATCTTGAAAATTCCCCTTTAAGACTTTCCTTGTTTTAATTTGTTGTGCCCCTTTTTAACTGTTTGTTTGTCTCTTAACATATTGGTTTGATGTTTCTTGTATTTTTGTACTCATTCTTTTGCTCTCTGTGGCACTTCAAAGATTCCAACGTATGTAAAGTGTGTTATAAATAAAATCCATTATTATTATTATTTAGCCAATTCACACATTGATTTTCGATTTATAGGATAGAAAAAAGGTCAAAGTTGAGGACAAAGGCTGGGAAAGTAAAGCAAAAAAACAAAAACAAAGGTGATACTGTGCCACCCCCTACTCTCATCAGATAGCGCATCTGTCATTCTCCTTCCATCAAAAAACACACACACAAAGCTGTGAATGCTATCAGATCGTAGCCCTCTAAATGCATACAGTACAACGTGAGGCACAGCCTATTGCCGCACTCAGTGGTTGTGCTTGTGCGTGCGTTTACACTCACATACATGCGTGTGTGTGCGCGTGCTGTGCACGTGCGATCGTGCGTGCGAGCCTAGTAACCCGAGACGGCCTGATATCGAGTTGCACCTGAGCTTTTTTTTTCTAGGAGGCAACATAAACAACATAAACGCTCACGTGAGAACCCTGGACAGAAAAACCAAGATAAGGACACGGAGGGAAAGAGGTACCTGCTGGTGTATAGGCAGAGAGGGAGGGGGGAGGGAGAGATGGAAGAGCAAGGTAGGGGAAAAGCAGAGCCTTATAGTGGGAGAGTTCGAATATTGAGGGGTCAGAAACCAGAGCGGAGCAGCCAGTCATCACGTGACTATACAGAGCCTCTCTGGGTCCTATAACGGCAGTTGGGAATACATTGTTTTCAACGAGAATGGCGCAAATAAGAGCTATTTTACGTAAGTACCCGGTATGCAAAACGACAACTGCTTTAAAGTATCGTTCAGTCACCTCTACCGTCTCTGTAATGTTTATGTTGCACTATTATTAAAGAAAGAACAACTAAAATAAAGTCATTAAAACTGGATTAAATATCTGAGTCCAACGCATTTCTGCATCCTCCTCCTGCTACTCCTTCCCCCAATAACAGTTTGTGAATGGGGTGCTGTTGGCTCTATGCTCCTCCAGCAGCGTGAGCGCCCGGGACATACTGTAGGAGTGAACTGGAATATCCTAACTCTCCCCCTATAAGGCTCTGGGGAAAACAGAGTGGCATTAGAGGGAGGGAGGGCGGGAGGGGAGGGAATTTGGGAGAAAAGGGAGGAGAAAAAGGAGAACATTTACAGTAACGTTTTTTGGGGATTTATCCGTTGTGACAAGTGACGTGTCCCAGTTTGAGGTCGTCTCTCCATTGTTTGGCTTGATAAATCAAGCACGCCTCCACAACTCGGAACCATCTGTCTTTGTCTGTAAACGTGGGAAACGATGCATCGACTTGCAGCTGTTCCCCGCGGACCACTGCAGTTCACTTTTCTATACCCAGAATGCTGCAGTCGCAGCAGATGGAACGCTTGGGCCTTTCTCATGATGTGTTTGCGTTCATTTGCATGTAGGTACAGTGTGTAAACCCATTCGAGAGACGTGTTAAATTGTCAGTATATCTCTCTCTGCTATCTGGGATAAATAATAAAAAGTAACGTGAAGAAAAGGACAATGTTGTGGAGAGGTAGAAGCCCTCTCTGGTTGGTTCAACCATCTTAGTGGTTTTCAGGGAAATGGAGTTCGAGGTGAGAAAGAGAAGGAGAATAACAGTAAGAGAGAGGGAGAGAACATTCAGAGGCTGAAGACGAGAGAGATAAAAAGCAGTTAATGGAGGAAAAAACGGAGATTAAGGATTATGGAGGAGGGAGGGAACGGCACAGGGAGGGAAGGTGAGATAAAGAAAAAAGCGCGGCTGGGAAGGAGGCCGGGAAGGAGGGAGGGAGGGAAGGAGGGAGGAAAGGAAAGAAGATACCAGTGAAGTTCAAGGTCAGAGACAAATTAAGAGGTTCTCGGCCTCCCGTGTCTCACAGAAATGCAAAGCGGTTGTGCGAGAGAAAAAAACTGACATACAAGGGTTACATTTTGACACTCGGGGAGAGTTGAAATAACACACGACGTTCACATGGCATGCATTCACCCAGCACCACTTATCTATTTTCAGTGAGTGTTTATTCCTAGTGTCTCGGACCAGATTACCTGTCTCACACACACACACACACACACACACACACACACACACACACACACACACACACACACACACACACACACACACACACACACACACACACACACACACACACACACACACACACACACACACACACACACACACACACACACACACACACACACACACACGGCCTTAAAAAACAGAACAGAGTTTTTGCGTTGGCTTGCAAGACCTATAGGTGTAGTAAAGAATTTCCTCTCAACAGTAAAGGAAGGGCCATATTTTGATTGTCTTAAGTATCAGGTCTTAAATCTTAAGTCAAAACTTTAACACTTTGACTGCTGACCTTTGACCTTGTCCTGCTGTTCATCTGCTTTAATATAGTTCAATAGGATATGTGATGTAACTTTGAAGGCCCATTGCATATTTTGTGATAATGCGACAATAATCACAAATATCCCAAATGAATCAGGTGGCTGTCCTTTTTACCCAGAAAAAAAAATTATGTTTGTAGCATATTGCATTCTTTAGATATAAGACATTATATACAGCTTGCTACCTCCCCAAATCAGGCCTCTGGAGACTACATTTTGAGATAGAGCCCGTTGTTTGCAGCACACTTTGTAATGCCTATAAAACATTCTCCCTTGCAGTGACATAGACATGTTATACATCAAATGAAAGCTCTAACACTCTACTTTCACTGGGACATGTAAAAAAAAAAAAAAAAATCTATAAGGTTTGTCATAACACAATGAAAACACACATTGCATTTTCTCAGGCATTTTTATTTCTCTTCTTCCACACACAAATCAAATACAAAATACAAATTGTGTGTGTGTGTGTGTGTGTGTGTGTGTGTGTGTGTGTGTGTGTGTGTGTGTGTGTGTGTGTGTGTGTGTGTGTGTGTGTGTGTGTGTGTGTTGCATACACGCACATGCGCGCACCCACACGCACGCACATACTTCACGGTACCGACACGGTACGCAGTTGCATGCACCCACACATGTGCACACGCACACACGTGGCAGATCTACAAGCTCAGCACTGAGCAGTTCTTGTGACTGGATCTGGGGGATGGGGGGGGGAGGTTGAGCCTGGTGAGGCTGTGGTTCTCAGCACCTAGAAACATATGAAAAAACATATAAAAAGATCATCTACAAAGTCCTCCTCCCCCGAGCCTATACATACATTACATGAAAAAGGAAACAACAAATTAGGAAATTTTAGCCAGTAAAATAGCATTCACATTCAGTCATGAGAGCCCTAGAGTAGGAACAGAGTACATTGCTTATTTCTCTCACAGAATCTGGCAACGCAGGTTGCTTCTTTGAGCCATCTCATTGGACATTGATTCGGACATTTGGACATTGAGGGGCCTGATCAGCTCAGCTCCAATGCATACACTCCAATGCATTCCGTGACTCCTTCTTGTCGTCCCGATTCAATAGAAGTCTATGTAGAAGAGCCTCCATTGGACTGGCCCAATGAATTGAACTGGAGTTGTCGTAACTACTGTATTCCTCTGTAAGTTCCCATTTCCTGGAAAAGAGAAACTTATGGGTCGCTGCCGTTTGGAGTTAGTCCTTGGAGGGGACCAGTCGATCGTTGTATTAGGCTTACACACACCTTCAGTTAGCTTGTGTGACACTCTCGTTCTCTTTTTATGTTTTGTATTGAGAAATGCACATATTAGGCATAGATCATGCAGCCTGCAGCAGCAGCCACACACACGCGCGCACACACGTAAACGAGGTGCAGTATAGTAAAAAGAAAGAAAGCTGGTGATAAAACATGAGGATCCACCAACCTGATTGATTCGACACGGACTTCTGGGAGTTGGATGGACTCTGCAACACGTTCCTTTCGGACAGTGATCTTCCCCCCGGCGTGGAAAAAGCAGAGCGGACCCCTTTACTGGCGTGTTGGTCGGACCCCGTATCCGCTATCCAGACGAGGAAAAAAAATCCACCATAATTTTTTTTTTCCACAACGAGCGTCTTGATCCAGCCTCTTCCACCTACACCAGGGTTTTCAACCTTTTTCATCCAAGGGACCACCATTTATTCAGCATTCGAGCCACGGACCACCAATTGAGGATATTTTTAGACGCACAGACCCCAAAACTAAAGATTTCTTTTGCTTGTTTGTTTGCTTGTTGAAACCAAATGGACCCTGGCGGGTCCATTTGGTTTCATTTTTACACTCTCAAGAGTTACATTTGGATAAAACAACTTGGGGACCACCTGGAACTCTCTCAAGGACCACTGGTAGTTCTGGTACTGGATTAGGGCTGGAGCTGGATCAGAGGCAGCCAGCCCCACGGCACTTCGCCCAGGGACCCGGCTGCTCTCCCGGCTGCGTGCAGCCAAACGCCTGCTGGCTCTGCGGGTGGGATGGGGGGTCCGGGGGTCCGGGACAGCAGGAGCAGCCAGGATAGGGCTACTTTTGATTGATTGATTGCTTTATTAGACACTCGACCGCAACAAGGAACAGTAAAAAGTACAGTCCAACACAGCAATTACTAATACTTGCTAAATGGATTCTATCAAGACTGAACTCACAACTACGTCTACGGTATGGAGCCTTTTATATTGTTTATATTGTTTGTGTTTGATTGTGGATTGCTTTCATGTTGGATGGCTGTGCTGCCATGAAAAGGCTTGTTTTGGGTCACAATGCTTTGTTTTGCCTGGTCCTGAGTCCAGACAGCAAAAGATCAGAATGGCTGGTGTTGTGTTGTTGTTGTGGTGGTGGTGTTGTTGTTGAGCTGGCCTCCATGGCCCACTAACGACCACAGGTGGTCCCTGTGACCATTCCTGTGACTTTTTTTTTTTCTTGAGATCAGAATATGTATTGCTTGACTAGACTAGATGGTGTTGTGTGCACGTGCCCCACTGTTTACATAGAGCAGCCGGAGCACATGCTCTGCTGTTGCCATGGTGCGGCAGTTTGTTTTGGTGTTGAGCTGGCCACCGTGGCCCACTACAGACCACTCCTGTGGTCCCTGTGACCATTCCTGTGACTTTTTTTCTTGAACACATTATTTCTGACCCTTTTTTTTATCATAGAAGCTTGAGATTTTGTGAGAAGCTGGGAAAGTGTCCCAGGTAATGTAAATGCAAATAAAAATCAAATCCCGGGTATCTCGGCTACCGCAGCCTGAGCCATTTCTCGGATTTCCCGGATATCCCGGGTATCGCAGAGAAGGTGTTAAGGTGTGGCAAAGCTGTTTTGAGTGGCCAAACAGCTTTGCCACACCTCCAAGTTTTGACTTAAGACCTGATACTTAGACAATCAAAATATGGCCCAAAGACTCCTAAGGGCTATGGGAACTCACCCAACAATATCGATAGGCAGTTCAGTACAATACCTGCATGATTTACTGTAGCCAAAACGTGGACCGTTCACGTTCCGTGGATGTCTACATTCCAATGGAAGAACCCCTGAGAGAGAAAAAAAGACCCAACAACAACTACTAATGGCCTGAATTGTGCCTAAAGCGACCGGAGAGACCTATTTTCCCTGAGCGAGTCGTGACTCCTGGAGAGGGACCGCGTTGGCCCCTAAACAAGCGAGCGACTGGAGGAGATACCGTCATATTACTTTGGCGTCAGGCTGTCTCTTTTTTTGTCCCCGGGCCTGGTCTAGTAGCGTCCATCTACTCTGCATTTCAGGTGAAGATAGACGACTGAGATTAGAAGAAGACAACATACAAGGATACAAAGAAGAAAACAGAGAGGGTGTGTGTTTGGGTGGGGGGTGGAGACAGGGGGGTAGTTGCGCACGTCAGAGCTGTATCTGTATGTGGATTTTGGTGTCACAAAAACTGACGTGTACGCGCATACATGCGCGCAAACACCATGCGTGCGGCACTGCTGCTGACCCATATAGTGGTGGATATAGATTACGAGACAGAAGGTCTCAGTCAGGATCAAGTTTGCATACTGTGTGTACTGTGTGCGTGTGTCTGCTTTCTTCTACATTCAGCTCCTTAGATGTTTAACTCGTCTATGTCCTCCTGGCCCCTGGGGGGTATCTCATGTTTTTTGCGGGGGAATTGAACGCACGCACGCAAACACTAAGGCGCACAGAGAGGGATTGCACCATGTCTGACGGTGTGTCGTTTTGTGAAAATATAAGTCTCCAATCTCTCCTCTGCATCATCTGTGCACAGGCTGGGCCCATACCCTAGGTCGGGTTGGCAAAAAAAAAAAAAAAAAACGCCTTGCTGTGTGGAGTTTGCATCTTCTGTCCGTGTATCAATAGCGTAGCTAGCTATGCTCACAAGACATCTAGTTATCCTGCCTATCCTTGGCCAGCCGGGGCTGGAGGGGAAAGGAACTGTTTGGAATATCTTGGAATAACTCCCATGCGTTGCGTCCAACCAGGGAAACTCTCCCCTCTCAGGTGAAGAGATGAGGCCTGACTGCACTCCTCAGAGTGCGGTCAGAGGTTTTGTAGCACGCGGTCAGAGGTTGTGTAGAGGTTGTGTAGACCAGGGGTTTTCAACCGGTGGTCCGGGGACCACCAGTGGTCCTTGAGAATGTTCCAGGTGGTCCCCAGCAAGTTGTTTAACCAAATGTAACTCTTGAGAACGTAAAAATGAAATCAAATGGACCCTTGCGGGTCCATTTGGTTTCATTTTTACGCTCTCAAGAGCCCCTCTTCACAACACCCCCTCTTTAAAATATCCATCATGCGAATTAGCCCAAATCTACACAACTAGAAGATTAATGGTCAGCGACAGAAGCAAAAGAAATCTTTAGTTTTGGGGTCTGTGGGGCTAAAATTGCCCTCAAATGGTGGTCCATGGCTTAAATGCTGAATAAATGGTGGGCCCTGGGATGAAAAGGGTTGAAAACCACTGCATTAGACAAATGACAATGAGCATGGAACAATTCCAGCGTACAACAAATTTGCCCCTGGCTGTCGTCGGCGAGACAGAGAGACCACGTTTTAAGAAGATAACCTGCACAGGTTATACTGGTAACACCATTACCCGTATAACCATTATTTAACGAGTCCAAAAATATGTTGTTTGCAAGTATGCACTGGCCGAAAGAGGAATGTTCCACAGGTAGACTGGAAGGTTCACACAAGCTGTTGACAACAGACAAATGTCAGTGGGTGAAAAACATTTTGTACAAAAAAAAGGAGAGAGAGAGACCTGATGACACTCAATTCATACTTAAGCGTGTCTTGTAGGCCTACCAAAAATAGCTCATCTACACAAGTTCACACTGCGGTCGCGGACTATCGTCGTGAGACATGATGTGCGGGGCAAAGTTTTTAAATCGGCCTTGACAGACTGACAGGCGGGACGGGTTGTTTGTGTGCTCGACGGAGTGAGCGGCAAGGGCGGATGTAACATTTCCCAATTGGGGGGGTGCGGGAGAAAATTGTATGGGGGAGTCTTCATCGCCCGTATCGCTTCGTGCCACGGGTGATAAAGCAGCAATAATAACATCAGTTGTTGTTGAAGCTGCAACAGACACGCAGCATGCATAAAGCTAAAGGTCTGACTCAGAGAGTTTTCTGTTTTCAATGATGAAATGCTGTTGGTTCAGTGGCGCCACAATTGTGGTTAGTAGCAGTAGTAGAGTTTCAAATCATTTTAAATATAAGCACTTTAATTTGAAATATCTTGGGCTGTTTTGCATGCCATCATGTTTGGTGGGGCACTGCCCCCCCATGCCCATGCCTAGATCCGCCCCTGACGAGCAGCGAGCTGCTGCAGCGCTGCTGCTGCTGCTGCTGTTGCTGCTGCTGCTGCAGTGGGACTGACTAGGACCCACACATGTGGGTTCAACGTGTGCCACAACAACCAGCCAATGACGGCGCAGCCTCGGACTCTAGTGGCAACAATACACATACGACCAGCTCAGGCTTAATATATGAGTCATAACATACCGGCTGGCCTGGTATGTGGATGAATGATGATGTAACATACCAGCTGTTTACACACACACACATATGTTTTGTATTTCTATATTTGAGAGGACCTGGCTCCAACTGACTCGCATCATGCATCCCTGTAATCACTATTTATGTCATTATAAGTAACCTGCGAGGGCTCATGTTAGAAGGAAAATGACTTTTACAAAAGTATTATTTCATCTCTTATATAAAGGCCTGACTTTGCTTTAAAGCAGTGGTTTTCAACCAGTGGTCCGGGGACCATCAGAGGCCCTTGAGAGGGTTCCCGGTGGTCCCCGGCTAAATGATGGACAGTTGGTTAACCAGATCTAACTCTTTGATAGCGTAAAAATGAAACCAAATGAACCCTGGTCCATTTGGTTTCATGTTTACACTGTCAAGAGTTATAATATTCGCCGTCTGAATTAGCCCAAGTCTACACCACACTAGAAAATGTAGAAGATTAATGGTCATTTTGATCTGTAGGTTTGACTGTTTTGTTTCCCAACCCGGTATTGAGGACAAAAGATAAATAAATCTTTAGTTTTTGGTCCATGGAGCTAGAATGTCATCAAATGGTGGTCCATGGCTCAAATACTGAATAAATAAGTGGGCCCTTGTATCACAAAAGGTCGAACAACACTGCTTTAAAGAACAGAACAGAACAATAAAATATTTCCAAAAGGAGGGGAAAGGAACAGAAGAGAAGAGAAGACACCCTTCGTGCTGTTGTGGTTGGTGCTTTGGTGTCAGTCAGCTTAGCCAGCCCAGCAATAGCCCAATGTTTATTTTTAGAGAGCTCCTGGGCTGGCTAACTACAGAGCTGACTAACTGGCCCCGCCGTGTGCATGCAAGATTACACAACACACCGTTGCGATAGGCTTGTGCAATGGAACTAGAAGGGGGCAAACCTGGGTGTTTGTTAGCAGCACCCAGGCTGCACCTTATCGCCTGCTATAACCGTGTTAACACAATGTCAAACAGTGTTGCCAACTGCCAGAATCCAAAATGCACTAGTGGCACTTCCAAAATGCACTAGAATGCGCTAGAGCAACCATTTTCATACCAGGGCCCACTATTTATTCCACAGACCACCATTTAATGTTGAGTTTAGTCTCTCTGACTCTCTGACTAATTTAGGAGAGATAAACTGGCAAAATATTTGTCAAAATAGAAATTCTTCTACATTTTCTAAATGTGTCGATTCTTGAAAATTGGGTAATTCAGATTTAATTAAATATAATTTAACTCTTGCGAACGTAAAATGAAACCAAATGGACCCGTAATTTTACGCTCCAAACGGACCCAGATGGACCCAGATCTATAAGGGTCCATTTGGTTACCAATGGTCCTTTATAGGAAGGAAGGAGGACTCCATCATAGGAGGAAAATGTTGAAAAATGATGGTTTATCTCTGGCGCCTGTCGCCCCAACTCACCAGCAAAAAAGCACTAGATTTTCCACTAATTTCGGCACTAGGGGGGTCTGGAAAGAGCTAAACATAGCGATAAATGTGCGATAAAGTTGGCAACACTGATGCCAAAATCTATATCGAGCAGCAGCCTTTTGTCATCCCGTCAAGCACTCAAATAATAAATAAACAAACAAACCTCTGCAACAGCTTGAGGGACAAGTCTGCGTGTGTGTCCATGATTACGATTACTTGGTTTCTCAACCCTCCTGTCGAAGGTGTGTGTGTGTATACGCCATGCAATATAATAAAGAGTTACCATGAATACAGTCAACAAGCCAATGTAGAAAGGTTGTTGTCTGGAGATTTGTCTGGCTTATTGGCGACAATGAGGTTAGATTACCCGCAGCGTGCTTCCCAACGACACCCTGATTGACCTCGAGAGGCCTTAAAGAGGCATGCGCGCGTGGAAGCGATGGTAGCTGAACACATACAGAGGCCTGTGCTCTGCTCCGGCCAGTCAGAAGGTCAGAAGCACGGCAGCGGGCGTTTAGCCCCACCAAACTGACCCTTATTCACCGAGGAAGACACTTTAACCTCCGGCGGCTCTCAGGGCGCGGTATAAATAGGGCCCTACACCGCCTCCTAAATTAGCAAGACGGGTAAATAATATATGTCAGAGCAGAGGGACTGTTTTCATGTGTGTGCAGATGTACGGCGGATGAGTCACACACACATGTCCTCTGGCTTGCCACTCGCTCACTCTCGGCAACAAACGCCCCCAAACGACAACTAACAACTTGTACGTCGTGCCGATATGAAGCATGCACACAAGCACGTCTCCAAAAAGAAAAAAAAAATCAATGTGAAAAATAGGAAAGTCAACCCAATGTCGTTCACAGTTACTCACTAGGGCTCCCACGTTAAACTAGGCATGGCGACATGTGTTTCTCATAGGTTCCTCTCCTCCGCCACGCTGCCACCAGCATACTGACATGCTGGTTGTATAATCATCGTCATCATTCATGGCATCGGTCCGTGGCATGTGGTATTTGTGTGTACCAACAAGGCACGGCGAGACACCGGGACGTCCAAACATGTAATTTTCATAGGGCCCTTGTTCGTTCTGAAACGCCATGTGACCGCGGCTAGCACATGCTGTTCTTTTTCACAAACACGCACAACACCGTCTCGTATGGACTCCAGACGACTAGACGGCCGGCTGGCCATGGTTTGTTCCATGCCCTGCCCTGCATGGATAAAGGAGTCGGAGCAGCAGTGGCGTAAGTTAACTGTACAGTATTAGGTATTCGTACATTGCGTGCTCGCCTGTGGGAAGCACTGTTTTGCTTCCCATATTGTGACACACAGAGAGCCACACACACACACAGACATTTCTGCATGGCTTACATTGTTATCTGACTACAACAAGCTCAGAATGCGATGCATCTCGGTTTGCAATATTTTGAGGTTTTGTTAGCATGCAACAATTCCAGCATACAACAAATCTGCTCCTGGTCGCCGGCGACACAGGCCACGTTTTAAGACGATAAGCTGCACAGGTTATACTGGTAATGGCATGTGTGTGTCACACACACGCCATTATATTACCAGTATAACCATTATTTAATGAGTACAAAAACATGTTGCAAGTATGCACTGGCCAAAAGAGGAAAGCAGGAATATTACACAGGTATAGACCTTAAATTCACACGCAGTGAGGTGGATGCCGGTTCACACAAGCTGTTGACAACAGCAGCCTTGGCCTAGTTTTCCATACAGGAGTCTCATTACCCTACGTCAAGCCCCCTCTCCAAAAAAACCCCTGGTGCTTTGACCCGTCGGGACTCTCCCAATACCTCAGGGTGCAGAACCATGAGACCACATGAGTCCCATCAACCTCTGGGTGGAGAGACGGAGACAGAGAGAGAGTGCAGGCGGAGAGATCTCCCCTGTGGCCCAGACTATACCTACTGCCTACAAAGTAAAAAATCCTGTCAATTTATCCTTTGTGTAGTGTCTGTTGTCATTGTGTGTGTGAGGTGTTGTTTATGACACCATCACCGCGACCCAATTA
Organism: Benthosema pterotum; assembly: GCA_039105355.1. Lineage (NCBI taxonomy): Eukaryota > Metazoa > Chordata > Actinopteri > Myctophiformes > Myctophidae > Benthosema > Benthosema pterotum. The sequence continues at coordinate 24,404,204 of CM076970.1, read as the reverse complement.
TTTGCGACACGGTGACTTCACCCTGGCAGAAATGTTTTTGTCTGTCCGCGCTCCACAGAAATGTCTGTCTGTGCGTCACACATGCCCATATTCGGCCACGCCCGACCCAGACCTCCACAAGCCGGCAGACGGGGTGTTGTGTTTGTGTTTACATGAAATGCTCTCCGTGTTGGCAGAGACTGCTAGCTCGTGGCTGTGTCTTTCCTTCAGTGCATGTCAGACTGAAAGTGTAAACCTGAACTCACTCACTTTCTGTCAGTGTGAGTGTATATGTTGAGAAAGAGAGAGGGAGACAGACAGAGAGACAGAGCGAGAGAGACAGAGAGACAGAGACTGCAAGGAACACCTCAGGGGCTCAACTCCTCCCACACACACACCATTCTGGAATATTCCACTGTTGCGATGACATATGCAAGCTCACACACGCACACACACAAACTTTAATGCTCTAGACAACTTTCACACATGTGAGTGTAATCGGTTATCTCCGTTTCACAGTCTAATGACAGACAAATAATGTCAACATAGAGAACTCTGCCCGTGGTTAAAATGAAGTGATTGGAAGTTTGGGTTCACTTTTTTTCAGGGCAGAGATAGAAATGCAACTTTGGATGGTGCTCTATCTACTACTATACGCCAGATGAATACTATCTCCTCCCATTTGCTACTACACAGTGCAGCCTCCCCTTGCCCTAGCCCCACCTTTTGACCTGGATTTGTGCCACGCACGTGAGATGTTGGCTGGCTGGCTGGCTGGCTGGTTGGGGCTCTAAGTGGTAGACGGTTATCAAAGGCCAATATCAGATGACTGTATTGTGTATATTTAGCACTGGGGTGGTTTAAATGTATCCCAAAAGCAAAGGCCATATGACTTAAAAGAGTACAATGGGGCAGCCGTACTTGATTTGGTACTAGAAAGTAAAGTAGCTAATAACTAAAAACAGTATTTACGGATAGCACTTACTTGAAATGTTAGTGATGTCACAATATCGATAATGGTATCAGGTACTCTGCCGAATTGACACAAAAGTACTCATACTCAGTATCGGGAACAAGCTGATACTTTCAAATACTGTAAGTACTTTCAATTGAAAATGTCTCATTGTTGGTGAGCAAAATAAATACCATTTTGCAAAAGGTATTATTGAAATTGTAGTAATTGAACAAATACAAGGCATGACAGTGACCATAAATAGAATAAAAATGGGGTCAAATAAGTGCTGACTCAACAAAAAAATACTCGTATAGGTATGCTGTGTCAGCAAGTACTAAAAATGATACGGAGTGATTATAGTTGGTCTGAAAAAGCTGATATAAGGACATCTATAGTAGGCCTATATATGTACAACCTTACTGTACATATAGGCTATGTAAGGTTGCACTGGAAGTGTCCCAGATTAAGACATTTAAAACAGGATCAGGCTGGAAACAAAAAGCTTCCTAGTTTGATCCCACACTCCTTCAGAGTTAGTGTCAAAGTGTCCTTTCAGAGCAAGACTCTTATCCCCAATTGTTACTGCAGGTTGGTGCCTTGCGTGCATGAATGGTTTCCTCTGGCTTTACCATTTAACCCCCAACAGAGTGAAGAAGACCATCTGAGCGACCATCTGCTGGGTGGTGGTAAGTTGGAACAGAAGCTCCCCCCTACTAGCTGTGACATTACCAAAAAGGTCTCCTTTCCTACAATTAAAACAAGCGGCGCGCCGCCAACACATTATTCACCGCCATCTTCAATACGGATGTCCTTAATAATGTATGCCTTCCCAGAATAGAGACCTCATACTTGGCTAATGCGCTCTTCCACCACCATTCTGCCACCCCCCTTCTCTATCTCTAGGGTTCTTCTCCCCCTCAAATCTATTACTGTTCTCAAACCTATTACTGTTCTCTCTCTCCCCCTCTCTTTTTCTCTCTGTGTCATTCGTCTCTCTCCTCCTCCTCCTCCTCCGTCACTGAGGCTAATGGGTGCCTACACCCAATGCAATTCACCAATGTAATCCATTATTGAAAATACACACACACGCACAGGCACACACACACACACACAAAAGAAACGAGAAGTAATGAATATATTTCATGTCATGATCGGCAAAAGTAAAAACGAAAGACTGGCAACTCTACCCATTATGCTCAATGTGAACGCAAGGAACCCAGGGTTCGAGTCCCACCGCTCTCGTCTAGCAAGCTATCCTCTCTCCAGGCCTTGGTTTCTCACCTCTCTGCTGCACTGAAAATGCCCCTCTCCCTCCCATGACACGGAAAACAAGTCAAAAGCTTGCCTTCATTAAAGTAGACCGGCTGACTTCTGTATACTAGTATCACCCTGAATGTTACAGTAAGCTCTGCAATAGTGCAACGTTATAGGTCAGGCTAAACGCTTGTGATTCTCTGTCACATGATGATGTTCTCTTTTAACCCTCTCCCTTTCTCCTTCTACTACACCCTTTCATCTTTCCTTCCTCTCTGCAGTGCCATCCATGGAAATGCAACTACTTAACAGGTCAAGGTTTATACTGCCATGGGTACATTTCATTAGCACTTGGCACAAATACAATGTTGGCATTCTGCATAACTGTCCGTTACTTATATTATGGAGACCCTCAGATGGCTAGGTCATCGTCACATATTATTTGGGTACATCTGTGAATCGTATTTCTACGATATGCATAGTTGTCGAGACACTAAAACATAGTAATGATGAGAACCAAACCTTGAAGGACCACTACAGCCAGCACTCAAAACACACAAGCAAGCACACACACACACACACACACACACACAAGCACACACACACACACACACACACACACACACACACACACACACACACACACACACACACACACACACACACACACACACACACACACACACACACACACACACACACACACACACACACACACACACACACACACACACACACACGGTATCTAGGGTGACGGTATAGAGAAGGGAACTGGCAGTGTTCCAGTAATGTCATCAACACTGTTAGCAATACTGCACTCAAGCTAATGGACGTGGACACAGTCCCTCTCTGTCTCGTCCTCGACTAATAAGCGTTGCTCTGTTACGTGCACTATGTACACAACACGGGCACACGTGCACGTTTGCACGGACGTCTCTTGAGTGTTAGCCGACTTAACTCGGGAGTGTAATAACTGCTGTGCGAACAAATTCACATTAAAAACCCACCCACACAGAAGCGCAATCAAGAAGACCAACTGGTATGTTAGGTTTGTGTTCACCCAGAGATGAACAGGTTTTTGAAGTCAGTCGGAGACCAAAAACGATTGCTGCGACTTATGTTGTGGACAGCTGGACAGAGGAAAGATCCCCCAACAAACGCTTGAAACAAAGTATCACTATATCACTTCCATGTAAACTGAATGCTGCCATTACAACAGGTCACTATCACCAACTGTCTGTAGTATAGTGAGCTGATAGTGTAAAGATTCACAAGATTCAAGATTCACTTTTGATTCTGAATGATCTCGAAGAAGTACAGACCTTTTACATGTCCATTTAATTATTATTTTTTTTAACAAACAACAACAAATGCACTTTCTTTGTCTCCGGGGATTGAATAACCATTAATCATTTATCTGGGGACCTCCCCTGAAACTCCATCGAGGACGCCTAGGGATTAAGGGACCCCACCGTGAGAACCACATGTGTAAACAACAACGCAGGGTAGATACACAGTTTGTGAAATGGACCTGGAACTCGCAAATCACCTACTTGTATAAATCACCAACGCTATGTGTACACACTTTCTATCGTGTAACATGTTATTGTGGCCGTGTTCTTGCGTGCACAGACGGCCGCCGAACTGGGTGACGTGTCAACCTCAGCGTTATTGTTGTCACCTCTGGTCTTTGCCAGGCTTAATGCCAGCCTAGCTTTATACAAGGTAATAACCTGCCACACTGCCACAGCCAGCATGGTGTCGGGTTTCTGACATGGTTACACCCAGCTTGATAACAAAACAATCAGGGACAACTCGCTGCCTATGTGTCAGTTAACCTATTGGTAATGCCTAAGGGTGATTTCATAACTGTCGGGAAAATTTGGCACAACAAAAGGTGTGACCAGACCCAGAAACCTGTAACATGTGTTTACTGGCAGTGACACTGTGTGTGCGCTGGCGTCTGCGTGCGTGTCTGTCTGTGTGCACATATGATGAGGTTATTTGCTGCCAGTTCCCTTTTTTCCCCCTCAGTCAAACCTGCAGCCTTGTGCTGTCGTGTGACAAAGCATGAATCAGGCTTTAGGGTAGTTGGCTAGATTTCACTAATAACCCCAAGCATGAGGTACTGCAGCCATAATATTATTACTGCCAGTTTAATATAGCATGATGCCAGTTGTCGGGCATGCATGGACTTGCATCGTTTTTCAACCTTACTACTAGTTTGTACTACCATGATCTATTAAAAAAGCAAAAATAAAAAATATTGTATTTATGCAATTTAATTATAATAAATAAAAAATGGGGATATCTTTTAATATAATGAATGTACATGTTCTAAACATTCTAATGATCGCACAAATATATTTATTGCAGTCATTTTACTTAAAGTCTAAAGGTCAAAGGTTAAAAATCATCCGAAATTGTCCAGAGATTCATTGAAGAGGTTAATTGCAGCCTCTGTGCGGGGTATTTTATGCAAATATCATGACCAATTGCAATGAAATACTAAACAATAAACATCAACCATGATATTTGTGTGAAAAAAAAAACAAAGAAAAAATGACCAGACCACATCCTCAGAGAGCCTCTCCAATGTTGAAGCGGTCGCCCCTAGTGGTTGTAGTGTGAACTTCAGGCAGCCTGTGCATTCATGACTAGGAAACCCCGTGCTCCTGGAGCTTAACATTGGGCACTCGTTCATGTACGCGTTCATGGAGAAAACACTTCGCATTTTCACCAAAGTTTGGTGGGCGGAAGTGTGAAAATGCGGAAGTAGACGACGGTACTTCCAGCGGTCTTCTGGATGCTTCAAAACGCCAATGAGCAACTTGTATTGAAATGAACGGGGCTATTACTCCGGTTAACTCTATATTTTATTACTCTACGGATCAGACTTGCAAGACACGGACCAATCAGGAACCAGTATGCAAATCCATGTCCATTAGATTGCGTGCAATGGCACCAACAGTGTACATGACATTTAGGTGCCCCAAAACACACATAAACGCCCATAGACTTGGCCTGCAAGTGATTGACAATCTTAAGTACTCTAAACAAACATTAAAAGCCCCATAGGCCTGGCTACCATATGACGTCATTTTCAAAGAACATGCATTGGAGTCCGGTAACAAACCCACAGGCCGCAAACGTCACCCAAGACACAGAGACAACATAACGCAGCAAAACGTGTGACGGCAGAATTGAAACTATGCTACGCTGCAGCAACAGGCACCCACAATTTCCTGTGTGTGAGCAAAATAACAACGCTGAGGCAGGCACTTTGCACTTAGAGGTCTGCTCCATAAAAGAAGCCTCTCTGGCCCTGATGAACGGCCCCTGATGTCTGTTAGTGCATGTTTAATATACAGTACTGTAATCTGCAACTTGTAACATGGCCACGGCTCACCGTTAACCCTCACGTGTTTTGATGTTTCGTGCTTTGCATGCGTGCGTGTGTGTTATGGGAAAAGAGCAGTACAGTTTGCTTTCTATTAGGTACCTTATCAGCGGCACTGCAGGCATGTATTTGTTTGAGTGTGTGAGTGATCTGGCAAAGATATGGGAGGCTATTGATGGCGAGCTACAGTTTTTGTACACGAGGCAGGCTGCTAGGTACATACACACTCCTTCTATTCCCCTTGGAGCCACAAACACGCACGCATGCACTCCACGGTTGTGTATAGAAAACTTTTCACAAGAATGGGAAGTGGGTTATCTGTGCACAAGATCGGTGTTTAGGACACAGAGCTAGATTTCAAAGAGTGAGGACTGTGCGTGTGCGTGCACGTGTGTGTGTGTGTGCGTATGTGGGTTGAAATTGATAGATTAAGTAAGTGTGTGAAGGGCGTAGCTTTCTAATTAGCTGCAATTGTGTGCAAACTGGGGGCAAATTACACTATGTCGATCCACGGTCTGAAATGTGAATCATGTCAAGTAAGAACAGCATGTACTGCAGTAGCAAGAACAAAACTGCACATACTGCAGCAGATGGGTAACTGCGGCCCAGAAGTGTTGCGTGAGCGCATGATCATGCAGTAGGCGGTCTGTGCATGCGTGTGTGTGTGTGTGTGTGTGTGTGTGTGTGTGTGTGTGTGCATGTGTGTGTGTGTGTGTGTGTGTGTGTGTGTGTGTGGTTGTATGCATGTGTGCCACACGTGACTGTCTGTAACTAAAGGTTTGGCATGTTCATGGCCTTTTGCTGAAACAGCACCAGTTGTTATTAGTCAGCATCAATCCCATTCCCACCGAGAGGAAGTCTATTGGATTCACTTCCACTAATCAAGCTCTCCTCTGTCACGCAAGACAAAACGCAGTTTGTGTGTGTGTGTGTGTGTGTGTGTGTGTGTGTGTGTGTGTGTGTGTGTGTGTGTGTGTGTGTGTGTGTGTGTGTGTGTGTGTGTGTGTCTGTTACACTCACCAAAAGGTCTTGAAAGCTTCATAAATGTCTGATATGGTGTGGTTAGGCCCAGGTCACAATCCGCACTGACCCTACCATTGCACCTACACACACACACAGACACACACAAACAAACACACACAGTCAACACAAACTCTTGCCATTTCAGTGGAGGCGACACATCTGTATTGCAGTATGAAAATAAGTCTTTCACGTTAACAATGCTTGCATGCAACAGAGTATAATTCAGCTCAAGGCTGATGCGCGTAAACCCACAATGACAGAGGCATATGCAAAAATCAATACAATGCACACATGCATGCACAGCTGCCAATACAGGATATCAGGACAGACACACATCAGCCAAGACACACACACAATTAGAACAATGATTTTATCAGTATTGTAATGTTCTGTTGTATAGCACTGTTGTCTAGCTTCGTAGCCAAATACAGTGCATAGTAATTTCCAGGGTCATTGACATGAAAAGGTTTGAGAACCACTGATGCAACGACATACATTTTATACTGTACATTCAGCTGTTAGTCATATACCAGAAGGACAGGTATAGTTAGCGTGTTGCGCTTAAACAGTGAATTACACTATTACAGTACACTATTCCTTCCTCCTACGCAATTGCTCTACAAAACAGCCACACAGATTCCTCTGGAGGCAAGAACGCAGGCAGACAGAAGGGTCGTTTTGTACATTATACAGACACCGGCGCTGTACCACTCTGATACGACCCGTTTCCATTACGCCACAAAAAACAAATCAAAGATAAGTGAACTCTCAAAGAGGAACACAATAGAAACATCCAGACAATGTTTGGACTGGAGCTTTGTGTGTGTGTGTGTGTGGGGGGTGTCTTACTTTGCCTGTAAATACTCTAGGAAGCATTAAGACAAAACCTTTATTGCGTACTCTAGTCTACTGTGCTGCCATAATGGTGAACACTGTTCACGACTCACACCTAAACCCCTGCTCTCTCTATCTAATCCAGTGGTTTTTTAACATTTTTTCATACCAGGGCCCAGTATTTATTCTGTATTTTAACCACAGACCAACATTTGAAGTTGAGTTTAGTCTCTCGAACCCAAAACTATGGATTTTCAAGTTTGTGTCGACAATTTAGGAGAGATAACTGGCAAAACATTGGTCAAAATAACAATTCTTCTACATTTTCTACGCGTATACATTCTTGAAAATTAAGTATTTCAGATGTTTAAATATAATTTAACTCTAGCGCAAAATGAAACCAAATGCAACCGTAAGGGTCCATTTGGTTCACTTTACAATATCAAGAGTTACAGATCTATAAGGGTCCATTTGGTTACCAACTGTCCATCATTTAGCTGGGGACCACCTGGAATCCTCTCAAGGACCACTGGAGGTCCCCAAACCACTGGTTGAAAACCACTGGTCTAATCGAATGCTATCAAAAGCCAGGTCAAGGGGGGGGGGGGGTAAAAAAGCAAGAAGTAAGTTGCATTTTAGATAAAATGAAAGTATCACACTTCGCAAAGATGTCTCAGAAAGCACAGTATGTATGTACACCGTCTTCAGGGATAAGGTAGAGCGTAAACAAGACCAGACACGTACTGTAGCCTACATAATATACATACCCTACAGTTAGTACTGCATGAGTGGTTCTCAAACTTTTAAATTTCAACAAGCCCTAACTGTGTGAGAAGGACCCATAACCATGTGCAAATGTAGGCTTTCTTCACTAACCATGCACTGCAGTATGAAATGGGTGCTATAACAGTTCTATTTACACATTTACAATATTATCTGCCATATAGGCGCTAGTATAGGACAGCGGTTTTCAACCTTTTTCACACCAGGGCCCACTATTTATTCAGCATATTTGAGCCACAGACTGCCATTTGATGACATCGTAGCCCCACAGACCCAAAATACAAAGATTTCTTGTTTTGATCTACAATTCCTGGCTGGATTTCGGAAACATAACAAGGCAAACATAGATCTCTAGTGGTGTAGATTTGGGCTAATTCAGATGATGAATATTTTAACTCTTGAGAGCGTAAAAATGAAAATCATTTTCACGCTCTCAAAGAGTTACATATGGTAACTTTCCATCTGTCCAACTGGCTATGGGTGAAACATCACTACACAGTTTACATGCATTGGCCTAATCAGATGTTATTATGATATAATTGTTGCTATAATTACCTTAGAATACAAATTACAAATGAGAGAAAGAGAAAACATTAGGTTGGCTTTGTGGTCACCACATGACACTTCCATTGGCTGACTGATAGGCTGCAGTGCCTGTTGTGGGATGACTGACTATATCAATCACTCAACAGACAACAATATTTACTGAGTGACATCGAGTTGACTGTAGCTGCAGGGCAGGCTACATTATGTTTATTCCATAACACTACATTTAATTGATTCATTATACAATATAATTAATTACAAACATTTCTTTCTTTTTTTTTTTTACAAATGACTCACAGCTGGGTCAAAGTGCCAGCAGAGAGGAAATTAAACCCTGTACAAAAATCAAAACGACTATGTAATCTAATTTTACATGAATGGGGAATTCCACCCATTTTCAAAATTATCCTGAAAAAGGGGCCTGAAAGAAAAATCATTAACAAGGTGAAATACATCTTGATGATGTCATCAGATGTATTTCACCATGTTAATGATTTTTTCAGACCTCCATTTTTAGGAAATACAGAATTGGGGGAACTTTTTTCATCATGTCCACACAACATCTCTAAGGTAACGGTATATTAATGATATTAAAATGTTGAAAATGAGCTGAGTTCCCCTTTAAAGCTGGGGGGGGGGTATTGGTGTGGGGGTTACACTTAAAAAAGAAACAAATGCATTCACTTTATCTTTACGCAAAAAAAACACCCGTAGGCTAATGTTATTACTGAGTTTAGAACAGAAGTTCTGATTTTAAATGAATTAGCCTCGAGCAACCTAATTATGCAACCTGTCTTGTCCTGTCCCTGGTCAGTAGTGGTCACGGATGGCAGCGGTCAGCCAACCCCCCTCTCTTTCTTTATCTCTCTCTGTGTGTGTGTGTGTGTGTGTGTGTGTGTGTGTGTGTGTGTGTGTGTGTGTGTGTGTGTGTGTGTGTGTGTGTGTGTGTGTGTGTGTGTGTGTGTGTGTGTTTTCAACTTCTAAGCACGTCGTATAGACTTCAAGATCAACGTTCTAACATAGTCTGCAGCATTTCTACTGCTCACAGATAAACAACTTTATACTGTAGTAAGGCTACAGGAGGTGGCGGTGTACAGTGGCAGCGATGCGGATCACATGCTGCGGCTTGTTATTGGGTAGTGGAATATACGATAAAGTGGAATATACGATAAAACGTTCTGCTGTGCTGAACGCTATTCAATTGACTTGATATATATATTCCGCTTTGACTGTCAAAAAGCAATTGGCGATTATTGCAACAACAAGCACATGCAATGATCATGATGATGATGATGCGATCGGCTCACGGCAACAACGCTACAGATAAAATGGGACGACATTAAATATGAATGAAATCGTTACTCGCTGTAGAACAACGAATAATACTAAGTTTAGTTATTGTCACTGACTGGTGTGTGAGTGTGACATCTCTCTGCAGTCTGCATCCGCAACCTGAGATGCTGTCTGTCTGTGTATATACACTGAGCTGACTGTACACTACAGTACGTCGACAATTTAAGTCACGCCGTGTAAAAACGCAGTGTTTTTTACGCACCTCGCCGTGATATTCCAACACGCCTGGACGGAGTCAGATCGATGTTCTGCTGCTGGTCCGTTTATTTATTTATTTTTTTATCTCTACGTTTTTCTTTTTCTCTTTTTGTGGATCGCCCAGCAGCTTGGCTCCTCCGCCGCTCCGCTCGCTTTGTTTTGGTGCATAGATTCTACTGGGGCTCTGAGGGGTTTTGCAGCAGCTGAAGCCCAGAGGCTTTTTAAGTACGCCTTTAAAAGGAATAACAGTCGGAAGGGGGAGGAAGAGAAGAGCCGCACCGAGCGCTGGGCTTCCGCTGACGCGGGGCTGGATTTGCATAAAGTGGGCGGGGCCTCGTAGGTGTGCATCTCCTCCGCAAAAAAGAGGCTCTCGTTATTTCAGAGCAGGGCAGGATCTAGTCATGGGCATTGGGTAAAATCTAGCCATGATATCCATATCGAATCGCCAGTTTCAAAATCAATGTTTTTTATGATTTAATATGTAGACCTATTCATTCATTTGTTCATGTCAGAAAGACTGAACTTTTTGTTAATTATATAGTTTAAAATTGCTTTAAAATGTTCTAGTTGATTGAACTTGTCATGGCCCATATTGTTCAGAATTCCACCCATATTCAACATTTTACTGTACTTTTTTTTTTTTTTTTTTTTTTTTAATCATTAACAAATACAATTGATTTTTAAGACCTTTTTTCTGAGAGTGTACAAATTGAACCAAATGGGCCCGTCAGGGTCAGGGTTGCAAATGGGTGGAATCCCCCTTGTTCTAGCATAATAAAAGCTCAGTCATTTGTGGAGAAAAATGCAATATATCAAATGGAATCGCAGCATAACTAAGAATCACAATACAAATCGATTCAGGACCCTAATTATCAATATTGTATCGTATCGTGAGGTAGGTCAATCGTCCCACCCCTAGCAAATTCCCTGACTCATCCACCAAACACGATGGCATGCAAACAAACAACCTTTCAAAGATATTTCAAATTAAAGTGCTTTTATATTTAATTTATAATGATGTGAAACACTACACTAGGTCTACTATACTTTATACTAACTACAACTCTCTGAGCCAGACCGCTTTATGCATGCTGCGTGCTTGTTGCATTATTATCGACGCTTGCTTGTCGAGCATCCTCCCCAATTGGGAAAGGTTATATCCGGGCCTGTTTCAGAGAAGGGAGGAAAGAACACAGTGGGCGGGCCTCACGTTTTTTTGTTGTTGCATATGCATGTTGTGAGGTTTGTTTTCAAGGCAAATCCGCAGCCTGGGCTGTCAGCTGATTTTTACTTCTACCTACCTACCCCCCTCCTCCAACACCAGCCCCAGTCTGCCCCTCCTCCCCCTCTCACTGTGAGCATACATGGTTAGTAGCTATATAATTTATAAGCCCCGAAGGAGGTAAGAAGAGGAAGACTGCAGAAAATGGGGAAGGAGCCAGCAGCTGTTCCTTAAAACTAAAAACATTGTTCTCTCTTGCACTAGAAGTCCAGTGCAAACAAATCATGAATAATTTCTAGTCATTCTTGAAAGATTTGATGAACGAATCAATCAGAAATACAATCTTGGATTATTTTGTTGTCTGTACAACAAAACATAAAGTTGCTCACAAAATCTGTCCATATGCCATTTGTTATTTACATTTCAAGAATTTAGCTGATGCCAGGGACTCTTGATATTTGACATGGATACATCAACAAAAACAATACGGCTTAAAGGTGTCATGTCATTCTAATCGCAGTAAGAAACTGTGATTAGATCACTTCCCCATACTACTGAGGCTAGGTAAATGAATGTCCCTTTGTGGCATTATCATGCTTTTTCCAGGTAGGTGCTAGTGGCACTGTTAAGTGTAAAAGGAGGCCAAAGTTGGAGTCCAACTGACATTCAATGGTCAACTGGAAGGTTGTTTACAATAAAGGTCTAAAAAAACAGCTGCAGTTGACAGCTAGGGTTGCTCCAATCAGGCTTTTGGGAACGGATACTGATCACTGTTTTCCTGATAATCGGCCGATACCGTTACTGCTCTTAAACACAGGGGAAAAATATGAATATATCAAAATGTTTATTTCAAAGCCCATGTCAAAACTGTTCTTTTGTGTGGAAAGAAAGAGGAGAATGTTAATTTAGACCCGCAAAGATGCAAAATTATATTAGACTAAGAAAGTGGATGATATCATTCCATTCACTCCAGCTGAGATCTCATTGGAGACACACTGGCTCCATGCCTGTCAAATAATGGGTTTAAAAATACTTTACTGTTAGTTAACTGTTTAGCTGGTGCAGGGCCAAAATACAACCATCCAGAGTCCTCTTAGGTTGTCTGGGACTGGTCACATCTGCTAAATAATAAAGTAGATAGATATTAGACAGAAAGCTGCAGGTCTGCCAAAACTATTAGAAAGGTATTCAGCTTTGCTTTAAAATAACTGTTTACTGCTGAGTTTTATTAGGCATTTGATTCACTGAACGCCCATACTGTACATGCAGTTATGCATGTAAAACACTTCTGACTATCCTTGTTGTCAAAGTCTTATATTCATTGAATGTGCATGCCTGTGTAATAATTACCTTTTGAGGGTGGAATCATTTCTCAGATATAAAATTAGTTTTTTCTCAGTCATCAATAGCAACTGCAGTTCTAGCTAATCAGTACTGCTATTAGCTGGTTACTTGCTTACAGTCAACACTACTAGTAGCCTTCTACTTTATTAGCCTAGTAATAAAGTAATATACCAGCTCAGTGGCCTTGTGGGGTTTGACCCCAGACACCAGGGAGACCATGCAGTGACTCCCTGTGGTGTCTTATTTTGTTTACATCTTTCTCAGGCTTATATTCATTGAATGTGCATGCCTGTGTAATAATTACCTTTGTATTACTTGTCTGGCACCCACATGCATTTGACACTTCTAACCGCCTTAATGCAAAGCTTGTCTCATGTGATAGAATAATGAGTATAATGAATTTTTCTGGCTGTTCATTTCATTTCACCTTGATGAAGACCTCTCATGGTCAAAACCTTGCTGGCCCACTCTCTAATTAAATAAAGGCTATTCCTCTTTTACTTCTTGTTGTCTTGATCCCATTTGAGTGTGGACCTAGCTTTAGGCTTTTACATACACACTAAATAAGCTTTTTTTTTACTGCCTGTGAGCACCTGGTTATTCTTGTTTTTGAAAATGTGTTTGTTATGTTCACTGTTGTCATGAGGCCCCAAAATTCCAAGAACATTCCCCCGAACACAGCACACTTGTTATTATTTTTCTGAGCGTGGAAGCAGTAGGTAGTATAATGCTTTTTGGATTAATGGGAACCTGATTAGGAACTTTGACAGGAGAGAAATCAGCTCAACTTCCATTTGGATTCTGAGGCAAGAGCAGACTTGCATGGTCACAGATTAACGGCTACTCGCCTACTTATGGCCTTATGTAACAAGAAAACAATGCCCAGTGCACACACATAGACCCCCCACCTGACACCACACACACACACACACACATACACACACACACACACACACACACACACACACACACACACACACACACACACACACACACGTGCGTGCGCGCACACACACACACACACACACACACACACACACACGCACACACACACGATATCTATGGATGAGTTTGTACACTCTCAGAGTTAACTAATACTATTAATGGTTCTACTGTGTGGTGTTCTGCACTGTCTGTGTCAAGGAAGGTCTTTGAGGTAAAGGGTTGCAGTCGTGGAGGTTGAAGGTGTCAGGTGTGCTTTGTGTCTATCAGCAGTGTGAAATGGGGAGAAGGCAACATGAACATTCCATTTAATTTTGGATTAGTGGACAGGGTTCATGAATTATTTGGCTTGGAAAGCTACCACTATTAATGTTTGTTGTATTTTGCTGATGCAGTATTTTTTTGCTGATGGAGTCGGATCAGTCTCAAAATTAATAGTTATCTCCCAAGTGGTTGACCCTGTGTGCAGTTGTCTTGCTCAGTGACACTTTTAGCTTGGTTGCGTGCCATGTCAATCATACAGTGAAAATAACTGATCTACAAGCTGACAACACCTGGCCTTTCAGAGTATTGGGAGTTTACTGCGACCAAAAGACACAGTACCGAATGGACTCATGCATTTCCCATCAGTGTATCACTTAAAATCCCCATGAATATATGGTGCCCAGGTCTTGTGATATCATCTGGTCATAGTAAATGCAACCAACCTGTGAGAGTATACAGTAGATCTGCTATTTCACTATATACACTTTGCAGGCACACAACTAGCAGCCTATACGCCTAAATCAAGTTTTGGATTAGGACTGCTTTGGATTAAGCTTCCATTTTTCAGAAAAATACTTGACACAACTAAACTACATATTAAATGAAAATTAACAATAATTTATGAGCTCTGTTAGTGCCTTGGGATAGTCAGGACAGTGGAACCACGGTTGGTTAACTTGGAATCACTTGTTTGAACACCTTATATTTACAATGTCACCTATTCTTTGAAGGTGAAATCATTTCTCAGATATGAAATTTTTTTTTTTCCTCAGTCATCAATAGCAACTACAGCTCTAGCTCAGTGCTGCTTTGCTTCCAGCCAACACTACTAGACAGAGTAGCCTACTACTTTATTAGCCTAGTACGGTAATAAAGTAATATACCTGCTCAGTGGCCTTGTGGGTTGGGAATAATACTTTGTTTTTCTAATATATTACTTATTAATCATTACTGCCATTTTATAGTAATGTATTCATATTACATATTACTGTCTGAGCAAGTGTAATATATTAATATTACTATTACATATGACTTTAAAAACTTTTTGTTTTGTAAAATCCTTTTGCAAAATATGTAATTCTGTGTGCCTGCCAGCAATGGCAGAAGCACACAGGTTGAGATTGACATTATAATCTGCTGCATTTTGGCGTTTGACTTTTCTTATCCAACATCGATTCTTAAATCGCTCTCATGACCACATTTTTTATCGTACCAATACCACAATCGCACACAACATAGGTTGCAAAGTCGGCATGCTCACATCGAAAAAAGTAATCGCATACGACTTTTACTTTCCGTGTGAGAGGCTTTTGTTTCTGGCATTGCCCCGCCCATTAACCTGCTGTTTAATTAAGATGCAATAGTAAGTGGACTGCTTATTGCTGCAGATTAAGGCCTTAATTAAAGGGCTGCCACTAGAGTTATAAGATCTCAATGAGTTGGTCTGTAAAACCTTGTGAGCTTGTAGATCTGCAAAATCTGCAAATAGCTTTCATACACAGGAAGGTATCCAACAACACACACTATCCTGAATGTCTCTGTACATTAAAACTGTTCTTCTGAATGTCTCTGTAATGCTCCTACCTGCACTGACACTGTAGACCAGAAGGACCACAAAGGCCATGGAGAACAGCATTCTCAAGTTCAAGTTCATTAATATGTCCCAAATTGGGCACTTTGTTTGGCAGCACATAATAAAGCTCTAAAAAAACACATTACAAAACATGACAACAACAGACACATGTAGCACAAAAACAGATTACAAATACATAAGTACACCAAGTGACTAATCTAACAACCTAACCTCACCACCCATCCCTGAGACTAACAGCTTAGCGTCTACCTCCTCTTGTTTCCCTTATTGACGGCTCTAATGGAGGTAGGTATGAAGGAGAATTTAAACCTATTGGTTTTGGTGACAGGAATCTTTAGCCATTGGCCAGATGGCAGAATTTCATATTCCTGACATAGGGGATGGGAGATATCTGTTCTAATGGAGGCTGTCTTTTTAAGCACCTGTTTGTCATATATATGACTCAAACCCCTGAATGTAGCCCCCACAATTTTACTAGCCACCTTAACGACTCCGTTTAGGACATTTACCTGTCGAACACCAATGTTACCATACCAGCAAATGACAGAAAAGGTGATGACAGACTCAATGAAGGCTTTATAAAACATAATCATCAGTGATTTATCGACCTGAAATTTGAACTGTTTCTATCTGCATATAGAAACGGTTCATAATGGAGAAAACATTAGAGCTGGTATTCTGCGTCACCATCATTATGATCTACTAAAATACATCAAATGTTATAATAGTCAGAGGATATTGATTTCTCCACCAATGTTTTTGTAAAGATAACTACTAATATCCCACATTGGTTTCAACCACCCTATAGGGGAATGTTTGACAGCTGCTGAAAGTTGTGCTATCTACATTAAAAAACAATATAAGGCCAGATGTTCTAAACGTCATTATACTCTATGTTGACGTGTTATTATTCTGAACACATTCAAGCATTAATCAATTAGGCCATGTCCACTTATGGCCTATGACTATGGCCGTGTTTAGAACAAATATATGTTTGTGCAAAACGAATGTTTGGAATGGATTTAGAAACATGAGACATGAAACACAAAAGCATGAAAGACCCTAGTTTGACATGATTTTCACATGCTACTTTAGAACATTTGGCCTCATATTGGTTGTTAATGGTACCCCAGCGTCCGCAGCTGTTAAATACTTACCTATAGAAATAGAAACCAATGTGGGATATGTTAGTAAACACAACTACAAATATTGGTGAAGACATTCCTTGGTAAGAAATATTAATATCAAAGTCTATGTATATGCAGGGGTGTAGTGGAGGGGGGACGTGGGGGGACGGTGTCCCCCCACTTCTCACATCCAAGATATTTTTGATTCTTTTATTTTCTTTTTATGATTTAGCTTTGCACTTTTAACAGTCTGCTTTTACTATCAGTAAGTTAGAGAGCAGTTGCTGGGATGTCTCCTCTAAACACAATTTGACAAAATGTTGCGTGGCTTCTGTGGTTTAGTGAACTGCGCCATCTCTTGGACAAATAAAGTAACTGCAGTGCAGCACCGGTGTATGTCCCATTTTTCATAAATAGGAGTTTGAATGATTTGGGATGTTAGACGGTGCAGGGGTATGACTATGGGTATGACACATCATGCAATCTTCATTTCCCCATCAATACATGTCTGTTTAAAGCAAAAGAAGCAATATTTGAAAATGTTTTTGCTAATCGGCAATGATCTCATGACTCCTATGAACTCCTCAGGACTGAATTCAGTCCGCAGCACTGAGAACGTTTAGCACTGGGCTTGTATGATCTGACACAGTGATCAATTTCTTGCAAATTTCTTGAAAATGACAGACTTACCAGTTGTAGAAGACACGGTGGTTGGACTTCCAGCATGCTAGGTGTGGAGTTGATCAGCTGTTCTCTCTCACATCCCAGACTGCATGTTGCAGCACAGTCACGAGAAACGCAACAACCCTCCTCATCCCCTAACCTAAACATAATAGAAAGCACAATGCAGTGCAGTTTGTTCCGTTTCGCTTCAATCATGGTCCTAAAAAGCAACTACATGAGACAGAAGAGCATTTATCAATATATTCACTAACTGGCTAATGCAGCAACATCATCATCATTTTGATATAATGGATACCAAAGCGTCTAACATTACAATATTAAACAGCATTTTTCATGATTCCTATACCTTCATCCCAGCAAAGCAGCAGGTACACGGGGCTCCACAGTCTGGATGTGACATGGTCCAGTCCCTCTCACCACAAACCCCCAGCCCAGCCTGTCGCTCTGGATCTGTGCAAAGACAACAAATATGTTTATTTGTCGGTATTAAAGGTAGGGGAAGTGATTTCACTTTTGTCAGATATCACCCAATTTTATTTTTTTCTGTTAAAATGCTCTATTATAAGGTGTGCAGACCATATATGGAGTTTCCCCCTCCCCCACATTAGCAGAGGAGCGAGTGCACCAAGCTGGTACACGATGAATTTCAAATCACTTCCCTTAGCTTTAAGACCAGCAGCAGTCTGTGTGTACAGTATGTGGGGCTTGTGATCTCTTAAACAGATGTCTTGTGTGTTTAGAGTGAATTATTCCATGGCTTACTTACTCTCAGCACTTTCATCCTGTAGCTTCCTGATGGTTGCTGTAGTTCCTCAGGGCTAACAGTTTTCTTCACAACTGCAAATTGAAATATCATACCAGTCAGACAACCTTATTTACTATTATATTATGAATTATGTCATACATTGGAGAGGAGAAATGGGCTCTGATGTGCAAGTGTTTCTTACAGTACCTGACTTGGGGTCAGTGAGAGCAGTGAAGGAGGTGCAGGTGTTTTGCATTGTGCTGTTGGAAGCCTTTGGGGGTCCTATGTAGTGTGGTCCTCTGTATGGTCCATGGCATCTCTGGGGTATGGACAAAGTTTTGGGGAGGAGGTGGGAGGCAGAGGAGTGATGCAGTGGATGAGTGGAGTGATGACTTGACTTCACCACAGTGACTATGACTATGGGGGGGAAACAGTTACACAGAGTGTTAGTGAGAGTGTGAGTTAAATAGTGATTCAGGCAAAATCCACAACACAACTAACAAAATATACTATAGCTTAGAGAAACCTAACAGACAGACCTAACAAATAGCCGCAAATGTAAATCACATGACTCTAACCAGACAGATTAGTTACTATTTACATAGTTTACAAGATTTAACCTTCAGCTATTAAATAAAACCCTAAAATCTCACAAATGTGCAACGCAGTTGTAAGCTTGCATGCGATCTGCAACAATTTTCCAAATAATCTTGAAAAGCATGTATTTTTGTAATTTAACAACAAAATATTGTATGATTTGCTGTGACTCATGCCAGTTAGATTACAACTAGTCCCATGAGACAGGCTGTTGACTAACGTAAAGAAAATCAAAGAAAAAGAGGACTGTTTTTCTTTTTTGATGATGGATTCTCAGATTGGACTACAATTACATTTGGTTAACTGCCAACAAAGCGAAGGGTTAATTCCAACATGACATTATGCCAATTGTTTTGCCACTGCCTCAGGCTCAGCAGCCCTGAGACAATATTTTCTCAGAAAACATACATAATTTAAAGCCTGAACTATGAAGGACAAGTCAGAAAATTCCAATTTTTTGAAATTGAACTCCTTTTAGGTCATAAAAGAAAATTTAAAAAAAAGTTTTTTCAAAAAACATGTATTTATATGTTATTTTTATTGTATCATAAATGATACATCGGGTCTTAACAACTTAGTACTCAGTACTAGAGTACACTGTACTCACTGTACTCAGTGTAGTCTCCACAGAGTACACTGTACTCACTGCGTTCAGTGTAGTGTCCATAGAGTACACAGTAGTCACTGTACTCAGTGTAGAGTCCTTAGAGTACACTGCACTCACTATACTGACTGTACTCAGTGTAGTGTCCATAGAGTACACTGTACTCACTGTACTCACTGTACTCTGTGTAATGTACATGGATTACACTGACTGTACCCACTGTATTCAGTGTATTGTACATGGATTACACTGTACTCACTGTATTGTCTATAGAGTACACTGTACTCACTGTAGTAACAATAGAGTATACTGTACTCACTGTACGTAGTACTTATGTAGTACTCTATTCAGGTCAGTGAGGTCAGGCATTTGAGGTTTGGGGTTCAACATTTAGAATTTGAGTAAAGGTGTTCTCTATTACACATGCATAACAACATTGAATGCCCAGCATGTTTGATTGGTAGAAAAATAATTATAAGAATGAAAGTTGTGTAGAGCATAATAGATATTCCCATATAGGCTGTGCAATGACTAAAGCCTGTAGTATCATATATGATACATCTTTATATGGTACTAAAAACCTGTAGTATCATATATGATACATACTTTTCAGACGTGATAAACAACAAACTAAAATGCTATTTTTTGAGAATTACTAAGTTCAATCAAGTTATACAACCCTTATTTCAAAATATCAGTAAAGATATACAAGGAAAACTCACCAAAATGTCCTCAAAACCAAAATGTTTGGACAGTGGCTTCTACTGTTGCAAATTAGATGGAGGCAGCCATTTTGGGTCATACCATCTGAGGCTCTGTATCTACTTGCAGTGCAAATGGTATGGTCCAGGTGGGGCAGGGGACGTATCAGATCAGATGTGATACAACAGGTTTTTGAACCAAGTAGTGGTTACACTGATGCATGAACCACCTGAAGAATTGGTGTATCATATATGATACCAACGGCGATATAGGGAACATACATGAGGCATAAGGAGCCAAAACAGAATTCAAGATTTCTAATTAAATACAATCAATTCAGCCATTTGTTGCTCAGCTAACCCATTCAAATTATTTCTGCTTGAATTCCCTTAATGGTGTAGAACAGGGCAAAATTAATAGTGCTGTTTGGTTACCTGGTAAGTCTTGACACTTGCCTGAAAATACAATGTTTAGGTTGAGGTGCAGAGTTGTCTGCGGCTGAAGTGGAAGCACTGTGTGAAAAAAAAGTTTCAAATTTTAATATGCTTTATTGGCTATTAGTTTCACTACAATCAGTCTACTTACTTAAAGAGAATTCCACACCAAAACACAGTGGACCTCAATCTACCTTGATTCCTGTGACATGATACATAATGTCCTATTTGTCCTTTATTTTTGTCACAGATGTCCCATTTTCTACATTTCACCATGAGGTCCCCGTCCCCACGACGTCGTTGGGGTTTTTTAAAAGTCATATAAGGTCCAATTATCTTGTAGTGTGTGGCTTGATATGATGTGAGAAAAAAGATAAGTTTGGAGTTACAGAAATACCTGCAGTAGAATAAAGACAACCTGCGGCCATCACAAGACGCTGTAAGGCGCGGTCACCTTATATGGTTACGTAACGTATATATATATGGTCATCTATTAGGTCAGATCTCTTTGGTGACGCGAGACTTGGTGAAATCTTGTCTCAGCCAATCACAAATCGAGGCCGGTAGATTCTGCGGGACATTTAAACACGTGTCGATGCAAAACTTTTTCAGAACGCTGTTGAACGCAGAGACAGAAAGCATTAAGACAAACATTCAATCACCTGAGAATCAACTTCTACCTCCTCACGGGCTCGGACTAACACCTACAACCAGCCATTAGGTTAAAGAATATACCTCTTTGACGAGATGGATTTCTTACCTCTGGACAGTTTACCAACGTATGGGGTAGTTTGTCGACCTACCAAACGTCCAATGGATTTCTTGCATCTGGACAGTTTACCGACGTATGAAGACGTCTGCCGGCCTGCTAAACGTCCTTTTGGTAAGCATCTAAGACGGATCTCCTCATCATGCACATTTGGTAAAGACCGTGCTGCTAGTTCGTGTAAATGGCTGATTTTTTTTTATTTTTTTGTCGTTAGCACGTTAGTTAACGCTTGATGTTTCTGTTTTGTAATTTGCTTCAGTGAAAGTAAGCACAGTTAGTAGCCTACAAACAATAATGCTATCTATCTATGTTGGCATGAACCGTTCGCATTGTTGACAGTTAACCGATTTTAATGCCGGTAATTGCAGTACAGTCTGAGAACCCGTCGTCAAAATTAAAGGGGAACTCCACCAATTTTCAACATTTTAATATGCCATATACCTTAGAGATGTTGTGTGGACATGATAAAAAAGTCCCCCCAATTCTGTATTTCCTAAAAATGGAGGTCTGAAAAAAATCATTAACATGGTGAAATACATCTGATGACATCATCAAGATGTATTTCACCATGTTAATGATTTTTCTTTCAGACCCCTTTTTCCTGAGAGGATACAAATGGAATGTAGCTGATGTAAACGCTGTAAACTATGGAAATATTTACACATTTGTCTGGTTAGAGTCATGTGATTTACATAGTTTTGTCTCTGTCTGTTAGGTTTCTCTATATTTTCTCTATAGTGTATTTTTACTTGTGTTGTGAAATTTGCCTGAATCACTATTTAACACACAAACTATGGACCACGCTACATAGGACCACACTACAGAGGACCCCCAAGGGCTTCCAACCTCAGGAGACCCTTCAGGACCCCTCAGGAGACTCTGACCAACCCCAAGTCAGGTAAGAAACACTTGCACACCAGAGCCCATTTCTCATCCCCAATTTATGACATAATTCATAATATAATTAATAGTTAATAAAGTTGTCTGACTGTTTTCAATATTTCAATTTGCAGTTCTGAAGAAAACTGTAAGCCCCGAGGAACTACAGCAACCAAACTACAGGACGAAAGTGCTGAGAGTGCAGAGTGACGGTCTCGGCTGGGGGTTTGTGGTGAGAGGGACTGGACCATGCCACATCCAGACTGTGGAGCCCCGTGGACCTGCTGCTGTTGCTGGGATGAAGGTACTGTACTGTAGAAATCATGGAAAACACTTAATAGTGTAATGTTAGACGTTTTGGTATCCATTATTATCATTATCCATTAGCCGGCTAGGCTGTAGGACTTTAAAATGAATTGTGATTTTGATTTCAAGTCAACTCATGTTTCTCTCTCTCTTCCCCTCCATTCCTCCTCCTCTCCCTCTGTATCTGTTCCAGGTGTGTCAGATCTTGGCCTCCATTAATTACCAGAGCGTCCTGAACATGGACTACAAGTCCATCAACCACCTCATCCAGACCGGCCCCATGAAAATCACCATAGAGGTCATGGAGGAGGTTAAGTTTTAAGCTTCCCAAATACTTCAGGGCTCTACTTCAGGCTGTGGTTCCCCGAAATAAGCGTATTTGGACTGCGGCCCGCCACCCCCACCCTTGCAATGCATGGCGTTGTGTTCTATCGGATCGACCATTTCCCTAATGTTTGCCTCTTTCTTACATTTGGTTTTAAGGCCTTAAAAGTAATTCAATTGGAACTCTAGAAACGCCTTGTATGTATACACTTATACAGTATGTTGGCGACAATGCTGCACATGAATCATCTGGGGAACCACCAAAATATATGGGGTTTCAACACAGCCAGAACAGCGACGCCAGAGTTCCACCTTCACAGTGAAGCACATAGACTCACCCAAAAGATTTTTTACTCTAATATTCTTTGTGTAAATGTTGACTGTTTTTGTTATTATCATTATTTATTATTTTTATTATATTTTCTTTTATAGTGCAAATATATTTATTATGCTGAATGACTTTCAGAAGATTTTGTTTTATAGTGTAAATATGTTTTTTATGGTCAATGACACTTTAAGAGGGTTTTATTTTATAGTGTAAATATGATTTATAGTGTAAATGTTTTTATGATCAGTACTTTTTAGATTTTATAGTGTAAACATGATGTATAGTGTAAATATGTTTTATGATCAACAATAGTATAAGATGACTTTATGTATAGTGTAAATATGATTATGTTCAATGCTTTCAAATGATCTTGTTTTGTGTAAATACATTTGATTATGATCAAAGCTACTTCACATGAATTCATTGTTACATCTTATTGAAGTGTTTATGATTGTTTGTTTTTAAATTAATATACATACAAGTCTATAGATTTTTATTAAAATTGATTGTAAATATGAATAACTTGTCTGTGTCCTATTCAATTCAGTTAGTTTGACGGTGGCCAATGGCGTATTTTCTCTTTTGTCGGTAATAGTAATTGTCTGTAATGTTTAAGTAACTAGCACACATATACAGTCTAAGCACAGGGAAGTTGAAGTTCAATTGATATTAGATTAGACAGCCACGTTACCTCAGCAGATCCATCAGAATCCTATTTGATAGCTTTCTTCCACACTTGTAACAAAGTATGATGATGAACCCATTTTATCCACAGAACATGCACTTCAGTTATGAAATGAATACATGTTTCCTGTAGACAAAGACAAATTACAGTACTGTACTATATGTCTCTATAACAGCCATGTGCCGTTGCATATGAGGAAACAACAGGTTTGAGGAATTTCAAGCAATTACTTACCTGTAGATAAGGTTTATAGGTGACAATTATATTTAGCTTCAAGAGCGGTTTCTCATAAAATAGTCACAGTCACAAATCTAAGCAGGCCAAGATTTCCTTTCCAAGTTTCAATTATAAATGATTTACAATAGTAATTTTTAAAACAATGGGCACAGAATATACAAGCTATAGCTGTTTATGTACTGAATAGTGTGTATTCATCAGACGCATGCACACGTACACACACACACCCCTTGCACAGTGCACAGACAGATAGAACAGTGTAGGAATTTCTCTCAAACTGAAATGAGAATTATACAACAAATAAAGGAGTAAAGAGACACGACAATGATTGAACCATTAGAGGAAGATAAGAAGATAGACAAACACCTTTTAAATTTAGAAGTGTTTTTATTTTTTAGGTTTAGGAACTGTACATGTGACCCCTTTTTGAAAATACTGCTCATGGGCTGAGAAAGGCAAGAGAGAGAGGTGGGGTTTTAAATAGGGAGAAGAGGAAGGGAACGTATAATAGAGGAAAAAGTGAAGAAGACTGAGGGCATGAGGGCAACATGGAGGTGGTGGGAGGGAGGGAGGGGTGATGAGGACATGATGAATTGGGAGATAAATAAGGCAGAGAGAGGGAGACAAAGGGACGGACAGGAAGTCATGAGAGGACAAATGCTGGAGAGCACGCACCACTCGCACCAGTAACACCATCACCAACAGTACATGCTGGGTCCTGACCGGCATTTACACCACGGGCCCCAGCGCGCCCATTCTGGGTGTACCATAACAGGCAAACCTTCTGCAGAGCTTGAAGATTGGCTGTTTTTTTTTGGCAAAGAGATTTGGTGCATTGGGACAAGGGTCCTGGAAGATCAATCAGTCAATGAGAGAGACAACAAAATCAAATGTCTTCGCCAACAATAGCCAATCTATAAGCTTGTAAATGTGCTACCGTATTTTCACGTCTACAAGGGTTCCCAAATACTTCAGGCTGTGGTTCCCCCGAAAATAATCGTATTTGGACTGCGGCCCGCCACCCCCACCCTCGCAATGCATGGCGCTGTGTTCTAGCGGATCGGACATTTCCCTAATGTTTGCCTCATAGACATGAGGGTGAGCTTTCAGTCAAGGGTCAGCGGTACGAACGGTCACAGGACATGAAAAAATATTCTCACCGGTCGGTGCAGCATCACACTTGGCATCATCATCAATATATAAAATAAGAGAATAAAGTCATCATATATCATATGGCGGGTTCTCCATACATCCTTTCCAAAGAAATGTTTCAATACAATAAAGTATTATAGTGTATGTAATGCGGCTAAGACGACAGCCATGCTCTGTCAAACCGCAGAGCTTTGTTTAAAAGTACTCAAAGTAGTGTTTGGAGTGTCATGGGACAACATATAATTTGTCTCTCCTTCTATAACCCTCCCTCAGTCCCATGGGTTCTTCCCGTCCGTGTCCATCCCGTTCATCCCCAATGGCTTTTCTTTCTTGTTGGCCCATACCCATCGGCAAAGTGTTAAAAATAGACCTTTGTATAATGTATACTTACTATGTAGTTAACTTAAAAAGTGCCCATGGATCTTTATTTGTGTTCCATTTAAAAAAAAAAAGATAAAATTCATATTTTTTCATTTTCCAGGTGCCTGAGATAGTCAGATAAGAGTCTGTTTGGCTGTACGCCACGTGATGACAAAGAGATAAAACTGAATGAAAAAGCTGCAACGTGTATGAGCGCTTAAGCTGCGCCAACAACTACATCGCTGTCAGCTTTGTAGAGAACGCATTGACCCGGTGAAAGGAAGGAAGACAGAAAAACATCAAGGCTGATAATAAAAATGATAATAATAATAATAATAATAATAATGAAATAATAAACAGGTTTAAGCATCATCTTCAACATCATCCTAGCTCATGTGTTCCAGTTGTGACATCTCGCATACGTGGAGATGTTTACCTGTACGTGACTTTGTACTGTTCTTCTTAATTGACTCATATGTGTAGTTGTCCTGTTTGACTAAGTCTACGACCATTCCAGAGGGGGCCATAGAACCAAAAAAAACAAAAACAAAATGACGTCCACAGTCCATTGGACGAATGTATCGCTAGCCTACAGGCCAAATACATAATTGCGTGCCAGGGGAGCTGGTGTTCCTCGCTTTGATGACGCATCATTTCCTTCAGTGATTCCAATCGACTCGTTGACGTCCGTTTAACCGACTCCGAGAAGAGACAGCGTAGGAGACGAGCATTGTTTTTTTTTCTTCTTCTGGATACACAACAACGCAGACGACAAAATAATCCGAAAAAAAGACAACTAAATATTGAGCAAATGCGGACGCGACCAGAGACATACGCTGAGGAAGAGTTTATAAATGAAATGTCTGTGTGATCGAGGAGAGGAGAAAGAGATGGTAACCCCCAAGGTTTTAGTCTTTCAGGTGTACTGTCCTGTCTGTTCACGCATCCATGCACGTGATCCCTGTTCCAATCCACCCAATGATCCATCTGTCCATTACTTGATCGATCTGGGATCTGTCTGTCCGTCCATCCATCCATCCTCTCTCTTTGATTGGCCGAGTCTCCACACCGTCCGGCTCCTCCTCTTCCCCTCTCCTCCATCCAGATTGCCTTGTAAGGCTGAATCTCCTGTTCCCCCCGCCGGTCCAGTGTGATTGGACGGCGGGGCTAGTGCGTCGTGTGGCCCTGGGCGATGAGCTTGAGGCGCGCCTGGTCGATCACGTCCAGCAGGTTCTTGGCGTCGACGGCGAGGGCGTGAGCCGCCGTCAGCATCTGCTTCTTGTAGTCCTGCTGTAGGCTGCGGAGACAACAGAAAATATACCTAATGAACACATAGCAGTGTCATTAGATTTCCTTTTCTTTATTTCTCATCATGGAATTGTGTTTGTGCCTTTTCATACCAGGGCCCACCCTTTATTCAGAATTTGAGCTACAGAGCTCCATTTGATGACATTTTAGCCCCACAGACCCCAAAACTAAAGATTTCTTTTGCTTTAGTCCACAATTCCAGGCTGGATTTGGGAGAAAACAAAACAGTCAATAATACAGATCAAAATGACGATTAAAATGACGATTAACAGACAAGATCAAAATGACGATTAATCTTCTACATTCTCTACTTGTGTAGACTTGGGCTAATTCAGATGATGAAATTTTAACTCTTGAGAGTGTAAACATGAAACCAAATGGACCTGCAAGGGCCCATTTGGTTTTATCTGGTTACAGATAACCAACTTTCCATCATTCAGCTGCAGACCACCTGGAATCCTCTCAGGGGCCACTGTTGAAAAGCCCTGTTTTAGATAGATAAGTGTAGAATCTACAGATAGACAGTCAGGAAAATGAAGTTCCTGAGAGAGGCGGCACATCTGACAGAAAATAGGTTGGATTTTCACTTGCGGTCCTCGTACTCAACAGGAGCGCCATAGTCTGTCGACTGAAAAACATCCTACGTCCAAAACTAGCGAAAGCAGCAGCTTCTTTTGATGCCTTCATGCAACAATATGGTTTCTGCACGAAAAACCCAAGCCAGTGTGATTACGTTTGACAGGAATTAAAGAGTATGCGCTATATGTATATCCATTATTTACAGTGTATGCACATTACAAATGAAAATACCAACGTAGTAAAACAATAAAAATGAGAACACCCACCCCCATATGAAACGGTCGCTGTGTTTTTGTTTGTGTACGTACCTTGTCATGACATACTGCTGGGCAAGTTTCATCTTCCCTATCAGCTCTGCCAGGTCTGAATTCAACAACTTCTGAGCCATCTCAATCTATAAAAACAAGAAGGAACAAAAAGTCAATAGAGACATATACTGTATGTATGCACTGAATTTAACAATTCATGAACCAGGGGTGGTAACACTTGGACCCAAAAGGTTCAATTTGTACACTCTCAGATTAAAATGAAATTTACTGAGGTTCCAGTTACATGCTTGATGCACGTGTGTGAGGAAGACAAAGAGAGTAGCAAAAGTGTGTCTCCTTGGTATGTTTACCTCTCTGTGTGTGCTGGCCGGTAGCACCGGAATCGTCTCATCCACCGTCGCTAGCAGAGTCCTCAGCGCTAGGCCAACCTCCTACACACACAATGTCAACATTTTACAACGGCATTGAAAAATAGTTGACAGTAACTTATCTGCCAAAATATCCAATCTACAGGCTCACAACGTGTCTTTCTGAAAGCGTTTTGTCTATAGTTTTGTCGATAGTCATACGATTAAGTATGAAACTGCAGAACCTCTTAATCCCACTCCCGAAACGTCACGTCAAAATGCACAATTTAGAGAGAAAAAGAGACCGTTTTCTTCTTACTTTTTTAGGTATATGGCATTCACAAGTATAGTAAAACAAGTACATGAAATTAGTCAGCTAACTCAGCTTGTACGCCTGCTATTCTGTTTTTGTTTTTTAAATTGAAAGAATGTTGAATTCAAACCTTCTCCCCGTCTTTTTCCACCAAAAACTACAACATGACGTCACGCCGCGGTGGTCACAGTCGCCATTCACACGACACATCTTTCTGTTTCATTTACCTCTTCAGTGGTCACCACTAACCTTAAAACTGGACTATGAATAAGCCTTTTAGGGTCAGTCTTTACCTTCACCATGGGGACGTACTCCTCCGGGGCAGCAGGCTGGATCCTGCTGGACATCTCGATCACGGCTTTGACCAATCCCGTGACGTTCTCGTACACTTTGTCGTTGGAGCGGTCCAGATTGGCTGTGGGGGGCGGGCTGATCTCCTGGGGCTGGAGCTGGACCGACCAATGAGGAGGAGCGCAGGGGAGAAAGTCAGAAAGGAAAGAGAATAAATAAACAATAAACCATCCGCCACTACAGGATAGATGCCTGTAGTTACAAATGACTGCCACCAGGTGGCAGTTGAAACATAACTAAATGAGGTGCAGGGAGGCAATAAACTCACAAACACACAGTGTCCCTCAGGAATGAATGTCAGTCATCATTAATGTTGAATTTGCATTTATTTATGTTTGTTTCCCACAGAGCTTTCGATACATACATAGTTTTTTACATTAGAAACGGCCTATCACTGTGAGAGTGGAGTATATTTAGCCTGGCGTTAGCCAGACCGTTAACATGGATAGCCAAAGCCAGGCTAGAGCATTTCCACACTGGCATAGATTAGAAACATGCCCTGTCAACCACTGTAGCCAAGAAGAAGACACACATGGAGAAATAGAGAAGAATGTGTGCTGATCAGTAACCACCCCGGTCCCACCCTACCAGATGTGCCTTTTACACAGATGTTGATTTGCATCTGACTCGCTTGTGGCACAACAATTCTCCCTAATTATGGCATGCAAAATGCAAGGATGTCGCAACATTCCTACCTTGAACAAGCTGTGTAAAAACAAATGCATGATTCACTGTATGTTTCTAGCATGAACAACTAGTACTATGGATAGTTAGTATAGTATGTTAGTCAGACAGTTCACAATGCAACTATAGACATACTAATACTAAAACCTAAAATGGTACCAGTTTCAAATTAGGTTAGATGAGTCTTAAATGTACACAGTATTGATGACAAGTGAATTCATAAATGTTCCTTCAATGATCGGGAAAGCCTTTGCCACAAAGAGTGATTTTCTTGCACATTTCTGGAGCTGTATTTAATAGGATCAGAGGAAGGAATTAATATGAATCCTGTTTATGAGTGGATGATAATCCTCACCCACTACTATGGTGACTGATTCACATGTAGCTACTGTATTATATCTACAGTACGTTAAATGGATACCTTGACAAAAAAAAGAACATTTAAGTTGGTTATTTATCACAAGCACACGAAAATGAGTGGCACGGTTTACCCAACAGCAAAGGTGCTGTCAATTGATCATTTCAAAACACAAATCACATTCAAACAGTGATACCAAAGCCTTTTCTGTTTTTTCGTGCCATGTTTGATACGGAAAACTATGTGACAAAAAAATCCAGTGCTACGTCAAAGTATCCCTTTTACAATTTAGTGGATGAGACCAACTAGAGACTATCTACTGAGTTCTAAGCTCTACAACGATAAGACAAATAAACATACACACAGATAGGCTTACCCTCCACGGCTATTAGGGGTGGGGGGAGAGGAGTGAGGGGGTGAGGGTGATGATGAGGTGGATGGGTGAATTTTGGGGGGTGGTGAAGAGAAGGAAGGGGGTGTGTTTGGGTGTGGGGCAACAAAGTGTGGACAAACGAACCAACGGATGGATGGATGGATGGATGGATGGATGGATGGATGGATGGATGGATGGATGGATGGATGGATGGATGGATGGATGGATGGATGGATGGATGGATGGATGGATGGATGGATGGGCGAAAGGAGGAAGTAAGGGGTGGAGGGTACAATGAGAAGGACATTAAGGGGTGGATGGAGGAATGGAGGATGGATTGTGGCAATGATGATAGAGGAGAGAGAAGAGGGGAAGAGCACATTAGGCCAAAGCAAAACCACATGCGAGGCATTACATGGCATGGCGTGAAACCCAGACTGAGCAGCACAAAGCATTACAGAGCACCCTGAAAGCCCTGATATGAAAGCCTGAGAGCTTTTATAGCATGAGTTACTAATGGTGCATGGACGTTTCTTCTTGATATTTTAACACTATGAAACCCAAAAACGTGTTTAATGAGTCCCCCCCTTGCCCCACTCGGTTTTGTGTTTGGAGCTCAATAAAACAAATTGGCGACTGTGCAGAACTGTTTCTGCCCTTTCGAACACTGACCACACATCTTTTGTGTACTTCTGAAATGCTTTTGTGTTCCCGGTTAAGTGCGTCAATGTTGTTGGTTCTCGCTTCAAAGAAAAGGGGTGCAGCCCCTCGTGGAAGTGAGTAGTGAAAGTGTTAAAGTGTTGAATATAAAGTAACCTATGTGCTCCGTATCCAGGATGCACAGCGTGCCTTTGCTTGTAAAGACATCGGTGTCAACAACAGGCCATGGTTACCCCTACGCTTCTGGTCGCTAGTTTATAGAAGCACCGAAAACCTTGGCGACCGTTGGATAGCGCATTGTTTAAGAAAAACAAAGAATGAAGCCGTAGGCTATTTTTATTATCATACTGTAGTAACTGCCTATCTGTGTCGCCTCTCTGGCGCAACGTTCTTTCACACATTCCATCCGCCTGGTCTCCTGCGTGTAGTAATGTATTGTGGTCTGTTCAGTGGGGAGCTATAGATAGGAGCTGTTTGTGTTTGTGTGTCACATAGGGAGGGAGTGTGTTGATATGATCAGCATCCTGTGTGTGTGTGTGTGTGTGTGTGTGTGTGTGTGTGTGTGTGTGTGTGTGTGTGTGTGTGTGTGTGTGTGTGTGTGTGTGTGTGTGTGTGTGTGTGTGTGTGTGTGTACCTTGACCCCCTCGTTGTAGCTGTCTACTGGGCTGATATTGGTCAGGTGAGCGGGGGCCCCGGGGCGGGGGGGCTTTTTAGGTGGGGCCACATGTTCTGGATTCAATAGAAAAACATATTTATTTGTACCGGACTTGTACCTTCATAATACAATATACCATACTGTGGCATGAATTTCACCAATTCCTAAGACCTGGGAAGATTTCAATCTCAATTGGGAAACACAGGCATTATCCAAGTGCAGAAGATAGATACTTAAATGTACCGGATTATATACTCCAACTAATGATACCACTGATGTGTAATGCTAAATATGAGGCTTGCCAAAAGTTGTGTCTTGGTCTCACCTAGTTTCCCCACGGGTTGGTAAATGTGTTGGCTTCCACCCTGTAGAGTGAGACAGACAGACAAACAGACACACACAGAATCAGAATGTGACGGTTGAACTTTTCAACAATAACAACAAAAACATTCAAGTATATCACTGATTTATGGATAAAAAAAGAAAGCAGCAGCGATACAGTAGTAGCATGTCTCTGGGGAGAGAGACCCTATGTCTGGGCCCAGTGTGAAAACAGGATGAACGTCTGTCCTCCTTCACACTAAGTGTTATTCTGCGCTTCACATTTTTACGTTCCCATGAGCCCTCTGTGGTGATGATGTGGTCTGTGTGTGTGGGCAGCACCCTCCCTGGCATGCTGACACACACACACACACACACACACACACACACACACACACACACACACACACACACACACACACACACACACACACACACACACACACACACACACACACACACACACACACACACACACACACACACACACACACACACACACACACACACTATCCCTGGCTCTGTCTTTCAGGGGCGGATGTAACAATTCTCAATTGGGGGGCAGGAGAAAATGTTATGGGACAGGACTTATATTAGGCAAGTATAAGCATCAATAATAACATCAGTTGTTGTTGAATTGCAACAGACACGCAGCATGCATAAAGCTAAAGGTCTGACTCAGAGAGTTTTCTGTTTTCAATGATGAAATGCTGTTGGTTTAGTGGTGACACAGGCACAGATGTAGTTAGTAGCAGGAGTAGTGTTTCAAATCATTTTAAATATAATTTGAAATATCTTTGTAATTTGGGTTGTTTTGCATGCCCTCATGTTTGGTGGGGCCGTAAGGGCATTTACGGGGCATTGCCCCCCCCCCATGCCCATGCCTAGATCCGCCCCTGCTCTCTATCTGTCTGTCTTTCTCTCCATCTCTTATTTTGCCACTCTCTCCTTTTCATTTGCTATCCCTCCGCCCTCATCTCCATTCTTGCTTCCATTCTCTTCCGTTCCGTCTCGTCTCTCTCTCACAGCATCGTCAGCGTTTCTGTCTCTCTGTTTTTTACCCAAACATTCCTGTCTCCACCAGTAGTGTGTGTGTGTGTGTGTGTGTGTGTGTGTGTGTGTGTGTGTGTGTGTGTGTGTGTGTGTGTGTGTGTGTGTGTGTGTGTGTGCGTGTGCGTGTGCGTGTGCATGTGTGTGTGTGTGCGTGTGTGCATGCTTGAGTATGTGCTGAATGTATTCATGTTATGTGCCTAAGTGTGCATGTGCTAACAACCATTACAGGACATGATTGAAGAGATAAACGCAAGTATGTGTGTGTGTGTGTGTGTGTGTGTGTGTGTGTGTGTGTGTGTGTGTGTGTGTGTGTGTGTGTGTGTGTGTGTGTGTGTGTGTGTGTGTGTGTGTGTGTGTGTGTGTGTGTGTGTGTGTGTGTGTGTGTGTGTGTGTGTGTGTGTGTGTGTGCACAGCTGTGCGTAGCGTCTTTCAGTTTCTATTGAGAGCCCACATTACCAAGCCAAGGTGCTGATAGGAAGGAGGAACAACACACACAGACTCCTGACACTTTAACAGCTCCTTGTCAACGGTAGGCCAGGCTTGACACGCTCTGAAGAATGTTATAACCCCATTCTTCATGTGGTCAGCGTAAACAGACCAACCAAAGTATATAACATAAAAAAACGGCTTGGAAACGTACACTGCGGTGCAGCGCAGTACCACATTGTATAGCGTAATACAGCAATACAGTCACACAGAAATACACAAAGTTCTCTCACTCGTAGATTTAAAGCATTACAGACCGGTGTTTGAAGAGTTCCATCCTCTCTGTCGATGCTTCCCCTGCTGTTCCTTGCCTCTGCCTTCTAAACAGACAACAGATAGATAGAAGGAGACAGACAGACAGACAGACAGACAGACAGAAAGAGGGGTGGAAGAGAGAGAGAAAGTAGTTTAAAGGGAATACCCAAAAATAAAAACCCGAAGCTAACAATTTCTGCACTGCATTCTCTCAAAAAAGCGACTTGCAAGCTGTTCCATTCGGTCCCAGACGCCAGCCAACTTTAGCCAGTGTTATGGCTAAAATGACTGGTGGTCACAGGGGCAATTTCACATGTATAATTCTTGCTCGGGCCTGGAACCGTTTTAAACTGCTTTTGCTTTTCGGGTTTAAGTGGATGCTTTTGCACAAGCAATGCGGTGACTTCTATTCGTACACTCTAATTTGTTGACAATTATTGTAGTCCACACTTTGTTGTTGTTGTTGTTGTTCCTATGGGCTTTTCCCTGCCTCACAACAACTGTAGTACACATGAAAACCAAAAGTGGAGCATAGAAATAAAACATGTCCAGTGAAGATACAAAATACTTTTCTTGCCATTCACTGCTCACAGCAGTAGATCCTAAAAAAGTAGATCCTAAACCTCTGTGGTACAAAAATTCACTCTTTCTTACTTATAAGGCTGTGACTCTCAATCACATTGCTATTGATTCACTCTCACACACACGCACACACACGCGCACACACGCACGCGCGCACGCACGCACGCACGCACGCACGCACGCACGCACGCACGCACACACGCACACACGCGCGCGGGCACTCACTCATGTGCGCAAGCAGCATGCAATCGCAAAGGAGCCGAAAAGTAGGTCTCAGCATTCACATATCGTTAGCACACAATGACAAAACTATAAAGATTATCGCAATCTATTTCTAACGTTCTCTCCCTCTTCTCCTTCTCTATCTCTCTCTCTCTCTCTCTCTGTACCGTTCTGGTGAAGCAGGCCTTGAAGAGATGCATCCTGGGAGAACAAAGCCAGATGAAGACCGGGTGATGATGAGGAGAGGAGAGAGAGGCCATCGAATGAATGGCAGCAGGAGAGGAGAGAGAAAGAGAGAGAGAGAGAGAGAGAGAGAGAGAGAGAGAGAGAGAGAGAGAGAGCAAGGAACGCTGGACCAAAATCAAGAAATTGACTCCCAAGTGTTAAAGCAGGAAGGACGCAGGCGTAATGAAAGACCACGGCAATGGACGGACAGAAGTAAAGAGTGGGTAGGAAAACATGGGAGAGGGAACTGAATGGGTGGGGGAGAAAGAAATTAAGCTGAGTTTAAATAGTTCAAATTTGACTGAGAAGAAAGAAATAAAGGATAGGAAAGAAAGGGATAGGAAAGATGAGATGCAAGAGCCAAGGAGACCATAGAAGGGAAATAATTTCCAGAGGAGTAAAAAAATCTCCAACGAGTCTCAAAGAAAGTCCTGGAGAGAAAAAGATCCTGCAGTTTACCGCTGGAACTCTCCCGTCACTCTGTCTGTTTCTCTCTCCGTCTGCATCCTACCTCCCTCCCTCTCTGGGTTCCTCCCCCTCTCTCCCTTTCCCTCTCCCTCTCAGTTTCTCCCTTCATCTCTTCTCCTCTCTCTCTCTCCGTATTGCTCTTGCCAATCCCACTTCCTTTACCCCTCCTTCTCTCACTCTCGCTCTTCCTCTCAGAGCTCCGTCTCTCTTTCTCTGGTCCCGGCTCTGGTCTTCCTTCTCACTTTTCAAAACAAACACCGGCTTGTGTATTTGACTAGCAGATCAAACAGAAATATGAAAAAGGTTGGGGAGAACCGGAGCGGCTCGGACAATGAGCTTCTTTGTTGTGAAGGTGCTACGTACGGGACAAAGAGACACTTTGATGTTGACCACATCTTCCTCAGAGCCATCAAAGGTTTGAAGTGAACATCGAAAACGAGTGCTGGTTAGCAGTCCCCCGTTCACAGTTAAAAAACAGTAAACGCAAGAAAATTGAACTTATACTTCCCACAAATGACACACACTCAACAGAGGTCCGAAGCTATGACAAAATACCTATTGGGAGAAATACGACAATGCGCAAACACAGCAGCACGATTTGTGAACTGTGACAAAAGAAGGAATACAACCACCCTAAGAACTACTCTCTGTGCTAGATCTAGATCAGGCCCATGTAAACAGAGCTGCTACATTTACATTAAATCGGTTTGTTTTCTTTTTCCTCATGATCATGCAATCATGAGGAAAATGATCAAAATCCAAATATTGCCATTTGTTGTGAAGAGGCAAATAATTGATGTTATTTGTTTGAAAAAAGAAAATGTATAAAAAATGTATAATGTGACATAATTCTGGTAACAAAACTCTGTACCCCTGCAATTGTATATACTTGTTTTCTCATGTATATATGTTTTTATTGTATTTGTGACATTTGCTTTGGGAATGTAAAGGTTTTTTATTTATTTATTTTTGTAATGCCCATGAAGCTCCTTTGAATCATTGCAGTTGCAACAGCAGTTGCATGGACACATATCAATAAGGTGTTGGTCTGGTTCACGACTAGATTACCGAGTGTCCTTAGTGAGAGAGGATTGGACATGCCTGTAGATGCTGCAAGATCGAGTTATTTGCATGCCAGTGCTGCACATGAGGTTGTAGATCTGCTGTCTTTCCGTGCGAGACACCAGTGCTTAGTTATTGAGTATAAATCAGGCTTCTGAAACGGGACATCCGTATGGCTTGAGCTGCCAGGTCAGCCATGAGAGATTTATACTGTGGCATGACAGCTTGAAGATGTGTGCATCTGGCAACCCATCCAAGCATATCGCTGCAGTCAGCTGGCAGAAACCTTATTTAACCATTGCAACTTTGAATCTTTTTACATATTTTTTGTCATCGTAAAATGGTGCCTCCCCAAAAACGGTGACATTTATACAAGTACAATGTAGGCATTTAGCAGACACTCAATCCAAATCAAGCGTGCACGAGTGTTTGATTGACAGGTCTGGTCTTAGAAATAGGGAATAGCTGAATAGCTCGCACAACTTACATTAAAAGGTATAGTAAGTGAATTTCACTTAATTAAAATAGTTTTTCTTCTTTTATGGATAATCCTCCCTACTACTCCCTTTTATGGATAATCCTCCCTACTACTCCCTGCTATTATTCAATAACACTTATAACACCAACACAGAATGGGTTAATCATGAACGTGAATTCATGAATTTATGAAAGTCGTCCATAGGTTTTATACACTGGATCCATCGGAACACAGTTTCTTTTTTCTCATTTCCCCGATAAGCAATGCTTTCTGATATTTAAGGTTTGTGCTGAATGACAGCGACAATATTTAGTAGGTTGGAGAGGTACTGTAGAAGAGGGAGAGAGAGGAGGGGTGGGGGCTGTGCAGAGTGCCAGATCAGTTTGTCTGTCAGCTCTCTCTTTCCATCCAAGTCACTGTCTACCTCTCTCTCCCTCTCTCTCTCTCTCTCTCTCTCTTTCCATCAGTCTTCCACCTGGCTAAAAAATGAAAACACTAATCAAGGAAAAGGAGAACGGCATGACCAGGGGATGAGAAGAAAAACACAGTTGTTTTGCAGGTAGAGGAGCGTGTTTTTCTCCATGGCGACTGCTTTGACGTAAACTGAGCAGGTGTGTGTGTGCGTGCGTGCGTGCGTGCGTGCGTGTGTGCTGACTTCACACTGACAGCTACAAAGATACAGGCTACCATTCAAAAACACAGCGAAGCGTTGCGTCTCTAGTTTCTTGGATACACTTGTGTTTTCTTCTATTCCTTTTTTGCATGCAACATACCGTGTGTGTGTGTGTGTGTGTGTGTGTGTGTGTGTGTGTGTGTGTGTGTGTGTGTGTGTGTGTGTGTGTGTGTGTGTGTGTGTGTGTGTGTGTGTGTGTGTGTGTGTGTGTGTGTGTGTGTCGTACCATGAGGCTCTCCTCTTGTTCCAGCCATCGTTGGTCATCTTCCATTTGCTGCTGTTGCATCATCAGCCTTTCCTCCATTAGACTTGTGCCAACACACCCACCATCCTTTAGGACACACGCACATGGACATGCACACTAGGTTAGCCCAATAATGTAGTCACTTTGGTGTGCAACTTAAAGGGGAAGTTTCAACCGAGAAAATGTATATGTTAATGACTTTTGAACTATTTAGAACACTTTCCTCTGTAATATGTGGTGTTAGATATTTTAGATTTTAAGGGTGAAGGGTCATCAACGCTACTTTCTGGACTAGGTGGTTTCAGTAGGACAGCCCTCCCCATAGATATATAAACACTAGATTAGGCAAGAGAAGAAAACCTTGAGGTGGTATTGCAGTTTCTGAGCGGCCCTGGGCCGTATTCACATGAATGCACCCCATGCTCCGCTGCTGTTGAACAGTCGAGTGTGTTTGCGGGAATACGGCCCAAGGTATCCTGCCTCAAAGAATTTGGGGAATTGTAGTCTGTGTGTGTGTGTGTGTGTGTGTGTGTGTGTGTGTGTGTGTGTGTGTGTGTGTGTGTGTGTGTGTGTGTGTGTGTGTGTGTGTGTGTGTGTGTGTGTGTACCTCCATGGTAGGGCTCCAAAGTGCGACGTGTTCAGGTCTGTGCTGGTTCCAGGTTTCATGAGGAGGATAGGCACCCCCAACACCACCAACCCCACCATGGGCTGACACCTAGAGAGAGAGAGAGACCGATAGAGAGAGGAGAGAGACAGAGAGAAAAACCGAGAGAGAGAGAAAGAGAGAGAGAGAGAAAACCGAGAGAGAGAGAAAGAGAAGAGAGAGAGAGAGAGAGAAAAACCGAGAGAGAGAAAGAGAGAGACCAAGAGAGAGAGAGAGAGAAACCGAGAGAGAGAGAGACAGAGAGAGAGCGAGACCGAGAGAGAGAGAGAGAGACCGAGAGAGAAAGAGAAAGAGAGAGAGACCGAGAGAGAGAGAGAGAGAGAGAGAGAGAGACCGAGAGAGAGAGATGTCAGTATATCTCCTTATATGGAGATGTGCACGGACAGACATACGTGCACGGACGGACATACGTGCACGGACGGACATACGTGCACGGACGGACATACGTGCACGGACGGACATACGTGCACGGACGGACATACGGGCGGACGGACAGGGTACGAACCAGGTCTATGGTTCAGACCTATGCACGGACATGATGGCGGACAGACACGGGCGGAATGACGGGGTACGATCCATAGTCACCACCTTACGGTGGAGACAATTATAGTCACCACCTTATGGTGGAGACAAATAACGATAAACAGTGCTCCTCTGCCTACTACTTCTCCTACTACTGGTTCTCAAAGTGGGGTCCTTGAGCCGGTTCCAAGTGGTCCCTTACGGGTCCTGTAACTCCGAAGGTATGTTCCCACCGCAAGATCAAATATTTATTTGAGCGGCAGGATTGTATACAATGTCAACCGGCGTGGCGTTGCCATGGATCGGCTCAAATGAAGTCGCCTCAGCATGCCCTGTGCCTTCGCTCCAGATGGAAAGTCCCAACTACAGAGGGAGAACTTCGCCTGACGTTTACCAACGCAGACCACCAGCGTGACCGACGCAAAGCGATTCAAGCGACTTCAAAGATAATGTCAACTTGCGGTTGGGGAATGCACCTACTGTACATACTGTAGAGCGTTATATCATCTTATAGGAGTCCAAACTCCATACAGTCCACCTGGGGCTCCCAGACTGTACTTGGAGAACCCCTGTACTACACAGACATGTACAGTATGTTATTATAACTTGTGATATGATGAGGGTAAATAACCAATGAAAGTCTGCACTCCTTATAAGGCCACAGAAAGAGAGAGCGCGAGAGAGAGAGAGATTGAGAGAAAGAGCGAGCGTGTGCGAGAGCGCATAAAGTCTTAAGATTGAGAGTATGCGGTGTGTGTGTGTGTGTGTGTGTGTGTGTGTGTGTGTGTGTGTGTGTGTAAGAGAGAGAGAAGAGAGTTATAGCTGTACAGGAAATGCCTGATGTCTGCTTAGTTTATGAGCTGAAAGAATAACTTGAGAGAAACTCTTTTTCTCTCTCCCTCTCAGTTTCTCTCTTCATCTCGCTTTGAACCAAACACACGCCACTCTTTTCTCTGCCCACCAATCTCTCTCTCTTTCTCTCTTTCTCCGTGTCTCGCTCTTTCAACAGCCAATATAACCTGATTTACTCTACGTTGTACGACAATGCGTTAAAAATAGGCGATTGTTTGCATTGTGAGCTTGTAGATTGGCAATTTTCAGTGAGTAACACCACCGATCTTTTGAACCAAGCTAGTAAAAGAGTCTGACACGATACGAGGGTTTATGTTCAGACTGAAACAGAATAGATCAAAACATGCAATGTAAACATACAGTAAACAGTAATTACTATGCGTGATTTATGGATTACTTCCGGCCATTTGTACAATACACTGTGGTGCAACAGTCTTTGTGGTGCGTCGTCTACTGTGTATGCAAACAGGATTGGCCCATGCTGAGGGCAGGGAAGTACTGTACTCTGTATGGGGTGGGGGGCTATTCAGGACATCTGTCAGTGTGTGTGTGTGCGTGTGTGCGTGCGTGCGTGCGTGCGTGTGTGTGTGTGTACTTACGGGGTAGTGGTTGTGCTGGGGACTAGGAAAGAAGCCTTCACTGGAGCGAGGGCTGGGGTATCCTGGTCTGCTAGGCTGAACACAGACACAGACAGAGACACCAGTTGGTTTCCGCAGCATTCTAAACCTCCATAGTCCAAGTCACTGGTTACCAAACTATTTAACTATTTAGAACAATTTGTAGATTGTGGACAGAACACCAGACCAAGAGGAGCAAAATAATTTCCAGAGCGTGACCATTGATTTGCGACCGCTCACCAACGAACGCAACTGGATTCATGGCATTGACCGTTGGCCAAATGGCAAGGGTCGCCACCCAAGAGTAGGGGGTTAACCCTTTGTCCCTTTGAACGCGTTTTGGTGTTCAACGCATTATGTTACACTTTAGCTATTGAAAAATATCAGATCTGCAAGCTCACATCGTGCCACCGTGTGGTGCGATATGAGCTTGCAGATCTGATATTTTTTGAAAAACTGTAAAAAATGATGCGCAAATCTAAGAATATATTCTATTTGACACCTGATTGTAGTTTCTGACACTAGATTCTAGTTTCTGTTTCTGATGCTAGTTTCTGAGAGGTTCTAGTTTTTCTGAAAAATCTATGTTCCTGTGTCAGTGATGCTCAACATATTTCATGCCAAGGACCCCCAGAATTATTGGCTGCGGACCCCCATCTAAAAACACGTTCTAGGGATCCCCGAGAAGCAATGATTTTAGTTCAAAATATTTGCTTCCGAAAGAATATATATTCAAAGATTTGCATCACATTTTCACATTTTTTCAAAATATCAGAGCTAAAAGCTCATATCTTGTAGATCTGATATTATTCAATAGCTAACGTGTAACACAACGCGTTGAACACCAAAACGCGTTCAGTACATAAAGGGTTAAGGTTAGGTTTAGGAACGTTCGTGACCGACGGTTGTGGTCGGGAAATGATTTCGCCGTCTCTCCATCAGACAGAGAGAGAGAGACAGGGGATCGCCTTGCTAAATTCTGAAAAGTTGGTAGTTGGAGTATAATTATTGTTACACATCTGCATTACTTTATTCTCAAGTCTACAAATGAGAGAAAGCAGAAGAATTAGTTTGATTAACGTGTGCCTGTTGTCTCTCTTATGGAGCTGCGTCCATGAATACAGACGGCATGGACTAAAGCAGTGGTTTTCAACCAGTGGTCCTTGAGAGGGTTCCAGGTGGTCCCCAGCTAAATGAGGGAAATTGGTTAGCCAGATGTAACTCTTTGAGAGCATAAACATGAAACCAAATCCATTTGGTTTCATGTTTACACTCTCAAGCGTTAAAATATTCATCTGAATTAGCCCAAGGCTACACAACTAGAGAATGTAGAAGATTAATGGTCATTTTGATCTGTGGGTTTGACTCTTTCTGAATTCCAGCCTGGTATTGTGGACAAAAGCAAAATAAAACTTTAGTTTTGGGGTCCTCAAATGGTGTCCTCAAATGGTGGTCCGTGGCTAAAATGCTGAATAAATAGTGGTGATCAAAAAGGTTGAAAACCACTGGACTAAAGCGACAACAAAATATTCTTTAGTTTTGGGTCCCAAATCCCATCCAACGGTGCATGGTCTGTGAGCACCAGACAGTCAGTCAGTCTTACTTTAGGCGGTGCTTCATCAGAGCCTCCAGAGTCCCAAGACACAGTGACCTGTCTCCTCATCTCCATGCGGAGACGCTCCTCCTGCTGCATCTTCTCCTCCTCCAGGATAGTACTGCACACACACACACACACACACGCACATACACGCACGCACGCACGCACACGCACACACACCACAGTTGTTACTCAACTAACAAGGCCTTAAGCTTGCGGAAAGCTCAAAACAAGACGCCATCTGATGGTGCGTTCACACGGGCAGATCTAAAAATATCTGGGCAGAGAAACGTACATATGGAATTTGACACTGATCAGTTGGAGTTGGACCTCCAAATATACTGTTTGGAGTTGGAGTTGAATGTGTTGAATTTGTAATTTGGGATGGAAACGTTCCGTGAGTAGCAGAACATCGACAAACTTGCCGAGCTTCTACTTTTGATAGTTTTTTGATACTTGTGTTGGAAGTTCATTTACAAAAAAAAAGTAACAATACTATGGCAGTGGTTTTCAACCAGTGGCCCGGGGACCACCAGTGGTCCCTGAGAGGATTCCAGGTGGTCCCCAGCTAAATGATACACAGTTGGTAACCAAATGGACCCTTATAGATCTGTAACTCTTGAGATCTTAAAGTTATCTCTCCTAAATAGTGGACACAATTTAGGAGAGATGGCTATAATATAATAATGCCCTTTATTCTTGTATGCAGACGATTCCGCCCTACTAGTGACTGGTGAGAGTGCAGAATCCGTCAGCCGCTCTTTAGAAACTGAATTAAAAAAAGTCAACAGATGGTTAAATGAAAATAAATTATCCTTGCATCTGGGTAAATCCGAATGTATAGTATTTGCATCAAGGCACAATTTAAGAGAGATAGACGATTTTTCAGTTGAATGTAATGGAGTCAAACTCCAGGAGAAAACCTCAATTACATATCTAGGTTGTACACTAGATCAAAATATGTCTAGCGAATCAATGGCTCGTTCAGTGATCGGCAAGATCCATGCTAGAACAAAGTTCCTAGCCAGAATCGCAAAATACCTAGACAGAACCACCATGAGGACACTGGCCTCAGCATTAGTCCAATGTCTATTTGACTATACTTGCCTAACCTGGTATAGCGGCATCTCTAAAAATACCAAGGATAAATTACAGACATCTCAAAATAAACTAATGAGGGTTGTACTTTATCTCTCCCCTAGAACCCATATTAGTGCCAGCCATTTTAGAGAATTAAATTGGCTTCCAGTCGACTGCAGAGTACAACAACTGAGACTTGTTATGGTCTATAAAAGTTTAAAAGAAAATTGCCCAAAATACTTAAAAGGTTACTTCCAGTATGTTAACCAGTCGCATAGCCTAAACACTAGAGCCAGTGTAAGTGATCTTAAACCTCCTAAATTAAAGAGTAAGGTAGGTAGAAGCTCTTTCAAATATATAGGGGTGGAGGACTGGAACAAAATTCCCAGGGAAATGAAATTTGCCCAGTCTCTCAACATTTTTAAAAAATCATTGAAAAACTGGTTAATGGGGAAGTTATCTTAGTGTTCCATATTTCGTATACATGTATTCTATTTATTGATTGCTGTTGTAAATAGTCATTATTGTGATGTACTGTAGTGCCGTTGATTGTTCTTTTTGTAATGTATATTGTTGGATCACAATGGAATTAAGTCCTATGACTTTTATGTGCTATCCAGATAATATGTGCTGCTCTTCATGAACTGTATCATATATATCAGATAAATTCAATCAATCAATCAATCAACATGCAGAATAAATAGTTGGCCCTGGTATGAAAAAGGTTGAAAAACTCTGTATTATGGAGATCAGAGGTCTTTGCCCGACACCATAGTATTTTGGTATTCCACATGGTGGTGCTGAGTGTGTTTTTGTGAGTGGACACCTGAGCTGTGTTTTGAGTTCGGTGAAGCGCGGCCTCTTGCTGGGGTCGTAGGACCAGCACTTGGTCATCAGGCTGTACAGGGTGGGCGGGCACTGAGGGGGCATGGCCAGCCGCTCGCCGTTCTCTATCCGGCCAATCACGTCGTTGTTCTTCACCCCCTGGAAAGGCTTGATACCGTACATCAGGATCTCCCACATGCACACCCCTGGACGGAGGGAGAGAGGAAGACATGGTTTAGATACCCATGTACATGCACATGCATCACACACATCAGATGCAGTGCAGTATTTCAATAGATTAGTTTTGTGTGGGGAAACGGCATGGCCGGCGATGAGCACAAGGGTCATTTCCAGAGGGGATAGATGTAAGCTTAATGTGAGTGATGGTGAAGGGAGGATTCTGATCTCACCAGCATACTATATACTAGGTTAGTTAGGGGGTCAACTCATATTCCAAACGATGGGTGAGCTTAGAAAAATAGTACTGAAGTACTACGGTATAGCTGTTCAGTCTAGGAAAGGAGATTACCCTTAAGTCTTGAATTAATTAATAAGTAACAGCAGTGCAATGGTATAAAGCTCATCAAGTAGACTTG
This sequence comes from Benthosema pterotum, assembly GCA_039105355.1. NCBI lineage: Eukaryota > Metazoa > Chordata > Actinopteri > Myctophiformes > Myctophidae > Benthosema > Benthosema pterotum. The sequence continues at coordinate 24,359,861 of CM076970.1, read as the reverse complement.
TTTATATTAATGTAAAGCACTGCTGTTTAAAGAAAGAGTATTTAGGACGTTATGACAGGCTTAGACTCACCGAACATCCAGACATCACTGGCTGAGGTGAATCGTCTAAAGTTGATAGACTCAGGGGCCATCCATTTGATAGGCAGTTTGCCTTTAGAAGCTGACATGGACACACATATACAACAGTGTTAACAAACGGTGGGGGTCACAACAAGTACAATCACTTCATACAATGTGAATGTGTCACTGTGGGGCCTGCCATTAAATAGACTGTTATTAGACATTCACCAATCACCATACATTATTATATTATATCTGTCAGGTGGAAACCTCATAAGGATGAGGATTCAAATTTAAAAATAGAAGAAATAGCATCTGGAAAAGTCTTTTGTGTGGATTGTATTGTGATCAAGTGGGGTAATCATTTACTAAATCACTTTACTGGATCACTTGGGTCTCCCAAAAGAAACACAGAAACATGAGCAGAATGAAAGACTGCACCACTAGCACATAACCAGAAGGTGGCAACAGAGAATAAGCACAAAAAGTACCTTTACTGGTACAGAAAGCTGTGTGTGTGTGTGAGTGAGTGTGTGTGTGTGTGTGTGTGTGTGTGTGTGTGTGTGTGTGTGTGTGTGTGTGTGTGTGTGTGTGTGTGTGTGTGTGTGTGCGCGCGCCCGTGCTTGCTATACCTTTGTAGTATGAGCTATCCTCCATGTATCTCGACAGACCAAAGTCTCCCAGCATCACACAGTCCACTGCTGAGACCAACACATTACGTGCTGCTATGTCCCTGGAAAGCCACAACAGCCAAGATTAGATGATTTCATTAGCTATGACCGTGTGTGTGTGTGTGTGTGTGTGTGTGTGTGTGTGTGTGTGTGTGTGTGTGTGTGTGTGTGTGTGTGTGTGTGTGTGTGTGTGTGTGTGTACAGTATGTGCATGCGTGCGTGCATGCGTGCACATACCTGTGTACAAAGCGCTTGCTCTCCAGGTAGGCCAGTGCTGTGCTGAGCTGGTAGGCAAACAGAATGAGAGTGGCCAGGTCTAGGTTGTATTTCCTCACCTGTAGGAATGAACGCAACTACAGAGAGACACAGAAAGAAACAGAGAGAGAGAATGAATAGAAAATGAAGAGATGTATACGGGTAAATATAAAATGTTATGTGATAGTCTTTCTCTCTTCGAGTCTGTATTTCTGGCGCTTTGTTTACAACAGAACCAAAACAAGCCAGTGTCATGGTACCTCTCCCAGAGTGCATAGCTCCATGATGATCCACACAGGGTTCTCTGTGATGACGCCGATCAGCTTGACGATGTGTGGGTGGTCAAACTGACGCATGGTCACTGCAGGACGACACAAAACAATGAATTACAATGAGAAACCGCTGACCTTTCTCTGGATGACAGCGCTGCACTCAGCGCGCCGTGCAATCAAAGCCGCCAAGTACGGTCCAACGAAGATTACTTTTAATGTGATGCTGCATCGAAACAGTTAAAAGTGGCCTTACGCGCTTCTTGCAGGAACTTCTCCCTGACGCTGTCTGATGTGCAGTTCTTACAGGTCTTGATGGCGACGTTCGAGGGAGCCTTGTCCTATAGAGCAAACGCGAGTGACAGGTTAGGAGGGCAGGGTGAGGAAAACGTGTGTAGAGACACGGAAAAGTGTTTGGAGCAGGTCTACATACCGGGCTGCTGTAAACTCCTTGATGAACATCACCAAACTGGCCCTCTCCGATGCACCGGCCCAACTCTATCCTGTCCCTCTGGATCTCATAGTCCCGAGCTGGGAGAGGAGAGGAGAGGGGACAGATGAACCAAAGCATTACTGGCAGATAATACGTTCAGAGATGATGTTCTCAATGACTTTTCGAGTTCACTTTCCATGAAATCAAAAACATCTGCCTTGACATGCACATTGCATTGCATGCACAAAACACACATACACACACACACACACACACACGCACACACACACACGCACGCACGCACGCAGACACACACAATCAAGTGTTTACATGCACAGTAGCATTCCTGATTTTCCTTGCCCTTTAAACTGTCATGCAAACATATTTTGTTAACCCAGATAACAATAACCCAGATTGTGAACTTGGTATTTAGCCCATGTAAGCCCATTCCATGTTTAGGTAGGACAGTGAGGCATGAATAATGTACTGTGTATCTTACGGTTTCCAATCTAATATGCATACTTCAAATGATTTGGCAAGACAGTATAGTATACATCTGGCTTAACTTGAAATACACAGAATGGGTGACAACCTCAACAATCCTAATGACATGGGAATCTGTATAGATAACGACATTTTAGAAGCCCAATCATTCCAAATATACAAATTTCCATCAAATTACTCGTCTGAATAACCACTTATAACAAAATAAAACACAAAACCATTCCACACAGGGGACATTACACCATAATCAATTACTTCACAGTTCACACAACAGAGGACAAAGACACAACAGCCACAGTTGACTAGAAACCAAAACATTTCATAAGAGACATGAAGGAAATTAAATTAACGATAGCATAACAAAGCATTTAGTCATTCAGCTGGAGAGGCTCAGAGAGATGTTTCACATGATGATCACAAAATGCTGAATTGAATTGTCCACATTAATTAAAATAACATTGTGGGTTTTTTGGGTGGAGTTTTCCTTCAACTCCAAGACCAAAGCTGAATGACTTTCAAATGAGATACAGACCATCATAACACCAACAGACATGACTTGACAACAAATCATAAATTAGATACCTCAACCTTTTTCAATTTCAGTCTATTAATAATATCCTTGACCAGGCAGTTGGCAAAAACATGGGATAAAATTCAGATTTCTACGCCCCCAAAAGATTCTCTTATGCATTAAGTAACACATTTAGGTACAATACGGTACAACCTTTCTCCCAAAACGTGTTAAATGCGTGGCAGAGAAAATTAACAACCAAAAATGCAAAAAGGTCAAGTTATCCTTGTACGAGAAGGAGAGAGACAGAGAGAGAGAGAGAGTTCATTTTACCTTGAACTATTCCATAGCACACTGTGTTGGCATTGGGAGGAGAAAGAGAGAGAGAGACAGACAGACAGAGCCAGACAGCTGCTTTAAGATTGAGAATAGCTGAGAAAACACATTCACACACGCACACACACACATAGTAGTCGACACACAAAGAGCGACATACATACAGGCACCAGCACATTGTAAAATCCTCAGTGGTCATTTTAACAGCATAACTTTCTTCATTGAATAGAATGTTATTGTATCCCTTTACGGCCGAGTTACTGTATGTTTATACAACCTATAACTTTGACAAACCTTCCGTCGCCACCACGCTCTGTACACAAATCAAAAAGCGGAGGGTCGCACTGAGAAATAAAGGTCAATGTTTTGTTTAATGCTCCATTATGCCTCAATGACAGCATGTTTCAGCCATGCAGCCTGCGCCAGTGATGAGTGCAAATGCAGTGACTGATGAAGGCTGGACATCCGAAACCTCTGTCATTGGTGATATTTTGGACCGATAAAAGACAAACACTGTTGACTTCCTGTCATTGCGGAGCAACTTTAATGGAGAAACGCAAGAAAACATTGCTGACTTGCGTGACACTAACACACCCCTAACAGCAGTGGTTGGAGGAGGTTGTTCTCCAGGTTGAGATATTTAGAGCTACTGGTCATTGGCAGGAGGTGTAGCAAAGAAGCTCTAAAGTGTAATTTGTCTCCTGCCCAAACGTGAGCCGAGTTTGAATTGTGGTCCGACCATAATTCTTACGGATAAGAGGTTTAGCTCCGAATCTGTAAAAGTGTAGACCTAACGTCTCTAAAGTAAAATTACAAATGGACAAATTAACACCAAGGATTTTACTGTGTAAAGGTGGGGAGATTATGTGTTTGTTTGCAGATTGGACAGAAGGAAGAAATGAATGAATGGCAGAACAAATAAACAAATCAAGGAGAAATATGAGATGATATGAACTGACATGTACAGATAGAGTGGTAACATGTGGAATATCTCTGCAGTATGAGTGTTTTATTACTGAACTACTACAAATACACATAATGTAGGCAAAATGAAATGGGAGTACAAATAAAAGCAAAAATATTGTAACTGGTAATGCATGCAGATACAGGACACTGGAACAGTGTGATGCTCCGTAGTACCATGATGGTACTTGCTGACATCAACCATTTTCTAAGTCATTGTCTTAAGAATGGTTGTTTCCAGCAAGATACTGTACACTGGCTTCACCAACAATTCGTCTGGCCTGTGAAGTTCCATATTTACTGTTTTTTTCACTCTAAATTCAAGGCGAAGGGCTGCATAACCCCCGCAGCAGACGCCCGGAAAAATAGAGCACCTAGAGTTTAAAGTAGTAGAGTACCCTGGCATTACACCATGACATATTAACATTTAACCACCTTTAAGCATTATTTTAGAAATATCAGACCTACAAGGTCATAGGCTAGCGCGGCATCGAGTGCCACACTATGATCTTGTAAGTCTAATATTTTATTACACTGTAGTACATATTAACATTTAACCTCCTTTAACCATTATTTTAAAAAAATATCAGACCTACAATCTCATAGGCTAGTGTGCCATCGAGTGCCGCACTACGAGCTTGTAAGTCTAATATTTTATGAAAATTTGTAAAAATGATTACACTACCGAATAATTGTGCATATCTAGCCTGGCTAAAACCAGACCATATCAGCTGTTGGCAAAAAATGCCTGTCAGCAGATTGGTCTGGAATAGCTCAATTGTACACAGATTTCCTGCTCCAGAAAATTGGATGCAAACATATGTGAATAATGTGCCCTGGTTGGCCAGGAGGTCCCCAGGCTAAATAATGGAGAGTTGGTTAACCAGATGTAACTCTTTGAGAGCATAAACCAAATTTTGGTTTCAACATTTGGTTTCATTTTTACGCTCTCAAGAGTTAAAATATTCATCATCTGAATTAGCCCCAAGTCTACACAACTGAAGACCACTGATTTAGTGTGTTGAATGCAGTTCTCAGGTCGTAATGTAATAATATTCTCAGTGTTAATAGAATTTTAACAGGCTGTGCATGAATCCACCCATATACTACTGCACATATTCATTCATACACTGTATTCATCACTGGTGAAATATGTATACTGCAAGGTTTACAATATATTCATTCATACAGGTATATTGACTATACATTTATATTTATTGATAAGACTGTCCACACTACACACTCACTGAGTCTAAGATGTAGCACAGAGAGATCTCCAGGGCCAGCAGGTCAGTATTACATTTTTAGTGGTTGGCTTGTTTGTTTCTCAGCTCTTACGGTGCTGCTGCTGCTTCCAATATTTATTTGCCTCGGGGAGAAACCAACAAAGATTTATCTCCTGGAAATACTAACTCCAGCATAGAGGAGTGAGGGAGGGTTATGGATGCTAAACAGAACCTTCCCGGGGTGTCGTGGGAAAGCATCGCGCCGCTTCTCCGGTTTCATTATTGAGCAAAAAGAAGCAACAGTGATGCAAACGCCAAAAACCGCAACGTGTTGCTGGCGGGGTGAGCGTCTTTGGGTTGAACGGAGCTATAGCAGCAGTTAGGAGAGAGAGAAGCTAAAAACGCAAAGCTGGCTTCTCCCTGGGAGAAGTTGAAAAACACACAATCCTGGCAGATGTAATTTAAAGAGAACAGAGTTAAAAGATACTCACTGGAGGGCATGGTGTACGTGTCTTCCTCATCAACTATCTCAGCATAGTCATCGGTCTCTGCAATAGTAAACACAAACACACACACACGCGCGCACACACAGGCAGCGGTCAGTAAAATCGCTAACAGCAAAAAAAAAGGGGAAAATACTACATACACAGCCACCACCACACAGACAAATACACATGGTTCACCAAGTCTATAGCTGCACTAAGAATAGCGGCATAACACGCACACATACGCTAGAGCTAGACATACTGTACATACACACACACAACAAATAAGTCACACATGCATTGGTCACTTTACCGTGCACGTCCGCTCTGCCACGCCGCAACCCCGACACGCACACACACATACGCGCGTGCCAATACGAAAGTCCTTGCGGAGCAAAAAAAAAAAAAAAGTATACCCGCACCAAGAAGAAGTAGAAGAAAACACAACATGCAGCTCACTGTGAATCAAGCATGCAACAACTGTCTCGCAGTCTGTCAAGTGTGACACATAGAAACACCCATATCTCTCTCTCTCTCTCTTCCCTTCCCTCGCTCTGCACAGGGTGTCAGCTGAGCATGTGGTGCGCATATCGGTCTGTCTTTGTCAGAACAGCTGGGCTCGATTGGACGCAGGGTGAGACAGACAGACAGAGAGACAGACAGACGGTGGAAATACACTACGACAAAAACGAGAGCGCCGTCTGTCCCAGGGACGGAGAGATAGAGAGATGTATAAAGACGTAAAAAGAAATGGCGAGTCTGTATTCTATTATCCAGATGGTTTTGTTTAGAATAAAAGCTGTGTGCAAGGCTCTGACAGATAGAGGGGGGGAGATGGAGAAAGAGAGAGAGAGAGCGCGTCGGTCTCTTCTAACCAGATGGTAGTGTTTAGAGTAAAATCTGTCCGCAGAGCCAGCTGTTGGAAACACACGGTGACACATGTGTTGATGTTATTCTTTACCGTTTCACTCAATATTTATCAAGCTCTGATAGAGTGTGTTGTGTCCCACAGTAGAGGGAGAGAGAGAGAGACTCGTAGGTTAGAGAGAGATTCAGGCTGAAGTGTTGAGATGGAGATGGGGCTTTCTCACTCTACGGTCAGTATAATAATAAAACTACGGCGTACTGGTGTGCCGGTACTTTAAAAAGGTGACGTAAGAGGTGAGTGTTCTGTACGATAGACCGAGTAAACACTCCCCACAGTCACATAATATATAATAATAATAATACCGTATGTAGGTCAGTAGCTGATGTAAGTTGGATAAAGAGCAACGAAATGGAGTTCTGATACAATACTATTATTATGTCAGAGTTTCCACACTACGACATTCTTGCTCGCTTACTCGTTTGATTGAATACTTTATTAACGTTTGCAAACAGTACCGCAAGTACAATTACGCAAGCCATGATAAAAGGATACTGTAACACAGAAAAGCCTTGGTGGCTTGTTTCCATTGTGGTCCTGAGTGTTATGTGGTTTCCATTGCTTCATAATCAACGTAATGAATCAAAGTCAAAGACTAATCGGCTGCTCCGATTTTTTTGTGGATCTTAACCACTCGCTTAAGATCTGAGGCTGATTCTATGCATTTGTAGAATTTGTATGACTTACAAGCTTGCAGTGTACGCTAAAAAGACAAATTCTTTCCCCGATTTAATAGGTTAAGTCCCATTTCAATAATGACCGCCAAAAAAGCTTTCAACACATCACATCAAAACCCGTGTGAGCATGTCGGTCAGTTATTTATACTTTTTTCAACAATTTCAAAAACAACGTGGCCAAAATAAGGACGGCAGGTTGAAAGTGGTAAAGAGGGACTGTCACGATGTGAGTGCATGTTAGGTAGGTCCGTTTGTAGTGTGTGTGCTCCGTTGTTTACACGGCTCTGATGTGGTTTAGAAGAATCAAAACTCTGTTTCTAAGTTTGACTAGTCTAACTCTGTGTCTGTCTGTTCCCAATGAAGAGAAAATCTGTGCTTTGGATTCTGTGCGTCTGTGCCTGTGCGTGTTTGTGTGTGTGCGTGCGTGCGTAGTGAGCTAGCCCATTTTAGCCAGGAATGCAATTGCTCTCGACTCCAGCAAACCTCTCCCTATTCCATTCTGTGTAGCTGCGCCTCCACTCTGTGCTTAGCTTGGCGCGCGCGCGCGCGTGTGTGTGTGTGTGTGGTAGCCTGTGGACAGAGGGGGCTGGAGTTCTGCCCTTAAAGTGGAATTACTGCTAAATTATGTTTTGCTTCTTTATTCTTGTGGCTTGAGGGGAAGCTCATTTCAAAGCCGAACTTCAGTAGCAGTTCACTCTATAAAGAATGCAGAGACAGACAGACAGACAGACAGACAGACAGACAGACAGACAGACAGACAGACAGACAGACAGACAGACAGACAGACAGACAGACAGACAGACAGACAGACAGACAGACAGACAGACAGACAGACAGACACCAGGACAGACAGACATGCAAACCCAAACTTCCAGTAGCACTTCAGCAGGTTGGTCCTACTCTTCCTGGTGCACTATACAGATAATGCTGGCTTCATGTTTCATATCATTGAAACATGACAGACTACTAGAGCATCCGCACAAACTGAAAAAGCAGCAGCTTTTCAGCTCCAAGTCAGTCCAATCACAATGTGCAGCATATATACACCGCAGAAAGGCATCCCGACAATTAAAACACATGCATGCGTACACAACACGTCTCCCTCTCACACGCAACCAAGTACCCATCTAACTCCACCACACCCACACCCCTAAGGAAGGACCCAAAGCACGCACACGCATACACACTACTGATGTAGACTGTGGCACATTAGTACAGGGAGGACAAGAAAGAAGGGATCATGGAAGAGATTAATAAACGACAAAAAACTTTACCATCCCCACTAAGATCTTCTGCAGGGTCCGGGAGAGCGAGCATGCAGGAAACAGGACAGGAGGAGAGCGAGAGTGGGGAGTAGTAGGGGGTGGGGGTGAGAGAGAGAGAGAGAGAGAGAGAGAGAGAGAGAGAGAGAGAGAGAGAGAGAGAGAGAGAGAGAGAGAGAGGCAGAAGAACCGTAGAGAGGAAACAAGGGAGAGAGGAGGGAAAAAGTTAAGTTATCTCATGTAAAGCTGTGACATAACAGTGGCTGGAAGTGTAAATAACAAGGCGTTTAGCTGCAGAGACTCACATATAGCAAGCAGTTAGTTCAAACATGACCCGGGCACTTTACCCACAATCCCTGGCTGCGCTAACAATCGACAGTCAAATGAACCGGCGAGGGGGAATGATCGAGGTTAACATTGTAACGTGTTGCATTTGGTTGATTTGATCTCTATCTCTATATTTAAACGTCACGCGCATGCCGCTTAACATGCCCCACTATAGGATTAAATAGGTCACACAATGAATCCTTGATAAGAATCCACTGTGTCTGAATGAAATGTTTGGTGCTGGGAGACTGGTGCAAAGAAGCACAGGTCCTGGAACTGGAGTTAGGAGTCAACCCACAGAGCCTAGTCCCTGCCATGTGCCAGTTCCTCTCACTCCCCGTCCTGGCAGTAGTAGCTCAGTAGCAACGGATTGTGTGGTCTACCCATAGTGGGACCGATCGAGGGTATAGCTACTGGGACACACGTTGAGACTTGATCACTCCGGCTGGGTCAACTGAATGAGGGGTTATGATGTTGCGAGACCCGAAACCCAGATGACTTTAGGATACATCACTGAGGATACATCCCATGCTTGTGGTTTTATTGCATTTTAGATATGCACGTAGGCTCCTTCTCATGTTCATTCACACCGCGTGACACTCGGCAGCCTCTGTAAACTTTCTCGAGGTGTGAACTTAAGTTTTTAATTTGATCTGTGCTCCTGAAAAGTCTAACTCAGCATCGTGGTGTGTGCAATGAATGCCCAATGCAACACTGACACATGCCAGCACTTGGGCTACCAAGTTTATTAATTGTAGAAAGTTTATTCAAGTTGTAAATACCCGCCACTATACCGGTAGCTCAGTGTATGTGGCTTGTAGCAATAGATGCAGTTGAATTACAAATGTTACATAATGCATACTCAGCCGTGTCGGACAACCGACTGCAACGTTTTGTTCAAGAAAGCGTCCCGCAGCAGTCTGGGCAATGAAGTACAAATGCCTATAGAGATATCATGCATCACATTCATCTGACAGCACCATAATGCAGAACATGTTTTGCAGCCTTCCTGTGCAAAGGAGCCGTGCAATCATTTAACATCAGTTCACTGAAGGGACATCAAGGAATCCTGCAGCAGCTGCTGGGTTGTTTTTTGGATCGCTTCATTCTCTTAGATTATATTTCTTAAAAAAATCTTCTAATATCCTTGAGGTAACAGGAAGGCTGGACCCCAATCCAATTCAGACCCGGAGTATAGACTTCATTCACAATACACTTAATTCATGACAACAGGGTCAGTCCAACGGAGGATTTTCAAGATTGATTAGATTGTTTAAATTGTTTTGTAGTAATAGTACAGCATAAACATCAGGCAACAGCTCATCCTTAAAGATTTTAAGTTCCTTCATTGTAGATAGTTTAGTACAGCATAAACACCAACAACCCAGCTTTAATTATTATAATGTAATGTTCATGTGTAATGTAAGGTTTTATTTGTGTGTAATGTTTATGCTACAGATGAAACATTATAGACTTTAGTTGACACTGTGCAATACTTTAAAACAGACGACATGTTGCACACAAAAATCACTTATTTTTGCAACTCCAATTTGTCCCTCATTCAGGCTGCATGAACAGCGGTCGAGCGCAGAGTTTTCTGACCCCTGAATGTCGCAACTTTTCCACAGGTGCGGATTTGGGCAGAGCCTTTGCATATTCCCTCCTCTCAACTCAACTCATATTACATTAGAGTAATCCTGTTGCTTCACGTAAATAAGCTTGAGGTGCGGTAGGGCATACTATTACTTCTCAGTGAATAATATTAATTCTTCGTTCTTTCAGTGGCATTGGCTTGGTTATACACAGCAACACACCACAGCACAGCACAACACCAGCTATTGTGTGTGTGGGTGTGGGTGGGTGCATGTGTGCAGCTGTGAGTAGTGTGTGTGCACGTGTGCATGTGTGTGAAAGCTTGGAATTATGTATGCAAAAAAATAAATAAATCAGGATTAGCCAAAGCAATGGCAATGAGGAGCCAGCAAATTGAATTATAGGGAAGTTTATCCTCAAAAGTGAGTCAGATTGTGACAGGGCAGGTAAAAGTACTCTGGGGACATTTATCCCCAAAATATTTATACATAACCGTATATTCATAAATCCTTTTTTTCAACAAAAACTGCTAGTTTCTGGCATTCCTGCCTGGGCACCGCTGCTAGGACACGTTAAGGTCCATAGCTTGAGAAAAAGTGCCCAACATTTTGTCCAATAAATTCTTTTTGTATTTTCTCAGATAAGCTCCCCTCGAGATACATCCAATCAGAGCTGAGGATACCATGGGGCGGTGATTCAGAACAGAAGACAAAGGGGAGGAGGAAACGCCGAGCCTTGGTTGGCTTAGGGGGTGACGAGGTCACTAGGTCTTCAGCCAATCGGAGGAGAGGAGAGAGAGAACGACAGCATGTGAGAGCAAGACAGAATGAGTTCATACGAGTACGAAGGGAAAACTGGAGTAGGTGGAATGAGAGAGAGGGAGAGACTCATAGACAGAGACGGGGAGAGAGAGAGAGCGGGGCCTGAACGATAAGGCAAGGTAACTACTGGAAAGAAATGAGCATAGAAAGGAAAATAAGAAAGATAGAGGGGGGTGGGGAGACCTGGTGGCGGGGGGTACAGTCTTGAGGTAAGTGAAAAGAAGGACTTGTCTTGAACGAGAGAGAGAATACTGTAGCTTACCTGACACTGAAATAGTTCGGACTCCACTCCTTACTGCTTCCAATTTCTTCTCACTGTTTGATACTCTGGAGGATAATGGAGTAGAAAAAAGTAATGAATGCAACAACATGTGGTGAATACTCAGCTAAAAACAGAAAAGCCAAGCACTAACTAGTCACACACTGCAACCAGAAGTATCCTCCACATACCTACTAGGAGAAACGTCTGACCTTAGTCAAAGATGAGCATGTGAACGCACAGCACTCATCTGACTGCCCTATCTAGGACTAGCATCTCTCCCCATTTCACCCTCTCACACTCACACACAGACACAGACACGCACACACACACACACTTTTATTCTCCAGTGCGGATCTCTCGTCTCTTCCAATCCTCACCCACTCACATGCTCTCTCACCACTCTCGCTTCTCTTGCCTTCTTCATTCTGCGTCAGCCCCTTTTCCACTATCTTTACATCACTTCCCTGCTACTACAACCGTCCTGAGTGGAGAGGTAAACATGGAGCGAGAGAGGGGGGAGAGAGAGAGAGAGAGAGAGAGAGAGAGAGAGAGAGAGAGAGAGAGAGAGAGAAGATAGAGAGGGGGCAAGTGGAGAGTTTATAGAGAACAGAGTGAAAGAGAGAGAGAGAGAGCAGAGCAGAGCAGAGTAGAGTAGAGAGAGGAGGGGACTCTCTCCAACTGTTTAAAAACCCTAAGCGGAAAATATTTGGCTGCTTAACATATCTCCTTATTTGACCAGAGAGAAAAAGAGAGAGAGAGACCGACAGAGACAGAGAGAGAGAGACCGACAGAGAGAGAGATATGACATTTTTAGTTCAAACGTGGACATCTCCTAAGAGCAGATCTAGAACAGCAGATCTTTATGGTCTCCAGTCATAAGTCAGCTGCACAGTCAGACACACAACAACACCACCACCAGCACCGCCGCAGTGGACATCTGCAAATGTGTTTAACAGTTTGTTGCACAAGGCAGCCAGTCACACACTGTACTAGTACAGTAGGTACTCCTGAATGCGTGATCCTCAACCATTTCTGGATCAGGACCCACACTAGGCACCATATAATGACCTGTTGTGAAGCACACATGGGCCGTGTACATTTTCAGAGCACTTTTAACAAAAAATGTATACTTTAAGGGCTCTAAACTATGTTTCTTTTTTTTACCATTTCAAAATAAATAAATGCAATAAAATTGAATAGTCAAAATAGACAGTCTAGTCTACATTCACGTGTTGTGAGCTTGTAGATTGGCTATTTTAACTATACAAACATGTATTTCAAAATAGTAAAAACAGCAGTAGATTAAGGATAGGGGGTTTAGCATGGACAAAAATAGAGCAATTAAGTTTGTTATTTTTTAAATTTCTAACCACATTGAAAACTCACGCTTACAAAGTGTCAACAGTATGTGTAGCGCCACACTTTACTCCAAAGTAACACCGTTGCTGTGTTTCAGCCGCAAAAAGTGAAGTTTCGCCTATAGTGAAACTTCAACTTCGCAAGTTCCATCCACTTGCATGGAGCTTGCAGTGTCGACACAACTAAAACTTATGGTGGGGTAGGGGAAATAGCCAATAATGCGTTGTATGCACAAAATAACACTTGGACCACTTCGGTGTGGCCCTAACAACAACAACAGGTAAGAAAGCCTGCTAGCATGAATAAATGTCTCCTTTAAAATCTTACAGTGCTGCCAGTTTTTTTTATGTGGGGCCCCACTTGTAATATGGTCCCACAGTTTCAGGCACACACAGGCTCTTCTGAATGTGTGCTAGCACTCAGCCTTGTGTTTGCTTAACGGTGCTGGTGTGATGTTTAACAGTCTCCTGCTCTGTATCACCATGTGAACCTCAGAAACACTGCTGACATAACTCCCTAAACCTCCCGCTCTTAAAGGACCGTGGTACTCAACCTGTGGCTCAGGACCCCCAGGGGATCCCAGTCAACACTTTTAACCCATTGTGTCCTGATCAGATTCTAGTGCCTCATGCTAGATTCTAGTCCCTCTCAGTAGACTGTAGTTTTTGAAGTTAGATTCCAGTTTCTGACACTAGATTCTAGTCCATGACACTAAATTCTAGTCCCTGGCGCAAGATTCTAGTTTTTCTGGAAAAGAAATCTCTTTCTGTGTCAGTGATGCTTAACATATTTCATAGGAAGGACCCCCAGAAATATATATTATTTAGCTGCAGAACTTCATCTAAAAACATGTTGTTCTAGGGATCCCCCAGAAGCAAAGATTTGAGTTAAAAATGTTTGCTTCCAAAATAACATATTCAAAGATTTGCACCACATTTTCACAATGTTTCAAAAATAGCAGAACTACAAGCTCATATCGCGCCACTCGGTGGCGCGATATGAGCTTGTAGATCTGCTATTTTTCAACAGCTAAAACACCAAAACGTGCACAGTACACAAAGGGTTGGGGGAGGGGGGGTCGTCACTGCATCAAAAGTAATCGGCAAACTATATCATAAATACTTGTCAAATGCTGTCTGATTGAAATGAAAGAGACAAGCATTTAAGAAATCTGCTATTTTCACATATTTTCTCTGTAGAACCAAGTAACCAAGCACCAACAAAGTGCCTCAACTCCTACATTCTAAGTTCTTGTCAAGGTGGCAGGGTCCCTGGATCAAACATGATCAGTCAGACAGTCACACAGGGCCATTCTTGAGCCTTGGGATACTGGGCTATAAGTAACTGAATACTGAAAATATGGGCCCCTGACTATGTGGATTTGGAAAAGCCATTCACACCTTTTAGTGAAATATATGGTTCCCAGTAATTCTTCCAAGGTCTTGCTATTTTGACCGGTCTCAACCTTTATACATCACAACTAAGGCTGTCCGAGTTAACTAGTTAATCGCGAGTTAACTCAGCCATGAGTTAACTCGATTAATTTTTTTAGTGCGAGATTAACTCAAAGTAAAACCAAAGGCCGAGTGGGTCCATTTGGTTCAATTTCGCCAAATGCAGGTGAATAATTTTTAAATATCTGCATCAGTTAAGTTATTTTAAAATAAGTCTACACAATTACAGAATGTAGAGAACTTTCTACAAAATGTGCATGTTCGTTCCGAATGATATCGTTGACAAATTCTTTAATTTAGGTCTGGAAGTCTAAATAAATGTCATCAAATGGTGGTCTGTGGCTCAAATGCAGAATAAATAATTGACCTTGATATGAATATTCTTGAAAAACACTCATTTAAGGTATATTTAGAACTCATGAAAATATGCGATTAAATTGCGATTAATCAAAGATTAACTATGGGCAATCATGCGATTAATCGCGATTAAATATTTTAATCGATTGACAGCTCTAGACATCACAACAAAAGTTCTCCTCTCTTGACAAAGGAAATGCAACAGGGCAGTGGAGAGTTTGACTTGATTGACCCATACACAAAAAACATTTTGAATAATAGGTAACGTTTAATAGTCATCTGAATAGATTATTCTGAATGACAACAACTTAAACTAAAAAAAGAAAAAGAAAAGTAGCATCTGTTTTATTCATAGAGTGACTCACAGCTCCAATACAATACCACAGTGGTGTAGTAAAGCATTAAATGCACATAGTAATCACTGAAATGAGAAAGGCACTTACTTTGGGATGGAAGGCAGCGCTCTTTCTCCCTCTGGTGGACAAAATAAAACAAACATTTAATTCACAAAGTCTACAATGCATGTACATAAATCAGTGGTGGAAAGTACATTTATTTAACGGTCTTATGACCAAAGAAAATGTCTTCTAACTCTAAATAATTTCCTGTAGAGCCTACTGTTCTGTATGTTTCTATGTCAGTGTTGTGTATGTGTAAAAGCCTTGCTTTATATTACTCAAGGGGCGAAATAATGGATGAAAGTTTTGAGCGTTTTTGAAGGGAGGGAGAAACAAGAAGTATCTGCAATATTCTCTTCCAGTACAAAGAGCAGTGCTTGTATCATAGGTTCTAGCAAACAAACTGAGTGGGATGATAAATAAACATATTCCAAACCTTTCTGTACTCTGACGATGAAGGAATGAGTCTCCATGGAGACCAGCCGACAGTAGCCGTCAATCAAGTCAGCCATGTTTTCAGCCATGGTCAGCGAGGCTGTGGTCACTGTGAGAGGCTGTTTGCATGCACGCACGCACACGCACACACGCACACACGCACACACGCACACAATGTTGTTCATGTCAAGGCCTTGGGTAGGAGATGCACAGCACAAAGAGCCATTGTCAATTAGGACAAAAACTGTTTCTCACTCACTCTCTCAGACATGCATGCACACGCACGCTCACACACACAGACACACTCACACACACACACGTTTCCAGCAGCCCTTACATCAGTGGTTTTCACTTTGTGGCGTGTGTGTGTGTGTGTGTGTGTGTGTGTGTGTGTGTGTGTGTGTGTGTGTGTGTGTGTGTGTGTGTGCGCACGCACAGGCGTGCACACGCAAGTGTGCTCAATACTGAGCACCAGTCCCAAGTGAAAGACTCAACTCATACAGTAGTGACTGTGAGTGGATAATATGAGCAAATTCTTCCTGTCTGAGTGGAGCCATAATGGGGAATCTATATATGTGGAGGACACACACACACACACACACACACACACACACACACACACACACACACACACACACACACACACACACACACACACACACACACACACACACAGCTAAATCCATACACACAGATGCTAGTTCTTTACAATTCAATAGAAGAGAGAAGCCGTATTGACAGAGAGCTAAATAGAACCACTTGTAGCAGAGATAGAGAGACAGAGGCTACACAGGGTCCATTAGAGGGACACTGAAAGGGAGAGAGATAAATGGAGGCAGATACAAAAGCAGAGATAGCATACGCAAAGCCTCCTTCAAATGTAGTGTGTGTACACCGTTGCTGCCTGACAATATAGTCGATCTATGTTGTTCAAGTTCCCAACACAACGGCGTGAGGCGATGCATTGTGAGCTACATCTGCTGTTTTCGGTGCAAGACATTGCCAAGTCATGGCTGTTACCTCAGCAGCCCCTGCTACGTTGAGCTGCAGCATTCCTTTCCTGTCTTTTTCCTCCATAGCAGAATACTGAATGGACTGGACCTGTGTGAAGTTAGCTAGATGGGTGGGCTGGAGGCACAGAGAGGACAGGGACAGAGAGAGACAGAGAGAACATTCAGTAACATTTTCACCCCAAAAAATGACACCCAACAACTCAGCTGATCATATTGCGAACGTTGTGCGATTATAGATCAGGCTTTCTCATATTGCTAGGTAGGGATTCCCTTGAACTGTCTCAAGGACATTGACCCCACTTTGAAATGCTTTCGATTCAACCGAACACGGGTTGTGGTGCTTGTGGAGCTATAGACATGAAAGCCAAAGAGTTTCAGATCACTGTTATGTGATCGTGTTGTGTCAACTGACTGACTGCCCGATTATCATCTGCCTGCCACCTATGATAAACCCTGGTGTGTCTGGTGGGTGGGTGATAAACCCTTGTGCGTCTGAAGGTGGATGCGTCATCGCATGGGCACTTACCGTGGAGCCTTTGTCTGTGAGGTAGCTGATTCCATCCTCTGGTCCGATGGCCAACTCCACCTGGATCACCCAGCTGGACTGTAGGAGGTAGATGGAGAGTCATGTCAAGGGAAGATCAAGGCAGGAAATAATAAAGTTGGAGTGCTTTTACAAAGACAGAGAAAGTGGAGCAAGAGAGAGAGAGAGAGAGAAAGAGTGAGGCAGGCAGACAGACAGATTCAATAGGATAAGGCAGTGAAGGAGATACTGTAGGGGAAAGAGGAAACGTTTTGAAAAAAAAAAAAAATCCATATTTATTTATATCCATTAAGTCACCGTCAGCATCCATCCGTGAGAATATTGAGCTAATAATAAGCTCCGTTGTCTGATTGACAAACACCTGCATGTTGTTGGAATCAATGCAGTTTTTATCTCATCATTCTGGATCTCATCCTTCTAAGGTTCAAGGCAGTACCTCAAACCTACCGGTAGGGGTCAGACTAACACAGGGAGCAAATCATAGTATACACAAGGCAGCAGGGAAAGGAAGCTCTGAGGATGGAACTGTAGCCCCAGGGCACTGATCTGATCTGGGTTTTACACAGACGGCAGGGGGTGAAGGAAGGGAGGAAGGAAGCGCTGTGGGAAGGAGAAACATACCCCCAGGGCACACTTGAAGCACTCCTTGTCATAGCGGTACACCGGCCCCAGGATCTCCAGGAACTTCAAGATGCTCTGCTCGTCGTTCAGGTTGGCCACCTGCTTGAACGTGCCCTGGATCAGCTTGCGGAGGTTCTTGGCCTGGAATGAATGGAAAGAGAGAGAGAAAGAGAGAAGAGAGGGGGGAAAAAGAGAGGTTCAAATGTAGGGAAACATTTGATTTCTGGTAATAGAAAATTAAAAAAAGAGAAGAATCTACCTACACCGACAATGTGAGGAATGATGGACATTATATATGATAATTACATATTATTGGAGCAATGCATAATGTATACAGTGTGTACCACAGGTTATTCTTAGTTAAAGTCAAACTGGCATATCTGTTGCACAAAAACAAAATCACAACAATGTGTAAACTGAGTGGTGCAGAGTATAATAGCTGGGCCTTGGAGTGGCTGCACCACTCAAAAAACTAAAGAGGATAGAACTATGTTGATGGGCATCTTACAATAAATAAAAAAAGAATAGAGCTGTCAGTTGATTAAAATATTTAATCGCACAATTGCCCATAGTTAATCTTTGATTAATCACAATTTAATCGCATATTTTTGGCTTTTGGTTTTACTGAGCTAATCATGCACTAAATAAACCAGTTAATGCTGATGGCCTTAAAAAAACTACTGTTGAAGCAGTAGAGTATAAACAGAAGATAAGTCGTAAGAGTGTGATATGAGTAAGATACAATATGCTGTGCAGTGAAAACGAAGCAAAATGGTGCAAGAGACAGCGAACAAGAGAGAAGAAAGACAGAGAGCTCCTGTGTGAAGAAAGGATATGGATTGGTTTATTGACTGTGACCCTCACTGCGGTTCCAATGCCATTGATTTCAGCACTCTATTTCGGGATCAATAACACCTCTTAACTAAAGACGACAAGCTTGGCACTCAATTAAAAATAAACACATCAAAAGAGTCTCACTCATTTAAAACAAGGGATGTCTCTACTCATGTCATGTCAAAGGACACATGCTGTGACAATCTGCAGCCGCAATTATGCTGCTCTATTCACAGTCCTGGAGAAATGCCAAATGACTCCTAAACCTGGAATAACACGTCTGCTGACAGCATCTACAGTATGTACAGTGCATTGTGCCATCACACAGCCAGTCTCGCATAGAGAAATCTGGGAAGAGAGTGGCTACACGCTTTGATCTCCCTGCAAAGCAGGGTGCCTAATGGCTATAGCTCCAAACATTGGAACTAACCCATTGAGATAGAATGAGCACTTCCACATTCCATCTCTATCACTACAATGTGAGAGCGGCCCATCCGTTTATCCGTCCGTCTTTACGCCACTTCTCCTCCAAACCACAACATTTGCATGCATCTCACCATGCGCAACTCCAGCACCCATGTCCACAGAGCATAGGCTATATTGCATCCATGCAACTGTCATATTTACTGCCCATTTCTATGAAAATCATATTTGGGCAAGTCAAACACCCCGACTATGGCTCTGCCTGACTTCCTTACAATAGTGATGTCAAAATTCTATGGCTCTGGCCAGACTTACGAGCTGCAACAACTCTGAACACTTGCCCACATGCCCATAGGGTCAGACAGCCAGTTCAGCAGAGTTACTGTGCTTATTCTATGCCTCTGGCCAATACGCCTACAACTAAATCTTGCATGGCCAGACTACTATTCCACTGTGCATTTATGTTGTAGTTAGTGGAACTACACCTTCTGAAATACAAAGAAGTTGGCATAATATTTCCTTTCGCAAAAATATTGAGTTAAAATATCTTTACATTTAACATTTGAATGTGAACATTTGCTAAGCAGCAATCTTAGTAGGTAACAGTCTGGACTATCACACGGCTGACAGATGGGA
This sequence comes from Benthosema pterotum, assembly GCA_039105355.1. Taxonomy (NCBI): domain Eukaryota; kingdom Metazoa; phylum Chordata; class Actinopteri; order Myctophiformes; family Myctophidae; genus Benthosema; species Benthosema pterotum. The sequence continues at coordinate 24,340,207 of CM076970.1, read as the reverse complement.
AGTGGTCTGTCTGTCTAATGAAGAAAAAAACACACTTGTGTGAAATGAGGGGCGCATTTACCACAATCCTCCTATTATACATTTGAGTTCTGGAAAAGGTGTAACACGTAACACATGTAACGCCGGGTGTCCATATATACAGTAGGCATAGCTGAGTGAGGCCGGCGGAGCAGGCTTCACTCAGCTATGACTATATATGGACTGTGTCTAGAGTGAGGCCGGCGGAGCCGGCTGAACCTCCAGTACATCATATTGGCCTCGCTGCAGCACTCACATAAAGTGTTCAATAATGACTATCATGCAATTTGAATACCTCATACTCTTCATATCAAACACCTTGAACATACATGGCCAGATTACGCACGCACACACACACACGCACGTAGGCGCACCCACGCACACACCCCTGTCATGTGTAATCCTCTCTATTATACGTTTGAAGTTCTTGACATACAGTACAGAAAGATTAAGTAGAGCAGAATCGAATACTGCACCACAATATGCTCAGAGAGTGAACAGCTGCCATTTGAGGGCTCCATAGGGCTTAAGACAAGCATGTATAGCAAGGCTTTTATTGCACAATGCTAGAATTGCATGTGCATGTCCGGTCAAAAATCTGAAATCCAACTTAGCATCCAGTAGTTCATGAACAGTACTACTAGCAAAAGACTCATTAATCAGACTTTTGTATAATTTTTACATACAGTAGTTGCGCACCAGTGGTCCTTTACATGTAAAAGTTTCAGAAACATTTAGCTGTCCAAGATATACCATCACACAGTGATGGTATATCTTGTCTATGACTCCATATTGATAAGCTACTACACAGATAAAACAACTGAGTGTTAAAGGTTCCTTATTTAGGGTCAGTGTGCGTTGTGACCTAAATCCTCCTGCATGCTGGAGGATATTCTGAGCCAGACTGGTGCACTATTGTGGATTATTAGAGTGTCTCTAGTAATCTGTATTTTTATATATATTTATAGCTCAGGATCACTTGTGAAACAGTAAGTCCGAAGAGATGTCGAAGCTGACAAGTGAGGATTATGGATAACAGTGGATATGATGGGGGAAGAGGAAAAGATTGTGTGTGCGTGCGTGTGTGCATGTATGTTCTATGTATTCTCTCAAGAGGATCATTGTTTAATTCCTCGAATTCCTTCTCGTGCGCACGCACGCACACAGGGATAATGTCAGACTTGGAGTGTCCACCCTTCCTGGTAGGAAGTCCCACTAGTGGCTATCTCCCACTCCATCGCCATGCCAACCATGGCTGTAGCGACATTGTGACGTGCACCGTGTAGCACCACTCTGACCTGCCAGACAATGTTTGAATAGCGTGGATTTCTCTGTAAGGTAAGGTCTACCAAATCTACCAAATGGCACAACCTTCCACAACGGATATGGTGAAACAAATGAGTTCTCCCTTCAAAGTTTGTATGTGCAATAGAAAAAAACAGCAAGAATCGAAATTACACTTCCTAAAAGTACATGTTTTTTAAGAAATGTATTATTTCACATTTATTGGCAAATAAATAGCTTTCTAAGTGATTTAACTTCTTTAGTCTAGAAAACAGTGGAATATGGGCGACTGGAGGCATGGGCTCAGGAGGCATAGCAGGTCGTCCAATGATTTAGGGCCGGTGGTTCGAATCCCGACTCCTCCTGTCTACATGTCGAAGTGTCCTTGGGCAAGACACTGAACCCCAAATTGCTCCGAAGTGCTGCTGGCTGGTACCTTGCATGGCTTCTTCCGCAATGGATTCATGAATGTGAATGGGTGAATGTGATGTACTATGTAAAGTGGCTTGGATGAAGGCACTGTGTACTGCAAGTGATTTGAACAAACCATTAAGCAAAGTTTAGACAGTGGAACGACCTCTCAAATGACAGAATGACCAAACAACTACGTGACAATGCAGCTGCAATTATCACTGTGCTATCAGATAATGACAAGGGAGTGTCAATGCACTGTCAGATAGATGCTGTAGTAATGCTCTTAGTATCTGACCGCCTGTCCTCATTCATTGATGGCAATCAGTCCTTGAGCCCTGGTGTTGTCGGTCCAACGCTGGGGGAACAGCAGGCGGTCCGTCCGTCCGCGCTTTAGAAAAGCCAACGGCTGCGGCTGCAGCTCAATAAAACAACTTACGGTCCCATTTCACTAAACCTGCTGCCCCAAGCCTGTCAATGTGAACCTACCGTCACGATGCTTTCAACACAACACTCATCAATCACCGTTTACTACCCCCGCCATCTGCTCTCATGGGTCTGTGTGTGTGCGTGTGTGTGCGTGTGTGTGTGTGTGTACGCAGCAGAGTCCATTGAGAGGGAATAATACCATTAACTGGGCACCACACTCCGTCATCAAACCCAACAGACGTAAATGACAGCTGCTCTCTCTCTCTCTCTCTCTAACTCTCACCCACACAGACACTCTCTCTCTAACTCTCACCCCCACACACACACACACACACACACCCACACACACACACACACGCACACCTTGCGCCCACACACCACCACATTATTGGGGGCACGGGTGATGAAAGGGTTGACTTATTTCCCAGTAGACATTAATATTATGAAGAGCATAAGTAATAAACACACAACTCTATTACAGCCACAACATAGAGAGCAAACTGAAAGCTGCCAATAAACAAACTTCCGATGAGCAGACGGTTCTGCATATAGACATAACTGTTGGTTTAGGAGCAATTACACACAACCGCACAATGAGTGTGCACTGTGCACACTGCACATAGCAGGTGAACACAATATCTATGAGAGGAGAGGAGAGGAGAGGAGAGGAGAGGAGAGGAGAGGAGAGGAGAGGAGAGGAGGGGAGGGGAGGGGAGGGGAGGGGAGGGGAGGGGAGAGGAGAGGAGAGGAGAGGAGAGAGGAGAGGAGAGGAGAGGAGAGGAGAGGAGAGGAGAGGAGAGGAGAGGAGAGGAGAGGAGAGGAGAGGAGAGGAGAGGAGAGGAGAGGAGAGGAGAGGAGAGGAGAGGAGAGGAGAGGATGGAGAATAGTACAGCACAAAAAGAGTGTAGAAAGAGGAGGGTGGGGGCACATGAGGAGGGTGGCGAACGGAGTCAATGGGGCTTAACAGAGGGACCCCTCCCCCTCTCTGCTCCATGTTGGGGAAATGGGTTTAAATCTGACCTTAGGGTCTCTCTCCTTTCATTCACACACACACACACACACACACACACACACACACACACACACACACACACACACACACACACACACACACACACACACACACACACACACACACACACACACACACACACACACACACACACGGAGAGAGGAGTCTGGCTACGCAGAACATCTGTCAGCCCGCCTGCTGACACCAGAGAAGACCTTTTCAGATCACTGAGCACCTCATTCACACACACACACACTTGTGCGGACACACAAGCAAAACCCACACACAACACATACACGCACGTGCCATAAATGCATCACTGTCATAGACGCTACTGTTGGTTAATCAGACACGCTCACCCATAATGAAATCACGCACACACACGCGCACGGACACACGCACAGTTGCACACACCCACTTTAGAACAGACACAAGGAGCCATGGACCAATTTCTCCAACCGCTGTTGGATGTAAACACTAAACTGTTGTATAATATCTATACCTCTATTCTGGTACAATGGACACTTTCATTTCATCACATGGCATCGGTTTCCGGCCCTCACACTGGCTCTACAGAGAATACAGTATGGCAACTCTTTCATAAACAAGTTACACCATATTGAATAAGCTCAACATACATACAAAGTCTATCCCAGTCTTCCGTTTAGCAAAAAAAAAAGATCTTTTGCTCAAACGACACAGGGACCAGTCTTTCCCCCGTGAGCCAGCCAGGGAACGTTCATCGGCCAACACTAACCACTTGTGAAAGCAGCAGCAGCAACTCGTACAGATGAATGCATTCACGTCCATGTGAGCAGCTCAGCGGAGCCGCTGCCAGCACTGTGGAAGTACAGGGGTGTTTTTTGCCATTAGGCAGACTAGGCAGTTGCCTGGGGCGCCATGAGGGGAGTGGGGCGACCACCAGACATGCTTTGAAAGGATCCCAGGCTAATAAACCTCATATGGATAAATACATCAAATTTATCCTCTATAACTAGTAATGAACATTTAAAACACTTTAGTTTAAAAATAGTTCATAATTTCATCCCTTGGGGGGCGCCATTTTACAAGAGATTTTACCTGGAGCCCCTGGTCTCCAAATTGCTTAGAAACGCCACTGCTACTGTACTGTACTGCACTTCACTTGGATTAATGCTAAATAAAATCTCACAGATGAAAAGGACAGGTCCTAAAATGCGTGAAAAAGGACCCGATACACACACACACACACACACACACACACACACACACACATTAGTCCTTTTCACATACTTATACTAATCTTAAAACGACAGATAAACCAAAAATAGACGATCAACATGTGCTGTCAGCTTGTAGAGCTCCAATTTTCTGTGCATGACACGATACGCTTTCATAGAAATCATGCCACAGGCTTCCATATGTGATCTCAAATTACTATTATCAGTCACGCTACAGTACTTCAACAGAGGTTTAAGTTGCATTCATCAGAAATATGATGAGGTCAGCACATTTTGGGGGATTTGGGCAAGTAGCTATGGCTGTTTTTAGCCAAAGGATTTTTCATGTATTTATTTTTTTGTGCAAAACAAATGCTTGAAATGGATTCAGAATCATCATTAAAAAAAACTAATTTGACATGTTGCATGCTACATAAAGCATAATGAAAATGCAAAAATCTTGCTTCCCTCACACACAAGAATAACGCTCAATTCCAACAGACAGTCAACAAGCGGATTCATGAATATAGACCATATTTCAGCCAACAAAAATACTATATTTATACCAATTACGCCTTTAAACAAAAGAAGCCTGATGTCTGCTGTACTTTGCTCAGGAGCAGGGCCGGATCTAGAGGGAGGCAGAGGGGCAGCAGAATATCAGTGGTTTTCAACCAGTGGTATGGGGACCACCAGTGGTCCTTGAGAGAGTTCCAGGTGGTCCCCACTCCCCAGCTAAATGGTGGAAAGTTGATTAACCAGATGTAACTCTTTGAGAACGTAAAAAATGAAACCAAATGGACCCTTGCGGGTCCATTTGGTTTCATTTTTACACTCTCAATTAAAATATCTGATTCATCATCTGAATCAGATGATGAATATTAGAAGCCTACACAACTAGAGAATGATAAAGATTAATGGTCATTTGACTGTTTTCCTTTTCTCCCAAATCCAGCCTGGTATTGTGTAAACTTTGGAGTTGCCCACCCTGCCATTCTTCCAGCCCACCCTAGAAGGGCTGGCTAAATCCGGCCCTGCTCAGGAGTGCTTTTAGCAGTGCAATCACTGAGGGAGTGAAGACCATCTGATTACAAGTCTGCTTTTATCGGTCAGATCCAGACTGATGGCAGGTTTATGGTCCGATGCTAGACCACTAATTATCGATGTTTGGACAAGTAAACCCTATTCCAAAACGCTAGAAGGATTTTTGGTTAAAAACCAGGACACATGGGCTTAATAAACACAGATACAGAAGTCTTCAAAAACGCCGGCCAGACGTTTTATAGGCTTTTTGCTATGGTCTCTCACCTCCATCTGTGCATCACGCTCATACAGTATATGACATTTGTTCTCACCTTGACTGAGTCCAACAGGTTCTTGGGAAAGAAACGCCTCAAGCCAACGTCTTTCCTGGAAGAGAGAGAGGAAGAGAGAGAGAGAGAGAGACAGAGAGAGAGAGAGAGAGAGAGAGAGAGAGAGAGAGAGGTCAGTGTTTACAACAGCATAATGATGGTGAAGTATGTTAATTGTTCAAACATCATACTATCTCAAACAACTCAGAGACACACACGCATGCACAAACACTTCGTCACACACACACACACAACACAGGGAGGGGGAGAGAGAGAGAGAGAGAGAGAGAGAGAGAGAGAGAGAGAGGAAGGGAAGAGAGAGGGGGACAATTTCTGTCTGTATCTAATCAGAGCACAGCATTTTTTCCACGCCTTCTGAGGCTTCAGAGAGAGAGGCAAGATGCATTTTAAACAGAGATGAAGAAATAGTCTTGTAACGTGTAGTCTAATGCTGCCCCTATGCATGCTTTTACACTGTACTGCATGCTGGTGGTCCCTTATCATAGGCGTGATGTGAAACAGCATTGCTGGCACTGTCCACACATTTTTTTTTTAAATACAGACTCCAAAGATTTAAAAACACTGTTTATTTTGTCTAGGCTTAACGATTTGGGGCAATTGATTTTAATCTGTTGTTGTACAGTGTGAGGTCTGGAAAGGTGGAAGTATGCCATAGAGATTAGACAAATGAAAGTCATAGTTGGTCAAGGTGATGACTTTAACCCGTTTGTGTACGAATTCCCTTTGGTGTTCTCAGTATTATGTTGTAATTTAGTTATTGGACAAAATAGCAGATCCACATAATGCACCAGCGAGTGGCACACTTTGAGCTTGTAGTTCTGCTATTTTTGAAGAAAAAAAAAAGCACAAATCTTTGAATATTCTGTCACAGCATGACGTTTTCAACTCAAATATTTTGCTTCTGGGTGTCCCTGATAATACATAGGAAAAATGAATGATCACTGACGTAGAAACATGACGTAGAAACATGAGGTTTTTCAGAAAACTGGATTTATAAAATAGCTTACAGAGCTGGGTTCAACTATCTAAAGCAAAGGCCAGTGTGGAAGAGAAGTGAAAACGAGAGTGCAGGCTGGATCAGAATGTGAAACGGACAGGGCAAAGTTTCGAGAAGGGATGTGTGACAGAAGTGTAAGCGGTTAGGCGTAAAAGACGGAAAGTGAGAACAGCCACGCTTTGCTGCACGGCACGGTGGTGACAGAATCGAGGGTTCTACGATTCTCAGCAGCAGTGACATTAGAGGATCAGCCCAGGTTAAAAGGGGACGGCTTGGGGATAAAACAAGAGAGGAGATTTTGAGACGGTTTGGAGAATGTGCAGAGGAGGGACATGAGGATTAGGAAAAAGGATGCTGAAGAAGTTAAAGTAGCTTCCAGGTATGAGGAGGAGAGTATCTGTAGTATAGACGGATGATCCGTCGTGGCGACTGGTGATGGAAGAATATATCCATACAAATCAAATTTGTATATCCATACAAATGGATATACAAATGTTTGTATATTCATACAAACAAAATGTGTGTCCGTCCTCAATCATCTCTATCTCAATGACAGTCCTGGGTCAAATGTTTTTTTCCCCTTTTTTGTTACAGTACCAGCATTTAAATCAAACACATAGTAGTGTTGTGCCTGCAATCAATTTATAAATTTAAATCACAGAACACCATACTACCCAGCCGTACTGAATCTGAATATATGCTGCTGTTTGGACTGCCCTTTTGCGAAATGCTAAAAAAGTACCATTCTATGGTCTGTCTTACAAGGTAAAGTTTCATTGTGAAAAGCAAGGGCCATCATAATAAGCACTGATGTGAGCTGGAGAAGAAAAGAGGGTCGGTAAAACACAAAGACACGGACGGGGGCTTTGAAAGTCCCTAAGCCTCAAACAGAGCACTTTCCTCCCTCGCGCTGTTGTCTAAAATATGCATGACACAACATAATGTTCCATTCAACAGAGAGAGAGAGAGAGAGAGAGAGAGAGAGAGAGAGAGAGAGAGAGAGAGAGACAAGACACACATAACAACCATGTTGACCATTCAACACACGCAGAGAGGCAGAGAGAGAGAGATGACACACCATCATGTTCAATTCAACAGACAGACAGAGTGGATGAGAGAGGGAGAGAGGGAGAGAGAGAGAGAGAGAGAGGGTCTCCAGAGTAATTGGAGAGCTCATTAGGGTGATGGGCAGTGTGAGATCCTCAGTGGGTCACAGCAGCTCATTAACATGGGACCTCATTAGAGGAGACCTTGTTGGGGCCTCATCAGCAATACTCCGTCCACATTAAAACGGGGAGCAGCGGACAGTCGGCTCGGACAACACCCCGGAACGTTCCCATTTCAAAACCACATCTTCAACTAGAAAGGCCTCGTTTGAGCGAAGATTCTTCCCCCTCGGCACGACATCATGTCTCGGTTCAGTACAGTGGATCAGGCGCATCGTTAAAAATGAATGATGAACCACTGGACACTGCAGGGAAGAAATCGTAGCAGTACCGACTTCCCATCGTTTTTTTTTTTTTTTTTTTTTTTTTTTTTCAATTTCAAAACACCAGATTCCTTTTTCTAAATTGATTTTTCTTTTTGAAAATGTGGAGTTGTGGTTTAGTGGTAATGATCTATATGCAGGAAGAACAGAGTGGTGACAACGACAGCGAGTCTACCGCTACATGACATTTTTATGGTTGCGGGGCCAATGAAATAAAATCCCAAACATTTTCGGGAAATGTAAATGAAGCTAGAGAGAAAGAGAGAGAGAGAGAGAGTGGAATGGAAGCAATACCATGATGGTAACTCCTAGCTAGAGGCGGTATATACAGTAGTATACCACTGGTTACCAGTAACTTTTTCACTGCTTTCTACAATTTGAATTGTACATAAGCTAGAGCTAGTCTATAAAACCCCCACACTGCCATTTACATACGCCTTCATAAATCGCTGTTATATTTATCATCATGCTGAGACTTTGTTTACCTTGTATCGTTCTTTTGACGACGTCACCTTGTTACGGTTTGATTTCTAAACCCAACTCTGTTTATTAATGTGCATGAAATATTTTCTCCTAATACAACAATAAGGTCGATGGAAAGACATGGATCCTGTCATAAATAATGATATATGGTCGCTTATGTCATAAGATATCATCATGCACATGCTTACCTGGTCTCAGAACATTGTCACTTTTTTGTTATTTTATTTTGTTTTGTTTTGTGTGTGAAAAAAAACTAAATTCAAAGGAAGGTTATTGTTGTTAGGGCGATTTTGTTTCTGTGAAATGCAGCCACTGCCGAATGTTTTTTTGTGAAATGTATTGATAATAAGAACCAGTTTAAGGTATAATGTACATATTTCCTAAATAAAGAATTGCAAAAAAGAAGCAATATTTTCAGCACACAGTATATCCATTTCATCCATTCTGGGGCATCCAGCCATGACGCTGTTTATTTTCAGATGTTTATTGTAATCTCCTCTCGCATAGATAACACAGGATGTCATAATAACATCCTGTGTTAAGAACCTGGATGTAAAGTCGATGCATCATAGAATGGAAGTGAATGGGCGGCATGCAGCGACAAGTGGCATCCAAAAGTTACTACAAGCACAAAAGGACCAGCATATAGTGTGGTATACAGTTTAAGTAGTGCAGTATTACTCACTCCAGTAGTTCATAGTTTGATTTCTTTTCCAGCGCGTTGCCTCTCATCTCTCTGAAGAACCTCCTGGAATCACACAGACAGCAGACCTGGGATCAGTGTGGTGTAGGATATGACACCAGGACAGCCTCACTCTGTTAAATGGGTGATGTGGTTTGATGTTGTTTTAATGTGTTCCCTACCTGATCTCCAGACATCCCAGTTTGAGAGCTATGTCCTGTTCCACCTGTTCCCCAACCTCTGTCATGAAGTCATTCCTCACCTGAGACAAACGCACGCACACACACACACAAGGAAACGTGTTTTGATTTGTTAATGATATGCAGTTCTAAGTAACAAACACACATCAATCTCCATCTCTCTCCCTCTCTCAAGTGCTATGGTGACATATAACTCAGAGATGTAAAGTTAATAACATATATTAATATTGGCTGCATGCGCTCACACACAATCTATAATGGATGCTCTCTCTCAGTCAGGTTCTGACTGTTAGCTGTGTGTGTGTGTGTGTGTGTGTGTGTGTGTGTGTGTGTGTGTGTGTGTGTGTGTGTGTGTGTGTGTGTGTGTGTGTGTGTGTGTGTGTGTGTGTTGCATATTTGATGTCTCACCTGCACGTGACACTATGTATATATTGTATATTATCAGTTGCTGCACACCTCACATACCATATGCATCTGCTACTATATCAGCAATACAGTCAGGTATATTTCACCCACAAGGAAATATTTCCCCTCTATCTCTACTCGTCTTTCCTTTTTCAGAAAACCACTTCATGATGAAAGGTTATTTCAACCCATTCATTTACACCTGACATGTCAGTGAAGCCGAGGCAGCAACGAAGCGTATACTGTACCTGCTGATAATAGAAGTTGAGGGTCGGTTTGTCCTCTGTAAATTGCTGTATGAAGCTCTTTGGAAGGTAGCGGATCCTCAGCTCATATCTACGGTGGAGGAGGACACACAAAAACACACACACACGGTACACTGATCATAATGGACCACACGGGATCGTGAACTCGCCGCAGACCTGCAAGGTCACACCAATTATCTACAACAGTTGCTTGGTAGGAGGCCATCACCTGCTTGTTAATTCACATGATTAAGACTATAAATTGCAGTTATGGTGATGGCTTACGGACATGCAAGAGCGAAAACTGTCTTTCAGCAACTTAGATGAGGGATGAGAGGGAGAGAGAGAGAGAGGGACAGAGGGAGACAGAGAGTTGTTGACTCAGTCAAACAAAGCAGGCATCTGGTTCTTTTTATGTGCGCGGTCTAAAAGGTCTTCACCGCACAATGGCATTAACACCAGAGCCACCACGGTAAAGGCATTATACGCCCCAAGCATTAACATCTAAACTACCTAACCAACATGGCACACACGTAATTCAGCCGCACCATACACAAAAGCCCGTCCGTGCTCTACCCATATATAAGTTCGGACACAATAGCACTAGCAGCTGGCGCCCCGGAGGCTAAGCTGACCATGATCGACTGCTACCAGGCCCTGGTAGACTCAATTGGAGTAAATTAGTTACTAGGCTTTGACCAAATTCAGAATCCCAATGGAGTCGGTGCTTGTAAACAGAGAAAAAAAACTGATCTGATTATTATTGTTCTCCAACGTTTACCCTGCGGCAATTCTGACCCGGCAGAAATATACAGATGTGGTATTTATTTTTTTACATAATAATAGTAAGAACACAATGCGACTGGCTGGGATTGTATCCCACTATTTAGGCTAAAGACGGCTTTGTTTAGTAAATAAGAAAGGTACTGGACCATCAACACTTGTGTGTGTGTGTAATCAGCATCGGAAATCTTACAGTGTGTAGTCTGGCTGGCAGCAGACCATATAAAGACAGCCCATAAAAGATGAATGAAACAGATGGAGCAATAAACCATCTCAGGGCTAAGTCTAAAGCCTTGGCTCTCAATGGGTTTATCGTGACCCCATAAGTAGGCCCAGGTGACATTCGAACAGACCAGAAAAACAACACAGATCAATTATGTACTGTAGAATAGTCACTTTGCTTGTCCGTGAGTCCATTAGTTTGCTCTGTCACAGTCACAACAGCAGACATTATTATTTGTTGCCCATTTTGTGCCGCACACAAGGAAACAGGGGAAATGAGACTTGAGCGATCTGTCAACATAGCCTCTTGCCTTCAGAATGTGTTTTGAAGTGTGTGTGGGTGGAGAGGGGTTGTCCTTGCCACCTCAGTTGTTTGGCAATGTATGACACATTAGAATCACACACCAATCTTGATCGCCTACTGTGTATGTTCAATTCCTTTGGTGCATCGGTGTGATTATTGCGACTTCAGGGAGGGAGATTCCTGATGTCATCCATATTAATGCCCATATATGGAGGTACCGGATGTATCCAGCAAGTCTATATAATAATGAAAATTAAGGTCTGGGTCAGGCCTCAAGGAGGTCAGATCCTTATATGGATCTGACCTCAACCTCATCCTCAAGACATGCTCTCTATTCACATCTTTCATACAGCCCAACCCATTCCTGTTATCTCTTGCTGTGCTGCCAGTTTTGCAAGAGGAACAAGTGCAATTTCAAAACACAGAATAAATTGAAATATTTTGAATAGTTTTTAAACCTTTGAATAAAGAAGGAACAACATATTTTCAGATGGATGCCTGACTTTGGACAATTACATGTTAATGTGGGGTTCTTGACGTGAAGAAATGTAGGAACCGCTGGTTTAAACAGCATTAGGAAGCAAGCCCAAGTTCTACTGTATACTTCACAAACAAGCCCAAAAAAAACATCAACCAGCAACTACTTTAGCATGTGACTTTACAGAAAAGAATTTGTCAAATGTTGCTTATAATCCCCGCGACCCGACCTCGGATAAGCGGAAGAAGATGGATGGATGGATGTTGCTTATAATAGGCAGACATGGCAACACTGCACGAATAGAAGGAAAAGCACGCACAAGGAGCCCCAGTACTTGGCAGGGAATAACAGCGATATTCACATTGGAATTTTGATTGGTGGTTACTCAAATTAAATGACAAAGCCGTTCATATTAGAATAAATGACTATATGCACGCCCGCCCACACACACATACCCACAAATACTCACCTCCACTCCTCCTGTGGCCGTGTCTGTTCGTATTTCTCTCTAACGTGGGACACTCCCATATCTGGGTGGAGCCAGTGGTGGTCTCCTGATTGGCTGTTGCTGAGGCGCAGGCCAAAACAGGAAGTCCAGCGCACCTTGTGGATGTCCAGGATCTTGTGGATGATTCCCTGCATGGAGAGGAGGAACAGAGGAGTCGTTATTCACCTTATCAAACACACCTGACAGTCACCCTTACGTCATCGGTGCTAATGCGAGTGTGTCTGACACTCTGCATGAGGTCAACCACAACATGTGTATGTGTGTGAGAGAGACAGAATGTGTGTGTGCACGCATGAGTGCGTCTGTGTGTGCGGCAGGCACGCCTGTGCGTGTCTTCGAGTGAACTAATGCAACGGTCCAGCCAAAACAAGCTGGCAGACCGCACATACACAACACAGACACACATGGACGCACACCAAATTCACTGATGCTTACAGAGCCTTCGCAGGCATGTGTGAAATAGCCTAGGGTGACTGACCTACATACTGAGAGGAGAGGAAAGCCCAGATGACATGATACAACACACACACACACACACACACACACACACACACACACACGCACACACACACACACACGCGCGCACACACACACACTAAAAGAGAATATTGTACGCCAGTGCAACTACATAGACCTGAAGGATATCCTGAGTGTGAGTGTGTGTGTGTGTGTGTGTGTGTGTGTGTGTGTGTGTGTGTGTGTGTGTGTGTGTGTGTGTGTGTGTGTAGTGGTCAACAGTGGAGCGGACAGCTACGACCTTGGACCTTTAAAAGCAACAGGCTGCACACTGGTGAGTCACCACCACAGTGAGTCACCACCACCACCACCACAGCACATGATAAACAACACCTACATCACATTCCATTACCTCGCCAACAACACTGTGCTCAAGTGTTATGCCATTAGTAATGGAAGGAACTCTCTGTACATGCCATAGTCAATCTCGACCTTTTCAGTACGCACCCCCCCTAATAAATCATACAGCATATACCAGTGGTTTGCAACCTTTTGGATACCAGGGCCCACTCTTTATTCAGAATTTGAGCTACGGACCAGCATTTGATGACATTTTAGCCCCACAGACATCCAAAAATAAAGATTTATTTTGCTTTCATCCACAATTCCAGGATGGGTTTCGGAAACCAAAACAGGCAAACAAGCAGGTCAAGATGACCATTAATCTGCTACATTCTCTAGTTGTGTAGAGTTGGGCTAATTCAGATGGTCAATATTTTAACTCTTGAGAGCGTAAACATGAAACATGGGCCCAAGGGTCCATTTGGTTTCTATCCATCATTTCGCCTGGGGACCAACTGGAATCCCACAGGTTGAGAATCATTGTACTGTCTAAGTAAAATAATAAAAATACATTTAGAACGTTCTGAGAAGATCGACGATAACATTTCAATCTAGTTTATCTAGCTCACTGGACATCAAGCTCATGATTCCTTCTCTGTGGTGGAAAGTAGCCCAGACTAGAGCTACTTCTACAGATGCTATTTTTTGCCTTTCAACGTCCCTATTTTTGGCACATCAAAAAACGGTGTTCAAATGTTTTCAAATGGCAAAGCAATTGTAAGACAAAGCACTGCAGTAAACATTCAGTTTTCGATTCCTCCTAGACTCCATTCATACTGTATATTTAGCTGACCACAGAGTCCCCCCAGGGTTCCTCCATACTACCCCATCCTGTTTTCGCTTTACAATAAATACCCTTTGCCAAAAATAGCTGATCCATTAATACAGTACATATACAATCGTTTGTGTGTGCAGGCGTGTGTGTGTGCATGCGCGTGTGTGTGTGTGTGTGTGTGTTTGTGAGTGCAGGCGTGTGTGTGTGCATGCGCGTGTGTCGGCGGGTCATTGTTATGTTTACCCTAACGTCCGTGGCGTCTCCATATCGGATGTTGGACGACCAGCTGCACTGCTCGGCGTTGGACTCGAAGTGGTGCTGCACTTTGAGGACGCGGTCCACGGAGCCGACACCCCCGCCGCCGATGGTCCGGTCCGACGCACCCCCGCTCAGCCGGGACTTGGCGCCGCCCGCGCCGCCCGCCAGGAGGCCGTGGTTCAGGGTGGGGTCCAGGTACGCTGCCGTCGCCATGGTTTTCCCTGCGGACACGGCCGCTATGTGTCGGTCATATTCTGGAAACGGGACAAAGAGGAGGAGAGACGAGATGTTTTAATTATAATAAAGGGGAAATCTGTCTGTTTCAGCTTTAGTGCACATACTAGGGCTGCAACTACTGACGATTGTTTTCATAATCGATTCAGCCATTATTTAACTGACTCATCGATTAATCAGATTATGACTCTTTATCATGTCCACACAACATCTCTATTGTGTATTAATTAATGACAGTAAAATGTTGAAATGGGTGGAATGTGTTACACTTAACACTGGAAAAAACTGTGGTTGTGTGGGATAATGGTAAAGACTTCAGTGATTAGTTGACAAACTGATTACCGGTAATCGATTACTAAAATAGTTGACAACTAATTAGAATAATCAATTTGATTACGATTCATCAGGGCTTGACACTAACACTTGCCCGGGGCAAGTAAAAAAAAATGGTGGGGCAAGTGAAGACTGCTACCTGGTTGCCCGATCGGGCAAGTGTGCAACTTAGTGCACTATAACACAACACAAGATAAATTTGTCTTGAAGGCAGTCATTGCACTCTGCCTCTGTGTCTTTCCCTGATTTCTAGCTATCCACAATTCCAGGCTGGATTTGGGAAACAAAACAGGCAAATTAACATACACATCAAAATGACCATTAATCTTCTACATTCTCTTGTTGTGTAGACCTGGGCTAATTAAGATGATGAATTTTAACTCTTGAGAGCGTAAAAATGATACCAAATGGACCCTTGCGGGTCCATTTGGTTTCATTTTTACGCTCTCAAGAGTTACATCTGCAAAATGTACAATATATTGTTGGTGGGCAAGTGACCATGACCTGAGGGCAAGTAGAACCTGACTTGCACTTGCCCAATGGGCAAGTGCCTCCGAGACCTTAGTGTCAACCCCTGTTCATTGATTAATCGTTGCAGCCCTAGTACACACTCCATTATCCTGCATTGTGTTTGCAATTTGCGAAAACAAGTACAACTGTTCACCAAAGTTATGATTGGGGTTCGCCAGACCACATGGTGAGCCTTTAGACACAATAACCATGAAAGAAGCATCCGTGTCATTTTAGCTTTTTTGCTAAAACAACATAGCAGATAAACAAGTTCACAGCGCGTCAACAACACGTCAAAAACAACCGATTTAACCTCCCCAAGTAAATAATAAATAAACAGGCACACAAACATGCATACATATACAGTATTTCAATGTTCTACTGACAAGACACAAACTTCCACTCTAGCAGCATACTGAGTTTAAATCTGTGCCCAGTCTTTGCCTCTCTCCCTCTTCCTCTCCTTTCGCACTCCCCCATCTCTGTACTGTACGTGTGTGTGTGTGTGTGTGTGTGTGTGTGTGTGTGTGTGTGTGTGTGTGTGTGTGTGTGTGTGTGTGTGTGTGTGTGTGTGTGTGTGTGTGTCAGACAGAGAGAGAGAGAGATCATGTGTGTCACAGGAACAATGTACCTCTAACAGCCATACTTCCTGAAGGAGTCTTGTCATTCCCACATTTCCTGGATCATGGAAGCAGGCTCATCTGGTTACAGCTAAAGAGTACATCCCATACTGCTGCTGTGTGTGTGTGTGTGTGTGTGTGTGTGTGTGTGGGTGTGTGTGTGTGTGTGTGTGTGTGTGTGTGTGTGTGTGTGTGTGTGTGTGTGTGTGTGTGTGTGTGTGTGTGTGTGTGTGTGTGTGTGGAGGGGCCTGTCCATATGCACAAATATCTTTTCTAGTATACTTATAATAAAGCCAATAATGTGCCTCATGAATAATGGAAATAGAAACTTGAGATGTTAAACCAAGTAAAACAAACAATGGTGGGTTGTTCCAATGGTGGGTTAGTCTGAAATAGGCATTTGGAAACAAATTTAACAAAATATAAAATATCACATTTAGCCTGGAGTCCTGGACAAGTGACCTTTGAGCCTGAACAAAACACTTGCCTATCCTTGAGCACTGTGTGTGTGCGTGTGTGTGTGTGTGTTGTCGGGCATGCGTAAAAGTTAGATTCCTTTTCATTCTCTCTTCCTCTCCCCTCCCTCCCGCTCCTCCGTCCATTAGAAGGAAAGCTAATATGTCATCTCAGGTAATTACACCTGTAAGAAAAGGAAATCTGACAGACACACACACACACACACTTTTCTATGCAACTATTGGTTTGGCAAAATACCATATAGCAGCCATACCAACTCAGTTCCCATGGAGTCAAATGTCACATGATATGCGTGTGTGTGTGTGTGTGTGCGTGCGTGCATGCACGCGCATGCACGTGCACCTCAGAAACATCCCATACCTCTCTCCCAGCACAAGGGGAAGGGGCTGCAGCCACTGGTCACCATGGAAACGCATGTCTGCCTGTCTCTCTGTCTGTCCTCCGGGTCGAGGACAGACAGACAGACGGAGGGCTCGCAGCCTCGCATCACGCACACGTCGCTCGCACAGTAGCGTTTGCATACACGCGTCATGACCACAAGCGCGCGCACACAGCGGGATGACTAAACACACGCAAAGTCACCACCAGGGCACACTTCATTGCCGCTTAAAGTTTCAACAAAGTGCCTCAGCAGTGGAACCGAAATAAATCCTGCCACCAAAAAAATATCTGATTGAATCTTGTGATTTTTGTCCCTGTTGTCGTTTCAGTCCAGTTGTGACAAAACGCTGCACAAAAGTCTTGAGATGCTGCAGGAAAACACTTTGCAGAGCTCTGAGAGACTTGACCCCGACAGTTCTGTCCTGCCAACTCGGACCGAAAGGCAACGACCCGAGTTGAATGTAAATTTGACCGCTGACCGCAAAAGCCAGATAAGCTTCAACACCTCCCTGGGAGGAATGTTTTTGCGTCTTGATGTCTTAGTAAATCCACTTTGTGGGGGGAAAAAACAGCGAGATGAATCCTCAGAGATACTGAACTAATTATTTCCTATGGTGGCAATTAGTCCATGGAATTTCCTCCGTCCTCTCCTTCAAGTCTCCACCGGCTGTCATTCTACGCGTGGAAAAACGCACGCAGGGTCCTTTAAATGTCCATCAAGCGGCTGTACGCGGATCTCGGTGGAGCCTTCTTCAACTTCTTGACCTCGACCTGCGCACTGGCAGCGATAATCCACAAGTCTCAAGTTGGTGGGATATTTAACGCCCAGTTAGACGGCAATTAGATCAGAGAGACAAACTAAGCGAGAAATACAGACACAGAAACAGAGAAAAGGGAATAAGAGATGGCATCAATTATCCTACCCAGTGAACAAGAACCAGAGGGAGAGAGAGAGAGATGGAGAGAAGCCATGCAGTCAGAAAAGTTTTTGCTGCTTCACTGGGAACGGCCCAAGAAGAGAGAGTGAACAGAGAGGAACAACCAGGACAACTAACAACACAGAGAAAAGACAGAGAGGGCTATGCACATGGAGAGAGAGGGGAGGGAGGAGAGGGAGGGAGCAATTGTTTCAGATTGAATGGGAGGAAGGGAGAACAGGATCGTCCACCGGAGAGGAGCACAGCAGAGAATCATATGGGAGAGAGAGACAGACAGAGAGAGACAGAGAGAGAGAGAGAAATAGAGAGAGAGTGAGAGTGTGTGTGAGAGAGAGGGAGGGAGCAGAGGAGGGCGGAGTTAAGATTTGATTAATATGCTAATCTGCCCCCACAAGAGCTCCTCCCACCGCTGCCTATTAGACGGACCTCACAGCCCTGATATTACTGCCAGCATCAGAACTAACTCCCGGTTCAGAGGAGAGGAGAGCTCACACGGCCAACAATAGCATTCTTCCGTCCCCTCTATGCCAACCGAGTCGTCGCCACAGTCGTGCCAAGCATGGCAACTCCCGGCCGCCGTGCCAAGCACTCCGCTGTCGAGATCTTTATCAAGACCCTTTTCACACATTCTTAGCCCCTCTTCAACCTGCTCTTCGGGGACAAGGTTTTGATTGACGGCTCTAATATAGCGCCAGAGAGAGAGGGGCCGGCAGGGGCTGGTCGCCGGGGCAACCGGCCATTACCATGTTCCGTTAGCAGATACGGAACTGATTGGGGGAGGCCAGATGACCCCCGAGAAGAGCAAAGTGTGCTGATCAAAATCTTATTTGTTTCAACACTGCTTCCATGTTTGTATTAGTCGCACATCTACTCTGCTGCGATTACTGCGGAGTCGATGCTGTTCTTCTGTAGTTGTGTCGAGGCTCACACCATGTTATAGTGCCCCAAGCATGCATCTCATATATCTGGACCCTCCTTGTTTGTTTTCTGTTTTGTTTTAGTCAGAGGAACTGAGCTTAGGTTACAGTAGCTCCATCCACTGCAAGTATCTTGATAGACCAGTGTCCATACCAGGGCCCACTATTTATTCTGCATTTCAGCCACGGAGGACCACCAGTTGATGTTGAGTTTAGTCTCTCGGTCCCAAAACTATAAGGATTTTCAAATTTGTGTCCACAATTTAGGAGAGAGAACTGGCAAAATGTTGGTCAAAAATAACAACCCTTCTACATTTTCTAATTATGTAGATTCTTCGAAATGAAGTATTACAGATGTTTAAATATAATTTAACTCATGAGCATAAAATGAAACCTTCTTGTTACAGATCATACTGTCTCACTGCTTATTAACCACCAATAGAACAGCATTGTGTGCGTGTGCACAAATAGTGTATGGGTTGTCCGTGCTCACACACGTATGCCGCTGCGTGTGTCGCGCGTGCGAGCTCATAAGTGTGCGCATATGGTGAATCTGTGTGTTTGTCCAGAGTGCTATACAGATGCCAGCTGTCCTTAATCAAATGGACATTTATATGGCTCAACACATCAGAGCCAGCTGAATGGATCTCAATGAGCACATGCGCTCACGCACACACACACACACACACACACACACACAACTATTTGGCTGTTATCTTATTTGCCAGGCACAGCTCCACGACACCACGAAATCAAAAACGTGTGGCTGTGTGTGTGTGTGTGTGTGTGTGTGTGTGTGTGTGTGTGTGTGTGTGTGTGTGTGTGTGTGCGCGTGCGTGTGTGCTTATGGGGGTTGCCTGAGTGTACTTCCTACAGTATACAACATGTTGCCTCAATCTCAGGCTCTGAGCCATTGTCAGGGGCATTTAGTGGGAGTTGAGATTTTACACACGTGTTGTGTGTGTGAGTGAGTGAGTGAGTGAGTGAGTGAGTGAGTGAGTGAGTGAGTGAGTGAGTGAGTGAGTGAGTGAGTGAGTGAGTGAGTGAGTGAGTGAGTGAGTGAGTGAGTGAGTGAGTGAGTGTGTGTGTGTGTGAGTGAGTGAGTGAGTGAGTGAGTGAGTGAGTGAGTGAGTGAGTGAGTGAGTGAGTGAGTGAGTGAGTGAGTGAGTGAGTGAGTGAGTGAGTGAGTGAGTGAGTGAGTGAATTGAGTGAGTGAGTGAGTGAGTGAGTGAGTGAGTGAGTGAGTGAGTGAGTGAGTGAGTGTGTGTGTGTGTGTGTGTGTGTGTGTGTGTGTGTGTGTGTGTGTGTGTGTGTGTGTGCGCGCGTGTGCGCGCGTGTGCGTGCGTGTGTGTGTGTGTAGGGGCTATTGAAAGCCCTTTGTCATTTGGCCGGATGTGGCAGTGAATGGGAGAAGAGCTCTATTGGGACTGAGCCAGCAGCCAGCCAGTCAGTCATTATCAGTGAGCATGTATAGCCAGTATGTGACCACTGATGGACATCAACACCACCATCTGACAGATGCAGGTACTACCTGAGAGATTAGCTGCCCCATTAATCACCAAAGAGGGACAATTATACAAATGCCTTCGGAATCACTATTTTTTTTCATGCCCCCAAAATCACATCCCCACTCCAAAATGTTTTTTTCTAAAACAATAGCACCTCAACAACGTCAGTATTGTGATATATACAATTACTTGCATGAGGGGAGGAGAGGTGGTGGAGTTAGCTGCTTTAGCAGACAGTGTGAGGTCCAGTGGAGTTTCCATTGGTTATTTTTTTAACCAACCCCCCCCCCCAAAAAAAAAAAAAATCTTTGCTGCATGTCTCTCTGTCTGTCTTCACTGTGACTGTCAGTGCAGGCAAAAAAGGCAAAAACAAATCTTTAAAAAAAATAAAAATAAATAAAATTGATGTTTCAAAAAACACTTAAGACTTTCAACCTTTTTTTTCACAAATACTGTACTAGATGCACAAGCTTGTGGCATGCTGTGAGCTTCTATATCTGCTACCGTTGGACAACAACTGTTCTGAACCACCGCTTAGAATAGCGAAAAGAGTTTCGAAAAGTGTAGGTTGCTCAAAATTTGAAATTACACGGATGCTTTCCCTTAGTTTTCAACCTTTTTCATACAAGGGACCACTATTTATTCAGCATTTTAGTCATGGACCACCATTTGATGCAGAGTTTAGTCTCTCTGACCCAAAAGCAAGGATTTTCAAGTTTGTGTCCACAATTTAGGAGAAATAATTGGCAAAATGTTTGCCAAAATAACAATTCAGATGTTTAAATATAATTTAACTCTTGAGAGCGTAGAATAAAAACCAAATGGACCCGTAAGGGTCCATTTGTTTTCATTTTACGCTCACAAGACATACAGATCTATCAAGGTCCCCATCATTTAGCTGGGGACCACCTGGAATCCTCTCAGGGACCACTGGTGGACCCCGGACCACTGGTTGAAAACGACTGCCTTAGTTTAATAGGTTAGGTATTGCTTTAGGTATTTCTGTATATCTCAGGGCATTGCAGTGTCTGTTCCTCAGTTATGACAACACGGTGTGTGACAGTGAAGTGTGTGAGAAGCTTCCCCAGTGTTTGAACAGCATAAAGGACATCCACTCACCTGTGTAGTAGGCAATCCTGGAAATATCTGAAAGACAAACAGAGAGAGAGACAAAGATGTAAGATGTGAGTTCAGTGTTTCCTGGTACAGTTGCATTCATGGCTTTATCCTTTCCTTGACACAGATGGAGAGATTCAAGGTTCAAGGTTCAAGGTTCAAGGTTTTTTATTTGTCACTCCAGTGTATGTCAGGACATATACAGGGATGAAATAGCGTTTCCATTTTCCACAGTGCAATAGACAAGACAGTGCAATAGACAATAGTCAAGACAATAGACAGTGCAATAAGACAAGGTCGAGACAATAGACGAGACAAACAATAGTGCAGCAGACCAGTAAAGTGCGAACAGTACACCTAACTTGAGGTGAAGGTGCTTGGCTAACCAGGTGTGATAAAGTGGCAGTAGTGTGAAGCTAACAGACAGCTAGACAGGACATATACAACTACTAGAAACTGCTACTAGAAACTACAGTATACTACAGCTAGAAACTACAACTAAAAATCTAAAGCTATATACGAGACTACATAGCTACAACTAAACAAACAACATATAGCTTACTATGAGGTGAGGTATACATGTGCAAGATAGGATAGGATAGGATATACAGTGTTTAATAGTCTGATGATGTTCAGACTACTGAACATTGACAGGGACCCATTAGCACAGTTTTTACCAAAATGTTATTTTTATCAATAATCCGCGATTCAGGCATTTGGAGCCTCTGTTCACCGGACTGCCTAATTAGTAATACATTAACCATATACTGATATTAGCATAATGCTGTTGTCGGGCATAGATCTAATCAAACACGCATAGCAGATTTGCAAGCTCAGTGCGAAGCGATGTTTTTGAGTATTGCAGTGCAGCGTTTTCTGCCACACTTTTTCCTTCCCACAGGACACAGACTTCCTGTGTTGTAGTGGTACTCTTAGAAGTGGGGGGACGCCTCTTAAAGGGGAATTCCACCCATTTTCATTTTTTTTTTCTGAGAGTGTACAAATGTGAACCAAATGGACCCTAGCGGGTCCATTTGGTTCCATTTGTACACTCTCAGAAAAAAAGGAAACTCATTAACATGGTGAAACACATCTTGGTGATGTCAAGCATGTTTCACCATGCTTTTCCTTTTATGATTTTTTTCAGACCTTCATTTCTAGGAAACGCAGAATGGGGGAACTTTTTTTTTTTTACCATGTCCACACAACATCTCTAAGTTATATTAATGACATAGTGTAGGGATTTTCAACCTTTTTGGTCCCAGGGCCCACCATTTATTCAGCAATTGAGCAAAACTAAAAAAAATATATATTTTTCTTCTGTCCATGACCATTACTGTTCTAGTTGTGTAGACTTCATGATGAATATTTTAACTCTTGAGAGTATAAAAATGAAACCAAATGGACCTGTAAGGGGTCTATTTGGTTTCATTTTTACATTCTCAAGAGTTACATCTGGTTAAACAACTTAGCTGGGGACCACCTGGAATCCTCCTAAGCAGGGGTTTTCAACAGGTGGTCCGGGGACCACCAGTGGTCCCTGAGAGGGTACCAGGGGGTCCCCAGCTAAGTTGGTTAACCAGATGTAACTCTTGAGAACGTAAAAATGAAACCAAATGGACCCTTGCGGGTCCATTTGCTTTCTTTTTTACACTCTCAAGAGTTAAAATATTCATCATCTGAACTAGCCCAAATCTACACAACTAGACATTTGGCTTTGCCTGTTATGTTTCTGAAATCCATCCTGGAATTGTAGATAAAAAAGAAGAAATCTTTGGGTTTTGGGTCTGTGGGGCTAACATGTCATCACATGGTGGTCCGTGGCTCAAATGCTGAATAAATGGTGGGCCCTGGTATGACAAAGGTTGAAAACCCCTGCTCTTAAGGACAACTGGTGGTGCCCGGACCACTGGTTGAAAACCACTGACCACTAATTGTATCTATAAAAGTAAATGACAAGTCAAAAAACATAGGCCTACTTTTGCCCCAAAAATATTCTAGATGTGAGAAGTGGGGGGACTCCGTCCCCCCGCGTCCCCCCTCCACTACACCCCTGCAGACTTCCCAATGAGGTGCCTTGATACAACACTCTGGAAACAGCCAAATCGCTTGAGAGTGTCAATGATGGCCTTCTGGACAGCAGTCAGGTCTGCAGTCTTAGCCATGATTGCGGTTTTGAGTAATGAACCAGGCTGGGAATTTTTAAAAGCCTCAGGAATATTTTGCTGGTGTTTCAGTTGAGTTAATTTGTTGAATCAGACGATTAGGTTTAGACCAGTCTGTACTGTACTTCTGGTGTTTTAATTTTCATTAAAAAATAGCAGGTATTCACGGCTCATAGCACACCACTCTGTGGTGCGATGAGCCGTGAACACCTGCTATTTTGGGGGAGAATGTGAGAACACAGTATGTTCTTTCAGAGCAAATGTTTTGTAGAATTAACAATGTCAGGATGAAATGAGTTAGAGTACCTTTTCATGATATGCTAATTTTTTTTAGTTTTCCTGTACTGTATGCCAAAATCATCAGTATTAAAACAATAAAAAAAAAAACTGAAATATTTCAGTTGGTGTGCAATTAATCTAAAATATATTAAAGTTTAATTTTTATCATTACATACAATAAAAGCTTCATCAAAATCATAGCATTACAATAAGTTGATAGATACAGACAACATGCAATAATGTATTTTTTTTTCTTTTTCTTTATTTTTTTAAAGTCCCCTCTGTTGTCAGTTACTATTACATGGGCACATATGGGCATTTGGGATCTAGCTCAACCAATGGTGTTCCTTGACGTCGGCGATGGCGATGCGCTCCTCGGGGCTGTGCTCTAGCATCCTGGAGAGCAGGCTGAGCGGTGCAGGGCCGATCCAGCTCCACGGCTGCAGGTGGGTCTTCCACGCCAGCCAGTCCTGATACTCTGGGCAGTCGGCGCGGGCCTGCTCCCAGGGCTCTGTCCCCGTCAGCATTAGGACCAGGACCACTCCGCAGGCCCACACATCCACGGGCCGGCCCTTGAACTTCCTCCTCTTCCTCCCCCGGCCGCCCTCCAGAACCTCTGGAGCCCTGAACCCGAAGGTGCCGCGCCACTTGGTGAACAGGCGCTCGTCGCCGCCTTTGCCACGGAGCGCGGCGGCCATGCCGAAGTCGGCCAGCTTGATATTGTCCTCGGCGTCTAGCAGGATGTTCTTTGGCTTGATGTCGGCGTGGAAGACGCCCGCGACGCTGTGGAGGTAGTCGACGGCCGTGACCAGCTGCCCGAAGTAGCGTCGGGCCAGGCCCTCGTCGCCCAGGCCCTCGTTGCCCAGCCTGTCGAACAGGTCCCCTCCGCTGCAGTATTCTAGGAACAGGCAGTCCATGGGCCCGTGGCGCTGGTGCCCCAGGAAGCGCACCACGTTGGGGTGCTCGAGGGAACGGTGGAGGCGGAACTCACTCCTGGCGACCTTCACGGCCTGGGAGGTGTCCAGTATCTTCATCGCCATGGCGCCCTGGAGGGTCTGTGCGTTGTTGCCGTTCTTTAGCAGGAGCACGACTTCTCCGAAGGCCCCTTCTCCCAGGGTATGGACGGCTGTCCAGCCTCGTGGAACAATGCTTTTTTCTGAAGAGCTGCTGGTTGGTTGCCCGTCGCCGACGGTGTGGTTGGGGGGCAAGGTCTGGCCGTTCCTTAGGAGGTGGAGGTACACATGGTTGTGCACCTTCTGGATGTGTTTGATGAGGTAAAAGTGGCCGGAGAAGATGCAATGACACCAGCTGCAGCCAAAAACTTGGGGACACTCCATTTCTCTTGTTAAACCAACTTCTGAATGCTCTCTGAATGTCCAAACTCTCCCTTTTATGTGCCGCTGACATGGTGCTGATGTCACAAATGTGACAGATTGCTGATGTCATCAGATTATGCACAATCGCATTCCCCATATATGGAGATCCATATCACCATATATGGAGCCTGTGTGTGAAGTGTTGGATCTCCATATATGGAGATCCTATAGGTTGTTTATGGTATTGGTCACAATATTATGCCGAGGTGGAGTCTCTGATGTAGTTCACCAGCGGCCATCTTACTAGGGTACTTCAATACAGTATGGTCTATGGCAGCTCAAACAAAAACAGCTATAACTCACTCAAAACTTGATGGAGGGATTGCTTTGTTAGAAACGTTAAAGGGGTGTTACACTTTCAAAAAAACTTTTGGTCAATTTATGGTCTACTCAGCCTCATGTGAACACACCAGACAGTTTATAAGTTACTCCTTTCAGTATTTAGATATTTGATGTTTATTTTAGCGCCTCCAGCTCCTTCCCATAGAAACCCATTATAACTTAAAACTCCATTTTAACCATGACAGATTATTCGAAAACAACCAATTTTTTTTCTGGTGACTCATATTGTCCTCGGAATACGTGAGAGGGCCGTGGAATTTCATTTACAGTTTTTATTGATTTTTAAAATATTGTTTTATTCATTTGGGTAGGCCTTCCCAAATATGGAGGCGGCTACATTTTCCAAAACAATATTTAAAAAATAAATAAAAACTGTAAATGAAATTCCACGGTCCTCTCACGTATTCCGAGGACAATATGAGTCACCAGAAAAAAGATTGGTTGTTTTCGAATAATCTGTCATGGTTAAAATGGAGTTTTAAGTTATAATGGGTTTCTATGGGAAGGAGCTGGAGGCGCTAAAATAAACATCAAATATCTAAATACTGAAAGGAGTAACTTATAAACTGTCTGGTGTGTTCACATGAGACTGAGTAGACCATAAAATGACCAAAAGTTTTTTTGAAAGTGTAACACCCCTTTAACATGGCTATGATTTAGGATGCTTATTTGCTTAATTTTATTTATTTTCTAAAAACGTCATATTAAGGTTCATATGTATGCAGAGTGCAGACGTCTCTGGCATTTACAACAACAAACAAATTCATTTGAAAATCTGTTGAAAAATAAGTGAGCTATTGCCTTTTAAAAAGTACAGCATATGCTCAATTGGCTCATAGACCCAATGTTATGTTAATATATATATATATATATATATAATATATTAAAGTTTAATTTTTATCATTACATACAATAAAAGCTTCATCAAAATCATAGCATTACAATAAGTTGATAGATACAGACAACATGCAATAATGTATTTTTTTTTTCTTTTCTTTTTCTTTATTTTTTTAAAGTCCCCTCTGTTGTCAGTTACTATTACATGGGCACATATGGGCATTTGGGATCTAGCTCAACCAATGGTGTTCCTTGACGTCGGCGATGGCGATGCGCTCCTCGGGGCTGTGCTCTAGCATCCTGGAGAGCAGGCTGAGCGGTGCAGGGCCGATCCAGCTCCACGGCTGCAGGTGGGTCTTCCACGCCAGCCAGTCCTGATACTCTGGGCAGTCGGCGCGGGCCTGCTCCCAGGGCTCTGTCCCCGTCAGCATTAGGACCAGGACCACTCCGCAGGCCCACACATCCACGGGCCGGCCCTTGAACTTCCTCCTCTTCCTCCCCCGGCCGCCCTCCAGAACCTCCGGAGCCCTGAACCCGAAGGTGCCGCGCCACTTGGTGAACAGGCGCTCGTCGCCGCCTTTGCCACGGAGCGCGGCGGCCATGCCGAAGTCGGCCAGCTTGATATTGTCCTCGGCGTCTAGCAGGATGTTCTTTGGCTTGATGTCAGCGTGGAAGACGCCCGCGACGCTGTGGAGGTAGTCGACGGCCGTGACCAGCTGCTCGAAGTAGCGTCGGGCCAGGCCCTCGTCGCCCAGGCCCTCGTTGCCCAGCCTGTCGAACAGGTCCCCTCCGCTGCAGTATTCTAGGAACAGGCAGTCCATGGGCCCGTGGCGCTGGTGCCCCAGGAAGCGCACCACGTTGGGGTGCTCGAGGGAACGGTGGAGGCGGAACTCGCTCCTGGCGACCTTCATGGCCTGGGAGGTGTCCAGTATCTTCATCGCCATGGCGCCCTGGAGGTTCTGTGCATTGTTGCCGTTCTTTAGCAGGAGCACGACTTCTCCGAAGGCCCCTTCTCCCAGGGTATGGACGGCTGTCCAGCCTCGTGGAACAATGCTTTTTTCTGAAGAGCTGCTGGTTGGTTGCCCGTCGCCGACGGTGTGGTTGGGGGGCAAGGTCTGGCCGTTCCTTAGGAGGTGGAGGTACACATGGTTGTGCACCTTTTGGATGTGTTTGATGAGGTAAAAGTGGCCGGAGAAGATGCAATGACACCAGCCGCAGCCAAAAACTTGGGGACACTCCATTTCTCTTGTTAAACCAACTTCTGAATGCTCTCTGAATGTCCAAACTCTCCCTTTTATGTGCCGCTGACATGGTGCTGATGTCACCAATGTGACATATTGCTGATGTCATCAGATATGCACGATCGCATTGCCCATATATGGAGATCCATTGCACCATATATGGAGCCTAAGTGAAGTGTTGGATCTCCATATATGGAGATCCTATAGGTTGTTTATGGTATTGGTCACAATATTATGCCGAGGTGGAGTCTCTGATGTAGTTCACCAGCGGCCATCTTACTATAGCCTGATTGTCAGACTCTGAGCCATGGCTCACAGAACCCAGCTGAGTGGGCGGGGCCTGTGGGCTGAACCCAGGCTAATCTTACTAGGGTACTTCAATACAGTATGGTCTATGGCAGCTCAAACAAAAACAGCTATAACTCACTCAAAACTTGACGGATTTACATAGGGATTGCTTTGTTAGAAACGTTAACATGGCTATGATTTAGGATGCTTATTTGCTTAATTTTATTTCTTTTCTAAAAACGTCATATTAAGGTTCATATGTATGCAGAGTGCAGACGTCTCTGGCATTTACAACAACAAACAAATTCATTTGAAAATCTGTTGAAAAATAAGTGAGCTATTGCCTTTTAAAAAGTACGGTATATGCTCAATTGGCTCATAGACCCAATGTTATGTTATGAGATATCTATATATATATACACACACACACACACACACACACACACACACACACACACACACACACACACACACACACACACACACACACACACACACACACACACACACACACACACACACACACACACACACACACACACACACACACACACACACACACTATTTATACTGTATATATATGCACCTATGACACCTATGAACCCGGACCCGGGTTCATAATGAATGGGGCTCTAGGGGCTGGCAAGTACACTATAATATAAAAACTGTCTGGGGGGTTATGAGCTAGAGTAGGTGCAGTAGATGCTATAAAGTAAAAACATTCCTTTAAAGATGGAGTGCTATGATTTTTTTTCTACCCTAAAACATGATCATCAGGTATTAATGTTATATGAATTTAACATTTTTTTTCCCCAAAAAGTGTACAGTGTTTGTTAAGCTGTCATTTTTATGAGTAATCAGTTATCAGTTCATTCAGTATGCCTGGTTTGCCTGGTGGGTGGTGATGGGTGGATATCCACCTGAACTGAAGCCACACCCACAGCTTTAGTTGCATGATAAAGGGAGAGGAGTTAGGGGAGGGGCTGAACACGTGATGTCACTATATTGAAGTTTTTTTTCATTGGCACGTTTGAATGGAAAGGTTTAGCCCCCAGGAAGAAACCCTAAATACAAAGGGAAGACATAATTGCACATTAAAACACACCTAGGGGTCTATTTACATACTGTCACCTCTTAAACATGAACAAAATTGGAAAAAATACAAAAATCATGGCACCCCCTCTTTAACTATACATATGGCTGATGGTGCCATTGCGTTATTAAGAAACAAATCAGATGTGGGCTACATTTGTCTGTGCAAGGAGGCCTGATGTTGAGAGGAGCAGTTCGTTGTTGTGACATACTGTATGTGACCACTCACCAGAACGCTGGCTTCTGATTGGAGCATTCATTCAAGCCATGTAATAACTAAATAAATACTGAGTTACGGAGTAAACTGGAACTGATTTCACTTAATTCAAATATCACTTTTTATTTATTTATCTTTGATAATCTTCTCTACTGTCGAGTTCTTCCCTGTCCCCAGTCAGAGGGTTTCACCCAGTATATAGTATATAGTCAGTTCCCTGGCAATTACGTCAGACACTGGGCTAAGTCCTGTATACTACAGCTCCCTGGTGTCTGTCACAGGAAGTGGAAGAGCCTTATTAGAAACCTGAGATCCCTATGAGAGCAACACATATGAATTATGATATATGACTTCCCACTGATAGAGGAGGAGATAGGACCGGGTCAACAGGCTAAGTGCCTAAGAGCCTTAGTCAGACACTCACACACACCCACTCACAGTGTAGAGGTCAAGGGGATGAGTGCTTTTCACACTCTGTGGCACAGACATATAGTAATATGTATGTACACAGAAAACACACACGCACACAAACACACACATGCGCGCACACATGCACAGACAAACAGAGAGACTGTCAGCTGACGCTAATGACCTCATGTCCATTAGTAAACCACACACCTTCTCTAACACAAAGGAAATGCCATGGAGGTGACACATCGGTGATGTAGCCTAGGATTTTTTCAGCCAATATACCATAATTATTCCCTGTGTGGATATCAGCTATACGCTTGTGGGTGGGCGGTGAGTGAAATGATTTGCACGCAGTGACAGACCAAGGTGAAAGTAGCAGATTTACAAGCTCACAACACGGCGGGCTGTTTCACTTTGACTCATGAGTTCAGGACTGTACCAGATAATGTTCAATAGATATGCAAAGGAGAGATCCTCAGCAGTAATCTCGTGCAAGTTTTATACAGTCTCCAAATGCTATATAGCAGTGGTTTTCAACCATTTTGATACCAAGGCCCACTATTCATTCAGCTTTTGAGTCACTGACCACCATTTGATGACATTTTAGTCAGTCACTTGCACCCCAGACTGAAGAACCTTGACACAATTCCATGGTGTATTTAGGAAACGTAGACCAAATTAACAATCGTTATACATTCTTAGTTGTAGACGCCTTTTAAATTAAAAGGGGTATTTAAAAAAAAAAACTTTTGGCCATTGTCTACTCAGTCACATGTGAACGCCCCAGACAGTTTTTACATTACTTGATTCAGTATTTAGATATTTGATGTTCATTTTAGGTGCCCCATCTCCTTCATACACAAATCCATTAGAACTTAAAACTCCATTTTAACCATAATAGATTAATCAAAAACACCCAATGTTTTTACTGAATCAAGTAATGTAAAAACTGTCTGGGGTGTTCGTCTACTCATGAGACTGAGTAGACGATAAAATGACCAAATTGTTTTACCCCTTTAAGTAATTCAAATGTTTAACAAATTATGTAACTCTTGAGAGCATACAAATGAAATGCTTTCATTGGAAACCGTTTGGATGGTTTCATTTTACGCTCTACACAATCTACACTATAATCATCCAATTGCTCCATCATTTAGCCTGGTATATAGTTTAGTCTGGAACTATACATTTATATATAGCAGAACTGCATATATAGCAGAAAGCTACATATGCTTAGATGATTTGATTTCTTATATTAGGTTAAATCTGTGCGACTGTAAAGATGAAACAGAAGTGAGGAGGAGGTTCCACTTCGGCATGATAGAAGTTCTGTTCCAGACATTATAAAAGGAACCATTTGTAAACGCGTCTGGCAACAAAAGACATACTAACGAGCTGAGTTGTCCTTAGCATATCTATTGACCATGGAGTCACACACATTACAACTGTAAACTTAGATTGTGAGCACACACTTCAGAATCAATGTTCCTCTTTTGAAACAAACCCACACAACTGAAGCAGCAGTATTAGAATAAATTGATCTTTTATGTCATGCTAAGTGGCTAAATTGGCCAGCACTAAAGTGACCCAGTGCTATGAAATGATGGCGGCGATTGGTGACGGGGGTCAATGACAACGTAATGACATTTAGATAGACAGAGCCAGGCCACTCACACCATCTGCCACTGGTCTACTACTACTACTAAGAGACTACCAGAGAAACTTTACTGTCTCAGTCTGTCTGTGTCCCATCTACTTAACAAATCAATGCACCTACACATCCATCCATCAGCCTGTCTGTTTAGAGTTTAGTAATGAGTTCATGGGGTTCCATTCTTCAGTCATTGTAAAAAAGGACAAAGGTGATGGTAACGCTGCTGTTCGAGCCTCCAGGCATGGCAACAAGGGGGTGTTTACATCATTATAGCCGGTTAAGGCAAATGTAAAATGCAGAATTGTACTTTTATTATTGCAAGGCCGACAATTTAACATAAAGTGACTTGCAAAGCACAGCATGAATGATGCACAGAAAAGCCAAAGGCTTGTTTCCACTGTGGTCCATTAAACATTCAACACCGCTAAACAACTTGACAAAACAACCGCATGCAACAGACAGACTGACATACTAGATATGGCAGCCGTATTAGGCTGTTATTCCTTCGCTCTGGGTCTCGGCGGAGCACTGAACACTTCAGAACCGCTCCTACCTCTCCAGGCATCTGGTGTAGCTATTCTGGACAGCGTGTCTTTGATCGGTAAGTATGAGGCGAACCACCCACTAGAGTGTCAGTCGTAGAGTATAGAGCCATGCTAATTGGTACAGTAGCAGCCAGCCTGCCAAGTCGCCTAGTGCTTATACATGACCCATATGTGAGAGGAGCATTGGTCGCACACGCACGTCTGTCGACTGGCCCCAAAACACCTGATCCTCAAGCTGGGTCATCATGTACAAAGATTACGAGAGGACAGGACAGGAGAGGACAGGATAGACCAGGACAGGAGACCAGAATAGGAAAGAAAACAATGAGAGGAAAGAATCAAGCCAATACCACCAGCCAGCACACAGCTTTCCAAACAGACAGACAAACTCACTCACAGGAGTCTCAATGTCTGTATACGGTGTATAATTGTGCCGTAATT
The DNA here is from genome assembly GCA_039105355.1 of Benthosema pterotum. Lineage (NCBI taxonomy): Eukaryota > Metazoa > Chordata > Actinopteri > Myctophiformes > Myctophidae > Benthosema > Benthosema pterotum. The sequence continues at coordinate 24,307,872 of CM076970.1, read as the reverse complement.
TAACCACCACAAGCCGGGGATCATAAGTTGGAACAACAAGGTGTGTGTGTGTGTGTGTGTGTGTGTGTGTGTGTGTGTGTGTGTGTGTGTGTGTGTGTGTGTTTGTGTGTGTGTGTGTGTGCGCGCGCGCGCGTGTGGGTGTGTGTGTGAGAGAGAGAGAGAAACTTTGTGCGAGAGAGAGAGAGAGAGAGAGAGACAGAGAGAGAGAGTGCATGTGTGTATTGTGTCTGTGTATACATTTTTCCAGATGACAACAGAAATTACAGTACCAATACATCTGGGGAAGTCCAAATTCAATAGAATTTTGAGAGAGAAACAAGTAGCCTGGTCTATGAAAACAATTCAAAAAGCAGCAACTATATAGATCTGCATTATTTGAATAGACGTATCAGTATTGGCAGAGGCTGGACAAAACAGAGTGTACACAGTTTTCTGCGGGGGGACATAAAACCCAAATGTGGCCTTAAAATGCTGGGAACCGCAAGAGGAAACACACCATGGGGCCATCACATTCAATATTGGCTCAACCGGCGTTGCGATATTCCGCAAGCATGAATAATATGTAAATGTGGTCAAAGTGAAAGTTGGAGGAAAGGCTTACAGTATGTGTTCCACCCAAATCATTTGGGGGCCAAAAACTAGAAGACAGATTGACTGACATCAGACTGCAGCTACTTGGCCTCTAGCGGAACCGAATATACAGAAGGTATGAATTAATCTGCTACTTAGTCAGTGAAATGAAATCCCAGAGAGATTCCTTGAGTGGATTAATTATTAATGAGTGTGTGTGTGTGTGTGTGTGTGTGTGTGTGTGTGTGTGTGTGTGTGTGTGTGTGTGTGTGTGTGTGTGTGTGTGTGTGTGTGTGTGTGTGTGTGTTCTACATCAAACTACAGAACCATGTTTGCTTGCCCAAAGCCTGTAGCAAGCAACCCTTGAATCAGATCTCATTTTTCAAACGGAGGAGAGGAGATGAAAGGACTCCAATGAGAGGAGAGGGCTTGTGTCCTCAGGGATAGTTGTCAGATATTCTGATTTGTAGCTAATGGTTAACCTAATATTGAAGCAAGGGTGCATGCAATGCATGTGTGTGTGTTGCGTGTGTGCGAGTGAGCTTGGGACAAATGGGTGCTAGAGCACGCAGTGACACACACACGCACACGCGCACATGCGCACACGCACACACACACACACCTTGAACACCTGCCAGAGAGTTTCACACAAACACAACCACACAGCTTGCATGCATACATGCAGACAGAAGCGCGGCATAATAAAACATGTACGAATGAGCAAACAAACAAACACAGACACATGTGCCTGGTTTACTCGCATCACTAGGACACACATGTGCCACGCCATTATTCACAGCTAAATAAACACATCCGGAGGGAAAGAAACAACACACACACAAACAACCCTGCTGTCGGTTAGGAATCCTTGTATGTCCCATGTTGTTTAGCCCTTTTAAGACCGGGAACACATCTCTGTGTTACCTTAGCTTTAAACTACAATATTTGAAGATGTTTTCAATTGTAGAGCTGTTGAAAAATATCAGACCTATAAGCTCATAGCGAGCTTGTAGGTATCTACCAGTTTTGAAGAAGTGTGAAAACATGTGGTTACGTTTTTCAATTACATTTTCTTTTACGCCAAACATTTTTTAAACTCAAATCTTGCCTCTGGGACGGTTCCTGGAACAACATATTGACAGGTGCAGGTTGGAGGCTAATTACATATAGTTTTTGGGGACCTTGACGTGAAATCGTTTGAGAAAAAGGCTGACACATTGATTTACAACAAAACATATAAGGTTGCAATAATTATGCCGATGCAAGGGTTCTGGCCGACAGCGTTGTCATGCTGTACGTATGTATGCATACACAGATGACACACGAATGCCAGATGCCTGTGAAAGTAAAAAAAAGACGAAGAAACAAGAATAAGGTCAGGCCAATGCATGAATGCTCGATTGCTCATACACATTTCATGCGTGCCTAAACGGCAACCATGTTACAGACCGACTTAGTGAAGTGGTTCAGGTGCAATGTTAATGTTGTGGCTTATTGGAGCAGCATGCATGTTAATGTTGTGCAACTGTAGCATGTCGAGCACATATACAATGTATAATTTAACAATACAGGGGAAATGGATTAGCTTTAGTGTTTTTTTTATTTACTGCAATGACATTGTTTTTTTGGTGTTACTTTGGTGAAATTGAATTGTTGTTGTTGTCGGTATGTTTGGTGCTAAACACTTGGTTAAGTGTTTGCCTGCACTCTGTTCCATCCAATTGAATCATTTGAAAACAGCAGGGCTGCCTCTAGAAGGATTCTCTGAACTGAGGTGACACAGATTGACTTTTTAAAACGAGGACTCGAGGACATCCCTACCCACTCATATATTCAGTGTAATATATTCACGCACGCACTCCCACTCAACACATCTTTATTTAAAAGACCGCAATGGAAGTAAGCAGCTAACTTTATTGTGTTCTTTTATCAAGTTGATGATAATGGTGGGGCTATGCATTATTACATATGCCGATGCGTTGATAAAGCTGTCAAACTCAAAATCAGTGATCCACTGCAACCAATTATGGATCAGGGGTGCATTTGGACAGTAAGCTCTGAATCCAGCAGACACTACTGACATGTGCAGTAATATTAAATCCACTAATGAAATGGGAGATAAATGCTGTAAAAATAAAATATGACATGCATCTCGAGACTCATTAGATTGAAAACCTATTTACATGACTGTAAACTTTGAGCAACACTCAAATTGGTATACACGTATACACACACACACACTCTCTATAGTCATGAGATAGTCATGAGATCAACATGGAATCATGCCCAATATTCCATCCAGATTGGCTAAGAGTGCCTTCCAAACCTTACAGGATTGGTCCACTTTGAACAAAATGCCACAAATCACGAACACAGGCAGTGTACATTTACCGGTACATTACTCACACACATTTTATCCATACATGCACATCGGAAATACACTACCGCAAAACACCTGGTGGAAACCTGTGTGCCGAGTGCCGACAGATATCTTTTTCTAGTAAAGGCTTGGTTCCATTCTTCATTTACGCATACATGTGGTTTGAACACTCCCAGAGTTCCACATGTGCAGGGCCATTTGGAACCCGCTCAAGAACACAATAGCATAACCCTAACTGTGAATAGAACAGTCAGACACTATAGTATTATGGGTAAAACACCTGTGAAGGAAGTAGAGCAGGGACCAGGAAGGGACCCAGGCTCTTTCCTAAATGGCACATACTGTATGTGCATCATGTGCATACATAATAGAGCCCATTGAACCTGTGGCATCCTGGTTGCACAGCACCCTGCTGCTGCCACCTGTCCTGCAGAGGATTCAGCACTGTGTCTGCTGGTCCTTTCAGTCCGTCTGTTAATGAAGAACGCTAATTAAGCCTCATTCATACGGTCTCTGTTTGTGCTCAGTTAAATAGCAGATCTACAAGCAGCTCACAGCATGTCACAAATGAAACACATTGCATGCTTCTCGATTATGCATTACAACAGGGGTTTTCAACCTTTTTGATCCATGCAGAGCCCACTATTTATTAGCGTTTGAGCCACTGACCACCATTTGATGAAGACAAAAGATTTCTTTTACTACAATATGGATTTGGGAAAACAAAACAGTCAAACATACAGATCGAAATGAGCATTAATCTTCTAGTTGTGTAGAATTCGGGTAATTCAGATGATGAATATTTTCACTCTTGAGTGTAAAATGAAACCAAATGGACCCATAAGGGTCCATTTGGTTACATTTTTACATGCTCAAGTGCTACATATGGTTAACCAACCTTTTCCCCTGCATTACAATGTATAATATCAGCCACCAAAACCATGGACGTGTGCTTTCAATTTGAATCCAACATGGAATATAAAGTTATGAATATGTTTGGTTTGTATAGTACTGAGGGCAATCTGATAATACCGAATAAGCATCTGCAACAAGCAGTCTGGGGTGTTCACAAAAGCCAGAGCAGATGTTAAAATGAAGTTTTGAAAGTGAAATATTGCCTTAACACAAGATAAAGCGAAACATAATTCAATCTACATGTGCAGCTTATCATAGCAGCGTTTCTTCCCTTTCAAATTCACCATTAATAATGGAACTCAGTTCAACTACCAGAGAAAATATTAAAACACACACTGAGTGAAATATAGATGATCTAACCCAGAAACTATAGGCTACACAGACCCGCAGGGCTATTCTTACTGTAGGCCTGCGTGCGCGTGCGCACGCACGCAAGCACGCACGCACACGTACACGCACGCAAGCACGCACGCACGCACGCACACACACACACACACTAACTGAGCTGTCTGAACTGCATGCATGTGCACAAAAAAAACACTTGGAACAGCACACTATATAAAAGTCAAAGTGTACAAGCATGTATTCAAAGGCAACCCACACATATTCCAATACTGTCCTCCTCTCTCTCGATCTTGCTCTCACTCACAGACACACACCTCCTACTCAAATGCATACACGCTGTCTGAGTGCGTATGTGCGTGCATGCGTGCGTGCAGCACTCCCGTCCCGCAAGCATTCACTGCAAACTGCAGTCTCACTTCCCACTGACTCACCCACAGCCACACGTACACACTTGGACAGCACACACACACTCACACAGTGTCTGGAGCAACTCTTATTAATTGCTTTCATTCTTGTAACACATTGCCTGAATGTAGATTGGTGCGCGCATGCACAACACACAAGACACGCGCACGCACAGTCAGATTCATCATTAGCGAGTGACAGATGGTGATCTGCAGTAGGACATCACTATGTAAGTCACCAGGTCAATGGAGTATTGTGAGCAGAGAGCATAGCACAGCCGTGCTATTACTACAGAATAAGACAGAATCAAGTGTTTTGATCAACTTGAGCTGCTCACTTTTGCGCTAACAACATATTTACTGCATGTACTCTGAGCCTGTGTATCGCCGGTGGTTTCCAACTCGGCCGTCGACCACATTTGGTCTGGATCATGAACTGAAATCCCTCCACTTCAATGCACACCGACTGACTACACAGGCAGGCAAACACATGGTATATATACACACGCACACGGAGAAGGGTCACATACACGAATGTGCTCAGCTGTGTGCTTTGAAAATTCGGCACGCTGGTTGCAGCTGCATTCATTCAACGCTCACATGTGTAACGCCACATAAATAGATACACACGACTGCATATACACACACGCACGCAAACATTAAGTAATGTGGTTTCTGCACAGACACTGCCCACAAAGTACGCAGGCACGCACGACACACACTGACCCATAAACTACTATTTTATATTTAAAAGAAATCCTTACCATGGTACAGTCCTCCTTCCATTAGAGAGAAGAGAAGAGAAGAGAAGAGAAGAGAAGAGAAGAGAAGAGAAGAGAAGAGAAGAGAAGAGAAGAGAAGAGAAGAGAAGAGAAGAGAAGAGAAGAGAAGAGAAGAGAAGAGAAGAGAAGAGAAGAGAAGAGAAGAGAAGAGAAGAGAAGAGAAGAGAAGAGAAGAGAAGAGAAGAGAAGAGAAGAGAAGAGAAGAGAAGAGAATCCCAAGGGTACAGACGAAAGCAGATACAAGGGAAGCGAAAAGCCCAGCGTTTTGCTGATAGATGCTGTGCTGGAGATAGCCCAGCCAACGTAGCGTTGACGGCTAACGCTGACTTTAACTCACTGGCCTCAGTCCTTCTCCCTATACTACTACCAGCTCCACTACACTGAACACACACACACTGACCCACACACACTACAGCACGCGACGCGTGAGGGAGAGAGAGCACCGCCAGCACAGAGAGAGAGAGGGAGGCGTGTGCACATACAAGGGGGGCAGGCAGGCAGCCTCCCTTGACATAGAGAGGGGGATGGAGGACAGAATGAGAGAGAGCAAGAAGGAGGAGGGAGGGAGGGAGGGAGGGGGAGGGGTGTCTTTGTGTCCCAGGAGAAGAAGGGGGTCGGAGGGGGGGCGAGAGAGGGAGCGAGAGAGAGAGAGAGCAGAGTGCAGAGAGTAGATAACGGGACAGAGAGAGATGATGATGAGAGGAAAGAGGGAGGAGAGGAGGGGGTTAAAAAGACAAAACCGCAGGGAGGAAGGAAAGAAGAGAGGAGCTGTGAAGGACACATGAAAGAAAGGGGAAAGAGAGAGAGAGCAAGCAAGACAGAGAGGAAGAATGGATCATATGCACACGTGTGTGTGTGTGTGTGTGTGTGTGTGTGTGTGTGTGTGTGTGTGTGTGTGTGTGTGTGTGTGTGTGTGTGTGTGTGTGTGTGTGTGTGTTGCCTGCCTGAGGCTTTTCTGTTCCTCTGCTAGCCGCTGCCCACAGAGTCACTCCTCACCTATAAAGAGAAATGCTGTCCTCACACCAGTCCTCCCCCCATCCTTCTCAACTCATTACTGCTCATTCATAAACCTTTGGGAAAAGAATAACAGAAAAATCAGACCTGGCTGAAATGAGCGGTGCTCTCACTGTACTTGTACTTTACATACAGTATGCGCGGGCGTGTGTTAGGCCACGTAACAGTGATACTTGAAGTGAAAAAAAAAACAACAACCTGGGGGCTGGACACCCGCCCCGTCCCTGTGGAACTCACAATCAAAGCTGCCCTCCGCCTTTGCCATGTTTAAAACCCACACTAAGAAACATCAACAGAAAATACATTTGGGTAGCCGATGATGGATCAGAGAGAGAGGGAGACGTCCAGTTCTAATTTTGTCTCTTTCACAATGTCTTTGTGCCATCACTTATGTACATTTCTATACTTGTCTAATCTGTTTCCTGGCTGTGTTCAGCCAGGATACAGAAAATCACTAACCCTACCTTTAAAATTACCAATGGACATCACTTGATCCAGTTTCACCTACAGTACATAATGTACATATGGTTGAGATTTCAGTTCTGTCTTTTTTCTTAGTTCACATTGGCTGGAAAAGACTTGTCAAAACATTTTGCGGTTTGTCAGAAAGTGTCGTTCCAAGTTCCCTTTCTTTGTCATCGCTGTACAGCCAGTTCCAGATGAGACCAATAATCTTTTCCATTCAACATGATGAAAACATTATTCTCTTCCCGATCAGCGTGAACAATGTATGCCTATTGACCCACGGTCTCTTCCCAACTCATTCTCTGCACCGTCATCTTGTCTACGTTATTTCGTTGATTCGTGCTGTGGGCTCCTCACATTCAAACTAGCAACGTTGAGTATGCTATATACCCCACAAGTCCTAAACTGTGGCAACTGTGGCACCTTCATCTAAGGGGTGCGTTACATGAAAAGTCCAATGGCGGGGCTATGGTTTTATTTTAAATATATTAACCTATTATGCCAGTATATAGGAAGTATGTGCATAATAGAGCCAATGCCCCATACAGTATAAACGTGATATTCAGGTTGATATATGGATTATGCCATTTTTCATTTCCATGTGAGGTGCGTCCACTAGGTCAGGTGGTTAACAGGGGGGTGCACTGCTGCTGCCCCAAAAGAAAGCATTGGATGAGTCGACACCCACAAACACAATGAATGAGCAATGGCAGATACAGTACATACACAGAGATGAGTCTCACACAAAGACACACTTGCACACACAGACCAGAGGTGCTGTTGAGTAGAAAAGCAGATTAATCAGGCCACTGGATTAGTGGAAGTTGTGAACCAAATCTGACAGACAGACAAACACACACACATACACACAAACACACACACACCAAATACACTCTTACAAGGATTTACAAGGCCAGTCCATCAGCTTCATCTCTGTCTCTCTACTCCTCTACTATCCACACCAGATCAGCTGCTGTGTTATTAGCACCCTCTAGAGGTACAACTGTAACACTGCGGGAAGCACATCATGTAAAAATGGGACTAATATCACATGATGGTGTCGCACCATTGCACAGCGAAAATAACATAAATCTACATGCTCGCAACGCTTCACATTGTAACAAGTTGTAGCTCTGCAATACAAAGAACATTTTTTGTAATTTGTTTGACATTTTTGGCATGTCAAAAATAGTGACACGAGGTTGAAAGTTGATTTAAAATAAAACAGCAGGAGGCGCGACCCAAGTTTGTTCATCTTGCTCCCCATCTCTACACTAATCTCAGGTGTCAACTGCCAAGTTGGGTTTCCATGGATTAAAGCTAAATTAAATCTGAATATCTTTAACACACGCACGCACACACGCACACACACACATCCCTAAACAATACACAATATGTAAAATGATGATGTTATACTAATGTTGCTCCTGCTGTCCTAATACTGACAACCAGGTGAAGAAATCAGATTGAGGCTTACATCTTTGCTTTCATATGAAATATCCAATATGATGATTTTATGGAAGTTAAAAAACACACATGTAAGACCACTTCAAAAGCCCTAATAATACAATATTAACAAGCTTCCAGTGAGTGGCAGATGCATGGAGAACATGTAGACTGTATTTTTTAAAAGGCAGATAGGACCCAGGGTCCTGGGGTACATCACATCTAAAAGACATTCAAAGATGTTCACGCTATTGCGATGACAGCAGGGTAATGTTTAGCCAGAACATAGCAACAGTGTCAGACTCAACGTTAGTCAAAGGTTTGGAGTGTCTGAGCAGTTTATTCAACAGTTCGTTAGAGTTAATTTAGAACTGGAGCGCCAACAGAGGGACAGACAAAGGTCACCGTTAGAGAAAAGACAGAGAGAGAGAGTAAGGGAGAGACAGGCAAACAGACAGAGAGACACATGAGAAGTTGGGTGGGTTTACAGACTCACAAACAGACAGACAGGACAAAATGGGAGTGATGGACAGCCTGACAGACAGAAACACAAGGAGGCTGGCAGTCAGACAGGCAGAGACTAGTTCACTGACCTATCCATTGTTGAAGGATTCGTTCTTACTATTCTCTGATGATGACTATCACACACACACACACACACACACACACACACACACACACACACACACACACACACACACACACACACACACACACACACACACACACACACACACACACACACACACACACACACACACACACACACACACACACACACACACACACACACACACACACACACACACACACACACACACACACACGACTATCTCACTAACTCACACACAATGGCCAACTCTCATTACCAGACTAGTGTGTGTGTGCGTGTGACATCGTGTGATGTCATGCTTGTGGCCTGCTTCCAGGTGTTTTCCTACTAATATCCCTCTATGTGCAAGGACCTCATGATCTCTACAATGCGGGTGAGTGGGTGGGTGGACAAATGGAGAGAACAAATTTCACAACCAATCATGCAGCCTTTCTTACAACACGCATGCACGCATGTGTGCGCACAGACACCTTGCATATCCAATGTGAATGAATGAATGAATGAATGATAGATTGTTTTGAAAGACATATGATCAGGTGAATAGCCTGACCCAGTTTGATTGTAATAAAACACGTAAAACGATACTTTATATTGTTCAAATGAGTTTAAAGCATCATGTGTAGGGCCCCTGCTTGCTATTGCTAATGTAACAACAATGTTGTAGTTTAAAAAATGCTCTATGATATATACATTCCATACTTGGAGCCTAAGTGGAGTCTGAAGTGTGTTTTCTGTCCACTGTGGAGCGGTCTGACAGACATGAGGTTACTTTGCACTGAACACACTTCTCTCTGCGGCACAGTCAGCAGTTCCAGCTCCGCTCTGGTCAAAGCAGCACAAATCGTGAGCCGCACAATTAATCAGAGTAAATCTAGTGCATTCAGCACTTCAGACAGCCAACTAAACAAGGTGCTGCGCTGTGCTGCTGCATGCTGTGCCCATTCAGAAACAGCTTTATATCCCACGTCTGCTGAAACATCCGGTGAACCGTTCTACATATCGGATTAGGCCAGTTTCACATGAGCTGTGAAAAAAAAAAGAAAAAATCATTTGTACTGGACACTACAGTCCACCCTGACAAGCACTTGGAATTATGGGAGTTGGGGCACTCCTTTTTTTTTTGGTTTGACTCGGTTCCATAGATACATGATGATCGGCGCACTGCGAGGTGCTTCCCCTTCTTATTAGCGGCCTAGTAGTAGTCATGATTGGCTGCCCCCTTGACCAATAAGAGTTTGAGCACATAATCTGAAACGCCGCAAGCCAATCACGTAATAACGATATACAGTACTACTGTAGAATAATTGTTATTTTGACCAACGTTTTGCCAGTTCTCTTTCTTAACACACCGACCACGATCGCGTGTTCGTCGTTTTCTGCTATATGCCACGGCTCAAGCCAGTGCAATCGGTAAAAAAACCTTATTTTGAAGCACCAGATCTCCTAAACAGGATGCGCGATGACGTCATGTTGTTTCTGGTGTCTTGACTAACCTGTCCTCACACCATCTGAGCAAAAAGTTCCAGGTCAAAAGTCAGGAAGTGACTAGCAACAGTCGATCCACCCGTGTGCCAAAGACAACTAGAAGGAGATTCCCAGGAAGGGCTCCTGAATGCATCGGATTGAATGGGTGCGAATGGGAGAAAAATAATTAAAATGGCCGCGCCCATTGTCCCAAATGAGAGTCAGCAACAGGATCTTTATCAGACGATGCGCTCAGACTAATAGATGGATTAAAGAATGAAATCTAGATTTCACCCTATGTGATTTATTTACACATTTTTGAACATAGCCAATCAGTAGGTCATGTCAATGTCAATCTGGTATTTTTCCCCCCCAACGTTTTTTTTTTTGTCCACCAGGGGGGTCAAGTGCCCCCTGGCACTGCTCTAAAATCGTCAATGTATACAGTATACTCATGAGCTGCCTCCTAGGCCATGCAGGTGCACCACAGAACTCTGCAACCAGATCCCACTCAATGACTCAACCATAGACTCAACCATAAACACCGCAGAACGGAGAAGAAACAGTGTCTGATAACGTTGTGTTATGAGTCAACTTTACAGCCGGAAAAAATAAAAGGCCAGGACTTGTTTCACCTGGCTTATGGCTATGTCATCAATTCTTGTTTAAAAACAGCAGGTTTGGCTCATTCGTGTCATCGGTGTAACACACAGTGCGGGCACAGTGCTAACGTCTCAAGAGAGAAAAGATGACAGAGCGAGGAGGGCAGGCTAGCTGGTCCACAGGTTAGAAACCCATCTCATTACTCCCTTAGTTTGCTGCATGAATGAATTACATTAGCCGTCTCACTCGCCTCCTCCGTGGTCTCCATGTCTCTCTCCCCCTCGATCTCAGCATTACAAAGCTCAACAATTGTTCCTTTCTTTCCTTCTCTGTGACTCACTGCTATGTAATTACCCAAGCTGTCCTCTCGAACACCGCACACACAGACACACACACACACTAGAGCGTATGCAGCGTTGGCAGCAGCTAAAAAGCGAGATATCACATTAACAATATGTACCACTGTATTCTGAATGTATACAGTACACTACAAAATGCTAGTGGGTGCTTTTAGACTTTCGTCGTATTATCTTCTGCATTACAAACAAGCAGACAGAGTCGGTGTGTGTCAGGAGTAATAATAACCACGAAATAATATTGGGTGTGTGCTGATTGTTGATGCTGGTGTGGATGCCACTGCACACCATTCACTGGCCTTGTTGTTGGCATTCAAATCCAGCTTGTGTGATGCTTTTGTACTTATGTCCATGTTGTCTGTCTGATGAGTGTAAAAGAGTGCCTAAAACTACTGCCTAAACATGTGATCATGGCTATACCATATGAGACACAAAGTATACTAGTAGAAACTCTCCAACCACGACTCTATACAGTTATGCGTTCCAGTTCCATTCGTCACTGACTAATACTATAGACATGCTACAGCAAGGATGTAGCCATGAGCCTGATTTATACTAGGCTGTTTACCCCAAATAGCAGATCTGCAAACTCACGTTAAGTAACACTGTGGTGTGGTGTGAGCTTGTAGATCAGTCAAGTATAAAAATCAAGTTCTACAGCTAGTATTGCTGCATGTTCATGTGCGTGTTTGTGTTGTGTTCATGTGAATGTTTGTGCGCATAGTAGTCGTAGTACTATATGTGTCCTACTTGTGCGGACCTTTCCTTTGATGCGGTGTGTGTGGTGCGTGTGTGTGCGAGGCGTGCGTGGCGTGCTCGCCCTGAGGACAGACGAGTCATTGCGATGATGTAATTTCCTACCATTGTAGCTTTCAGCTCCAACAGGCAGCCAAGAAGCAGCAGCAGCAGCACAACGACAGTAGTATTACGCTATAGCATGGTAACCTCCTCCTCCTCCATCTCCAAACGCGCACATTACTGTCCATTTATCCAGACGTTTATATTGACCTGGGACATGCAGGCGCAGGCACTGCAACAAATCAGACGCTATCACCTGGTCACCGCGCAGACTGTAAACTATTCTACTGCACTGTGAAGACTGTCATCGTGTTGGATGTAATGGAAGATTTCACCGTCCCTCTGAAGTCCATGATCATCAATTTACAACAGAGGGGTGAGCCCGAGGGGCCATAAACCACACCTGCATGTTTCACACAGACATGAAAGCATAGCATTGCTGTTGCTGACGGGTAGAAGCCTCATTTCTCCGCTAGTTTTTCCCCCAATTCAGTTGCAGTGGTGTTCAACCTTTTTGATATCAGGGCCCACTATTTATTCGGCATTTGAGCCACGGACTGGGACCACCACTTGAGGACATTTTAGCCAACAGACCCCCCAAACTAAAGATTGCTTTTGCTTTTGTCCACAATTCCAGGCTGGATTTGGAAAACAAAAACAAGCAAACATACAGAATCAAAGTGACCATTCATTTTCTACATTCTCTAGTTGGGTAGACTTGAGCTAATTCAGATGGTGAATATTTTAACTCTTGAGGTTAACCAACTTTCCATCACTTATCCTGGCCCACCTGTTGAAAGCCCCTGATCCAACGTTACCCTGGGCACTACGCTTCCTTTTAGCGGACTGACCTCATGCTTCCTTCTATGCATGAGGTGTCCAAGCTGTTTCTTTTTACCTGTCAAGGTAGTTTAGAGACCAGGATTACTGCATGTTTTTCTGTGAGGTTACCAGGGCAAGGGGAGAAGACCATGCATTGCAAAATGCAAACCCCACATAGAAAGGCCCTTTTGACAACCCACCTTGGGTATAGGCACTGATGACGATGATGATTACAAGCTCAAAACACTATCCCTGGATGCCAGTGCTGACAAGGACGCCATCAAATATGCGCACACACACACATAGTTCCAAGTACCATCTGGACTGGCCATTGTGTTATTGTTTTATATCCACCATATCAATCACAACTACCCCTTGTGCTGTTTACAGCTATGACTAATAAAAGTATCATTCACATTATGAGCCATTATGTCCAGGAAGGGTATGGTGCTGTGCAAGGAAAGGACGAAGGTGCAGCAGCCAAGTACATTGACAGAAAACTCATGGAGCACCAGAGAGGGGCGTGGGTTCTCACACCAGACTCAACAGCATAGTACTGTCGTTCTCAGAGGTGTACTCCAGTCCACCATATGGCTGCCAATGATAGCAGCAGCAGAGAGACACACATTCTTGCACAAACACAAACATTCAAAAACAGTTAGGGAGCAAGTGCTAATTACAGTACGGATATCTCCAACTGGCCAAAGTATTATCTCCACACAACATAAACACACAGGTTCTTACTTACGCTCTTGCTCACACACGCACACACTAGGTTCTGTGTGGCGCTGTTGGCGCTAAGAGGAAGAAGGCGTTTTCCTTTCAGCTCCTGAGGGACACAGCATGTTTTAGGATGTACAGTAAAAGCTCTGTGTGTGTGTGTGTGTGTGTGTGTGTGTGTGTGTGTGTGTGTGTGTGTGTGTGTGTGTGTGTGTGTGTGTGTGTGTGTGTGTGTGTGTGTGTGTGTGTAGGGGTCCACTCCACATCCTGAATGCAACCAATCCAGAAGCAAATGGAATGGACCTTCATCCAGCCTTCCTGTCCACACACACACACACACACACGCACGCGCACACACACACACACGCACACACACACCTCTTCCTTCACAGCTGAAACCACATGTGGGAGGACGAAGCAAAATTTAAAGACGAACCATACACACACAGGACATTCAGGAGACACACAGATCACTTCCTTTTCACAGTATACTAATATACACACTATTCGGTAGTCAAGATATATGACAAAAAGCTATCATGAAAAAAAAAACATTCAGATTATTTGTTGCACGTCCAACAGCGAAAATAGACAACCTACAAGGTCAAAATGCATTGTGTGAGCTGGTACTGTAGATTGGCTATATCCTCTGCCCATATTTGTCTTTTTTATATACAGTATTCATAATTGCGTGCCAAAACAAGGACACCAAGGTGAAAGCGGTGATGACAACATAAATACATAATGAGACTCTTCCACCTTGCTGCCGGTTGGAGGAGGTGTGGCTCAGCCCACTGGGTCTCAAAGTGGGGTCCAGGGACCACCTGAGAGTCCCTGATGGAGGCATACAGTACATACAGTACAGTTGCATACCATCTAAATAAGGTTAACATGTCACTTATCAAAAGAAGTTACACATTCTGGCTTCCCTCCCAACTGAATCGTTTTGAAGAATGAAATGCCTTTACACAGGCAGGCAGACAGACAGACACATGTCTCTCTGCAGTGATTACTATCATGCCTTACTTAGAGCAATTATGAGCAGCAAACACTGTAATCTACCGACTTCTAGCTCTGTCTGTCTCTGTGTTGTTGCTCTGGATGAAGAAATAGAATACAGTGGAAATCAATAGGAGAATAGAACCAATTCCTGTGCACTTTCACTGTAGTGGCAATAAAAAAGTGTGTCTGTCTGAGAAATAGTTATGCAGCATGATAATCTCATAGTGTCAAGTGTTACTATAAATATAGTTCTCTCACAGGCTGGACATCAGTTTACACATGTGGGTGCGTGTGTGAGTGCTCACACACACACACGGAAGATTCATTCTATTAGTTGTGTTCTAGCTGTGGTAAGAGTGCTGTACAGACTAGTATAAGCCAAGATGTATATGAACTGTATATCCCATTTCCATTTCTCTCTCACATGGTTGCCCTTTCTGCTTGGAAATCACATTGAAGTGAATAATTTGTTTTGCACAATGCCTTTATGTTGACCTCTCCACTGCAGCCCCCCCCCCATTCTTACTACAGGATGTGGATGGTGAATATGGATGAATGAATGTGGCTTGCACAGGCCATGCCACACACCAAAACTTTCATAAAGTTCTGCCTGTATTATATGCACACAAACACTTCTGTCAAATAGACCACTAGAGCAGTGGTCTCCAAACAGTGGTTTGGGGACCACCAGTGGTCCTCAGGGGCATTCCAGGTGGTCCCTAGCTAAATGATGGAGAGTTGGTAACCTTTGGACCCTTGTAGATTTCATTTAACTCATGAGAAGCCAAATGAAACCAAAAGGAGCCATGGAGTTACCAGTAAATTATTGTTAAACATATCTTTAACAATAATTACAATGGACTGTTATCTCTCCTACATACAGGATCGAATTGAAAAGAAAAAAAATATATAGTTATAGTTCGGCATATGAGAAAATAGATCCCATCAAATGGTGGTCCATGGGTGAAGTGCTGAATAAATAGTGGTATCAAAATGATTGAAAACCAATCCGGTGGTGTACAGGGGGTAGGGTTGTTGTATGACACATCAGGTAGGAAGGTTCCTACATGGTTAAGTCATGGACTTTCGCAACAAAGAGGTAAACAAATAGAAGTCTAGTCAGAGAAGGGTACACTCCAACCTGCTTCTCATCAGACTCGTGCCTCTGGCTGGAAGAAGTGAATGTGGCTGTCTGGGGGTCAACTTCACGATGAATTAAAGGGGAATTCCGCCCGTTTACAACACTTTACCATGCCATTAATACTTTACTTTTAGAGATGCTGTGTGGACAGAATATAAAAAAAAGTGTGGAATTCTCCTTTAACACCACACAAACTACATGAAAGACAACAACACCAACACCCAACGCAACACTGTAGCTACCAGAATCAAAACACCACCGTTTTCAGATCAAATGAAAGGCATAGACTCCAGCCAAGAGTTCTTCCAACAGTCACTGCCCTGTATGGGTGAAGCATTAATATAACTACATTGAATCCATGTGATTCTCTGGCTGAGTAGTAGTAGGAGGCACTGGGACAGCGGCTAGGCTAGTAGCTCACTCAATGCACTAATAAAAAGTAAAACTACATATAGTCTCCCAGTCTCCATAATGTTGTTGTACGACGTTTAACCCCCACATACAACGAAAATAATGTCGTGACGATCAAGCGACTACCCGGTTGGCTAAATAACACCGTGTTTATAAGGTGAACATTTCGCCGCCTTCCCCCCTGATTTTGTTTTAGCTCTAAAAGAATAAACGTCATAATAAAAAAAAACAAATCTCAGTACACTCACATTGACTGGTCTCAGCACCGGGACGAGCCCTGCCCGTTGTTTGTCTTCACTTTTACCGGCGGGATGACTGGAATTCTCAATAAATAATCCGTTATTTCAGTTGTATAACAGGAGTATAAAGTGTGCCTTTACTCTCTCTTTCTCTCTCTCTCTGTCTCGCTCTCCCTATTCCTGCTTCCCTTCCCCACATCCAGCATTCCAATATGGCTGCTGCTGGAAGCTACACACACAACACACACACATGCACGCACGCACGCACGCATGCACTCACATTCGCGCGCGCGCGCGCACGCACGCACACACACACACACACACACACACACACACACACACACACACACACACACACACACACACACACACACACACACACACACACAGCCTGCATTGCATGAAGAAAAGTGACACATCATGAATGTAGCCTACATATATTATTAAAATATCACACGCACGCACACACACACACACACACACACACACACACACACACACACACACACACACACACACACACACACACACACACACACACACACACACACACACATCATTTTATTTATTTATTAGAGCTTCAAATCAAAGCTGCTTGAACTGACTGCATTATCCTAGTGCATTAGAGAACTTAATTAAACAATTGTAGTACCGGTACTTACAGTAGTTCTATGTTGAAAAAGGAGCCCGCAGGCTATTGCAAATACTACAGTCTCACAGATGACACCTGGCGTTCAGTAACAGTTACAGCAATATCCTGTAGTACTAGTAGTAGACTTATAGGTTTGATGGTCATATCTCATCATGAATGAATAAATATACTACAATTCAAATTACAGTGAGGATCCAAGTAATTAATAATAATAACATTAATACTATTTTTTATTTGTTAATAATATTTGTTTAATATTTATTTTTATTCCATCCTCAGATTTAAGATGTGTCTAAATTGAGACAGACTTGCTACGTTTGACCAACAGCACACTCTAGTGTCACACTAGAGTGCGCGCGCGCGCGCGCGCGCACACACACACACACACACACACACACACACACACACACACACACACACACTGTATATACAGTATGTTAGGGCTGTTGAATGATTTAAATAATAAAATAATCAGATTACAGCTTCAGTTTACAGCTTCAAAATTAATTTAATCACCATTCGAACTATGTCGAAAATATGCCATGTTTTTTTTTGTATGGGAAGAAAAGGAATCTTGGGGGGGGGATCTGTTTTTTTTATATATATATATTTATCAAAATAGGTTATCTACAAGCCCCCAAGCTACTCTATATGGCTTTGGTTACAGGGAGACACAAAGCTGTCTCCGTAAAACCGTGCAGTACCAAGTTTTTTTTTCTCAATGAAAATTGTTCCGTGGGTGGAGTCGGAGTACACATGCGTACATGGTGATCAGCACTTGGTGGATTGCACACAAGTAGGCCATGGCCTACTCGTGCATGGGCAGAGCAAGCTAATACTCATGACCTCAGCTATAAGGGTCTTTTACCCATGGCACCATTACGCCATCACCTAAACTGACCAATCGGAGTCCCCAGAGGGACGACCAACCAATACTTGCGCCGCTCCGCTCACTCAAGTAATGAATTAACATCACTAACTTGTGTATATGTAATCTAATTCAATTACGTCACCATCAATGAAGACATACCACTTTCGGTCAGACCAACCCCATTACTTGTGCGCACTGCTTGTGCAAGTAACAATGCAGTGAGCCATACTGGCTCCACACCAAATAAGGAGATGGCACTGGAAGTGATGTAAATGCATTTTGCCAAAATCTACCAGTCATCTCACATCCCACCCAAGGACACCAAGGTCGGCCGCCGAGATGAAGAGCTGAAACAGGCCAAGAGGAAGAAACGGAGGAGGCGCTGTGTGACGGTGGACACGACGAGGGCCAACGGATCGTGCACCGATGCAGTGAAGCTCAGCATCAAGCAGCTGAGATGGAAAGAGTTTCCTTTTGGACGGCGTGCGCCATGCGATTTCTACTGGCACGGAGTGTCCTTCCACGGCGACGAGAAGATCGTTTCTGGGCAGGTCAATAAGTTCTCAGGTATGGGCGACATGCTAAGGAAGGTGTCGCTGAGCCGAGCCGTGAGAACCATGCAGGAGCTCTTCCCAGAGGAGTACAACTTCTACCCTCGCTCCTGGATCGTCCCGGAGGAATACGAGCAGCTCTCGGCCCACGTCCGCGCGGTGAAGGAGGCCAACGCAGCGGCGAGGCCCACCTTCATTGTGAAGCCGGACAACGGCTCCCAGGGCGACGGGATCTTCCTCGTCCGTGACCCCAGCGAGCTGAAGCTCACCATGTCGGCCACCAGAGTCAGGGAGGCGGTGGCCCAAGAGTACATCAGCTGGCCGCTGCTCATCGACGACCTCAAGTTTGACATCCGCCTCTACGTGCTGATCAAGTCCCTGGAGCCGCTGGAAATCTACATCGCCAAGGAAGGACTGACGCGCTTCTGCACCGAGGCTTACCACCAGCCCACGCAGAGGAACCTAAGCCACGTCTTCATGCACCTGACCAACTACTCTCTCAACTCCCGTAGTAACAACTTTGTCCACTCGGACAGCCTGAGCGAAGGCAGCAAGCGCACCCTCTCCAGCGTGCTGGACCGGCTGGCCTCCCAAGGGGTGGACATCAAGGAGGTGTGGTCGGACATCAACTCGCTGGTCATTAAGACGGTCATTGCCGTGGCGCCTGAACTCAAAGTGCACCACCAAGCGCACGTACCCCCCAGAAAATCAGGACCGTCTTGTTTCCAGATTGTAGGATTCGACATCCTCCTCAAGAAAAACCTGAAGCCGGTTTTGCTAGAGGTGAACGCCAACCCCAGCATGAAGATAGATCACGAACAGCAGGTGATGCCTGGAGTGTTTGAGCACATCCCCAGTCGACTGGACGAGGAGGTAAAGGTGGGCGTTATTAGGGAAACGTTGCGCCTCATGGACCCACGGAAGAGGCGACCAAACCCCCAGCCAGGAGGCATTCGTGAGCAGGAGGAGAACATGGGCCATACAAACTCACCAGTGATGGTAGGATCCCAGCCATACAGAGGTGACACCATATCCTCAGTGACAGAATGCTGGTCTAATGAGGGTGAAGCGTGCTCCCCAGAGACGACAGGTCCCGAGCTGGAAGCTGGCCGGGAGCAGGGGGTGGAGAACATCGGCAGCACAAGCACCCCGGAGATGATGCGGGAGGAGCTTGGGACGCTTGGGATAGACCTGAAGCAGGTCTATCCCAGATATGCCGAGCAGTTCGACCACCTGCGGCTGGTGGACCGCATTGCCACCATCTTCCTGCACTTCCTCAGCATCAGGGGCAGCACCCGCCTGGGTCCCACCGCATTCCGCACCTTCTTCAAGAACTGTAAGGTGAGCGGCGGCCAATTCACCATGGCATCGGTGGATATCCTGTACATAGACATCATGCGGCGCTGGTCCAACCCCCAGCCCGATGGCAGGGAAGCAGGCATGGCACTGCCGGCGTTCGTGCAGGCATTCTTCTACCTGGCGAGACGCCTGTTCAAATCCCAGACGCTGCTGAGGGAACAGGTCATCTCTCTGCTGGGGGTGTGCGAGGCCCGGCTCACATCCACACGGGCTTCCAGAAGCCGAAACTTTGGAGGGCTGGGCTCGGAGGCCAGGCAGTCTCCGAGGAGCTGTAGGATAAAGACAGAGTAGAATGGCCAGTATAGCCGAGCTTATACCGGCTGTACCGAGACTCGGTCCGGCGGCGCTCGGGTCCACCATGGAGAACTGACTGGTAGAGAGATGGGCCTGACCTCGGCTTAGCCTTGTCTGGAAGGGTGGGGAGATTAGGCCTCCACCTTGGCTCCGTTTCCCTTAAGGGAGTGTCTGTCAAAAGCTTCACAAGGGATGAGCTTGGCCACACTGAGAAAACAAAGAAAGGGCAAGTGGTAAAGACTTGACCCCAACAGTAGGTTATGTAGTAGTAATTAACCTCTGACCCTGAACACTGGAGTGTAGTGACTTTAGCTTTCCATAATTGTATTTTCATATAAGTGACATTCGAGTGCTTTTTCTTTGTACTGTGGTGAATGTAGCCTTGTGACCCTGATGCCCCAACCAGCAGGTGTTTTTAATGATCCAATCGGAGAGTTTGGTGCACACGTGGGCTGGCCTCATATTCCTCAAAAAGAAAAAAGTTTGATGACTCCACGCACACTGCTTAGCTTTTTTGTGCTGCAGTTTGACCTTCAAACTCATTAGCTGTACCTCTTTGACACCAATGTTTGTTTTGTATGTTAAGTATTGTTTGTTTGGAAAATTGCAGTATGGCCCATATTTTGTGGTGTTGTCAGCTTGTGGACCTGCTGTGTTCAAGCTTGTCCCTTATTGTTGTCTCCACCAATATGGTGGAGAGTATGTTTTACCCCCTGTCCGTCCGTCCGTGCACGGTCCAGGCCGCACCCGATTGGACGGTTTCGGTGATTGTCATCCGTTCACGTACGAGTAGGCCACAACCTGATCTGGCCCAGGTTGGTCAGGGTTGACCGACCTTACGTCAACTGCTACGTCACCCCCTTCCCATCTTATAGTCCATCCTGCTTGTGCTAGCACCCTTCATTGGTTCAAAGTACCTTATTCAGTTCCCATTAATCAGGCATAACGATAAATAGCACCCTTTTCACATTGGCCTATTATAGTGCCACCAGGAGGCCACAACCTGATCTGGCCTGGTGGATCTGATCTGATCTGTATTGTTTTGCTATTTCTTTTGCAGTTTAGTCTGATTCATGTGAGTCGATTATTAAAAGAGCTTGCGCTGCTCCTGTGCTTGCTGTTATGTTTAGGTTAGGGCTAGATATAGGATTATTTGGTCGAACTAGCGGGAGATCGAACCAATGACATGTTACAATTTAGTAGATTACCTGTCTTCATTCTGCTTCATTCTGTTCTCCAGTACGGCCCAGGTTCTGGATGCACTCAGTGTGAAAGTGAAACTCTATAACTTCATGTATAACCCAGAGGCATAGGGTAAGACAGTTACGACAAATCAGTTCAAATCAGGCCAGTCCTGGCCTGGCGTATCCACATGGATAGTCATTAATAATAATAATAACAACTTTATTAGAGTTTCCAAAAATATCAATGAAAGGTAATACGTACAACATACAGTATCACCTTAAATGGTTAAATAATAAAAACCATATCAAGGAATAATTAGGAAGGATAAATAATTAACTAAATGAATTGGCAACTAGTTTATCGGATACAACACAAAAAGGGTTTAAACTAGGGTGTTTCATTTTATAGAACCTTTTTTATAGAATTTTTATAGAACTGGACAAATACAGAAATAGTTAATAATGTAAGAGGTGCACGGTGAAGGTGGATGTATCCCTGTTATTCATTAAGCCTATTTAATACAGTAAGCAAGCATAGTTTATGTACTTCTATAAATTAATTTGAGAATGCAATAAAACAAGTGGCCTGTGGTCTGCACTGAGCACTTTGAAGTACCTCCTCATTCCTCCAAAAGCATTTTTACACTTTTGCATAATTCACATTGTGTACTAAATATGTCATGACCCTGAGATCCGAGCCGAATCAATCATTCATTTTAATAATTACGGACCACTATCTGATCAAGACAACACTATCAGTGTTGAAACGGAGAATCAAACTAGTTTCGCCTTTGGTTATTTAAAAGTTTGTGGAGATATGGTCTCTGTGGGACTCTCGTGGCGTGCTTCCTTTTATACACTTAAGGAAAGTCATAAACAATGGCATTACGAGTGGATTACAATAAGCACTTGAAAGAGTAACTGTTGCGAGTGTTTATACAGGCACAGATAGGACCGGGGCTAGCTCATTAAATGTGTTGACTCAAGAACATTCTCTCTGTTTCTGTCTTGCTTTCACCCTTTATCTGACTGTCCCTCTCCCTATTTTATGTCACGCTACTTAATTTACGCCGAAGGCAACGGATTCACAAGCTCACAAACACATTGTGTTGTTGTGAATCTCACAATGGTGAGTGCAGTGGTTTAGAGGGTTCCAGGTGATGGAAATTTGGTTAACCTGATGTAACTCTTTGAGAGCGTAAACATGAAACCAAATGGACCCATGCGGGTCCATTAGAGAATCTGGAAGAGCATCTCAAAGATTAATGGTCATGCTGCATGTCTCAACCTTTCTTTCACTCTCTCCTTCCTGTTTATCTTCACTTGAAACTATCAATAAAGGCAAAAAAATAGATCAGCACTCGGTAGAGAGCAAACTTGAGCGTTGCGCACAAGTAAGCCATGGCCTACTTGTGCGTGAGCGGAGCGGGCTAATACTCATGACATTAGCTAGACAGACAGTTTAGACGATACATACATTCTACGATACGATACATACTTCAGTTGCTTCACATACTGTACAGTAGAATAGTTCATCTGTCAGACTCAGTGCAGTGTAGACAGAATAGATAGCCATTGTGGTTTATCCACAGGAACCTGCTCTGTCTCTCAAAAGGCTGGAAATATTCTGTATCTCATATTCCCCTTGTCACTTTCCATCTGGCCTGCTTTCCCAGTAACCGAGAGAGGTCAGGAGGACTCTGTGTGCGTGTGTGTGTGTGCGCGTGTGTGTGTGAACCCTTACACATTGGTCACATTGCGGGACGTGTTGGTCAGCGCGAGCGCCGCCACGCTGTGCACTATCGCCAGCGCCGTGCCGGAATACTTCATGTTGGCCGAGTTCCGCTCCACCTCCGCCCCGCTCGTCCTCCCGCCGTCCCACTCCCCTTCCGTCTCCCTCGTCCCTCCCCGCCGCCTCCTCCCCCTCCCCCGCCACACCCGCTTGAAGCTGTCCGTCACGAAGCAGTAGACCACGGGGTCCAGGCAGCTGTTCAGGCTGCTGAGGGTCACCGTGATGTGATAGGCCAGCACGGGCCCCGCCCCCGGCCTCAGCCCCGCCCCCTCGTCAGTGACCTCCACCCGGAAGTAGACCAGCACCTGGCGCACGTGGAACGGCGTGAAGCACACGGTGAAGACCACCAGCACGGCAGCCAGCAGCCGCACGGCGCGCATCTTCCGGGCGCGGCTCTGCTGCGGCATGAGCCGCTGGCTGGCCTGGAGGAAGCAGGCCACGCGTAGCGTGAAGCCAACCACGGCCAGCAGCGGCAGCAGGAACTCCAGGATGGTCAGCGAGAACAGGGCCGGGATGAGCACGCACGAGCTGCCCAGGTCCAGGGCTGTGGTCTGCAAGGAGAGAACAATGCAGGGATAGAGGATAGAAGAAGGCCTCACACCCAGTGTTGCCAACCTACTGCATTTGTCGCTATATTTAACTCACGAGCGTGAAAATTAGTGAAAAACAGTGATTTTTTTGCTGGTGACCCTGCTAAAAAACAGCACGATTTCCATGCTGGTCTTTGCTGGTTTATGCTGGTCTAAGCTGGTCTAGCTGGTGGTTTATGCTGGTCTTTGCTGGTCTAGCTGGTGGAACAGCATACCAGCTACAAAACACAACATATGCTGGTTGTGCTGGGATGCTGGTATGCTATTTTATGATGGTCAATTGGTTGACAGGCACCAGAGATAAAACCCTTGTTTTTCACCATTTTCCTCCTATGATGGAGTCCTCCTTCCTTCCTAGAAAGGACCATTGGTAACCAAATGGACCCTTATAGATCTGTCACTCTTGAAATCATAAATGAAACCAAATGGACCCTTGTGGGTCCATTTGGTTTATTCTGCAGGTTTTCAGAATGAACTTTGAGTTCATCTCAATGTGTGTGTGTTGTGTGTGTGTTTGTTTACCTGAAAGGAGTAGGTAACCACTACTGCAAAGACCCACACAGTGGCACTGACACACTTGGCTGCCCCAGTAGTTCTCCATCGATGAAGAGTACTGGACGCATGGACGACAGCCAGGTATCGATCTATACAAATACTGGAAGGAGAGGATAAATTAACAAACTTGGCACTGATATAAAATGCTCCTGTATACTGTAATTGCAAACACCGCCACCACAACAACCTTTGTTCCCTGTCTTTGTTCTTGACATTATAGTTGATTATATCAGCTTGGCTGGGTTCTGATATAGGTGTTCTGGGCTGTACTGGGGGCATTTTGCACATTGCAGCAGATAGGACACATGGGACAGGGTTCTGAGTTTTGCTGATTTTTGCCTTTTAGTTTTTTCATTCATTTATTGTTTTTTGTTTTTGTTTGTCAGCTGCAGTTACAGTATCATGATATATCGTTGATGGATTTCATGCAATAAATATCACAATATATCGCAAATATCAATATATCAAATATCGTGATATATTCATTATCCAATGCCTAATATCGCCACCTATATCGTATCATGAGGTACCAATATCGTCCCAGCCCTAATAAAAATGCACAAAATTGTTGTGTAAAGCACACAATCTCTGCATGGTGCAGCTTAAAAGAAATATATAATATACTGTATGCACAGTACATGTCAACAGGGAAAATGATGGGAGAAGGCCACTGAGCTACCCACCTGGTCAGAAAGAGGATACTGCAGTACATGTTGACAAAGTAGCTGAAGGCGTGTACATAGGAGCAGGCCAGACAGTTCCCTCCACTGTAGTACAGAGCGATGCGGGCTGGGAGTGACAGCGCCACCAAGAGGTCGGCTATGGCAAGGTTGATGGTATACACCACAGGGGCTGAAGGGTGGGTTGAGGACCCGCAGAACACGTACAGAGCAATGCTGTTCAGCACGACCCCAACTACCAGCATCACACAGTTACACACCTGGCAGTGGGAGGGAACGCAATGTCAGTTAATGGTGAATACAGTTAATAGTGTCAGAACCATGTCATCAAGATGGACCTGTCTGATTTTTCATACGGAACACAGCACATTTTTGTAGTTGGTAGTGCTATGTAGCTTGCTGTCCAGAAAGGGAACAGGTTTATTGGATAGTTTTAGTGAGGACTCTATGTTTATGGTAAGAGAATAGTTTCTGTATGTTTGGATTCCAGTGCCAGACCATAAAAACCTATAGTCACCCCCCAGACAGCGTCATTGTCTCCACCGCAAGGTGGTGATTATGTTTTGCCCCCTGTCCGTCCGTCTGTGCACGCGTCCGTCCGTGCTCACGTCTGTCCGTTCACACGCCTGTTACGTCACCCTGCGGGTGACGTAACAGTTGCCTGCAGGGATGAAACATAGTCACCGCCAGTGACTGTTACGTCACCCGCAAGGTGACGTAACAGTCTTCACCCTGACCCAGGACGGTGGAGACCTGTGCTCCGAAAGGGCACAGGTCTAGTGTTTACACTAGGATGCCTGATTGTCCATTCCTTGTAAATGGCATTTTAATGTTTGCGTAGGAAAGGTTTGTGCGCACACATCATGCAAGAACCATACATCCAGTCAAGCACTATATAAAGGGAGGCTGTCACCTCCTCAGATGATCCTCAATCATTACTTACTCTCTCTTATCGATCAACTCTTTACCCATTCCCCAGAAACGACCTCTCAGGGACACAAGGGCCATGGCGTCACCAACACCCCTGTCGGAAGCATGCAACGCATTTTCCCTGTCTCTGTTCAAACAGCTGTCCAAAGACAACAAGACTGCCAACGTGTTCTTCTCTCCTCTGAGCATCTCCTCTGCTCTGGCCATGGTGCTGCTGGGGGCCCGCGGCTCCACAGCCACACAGATGGCAAAGGTCCTGCACTTTAAGGACGACGCCCACATGGACTTCTCTAAGCTTATGGGTGACCTGAACAAGTCAGAGAAATCCTACGAGCTGATGCTGGCCAACCGCCTGTACGGAGAGCAGTCCTATCAGTTTGTCGAGAAGTACTTGTGTGCCATCAGAGAACGTTGTGACGCACAGCTGGAGGCTGTGGATTTCAGAAACAACGCAGAAGCGGCTAGGCTGAACATGAACCACTGGGTGGAGAAGCAGACACACAATAAAATCAAGGACTTGGTTGCCCCGGGTATGGTGGATGAACACACTAGACTCGTGTTGGTCAGTGCCATCTACTTTAATGCCAAATGGGAAAAGCCTTTCATTCATGTTGAGAATGATGTAGTGTTTACACTTAGCAAGACTGAAAGCACGTTGGTGAAGATGATGTACCTGGGCAGTACATTCCCTATTGCCTTTATTCCAATAGCCAGATGTCTGATCCTGGAGTTGCCCTACGTGGGGAAAGACCTCAGCATGCTCATCTTCCTGCCAGATGGAATAGAGGATGGTACGACTGGCCTGGAGATGCTAGAAGAGGAGCTAACCTACGAAAGGTTTATGGAATGGACCAGTCCAGACAATTTGAGGAAGCAAGAGGTTGCGCTGGCCCTGCCTTGCTTCAAGATGGAGGCGACATATGAGCTGAAAGAAATATTGATCAAGATGGGCATGAAGAGCGTCTTTGACGCTGGAAGGAGCAACTTCTCTGGCATGTCTCCAGCAAGCGACCTGGTCCTTTCCATGGCAGTGCACAAGTCTTTTGTGGTAGTGAACGAATCGGGAACTGAGGCAGCTGCTGCCGATGCCTATGATGGGTGGGTGGGTTGCAGCTACGACTACGAACCACCCACGCCCATCCCTTTCATTGCTGACCATCCCTTCCTCCTCTTCATCCGGCACAACCCCACCATGAGCATCCTCTTTGCAGGCCGATGCTGCTCCCCTTGAAATAGCATAACATTCAGAAATTATATTTATCGTATTGTCTCGAATATAAGACAACTCTGTTCATGAGATGACCCCCAATTTTTAAGACTCATTTGCGGAAAAAGAACATTGAATGTCAAGTAGCACAGCCCCCGAATATATACTGTGTAGGGTATATTATTGTTAGATTAATTCTGATTCCGTATCTTTATGTGTATTAGGTAAATGTGAGTTATTAGTAAAGTCCGAATGAATGTTACAGTCAGTATATTCATTTTCAGTGGGATAATGAACGTGAACATGACATACATGCATACATACATGTATACGCACTGTACATACATGTATAAATACATGCATACATACAGTACATGCATACATGTATACATGCATCCTGCAACAATTAATCGTAATGGATTCCATTATTTTTATGTACTGTCAAATCATTTAGTAATTGTGTAAGTAGTGAGCCATCTCTGTTTCTTATGATCTGACGATAGTTGCACATGCCTGACACGCCAGTGTCAACATGTGTTCTTGGGAAACACACTGAACCCCAAATTGCTCCCAATGTGCTGGTTGGTACCTTGCATGGCTTCTGCTGCAATCAGTGTATGAATGTGTGTGCGAATGGGTGAATATAAATAACTTAAGTGTCTTGGATAAAGGCGCTATAGAAATGCACCATTTATCCCCCAGACTGATATAAGTAGCTACATCTATCAAATCACATTATTAACCAAGGGGTTTTGGCATTTGGTGTTATATATTTGAAAAAGTTAGGACCAGTAGTAGGATTTTGTTCAGGCAAGTAGGAAGTAGTAAACAAATAAATTAATATAATTGAATTAATAAATGAATACATTCATTCATTCCGTTTATCAATGTTTGGATAGAAAGCAGATATACAGTACAAGCTCACAACAAAGCAAGACACATTATGAACTATTTTCTGTATTTTCTAATATAATGTGGTTAAATCTGCTGCAACGGATGCTTTTTACATCCCACAGTCCCACGGCCTTAAAAAAACAACAACACAGGGAGCAACAAGGATATTGAAGCCATGCCTTTTTAAGGTGAATGCATCTCACCATGAGGGTCACCCAGACAGCGTAGAAGTCTTTGTAGAGCTCTGTGTCCAGGTGAGCTACCTTACGCAGATACGGCCCTCCCCACTGATGGTCCCAGCCACTGCAGTTAGTAGGCTCTGCTGTCTGCTGAGGAGCAGTGGAGGTGGAGCTAAGGTTGGTCAGGAGATTCTCCATCGGTTACAGTAGGATGACCACCTGAATGGGTGCAGGGGAGAGAGGATGGGAGGCCAGTTATTAATCCAGTCCACACACACACACAAGCTTGGTATGGAAATCACTTTGAATCTCTGTGCTTATACTGTGCAGATGTTTGACACCTTTAGCATTGGATCACGGTGAATAACAGCTTCCGTCGGATAAAGGTGAGGTAATATTTAGGAATCTCTCAAATATAAAGTGATGGAGTAGGTCTAAAATACACACTTATTCTCTCTCTCAGACAAATATTGCAGGCGCACGCACGCACGCACGCACGCACGCACGCACGCACGCACGCACGCACGCACGCACGCACGCACGCACGCACGCACGCACGCACGCACGCACGCACGCACGCACACACACACACACACACACACACACACACACACACACACACACACACACACACACACACACACACACACACACACACACACACACACACACACACACACACACACACACACACACACACGTTCCTCCTTGTGAGTAATGATCCACGTAAGGGTGAAAAATGGTCAACATCAGCACAACTTAATCCAGAGAGAGGGAGACTTACAAAGCCTCTCTCCGTTCCTTATAAACACTGTGTTCTTCTAATGTACGCTTGCGTTGGACGTATAAGTACACACTCAAAAAGGATGTGACATTTATAGCAAACTCACACAGGACCAGGTGAGGGGCAACACACTCATTCTACATGGTAGTGTGTGACATGTCAATATGTGTCTGCATTTAACACATTGCACAGTTGACGTAAGACAATCTGTTGAGTAAAGATGTTAGAAAGAACATACATGCCTATACATGCTCACACGTTATTATTCAGATTTAGGGGAAATCATTTTTGCTAGAAATGAACATAGTTTAAAACGCCAATGACTACATACAGACAAGTTGGAATAGGTTATTGGCTAGACTTACACAATTTACTAATCCATACTAGGCCTACTATTATAATATAATATGCTTCCTTTTTCTACTATTTACAAGCAAACCTCAAGGTGATTATTCTGTCAAGTTTACAGCTGCATGGTTAAAGAAAACAGACTTGCTGGTTATGAGGGAAGTGTCTATTCCTCCGTACAAATACCAGACGGATGAGTTCCTATCTGTTATACCATGTACTGCTGGGGAAGAGCTTAACGCTCTTCATCATCACACACAGACAGCCGGGATTCTAGATTCACATCAACATTGTTCTTAGCATTAAGATAAGACCATATAAAATCCCAGTTATAGCCACACCTGAAAGGCCCCATGGATGATCCATGACGCAGACCAGTGAGATGTACAGTATGTTCATGTTACAGTACTGTATATCTGATGCACCCCCCCCCATTCATCATCACAGCATATTAGATTACACAGTATGATGAAGTGATGGATATATAAAGATGACAGTTAAGATAGTTGGAATAGGAATAGGAATGTTTGTTATGGAAATTGTTATCAGTATAACCTCACTCCCCCTTATTTGTCATAGTAAACATGTCTGTAGTCAATTGGTACCTCATATCAATATAATCCACAAATTCACAATCCTCTAGAAAAGGATGATGCACTTATCTTTCATGCACAGTCAGTGAACTGCGTAAAGGTAAAACACATCTAAATTAATAAC
Organism: Benthosema pterotum; assembly: GCA_039105355.1. Taxonomy (NCBI): domain Eukaryota; kingdom Metazoa; phylum Chordata; class Actinopteri; order Myctophiformes; family Myctophidae; genus Benthosema; species Benthosema pterotum. Next base: position 24,277,795 of record CM076970.1, on the reverse strand, counting down.
TAAACAGTATTACAGACCAAATCCATTTCTTTCTTTTTTGTTTTCCGATACCTACCTGGCTGAAGAAAATGAAGCAAGGGTTCTCTTCTTCTGTAGGCTATCCCTTTTGTTTCACTCCCCTCCGCCACTTTCCTCCTCTATTCCGTAGTGCAGTGGTCGTTCAAAGGACTGGAGAGAAGTGAGTTGCCCATGTACTCTTTCTGGAAGGACAGAAACATTACTAGCACTGCTTCAACTGTCTTTTTTCCCTTTCTCTCATGATACCACACCCTGCCCCTCACTGACACTACAGTACATAATTAGAATGAGCAGAGAGGAGTATGACATTCTTTAAAGCATAATAGAAAAAGGCTTAAACAAGCAACCGTGTGTTTCTTGCTATTTTTCAAGTTTGTTTTTGTCACTTTTCCACTCCCTGGTCTCCCCGCTCCCCCTCTTCTCTCCTATCCTTTCATGTGCCTCCCAAGAACCCTCCAGAATAATCCTCCCTCACCTCCCTCGCTATAACCTCCTCCTGCCCTCTTTTACCTCCCCTATGTCCTCTCATCTGCATCCCAAGAACCTTTCAGCCTGCACTCTCCCTCCCTCCGACCCCCTCCTGCCCTTCTTCTTCTTCTTTGTTTTTTTTTTTTACCACTCACTTCTTTCTCTTTATGTCAACACTGTCAATCCAAATTCTCCTGGTTCTGTTAAGTCTCTCTGTTTCTCGTTCTCTCCATTATTTTTCTTTCAGACTCCCCGTCCTCCTCTCTCTCTTTCTGAGGCTCGGAGGACGACTTGATTTATAATCCGCGCAGACTGTCCAAGAAGGGCCTGGTGTATAAAATATTGATACATGACGGCAGGAAGGAGATGAAACGAAGAAAAGCAGACAACCAGAAAATTAAAAGAAGGTGAAAGAATAATATAGGGGGAAAGGAAGGGCAGAAGAATAAATAAGGACGTTAAAGTACGCTAATAGAAAGGTTCAGGCGCAGAGTGTAATGTAAAGGTTTGCTCAGAGCCAAAAATGAAACTTTGAAAGAATAGGTGGATTTTCCAATAAAGTCTGTCTCTTGGGTGGTCCCATTATACGGGTCTGGGGAAAGATATCCGACAGCACTTCTGTTTGTATCCGTATAAATACTGTCTCATTAGGTGAGAGAGAGACAGAGGGAATCACAGCGACACATGAATAGTCCTCTAGCTTTACATAAACATTGTTTTTTTTGTGTGGTAGGATGAAACAGAGAGCGAATGAGATATGGGGGAGAGAGGCCTGCACATACTATAGTAAAACATGGAGATACAAAACAAGAAAGACAGATGTAAGCAGAGACACACTTCTGTTGCGCTTTTCTTAACAGAGGATCTATTCGGAGGGAAGCAGCACCTCATAAAACACTGCGATATAAACAACTTGAAGAATGGGTCCCTCATGGAATCATGCATATGAGTGAGTGAGTGAGTGAGTGAGTGAGTGAGTGAGTGAGTGAGTGAGTGAGTGAGTGAGTGAGTGAGTGAGCGAGTGAGTGAGCAAGTGAGCTAATGAATGGGTGAGTGAGTGAGCGAATGCATGCCTGTGTGGTGAGCGCATGTGTGTATCTCAAAGTAAAGGCTATCAAACAAACTACTGTGAAGCACATGATTTAGGCTAATATAATGCTTGCTGTGTCTCTGATTTATACCAGAACATTTCAAATCAGACAAAGAGTCTGTATAGCTATAGCTTGATCAAATATTTGAAATTTCAGTTATGTACCAGTGTACATTTTCCCATTTTTTACTTTAACTGTATATTGGCTATAGATATGTGACGATATGTGAAATTTGTAGGCTACATCTTTAATTGTTCTGATGATTAAGTTACTGGAGGATCCTGTTCTTTATAAACAAGTCTTGGTGATTTTTTTGGTTTCCTCCTTGTAGTTTTTGTGAACGCAGTGAGCCTTCAATATGAAAGCCAGGTCGAGCGTGTCTGTGTGTCACACACTCCATATTTGGATATTGTCTGAACCAGAACTCCACAAGCTGTGTTAATAAAATGTCCAATCAATCAAACAATCAATCAACCCCACTGAGAAAAAGGATGGGTTTGGGAAGAATATTATACATACAGTATGTGCACTAAACTTTCAAGCTAATATAACATTGTTGGAGCTTCCAACACTTTGATCTGCATTCAGAATTCTGTTGCCAAGGCCCACCAAGGCACCAGAGATTCAGATTTGTCAACACTACAAAATGTAACTCCCCTAACCCACACCACAGAGCTGTAAGTGGGTGAGCGCGTTGGAGCATTCCGTCTCCTAGCAACACTGAGAGGCAGAGCTGGAAGAATAATCACCACCATTTGTTAATTATCCTCGCCGAGTAAAGTGTGTAGGGAGTTGACGATACATCATCTGGCTTTAGAGAAATATTTCAAAAATAGATTTTCCCCTCTCCATAAAAAAGACGAAAAACAGTGTGTATTAACACGATAACTCAGCCGGAACGAGGAGTGTTATTTAGTTTCACACGGAACCTTTGAGCGACACATACTAGTAACGTAAACAAACGTAACGTTAGCAACAGTTGCCTTATTACAGCTTCGAGCCAAACAACACATGCGCTTATAGAACCATATAAAGACACTATAGAACATGTTTAAGAACACGTTTCAAAGCGGATTCCTGTCCATCTTGTACAGCATCGGCAGCAAGCCTCTTCAGATATGGGATAAAAAGGTAAGTGGTACTTTATAGCTGCTAGCTAGGCTAATGCTAACTACAAACCCTCTGACAACCATTCATTTAATTAGAAAATGATTTATTATGATTTATTGTCTGTTCATACATCCCATCAGAGTCTCAGTTATGTTACTGCCAGGTCAGGGTACTGAACTAAAATGCTGCTATTGTCCATCTTCCACACATTAGGAATTAGTATTATTACATGTGTCTCTAACATGTTAACATGTAACAAAAAACATTAGCTGTCGTCAACTGTCCATTTTATCCTGTGAACTGCCATTCTGTTGTTAATTGTTGTTACTTTGCTAGTATTCAAATACAGCACCAGTGTAAAAGCTCAAACATAAATCTGGTGGTCTTGCTCAGTTCCACAGCAGCACAATAAAATTAGATTCATTTTAAAACATTGAATATGCAAAATCTAGCACCTGGCAACTGTTATGTTTTAAGAAACTGTGACTGGTCCATTCAAATCAACTGTTAATTGTCATTTACTGAGCTGCAGAGAGATTTCAAAGTATAAAATCTTTCTGCTGGCAATTTCATGGCTTCTTGTGGTGTTGTTCAGCAGAAAGGAATAAATGCAAACCTGTGTGTGTGTGTGTGTGTGTGTGTGTGTGTGTGTGTGTGTGTGTGTGTGTCACAGGTCAGGAATGGTCACATCAAAAGAATCACAGACAATGACATCCAGTCATTGGTGTTGGAGGTAGAGGGGACCAATGTCAGGTAATATCATTTATCTGCTGTTGAACCATGTCACAACATCACAATTCACTAAATCACCTCACTCAACGATTTTCATCAATCTCCTCTCCCAATGTGCCATCTTCTCCCTACAGTACCACATACATAACATGTCCTGCGGACCCCAAAAAGACACTGGGCATCAAACTTCCCTTTCTGGTCATGATCATCAAGAATCTCAAGAAGTATTTCACTTTTGAAGTCCAGGTAATAACACCACAGGATACTTATGATTGCTGAAACACAAGCAAGTCTCACATTCACGTTTATAACACCCCTAAGCGTATGCACACACCGTACAGACATAAGACACACTGACTGCCAATAGTACGGTAGGTGCATATGAAGTCAAATGCACACATCAGTTAGCTCTGTGTCATCGGGTATCGTGCTCAAGCTCCCCTGGATCTCCATCCCCCACCCTTTTTTTTCTCCTTAGGTATTAGACGATAAAAATGTGCGTCGCCGGTTTCGGGCGAGCAACTATCAGAGCATGACGCGGGTGAAGCCGTTCATCTGCACCATGCCCATGAGGCTGGATGACGGCTGGAACCAGATTCAGTTCAACCTGACAGACTTCACCCGGAGAGCCTACGGAACCAACTACATCGAAACGCTACGCGTGCAGGTATTGCTACACCCTAAATAACACAACTCTACCTGATCAAAGAGAGAGAGAGAGAGTGTAAAGGGTTATTTCACTGTCAAAGAAAGGTGTGCACATTTTAGTCTACTCAGGCTTATGTAAACACTCCACACATCTTTTTAGACACCAGTGTGTTCTGAGCACATTTCCGAAAGAGCCCTTTCAGTCACCAGAAAAAAAGTTTGGGTGAATCTATCATGGTTACCATTTGTATAGGAAGTGGGTGGGACGTAAAACGAATATCAAATATCTAAATAGTGAATCAAATAACTTCAAAATTGTTCACATAAGACTGAGTAGAAAATGAAATGAAGATTTTCTTGAAAGGGAAATATCCCCTGACCTTGATTGATGCAATCACCACGTGGAAGATCACCTTACGAAGCAATTTGTACCTGTGGTGTCAAGTGTGTGTTGTCTCAACATGCAGTGTTTTCCATCCTTCAGTGTGTGGATGCAACAACACACACACACACACACACACACACACACACACACACACACGTCAAATGTGCCAATAAGCCTTATTTGTTTAGCACATGCTCAACAACATTTTCTAACATAACGTTACTGTGCTTCCTCCATAACCATCTATGTAATTTCGAAACATGTTGTGTCTCTTTCTCTCTCTGGTCACTTAATATTCTCAGATCCATGCTAACTGCCGTATACGGAGGGTGTATTTCTCAGACAGACTGTACTCAGAAGATGAGCTACCGGCAGAATTTAAACTATATCTGCCTGTTCAAAACAAGGCTAAGGTGAGCAACATACCAGTACATACACACAAATTCATGTATGATTAGTATTAATTATTAGACACTTGGTATGTCCAAACTTTACTTACTTTTCATTAAATGGAAATAGATAAGCTGTGTTCACAACCTAAAAACATTATTTTTATTACTATAATATTCATAAAATCCACTGATAGATCAGTGCCCTTGTAACTCTAAAATTGAATACGTTTTTATTTATTCATTAATCATAATGTCACTGTTTGTTTTTTACAGCAGTAACACTCCCAGAACTCCATCCAACTCCAGAGGTGAAGTGCATCTGTAAGATTCCCGCTGCTGAATATGTATATGAAAAGAATTAGATTTGTATTTTGTAATGTTTTGGTGTAAATGTGGAACCAGGATTTTTCAGTTTCTTGTCACACAGCACAATAAAGATTTTTTATGTACTAATCACTGTTTTGTTTCATGCATAGCATAGATGGGGAAATATGTTTAGCTTATATGGAAGCAAGGTTTTATTCCTGAACCATGCTATCCATAGATGTGCATTTTTTTGCTGAAATATTAGGTGTAAAGAGAAGCATGTGCAGACCAAGAACAGAGTCAACTTTACATCTGTGGTTAAAGGACCCAAGATGGAAGTTCTTTTTTTGCCTTTGATAGTTACAAGTGAAGACAGACAGAAAAGAGGGACAGAGAGGAGGGGAGAGACATGCAGCAAAGGTTTAAAACTTGTAACCAACGTCTCCATCTACTGCAAGGTCAACTCCTTTTAGAGTGAGTAAGCATATTATGAAAACAGTCTTTAAGAACCTGATAGGGGGAATCTCGAGACATATGACAATCTTAATAGGAAAAAGAAGCAATCTGCAGCGAATAGTGAACCTAGCCTCAAGTCACTGAAGGTACATGTGAAAAACAATTGGGAATAAAAAAAACTTTCATTCCTAATGCCATTAAGGCCCTAATGATGCTGCAACACCTAAAGTGTCCAGTAGAGTACAGTGTAAAGTGGAACAGAGTACACTACACTATAAGCCATTCCTGGGGCACTGGATGTTCTGGGGATCCCTGAGGTCTGTGTGTGGGTCCCTCGGGAGTGCACCACAGGTGCTCCTTTCCTTCTACACCAGGGGTCTTAAACAGAGGGTCATTAAATACACGGGGCGCAAAATCTTTGTCATAAGGACTTATTAAACCACCTAGCAGACCAAACATTATTAGTGGCTATTTTCAGCAACAAGGTTTGGTGAACAGGACAAAGAGCAGATCAATACTGAGCCAACGGTCAGGTCTAGAGTATTGAAGTTTAAGTAGTAAAAGTGAAAACAAGTACCTGCTTCATCTCTCTCAGCCAAGGGGTCATTGGCCTGAAAAACATTGAAGACCCCTGCTCTCCACACCATCTATCTTTTCACCTAAAATAGCAAATGACAAGCCAATTATAACAATGTACAACCTCTTGACTTTAGAATGGCTAATATAATAATCAGGTTAATTTGCATGAGTAGTGTTACCCCTGGCTAATTACATTCCTTTAATACCATACTACTGTCAGCCGGCTTGCCAAGGAGTGAAAAAAAAGAGCCAAGTCAATTTATTTTGAAGAATATAAACAATGTTTATCAAACAAATTATCTCATTCGGAAGGCTTTTTAAAAATAACTTCCCTCTGCCAAAAGATTTTTTTCAGTTCTTCACTTTCTTTATACAACAGATGAACAAATAAGATGAATACATTCTTTTCACATTTCGTCAAGGTCACGGTGAATTTTAGAGGGGGGGAAAATAACAATACACAGACTTCCCTAAAAGACAAATTTAAAGCTTTCAAACACAGCATCAACGCTAGTGCTTCTCATACCTTGGGCAACAGCACACAGACCTGGTGCAGCCAGAAGGGAAGTCTCTGATTCACAAGTGAGAACAGAGTTCCCCTGACAGTCCTACAGGCCAGGCTTCATTCTCTCAGGTCTCTGGTGATGCATGTACATCCATATTTCTAGCTTGGAGGTAATTTCCCAGGTGTCTAAATACAGTGCATAGTGGCATGATGGCAGGCTGAATTCCACCTAGAAGGGATCAGTTCTTCAGTTTGCACCACTGCATAGGTAGTGGGAAGGCGATTTGATAGTGGATCAAATAGTTATGCCAACCAACCTAATACTGAACATGCCATGGGACCATTTTTGGTATAGGAGCAAAAGGTGTTGAATTAAATCATTTTAACTAATGACAGACGGTAAACACAGCGACAGCTGCGACGCAGTTACTACTGTGAAGCTGCAGTAGGTCAACAAACATTCCTATCACTGATGCTAACTTCTGGATAAATTGGCACATGCTCTGTACTAGAGGACTGCAGCCACCAAGACTAATTGAAACACTACACTCTTTCAAACGCGTGTAACACTTCAGTTGGCCAATGATAATGTTTACATCAAAGATACTTGCGCTGCTTGCAATAAAAGGTGGAATGGAAAGGAAAAGCATCTCACTTACTGAAATGAAGCCATGAAGACCTATGGATAAGAATTATGGTACCGTAAGCATTTGACTGCAACCCCAGTACTCCAGAACAAATTTCATCTTCCCATTATACATTTACAACATTATACATTAACCAATATTGACAAAGGGATAACATAAACACATACCGTATATCGGGAAGTAGATCAATTGATTATTAGAGAATTACTTGACAAAATGGTCATGGTTTGGAAACAGTTGAAAAGGAATAGTTCATTACTTGCAGAATATGACAAAGCAGCAACATAAGTAAAATATGCATGAGACAACTCATGCCAAAATGAGAAAGGTCTTAACATGGCTTACAGAATATATTAATAGAAATATCATATTGCTTGTATCATGAGCATACATCATGTTTAAAGTGCATAAACACATATTTCTACAAACATAAATCAACACCAATACTACCCTGGTCCAAATCACAAGTTTTGGCTTAAATTAAATAATCGAGCAAACATACAACACATATATAGGCTATATGACATAAAGTATAATCATTTAAGGACAGCTGAATATTACCACAGCCATTAGCAGCAAAAACAAAACCATACAAAGTTGAAAATAAAATCAATCTGGTGCCTCTAGGTAACACCTGTATTGTGATTCACTGCTTTGCTTGCATTGATCATTTTCAAGGTTTTACTACATGAACCCCAGTGTCCCTGACTAAGCATGATACAAGAACATATTCACAAAAATAGGCAAACATTTGCTGAAAATAACAAAATCGCCAGGCGACAAGTTTTTAACTTGTAGATGGGTTATTGTGTAGAGGGGAAAAAGGGAAAGGGCCAAGTGCAGACCCCTGGGTGACCCCAGTCAACAAAGTTAGTATATAGGATTCTAGTGGCCAAGAAACCACAACAGTTTCCTAGATACCTCCTAATTTGTTCACTAGTCCCGATATACCCTCCCTTCCTAAACATTTGACTCTCATAGGTGCCAATCACAGTCTGGGCTAGGCAAGGCAGGCCAGAAACCCTTTGTATACCTGTAGATGCCAGCACTGCAGCATCAAAAGGAGTGTACACAACACTGGATTAGCTGGTGAAGCAGTACTATTGTCTGTGTGCGATTGCCCTCCCAAAAGTCTGTCTTTCTACTTACAGCATTTTTCCTTCCTTACTGGTACAGGAAGGCAGGAAAGAAGTCAGGATATACAGTAATATGTAGTGCAGTACAGTAACTACCACTAGATGCAACCAAAAAGCTTTTCTTTGTGGAATGTACACATTCGTCACAGCTGGAGATAGAAAGCCTCAACACATTTTTATTAACAGATTCACTACGTGCTTCTTTTGATTGAGATCTAATTGCTGTTGCTGGAGCCCTGACCGTCCGTTTCTAAATCTGTCATTAGTGAGGAAGGAAGCACTGCCTGAATTCCATCGCTCTAAACACATTTACAGTCTTGATATAGACTATATTCACAGCCAGGTTCAGGTTCATCTTTTCAGCAACTCAGAAAGATTCAAGAATGGTATGTCACCAATATTGCCCTCTCCTGGGATCTCTTTCCAGCAATTCAATAGGCTCAAAACCTACTTGCTGGTGACAGTGGATCCTAAGATCGTCTAATGGAATGACTAATTTATACGCCGTCTTACAGTATGTCCAAAATAGCAGATCTGCTTGTCGAGCGGCTATTTTTAATATAAATCAATGCTCAACACTGGATACTGACTAGACTAGTACTACTGAACTTCCAAAGTAGTTCTTTAATGAATTATGATGAAAATAGTTCTACTACATCGAAATACAGTATATGAAAAGATATGAGAAGATGAAAGATCTTCCAGTCCAGTTCTACATAGTGCAAACATGATTGGGTCTCCTAAGACACTTTCTGCTCCTGGATTTTCCCTTTTCCATAATTTAAACATATACATTCATTAATTTGCATTGTCCGGCATCTTTGTGTGTGTGTGTCATTGTAGTTTTTGTACATTTATTTTGTGCATGTGTCTCATGTACATACATGTTATCTGTCCAGTAGTATGCTGCTTTGTTGTGTAATGTGTGTGTGTGTGTGTGTGTGTGTGTGTGTGTGTGTGTGTGTGTGTGTGTGTGATGTGTGTGTGTGTGTGTGTGTGTGTGTGTCCTGTATTACGTTGTTGCCTCATAGTGAAGTATATAGTAGTCATGGACATACATTAAAACGGCAACTGGCTGGCCAATGATAAGTGACATCCAGACAGCAGCGTTGCCATAGTTACCAGTCAGGAAGCGACCCACAAACCAGGCCAGAGGAACCTGCAGAGATGACAGAGATTGCAAATCAAAGTGTGCGTATGTGTGCAGCTAAATCCTCTGTTAAATTTAACCAAGCATAAAAATGGACGTGAATGGCACCGTTTAGGGTCCGTTTGTGTAAATCTTGTGCCAACGTGGCAAATTTGATTATTTGAATATGTAGATTCATGCATTGTTGCTCTTTCTGACAGCAACGATATGCTCAGCATGACTCACCTGAGCCATCATACCCATGAAGGCCCACAGTCTGAACATCTTCAGAGGAATGCTTACTAAGTACTGAAAGACAGACAGAAAATAGATTTTAATCTGGTTTATAAATCTGGTTATAAAGAACAAAAGAGAGATGAAGATGAAATGGATGTTAAAGCAGAGACAATGGGATAGGAGATTATCATAGGATACAAGGAGGAAATAGAATTATGAACGTGTGCATAAAATAATGCATCAGGAAAGAATCCATCCTCATGTCAACATACCTCATGGAAGAATGCAGAAACAAGGAAGACACAGGTTTGCGCCAGAAACTTGTTCACTCCATTCCTCAACATGGGCTTATAGAAGTGCCTGTGAAAGACAAACACAGACACACACGTAACTCTCCCCTTCAACACATTGTGATTTAACTGATGACTTGATGATTTATAACCGTTGTGGTTGAAACACATCACACATTGATCTGTCCTTCATACTATTTCCGATCCAAACTAATAGTATAGACTAGAGTATAGAGGCTGGTACTCACCGCAGACACCACTTGTGAACTGGAATATTCCAGTTGGACCAGAAATATGTGACAGACTCAGAGTTCCTGCATCAAAGACACAAAATGTGTCATAGTTTAAAGACAACGTCGTAACTTTCTTTTAACTACTATTCCTACCTTCTTAAAAAAAAACTATACATTACAAATTTACCCTTAAACCGAGGCACGTGTGTGGATATTACTTTGAATGTGTGAGAGTGAGAGAGAATATGTGTTTGGTGTTTCTCCACTCACCACCAATCCCTGTAGAACTCCCTGTCTCCAAACTGCATGAGCTCTGCCACGAAATTCATGGAAGAGTGAAAGAACCAATAGAAGAATATTAACCATATCAAATGGTTAGGGACCTAGTAGAGAAGAGGGAGGAGTGTAGAGAAATATGAGCATATGAAGGTGCAAGGTAAAACAAAGAAAGACAGACGGAGAAAGAAAGGGCAAACATAAAGAAGGATTGAGAATATGGTACAGTAAATGACAGAGGACGAGATTAGTAATACAGCAGGGCATGATTTCCAGGTGGAGGAGAGAATAAGGGGTAGAAGGGGGGATGGAAGTGAGCAATGTTGCTTCTATATTTATGACATGCACAGCGTGAGCTTGTAGATCGGCTATGTTCTGCCTTCAACACAGGTGCATGATGAAGTATAAATCTGCCTTCGCAGGGTTTAAAGGTGTTTGGGTTGTATAATCACAACAACGTTATAAATAGATGGGGGTCAATCTGGTGGTATTAACAGCAAGTTGCTGCCAATTATCATGTATTAACATCAGGAAGCATGTTGAAGTCTTTGTGAACAGATGATGGACACACCTTTTCATGTTCACAACTCCAAGTCATTTATTTTGCAGCTCTTCATTGTTTGACGCAACTTATCACATTGTTGTAAATGTGAGAGAACAATGTTTAAAGCATGGTCTACAGCAGTCCAAAGCAAACCCTTAATATGATCTTAATTTGTCTTCATTCTGATTTTGCCATCTTCATACCCATATTTTAGCAAACTCATACTCACAGCTAGTTTCAGCAGTCGTTCCATCATCCTGGAGAAGTCCATTTCCTGTTAAACAGATTACAATAAATCAGTACATGACAATGATGACATGAGACTAGATATTGTCTGACATTTTATTGTGATATTATACAGTATGACAGTCGCATAAGTGTTGTTTTTTTCCTTGTTATTTTGATAGTATTTGACTTTGTATTCATTGTCTAAATATTTAGTGAAAGCACTGATCATCCATTATCATCCACACAATATAAACAACAGTAATTGCACAATACATGAGAAGACAATACATGAATTGCAATCTCAAATACTGTGTGCCTGCATGTTGTTGAAATAGTGAATACCTGGAATGGCTTCATAGAATTCTGTATGGTAGGCACCATCCACTGAAAAAGACAAACAAATATGTCATCAGCACCTACATTTGTAATGTACTACACATTCTACATGCTGGTATTGTAATAAGACCAACGTTGATACAGAAATGAACATGTGTAATAATGTGAACTGAATTTTTGGGCATTATTTATTCATGCGACCTACCTGTTGTATTAAACCCACCAGCAACTGTATGAAGAAAAGCTGCAACGGAGAGCAAGTCATGATGAAGACACGCAAGTGTGTTTTCATTATGTGTGTATGTATGTACACTGCAATCCTGTGCATTCTTACCATTTCTAATAGTCTTCTTATTAGGAATCTCTTTCGAACTCGGCGGGACCGAGGAAAATTGAGCTGGTAGCAGAGAGTAGGGGCAAAGACGAAGTAGTACATGTCTGTGGACGGACACACACACTTAATATAACCTTTATTTTTAAAACACCAAAATATTATGCTGTCACAGTTGCTACTTCTTATTGGCCTTCACAATAAATGTGGTGCTGATGTCAGTCCAGCGGCTCGCACTTCGTCAGGCTGTTGTCATGGTTACCGTACCTCGGTAGGTGAGGTTGCCCGGGTAGGAGACATTAGTGTGCACCGCAGAACCATTGCAATGAGCTACGGTTGGACCTGAAAAACAACACATGCATACTTAAAACACAGCAGCACTTCTACTCTGTATTCAGTTCAGAACCCAGTACATTAATATGAATACATGGGTGATCTATTGATTAAATATTTGACAACTTGTTATATCATTGGCAACATAGCAATTTAACTCTGTTCACTGTTTGAAGAATATACTTTGTATGCATAATGATGCGATCTGCAAGTTCACAGAGCTATTTTCGGCTAATTTTCGGCTCCCATAATAAGGCTGCAAAGTTCCTATTACACTCATACTTGGCAGTCCAGCCTGTAATAACTCTGAGGTTGAAGACGCTTGATCGAGTCAAAAGTGTTCCACCACAAGATGGCAGTAGCCACACTGTTCATTTGAATGAATAAATCTCCATCTAGTGCTAGATGTACAGTTTATCTGCTAATCAAGTTGTTCATTTACACCTACTAAGGTTAATTGTGTGTGGCGTGGACGTACGTACATGAGTTGGAGCGTGTCAGTCTCTTGGCCTTGGCATGCCTGATTTCTCTACACCACCTGTTGACGTCTTTGTAGGAGTACAGCTTGAGAAACAGCACAGTGTAGACTGATAGAGACAACACACCACCCACTGAGACAGACAAGACAAGCACACAAACACACCAATTGCTTGAACCTTTGTTTATGCACAAGAGATCATAGCATCATGTCAAAAGCTCTTAGCTTGCATATCGTTTTAGCTTTTTCATAAGCTATTTTTAGTTAGAGAAAATAGCAAAAACGGCAATCATAAAATCAAAACTTTGATGTCCTATCTAACCTAAGTACATTAATATAAACGTGTGTACCTGGGGTAATGGATGTCAATATTAGTATGGTAGCTGCAGGAAATATCAGCATGGTAGTCAGGTTAAAGCTGTGTAGCACCAATCCTGTTTTTTCTGAGATCGTACCCTGGAAAGAGAGATGGAGGATGAATGACAAAAATATTCTTTTATTCTTTAGTCTCCACCAGTGTGGCACAGAGGCTGCTACATTTTCCAAAACAATATTTTACAAATAAATGAAAGCAGTAATTGAAATTCCATGCCCCCCTTGCATATTAGGGGGACAACATCAGTTACAGGAAAAAGGATTGGGTGTTTTGATGAATATATCATGGTTAAAAACAGAGTTTTAAGTTATTATGCATAGGAAGGGGGCGTGGCAGCTAAAATGAAAATATCTAAACACTGAATGGAGTAACTTATAAACTCTCATAAGACTGCATAGATGATAAAGATAATAATGGAACAAAGATATATTTTTATCTATTTACATTACCTTTATCAGACACAGAATTAGGGCAGTCATTTATGATTTGTTTTTGACAGTAAAGGCTGTAAGGCACCTCGCTGCAGTTATGAAACCTTATCAGTTTTCCTTATGAGTAGTAGTCTCTGTGATCAATTAAACATTTCACAGTTCAATCCATTCTGTGTGCTCTATTCTATTCCAACTTTATTTAAGGGAATGCCATAGAAATCAAAATGAAACACTATGTCGAGCCTTGTTTAAAACTTAATTGTATCTACTGTAGCATTGTGTGTGTGTGTGTGTGTTAATTTGTGTGTTCTGTAGAAATCACATTGTGGCGCATTGTGGTCCATTTTTGTTACGTTACACCATTGTACAATGAAGTAAAGGTTAAGCATTATTGAGAAATGTTACCACAGCCAGACGTCTCTCTGTGTACAATGCTGCCACAATGGACACATTAGACCCTGGAGACAAAGACAAAAAAGGAGAAAAGCATGATGTACTGTATGAAAAAGTTATGTAAAGTTGCTGCAGTGAACGACTACAGAGCACTGTGACACAATTTTTAAACAAATGCAATAATGCAGTAATTTAAAATCTATCTTTAAAAAATATTATTAACTGATCGCTATCCATCGCTACCCAAGTCATCACTAAGATTTGGGTTTTGGAACAGGGGATAGGACTGCTAAGCAGGGAACAATACAATATCCAAAGGCTCTGTTTGTTGCTGAACAACATTGCTCGACCTTATACAATAATGGGAAATCAAGTTGAGATTAATAACTAACCAAGTGGGAGGGAACCAGATGGTAGGAAGATAAAGATAGTGGTGGATAGCCGCAGGACGTGGGAGAACAGATGTTTTGAATGTCAAAAAGTTATACATCCTAAGCCAGTATAACTGAAGATCTTTTCTATGCGAGTCGAGTGGGCAGTTTGGGAGGGAGGCCAAGTAAGAAGAAATCCAGTGATACCGTCTTGTCAACATATTTTGTGGCCTATCATCCCCATAGCCTGGTGTTTGAGGCATTGCATGTTATGCACATTAACATGTTCTGTGGTCGAAAAAACACATGATGTCTTGTATTTATAACAAGAGTCTTCCTGCTTCTGCATTTTTCCTATGTTTAGATAATTTGATTTTTCTGTGAAAACAATTTTTTCACCCGATTTTAACCCGCCATGGGTTAGTTTTGTCCCGCAGCACATCAGGAGCAACTGGTGATTTTAATCTACAATATATGTCGGGAGGGGCTGTGCTGTCAGACTAATGTCTGCAAGACTGTTGGTATGTTAGCCTCACACCATGTGAAACAACATTATGCTTGTGAATGTTGTTATGCATCATCCAATTTTGGAACTACTTTAGGCACATTTATGCCTTGGTTGGGTATACGATAAACTGTAAAGGGCTGGCCACACCAAGAACGATAAGCATAACGGTAACTATTATTTTACAAATCACTCTAACTTCAAATGGATTGCCAGAGTCCACACAACAAATCCAATGGCTGAACATGTCAGCCAATCAAAATCCCTCAAAGTACGGGGCAATTCAAAACACTTACATTCAAGTTTGAAACTTTGCACGTTATCTTAAATGATTGTGGCTGCTCCCATTACTATCATTCTCAGTGTGAGCGGCCCATAGCCATGTAGGTAAGAAAAGATTGTGACAGAGATACAGCTCTCCTGTCACATCAGACTGAATAAATACAGGCTGAATTAACACTGATGAATGAAATTATCCAATCAGGCGTTGAGATCAAACACCACTATGCAGATGTTTCTGTTAAGCATCTGTTCAGTCCAGTGTTCTGTAGTAGTGCACATGCAATGTGCAGGCTTCAACATCAGGTAGAAACTGACTGGCATACGGATGTTTGCACTCATTGGTGATAGACAAGACCTGGTGCATAATGTTTGTCATGTGCATCAGATAGCAATTCAACATTTTTCAACATTGAAAGCCTTTTATACCACACATAAAGGTTTGTCAGACATTGTAACACTTGTACATACAGATGTAAATCATGCGCTGTGAAAACGGTTCATTTGGGACATGCAGAGGCATCCAAGCAAGCGTTACATACCTATGATCAGGCAGGCTGCCGGCCAGCTATAGGGGTCCTTTAAGAAGAGAGAGACTACTTGGATGGGGTCAACCAAGATTCCATACCTGGGAGAAGAGAGGGGCAAAGGGTTGGTTTGGAAGCTTGTCATGGAAATCTGTTGATTAGCACTCATAATGCCAATAAATAATACAGTCTTTCAAAGTACAAGTATTTCAGTATTCTGAATATCGGAGTCAGCATTCCACCATTTACAATGAAACACCATACTGACTCAAAGGACAGCAGCCATGCTTCAGCTTATACAGGTACCGGTATATGTTTCACCCTTACAATAGCCAACCCCTTCAACATCTTTATAGCCACAAGACATGAGCCTCTCAGCCTCTCAAAACACAGGTCAAATTTCCGCAAAGTATACAAGGAGAATTAACGCAACCCCGAGTTCCTTAAATGAATATGCTTAGTGTATTCCAAATAACTTCAACGGGCTTCCAGAATATTGAGATCACAGACAGATGGATTTAAAGGGGATATTGCATTTACAAATACATTAAATGAATAGATACTTGTTTAAAATATAGAATATAACTTTAAAGTACATGATATAGGTGGTCTAGAGGAGGAGTTTATGATAGGCTGGGATGAGTAGGGATGGGAGATAAAAAATATATTTTCGACACATTAATACTCACTTTATAAGGTTCTCCAAGAAGAGGCGTGCATTGCTGAGCACCTGAGCAAAACAAAGCATAAAGTTCAGAATTAGACTGTATACTATACAAAAGTTCAAAGTCTATGAAAGGTCACACAGATTAAAACATGATCTAGGTGCCTAGATAATGTTTATGGCACTTCTGCTTTGTGGGGAGATATAAAAGAGAGTGTGGTAGGTATGTGCACATGATTAACTACTAGTCACCCACAATGTCACAACCAAGTGGATTGTTACTTCTCACACTACTTTCGCATGCCCATTGCCAAATAAATACATGGATAATGTTGAAACTAGACAATCAACCATGTAATAATTTGAACTCCAATAGAGGACTGTCTGGTTTAAATAACCCCTGTCCCAGTGCCCTATTACTGTCCTCAGGCCTGAAACTGGACAGGAGAATTACAGAACTCTGGTAGAGATCCAGATCTACTTGGCAATGTGCCACTGAAGCTACATGACAACTACCAACCAATGTCTGAGTAGACACAGCAGCAAAGCTTTAAAATATTTCAGATAAGAGCTTCACTTAACCCACTAGGGAAATACCCAACTACTCTGATCCATACTTTTCAGTCAGCTATTAATATTCACTTTATGACAATGGTGTTCAAATGTCAAGGTGAAAGTGTGAAAACTCCTTATGTGAACTGCTGGAGACAGGGACTTAAAATCAATGGTAATGTTGTCAATGGTCAAATAACTGTTGTTAACTGCCCC
This sequence comes from Benthosema pterotum, assembly GCA_039105355.1. NCBI lineage: Eukaryota > Metazoa > Chordata > Actinopteri > Myctophiformes > Myctophidae > Benthosema > Benthosema pterotum. Next base: position 24,260,593 of record CM076970.1, on the reverse strand, counting down.
AATGCAGACAGCTATCACAGTTCCAGGATGGATACGTGAGAAGATGCACAAAAGTGTGTTGCAAAAGTGTGCGCGTGCATGAACGCAGAGCCAGCTATCAAAATCAGATTAAACATCAAACACAGCATGTTGCATCACAACTTTAATGACGCTAGTGTGTGTGTGTGTGTGTGTGTGGGGGGGGGGGGGGGGGGGGGTATGAGAAAGAGAGAAAGAGGGAAAGGAGGTGGTGGTGGTGGTGGTGGTGGTGACAATGTATGAGTCACTGTTCCTGTTGGTTTGTGAGTCAATACTGCTCAGTTATACACTCCATGGAATACAGTGCAATAGTGAGGCCAAATGACACACAGGGAAGGTTTCAACATCTCGTAGAATTCACAGTTTTGGCACATCTGCGACTCGCTCACCAGGGATGTAAAAGAAGGGCCAACGTCAATGTGCCGCAGTGGTGGGTGGTTGTACTACTCACCAGCATAACAACACACCAGTTGAGGATCCCTCTGTAGTTGCTGTAACCACTGGCAGAGCTGAGGAGGGACTCTTGAAGGACATGACAGCTACACACAAACACACAGATATAGTAAACCTTTTAGAACATTATTGGCTTACATTCATTCCACATGTTAAAAAAAACATTTTGTCTGATGCCCACATTGCACACACATGCACACACTCACCAAGGTTGAAGGTTCAGAATCCATACAGATTTGTTTCCCTCTGTATGTGTACTAAGCCTCTTCACAACAATGTGAACTTTGGCACAGTGTTTGCATCAGACTAGCAACTGACATGACAGCAGGTGACCACCTATTGACATGAGGCGCACTTGACCATTATAAACTAGTCAAACTGAGGTTTTGTAGCTAGTTAGATTGCCTACAGATGTCTGGCATCTGTAGGCCATGTTTGCTTTTGTTTTTCTATAGCCTGTTAAGATGTTTTGATATCCGTTACATTATGTGATATCCAGTGTTGGTCAATATTACTTAGGAAAGTAACTTCTTTACTTTACTTGTTACTCCTTAGACAAAGTAATATGAATCCAATTTATTGGAATAATAATAGTCTAAACAAACTGCACCACCTGAAAACAAAGCTAACAAAATCCGACATTGTACAACGTAAATGTCTTTCTTAGATAAAAAAATAAATAAAAATAAAAGGAGCAGAGAGAAGCAATGGGGACATTTTAACCTTGAATCACAAAACAGACCTGCAACTAACAAAACCCGATTTTGAAATTTGTCTCTTTGACTTTTTAAACTTTAAACTTAAAAAAGTCTCTTTGACTTTTTAAACTTTAAACTAAAAAAAGTAACTTGGCGTTACTTGCAAAGTAATGCATTACTTATTACCCATTTTGGCAGAGTAATCTCGTTACTTTACTTTTTGGAACAAAAGTAATAATATTACAGTAATGTGTAATCTAAAATTCGTTACTGCCCAACACTGGTGATATCTGTGCAGCACTTGTATTTGTATAGCACCTCATGTTAAATGTGCTATACAAATACAAGTTGAGTTGAGTCGTGTTGATTATGGCCCACTACTGGACTGGAGACCCACGTTTCATGCCTGTGTACCTTCCTGACTTCAGCTATTGTTATTTTTTGTTATTATTCCATTCTTCCCCTGTCACAAGTGTAGACAAATAACAGAAGGAAGATGTGAAAGAAGTATAGGAGAAAAGGTAGGAAGGTTTGGTGAAGAAGAAAATAGGCCCAATGAGATAATAGAAGGTTGGAAGGAGACACAGAGTTACAAAGGAGGAAAGAAAAAGTGAGTGGATAAATAAGATTTTGTGTAAGCTTTGAACCCTCTTCTATACTGTTGTACCTCACTACTGGTTTCCTGGCAGGTGAGGTGTACGCCTGTCAACACTTGTTCAACACTTTTTAGTGTGTAACCCTGTCCCCAGAACAAGCGACCAGAACAAATATAGTAGCGACACCGGAGTTAATGTGGCAGAAGACTTCATGTGGCTTCTCTCCATTTGACAGCTGTCAGGAGAGGAGCTTCGGAGACATGCCAACGGAAATGTAGGTAACAAACAACCGAGAAATTATGAAATACGACACTGCTGTTTCACAAGTTTGTACACAGGTCAGGAGGAGGGTGGGGCAGGTCAACATTGCATTTGTAAAGGGTTTGGATATTACAATGTCCATCCAGCCTATTTGCATCCATACCTAGCCTGCATGACATGTACATCTGATCACCTGACTGGCAGGGTAAAATACTATAGTGTACTTTAGATCATAAAATCTTCATATTTTTCTAATGTTGGGACTCTCTCTGACAAGACATCATATTGCACGCACTGCTGATTACAATGTGCAGTACATCAACCCTGTTTTGCCTGGCGTGTGCGATTTCTTGTCACAGTGAACCTACATTACACTGTACTGTACTGTTAATCCGACAGGGACTTATATTGAGCTATTGAGCATTAGCCAGGAAATAAAGGATTTCATTAGCTTCCATTAAGGGTCTAGTTCCCAGAATGATGTATTTTACATGGACAGAATACTGCACCATGGACACCACAGTAATCCATTTTTAATTTGATTGCAGTACAGCACTTTGATCAGCCTTTGCTCGGTTTTAAAAGTGCTATAAAATAATGGAGTCTTGAAACATGTGATTCTTTTTTCAACTAGAATTTTAACCCTGAAGAAAAAAAAGTCTAAACATGGATAACATAATTTCCCAATAACACCAGTCAGTCTGAACTGGAATATAACCATCACACAACACACACACACACACACACACACACACACACACACACACACACACACACACACACACACACACACACACACACACACACACACACACACACACACACACACACACACACTTCTGATTTAAGAGCACATTAACATAGCAGTCCCCTATTCCATATCCCCTCCGCTTATTTAAACATCCTGGTGTAGTGGTGTTGCACCAGCAACTCCTATTCACAACCAACCAACCAACCAACCAAACCAACCTCTGTTATTGTTAAGACTCCCCCAGTTCTGTTCCCATTAAATCTTTACACAGTACTAGGCCAGCTGCCAGCCTACATATTATTTGGACAGCAATAAATTGCTTAGTAATAGAATTTCAGACAAACAAGCCCTAATAAAGTGTAATTTAATACCAGAGAGTAACAAGTTTACCACAGCATTAATGGGGATAGATTTGATCGCTATCAAAGTGCAAGCCTATTTAATGAAACCATGATTCATACTGTAGGTCTAGAATAAAGCGATCTTATCATGGGTAACATATTACTGTTGATTAATGATCATCAACAACATGCTCTCTTGATATAAATGTTAAGCCGCAGCAAGGTGGGGGCTCACCCTAATCTGGAGGAGATCTCTTCCACGTTGCTCCTCTCCTTCCACGGACTGCGTGGTGAGGTGGGAGTGGGACTGGGATGCTGCTGCAGCCGCAGCTCGGTCCTCTCCGCCGCCACCTTCCCGTTGCTGCTCGCCTTCTGCTCGGCTGCAGCTTTCACTTTGTGATCGGCCGCCCCGGCGGCGGCGGCTGGGTCCCCTTGTTTCGGATGTGTACCAGCACCGTTGCCCACTGTGAAGGTTCTCCTCCTCCGGCGAGAGGCGGAGGAGGTGGGGGACCGTCCCGGTGGCGACATCTCGGCTCTAGTGTCGCCCATTTCGGCCGGTGATGTTGTTGTGATGGTCAGTTCTACCTGGTGGTGGACATTGTTAAAAGGCTGTCTGTGTGTGAGCGAGTGCGAGCTGAAGCTTCCTCCTCTGGAGTCGGCGCCCTGTGTACTGACTGACTGCTGTCGGGAGACTGATTGAATGATTTGACGCCGCCACGCACGCCGGGACGAATTGTTGCCAGATTGGAGGGGTAAATGCGCAGAAGTTGAGTTGTAAATACTGGGTTGCCAAGTTTGGTTAGAAAACGGATATATCCCCTGCCTATACAGTGAGGGTCAGTGCTCATCAGTCCTACTCCTATTCATGCATGTGTGATGTGTGGCAGACTCACTGCCTCAGAGTCCAGGACGTCATCTAGGGCAGTGATTCCCGAAGTAGAGCCGGAAACCCCTTGGGGTCCTTGAGAGAGTTCCAGGGGGTCCCCTAACTCTGTGGGGGTCCCCAGCTAAATGATAATTAGGAACCAACGGGAGAAATGTGCCCTTATTATAACATTGATACACAATAGAATGCCCCACTGCCCCGCAACCCCACTCGGTATTTCTGGATTCAAGAGCACAGAACTGTGCCCCTAAAACAGGTGAAGGAGCTCTTTTTTATGGTCCCCAAAATTAATCAAACAAACAAACAAACAAAATCATTTCAATACCATATCATGAAGATTGTTTTTGTGTTTATATCCATATCTTAAGAACTATGCTAATAGTTTATAGCAAATACGAGTCCAATGCGGGGAAAAACAAGCATTAGGACTGTGTGGGGGCAATTAGCTTCATATTTGCTTTGGCAATGTAGACCTACGCTGTTTTCTTTAGCATGCCATGCCCCTTTCAGTTAATTTAAGGAGTAGAAATAGAGAATTGAAAGCATGTTTTATGAAACGTGTCAATGGTGACATCGTGTGGCCAGGTTGGGGCAACTTCATTACAAGCGTCACACACGCATGCAATTTATCAGAACTGCAATCAAGGTAGATTGAACCGCATAGCGCAGAACCAATAGCATGCATGGCTTGCGAATATGGTTTAGCCAGGGAGCGTCAGTTCTGACAACCCCGTTCACTTCCATGGGGCCGGTCTAATGGCGGCTCTTCTCCATACTAGTTGTACTGAGAGTGTTGACAACAAATAGGGACACATCCTGGACCGGATTCAGGCTCGAGCGCTGGCGCCTCAATGTCGCAACTCTTCTACTAGATGACTCTGAGGATCGTCACATGTCTAACCAATAAGAATAGCAGACCCGCCTCCTGGGTTCAACACTGTGCTTGTCAAGTCCCCAGACCAGACCAGACAGAGCAGAGACCAGACAGCTGTTCTTTGCGTTTCGTGTGCCTGTTAACTGTTTTGAACGTTATTTCTGTTCTTTTACCGGTGCCTCTTCTTCCTATGGCACGACATCGTAAACACCGTGGTTGATTACGGAGGATGAAAAAGCCAAGGAGGAGACATAAAACAAAGACAAACGCAGAAGGAGGTAACGTGAATGGCAACGGACCTCCTCCTGTCACAAGAGGTAAGATTGCTCTGACACTTGTCTGACAGCATGTTAAAATGAGTCGTGACAGATGATCTGATCCGGTATAATGCATGCAACCCACTGCTCATATACTTGTAGCTGCGTGGCGAAATATAAACAAGATAATGGTTATCATCTTTACATTATTACAGCAAGACCTGAGTCTCCTGAGGTTCAAAGCAAGTGCTCGCGTGGCGAAATGTCGGCCAACTTGGAAGTAGCAGTTTGAACTGGCAGATAAACTGGCGAATACGTGGAACAAGCATGCAATTTCAGTTCTACTGCCAGCCTTCCATTCTTTAACACAGTTCTCACATTATCTTAGTTCCATGAATGAGCAACATGACCCCATTGTCATATATGCGTATAGAGTCCATTTGCAAAGTGCTATAAAATAATGGAGACTTGAAACATATGATTCTTTTTTCAACTAGAATTTTAACACTCAAGAAAAAAACAAGTCTAAACATGGATGACATTTCCCAATAACACCAGTCAGTCTGAACTGGAATACAACCATCACACACACACACACACACACACACACACACACACACACACACACACACACACACACACACACACACACACACACACACACACACACACACACTCTCTTCTGATTTAAGAGCACATTAACATAGCAGTCCACTCCACTTATTTAAACATCCTGGTGTAGTGGTGTTGCACCAGCAACTCCTATAACCTCATTTGGTTATACTACTACTGTGTGTGTGTGTGTGTGTGTGTGTGTGTGTGTGTGTGTGTGTGTGTGTGTGTGTGTGTGTGTGTGTGTGTGTTTGCGCGTGCGCGTGTGTGCACACATGCGTGTGTGCACTGTGTGTGTGTGCTATGATCTACGTACTCATTCCACTAATATGATTAGATACTGGTCTACATAACATGTGTGTATGCCTGTTCAGTGCAGATGATCAACAGTTTCTATTTATAACTTATGTTGATCTCTCCCTGCATAAGTCCCTCTGACTTATGCATGCTCATATGTGCTCATTGCTGTAGTCATCCTCTGTCTTTACACCCACCTCTATTCTCCATCTCCTTCCTCCACAGAAAATGAGTCTTGGAAGAACCGGAAGTTGGTTGAGATACACCAGGCTTTAAACAGGTGGGCAGCAATGCTCGTATTGAGGACAAAAACATAGATACTGTTGCATGTCATTAGTAGAAAAAGTGGCTGGGAAAAAATGGCCAAAACGACGTATATATCGAATTACTATAGACTGCAGGATCAAACACAGTCATATGGTAAGAATAAAAAAAAGTCTGTACCAATTTAATTGGTGTACATTCTTTATTCTTACCTCAAGCATGTTATACTGGTACCTAGAAGTATCAACACTAAGAGTATTATAATTATACTTTAATATAATATAGTCTGTAGATAAATGCATTATTCTAGTCTATAACTAAAGGTTAATGTTGTCTATATCATATCCATCTCTTTATACAGAACAACCATTACGTTAAACTGGGCTGTCACTACAGGTGTTTCATTCCAGATTTATCCCAGATTCACTCCCCCATAAATTCTGATGAGTAATCTAGTCACTGCGGATGCTAGGCTCAGATGATCTGATGATCTCAGATCCCATCTTGAGCCTGATTTGGTCACTGACACAGACCATTTGAATGCACCCACGATGATACAGGACAGGAACATGTTTGAAACTTGAAGCTCAGCTTTAGCTCCCATGTCCCATCTACAATTCGTCTCATTAAAAATAATTGGTATGGTATAATGAGCGAGTGTGTCTACTGTCTAGCATCACCCGCTGATGCTAACAGGAATATTAATGAGCTGTTGTCTTTTTGTGACAAAGCAGAAACAGCCTACTGTGCATTGTTCTCGGACAAGAGTTATCAACGGTCTCCTCCAACATTGTCTCAGGGTGAAATTCAGTGCAGAATATGCCTTTCAATCTTAAGGTCCTTTCAGACACAGGCGCTGGTCGCCTGGATCTGTGAAATTTCTGCTCTAGGTCTACTCATTTAGTGTGCAAAACTCATTTAGTGAGCAAGTCGCTTTTAAGAGTGACACTGATGATTTTCATTTTCAGTGATCCAGTAGACGTAGAGGCCCTCAGAAGAGCAGCATCCAGTGAGGGAGGATTGCTTGCTGATGATCTGAGACGGAGAGTCTGGCCCAAACTGCTCAACATCAATGTATTTGATCTACCTTCTAAACCAGGTTTGTAAAATAAGCTACCATAGAAAACAGGATAGTTATGCAAGCTTACATTATGTTGTAAAATATACCTTTCTACTTGTCTTACAAATATTACATCATTTAAAAACAAATTATTTAAATAATGTATGCAATTTGCCATAGCTCGAGATGTGCGGGAAAACCACAAGGACTATAACCAGGTTCTCCTGGATGTCAGGAGGTCAACAAAGAGGTTCCCTAAAGGTAACAAACGGCTCTGAGAGACTGTGCCTCTTTCTTTCAAATCTCATTTAGGAAAAAGTTTTAAAGGCCTGAACAGAACAGGCTGTCTAACAAGTGTGAATGCACCCTGAAGGGTAAATGTCGCTCCTACAATGGTAAACACTGCTCAGAGCCTCATACTATAGTTGACATTAGCTGATGGCACTGTCCTGTGCCTGCATGTGAATAAATCATGACCATAATAATGTTATACCCCCTTTACATCAAAAGTGTGTGTATAATGTGTGTATATATATATATATATATATATATATATATATATATATATATATATATATATATATATATATATATATATATATATATATACCCATACCCTATTGGCCTGAATATAAGACTATGTTTTTTTCCCAATGGAAATATCCCAAAAAATTGAGTCGTCTTATATTCAGGGGCTATACTATTTGACATTCAATGTTCTTTTTTTCTGTAAATGGGTCTAGAAAAATGAGAGTCGTCTTATAAACGAGTCGTCTTATATTCGGGACAATACGGTATATATATACATGGAAAAACCTGCAAAACAGGCAACTGAGTCCTTCCCCACTGCCAGTAGACCAGTCTGTAGGTGTAGGTCTGCTAAGGTGCAAAAATGTACACTATTCAGAATCACCTTATTATGGATTACCGGTATCTTCTAATATGAATGTTGAGAACTGATGGAGCAAATTGTACTTACTTACACTGTATGTTCTGTCTAACCACAGAGATATACAGTTTAGCGCCAGTGTCTCTGAACATGCAGATTTTTTGTAACTACACTCTGGCTTCGGATTGTTTAACTCTGCTTCTCTCATGTCCTTCCCAAGGCATGCCAGCATCAGAGAGGGGAGTGCTCCAGGAGCAGCTCATTGACCTCATGCTGGAGGTCTTAAAGAACAACCCTCAGCTCCACTACTACCAAGGCTACCACGATGTTGCTGTCACTATCCTGCTGGTGGTTGGGATCAGGCCGGCCGTCGCCATGCTGGACACGCTGTCCAATCACCACCTTAGGTTTGGCGTTTACTTTGGACTATTGTTCATAATATCATGGTGTCCATCACACCGCTTTTTGCACATGTTTGCGTACAGGAGTTCCAGGCTGAAATGAGCGGATCTATAAGCTTGTAACATACATGCGATGCATAGAGGGCTTGTAGATTCAGCTGTTTTCAGCAAACGAGTTTTAGTCTCGTGACATGTGACATGAGTGACATATCAAACATTAATCTCACTCACGCTGTCTGCATCTTTCTTACTGTCTCTTTAGAGATTTCATGGATCCTACTATGGACAGTACTAAACACATCCTGAACTACCTGATGCCTATCCTGGAACGGGTTGACACTGAACTGCATCACTTCATGGTCAGGTACCTGGATCCAACCACAGACAAATGAATTGTTATTGCTGACCACCAGATGGCACCAACGTTCTTAAATATCATTGTGTTTGTGACTGTGTGTGCATGTGATCAGCTCCCCATGAGGCAGCAGTGTTTTATGGATAAGAAAGATTAGCAGAGTTAGGATGAAAAGATTCTGATTATTTGGGGTGACACACATTTTAGGGTTAGGTGTGATAAGGTTAGTGTTAGGATTGGCAATGAATGGTTCCCAGTTCAAGATGGTAAGGAAACCAAGAAGCAAGAATGTAAATGTATACTTTGCCTTAATGCCTACTGATAACTGAGCTACTGACTGAGCTGGTTGGTTATAGTGGTGATGGTGAATTACGAGGTGAAGTTAATTCTATGTGTAACCTTATTTCAGATCGGAGGTGGGAACTATCTTCGCCCTGTCCTGGCTGATCACATGGTACGGCCACGTCTTATCCGAGTTCAGACACACGCTGAGACTCTACGACTTCTTCCTAGCTTCACATCCCCTCATGCCCATCTACCTCGCTGCCACGGTAGGACCTTTATTGTAACAGAGAGCTGTGTTTATGTGTTTATGCATGCTGCCATGTGCGCCTGTGTGTGTTACATGCCATGAATTAGGGCGAAAGGCTGAAATTATGAATCATTTGACACAATATCCAGTTGTTTCCAGTAGTAATGTTTTTTTGTGACCAACAAACACATCTATAGGTTTTGCTTGTGAAATAGAACAGAAAGTGCTAAACTATGCTGGTTAATAATTTATTACATGTCATTAGATGTATGTACTGAATGTTGTCTGCAGATGGCTGCCAAGTATGTTATTTAGACAGATGCTGTGTTATTTGTGCGCATGTACTGTAGGCATTTAGATACATAGAACTAGTAATCTATGATCAAAAGTACCTAACCTAACCTAGCCTAGTAGAATGGCTGTACAATGAAAATCTACTGTAAGTATACACTATACAATGGTACGGTTTTAGGTGTAGTCTGAAGAGCTGAGTTGTCAGACTACAGCAGCAGATATGGATTGAGTATGCAGTTCTGGTTTCAATGGGGATCCAGAAAATCCAGAGGAGAAAGAAGGGAGAAGGGTCACTGGAAGTTGTTGTCCCGGATGAGTTTGTAGAGTATGCACAATAACTCACACTACAAATACACATACATATGCACTAACACGCTTACATGTACACATAGTAAGGCAGAGCATTTTGAGGTCACAGGGTTAATTACGGAAGATCGCTTCTAACGAAGAGAGGGAAAAGGGGATAGGGAAAGAGGTGGAATGGAGAAAGGGAAGGTCAGTGAAAATAAAGAGAAAAACAGAGAGAGAGAGAGAGGAGGTTAGCACTAGAGGAAAGCTGAGAAAGGAATTAAAGCCGGTGTGGGGTTTTTATTTCTCTTTTCTATCTGGGATTGGTCTAATTCTCCTTGCCTCTCTGACACGACTGTGTTGGCAATTTCACAGCTGGAGACCCAAGCGTATGTGTGCTCGTGCAATTGTGCGTGCATGTGTTGCGCATCCCTTTGTTTTGTGTGTACACACTACACACAGTATGTGGGTCCATATGTGAGCGCAACTGATGTGTTGTGAGATGTGTGTGTGTGGGGGGGGGGGGGTGTGAGGGGCTGGGCAGAGGCAGAGTTCTCTTTGAAGTGTGAAGCACCAAAGGAGAAGAATGTAGTTCATGTCTCCTTCAAGGCTGGCACTTCGCACAGCGTGTGGGTTAACTCTTCGTCTGCCTGTTGTCGGCTCAGCTGTCACTGGTGAAGAGGCAGTCAAATTTTCACGTTTCACTCCATGTTTTCATTACAACACACATAAGGGCATGCAGCCTAATATCTTTCTTTCACTTCTCTAAATTCTTCCTCTCCACTCCTTTCTTTATGCCTCTCTCCTCTCTCCTCGACACAGATTGTCCTGTACAGAGAAAAAGAGGTGAAGCGGACCGAGTGCGACATGGCCATGGTCCACCACCTCCTCTCACGCATCCCTCAGGATCTTCCATACGAACTCCTGATTGGTCGATCCCAGGCCCTGTTTGACCAATACCCTCCCTCCTTACTGGCCAGGCAGGCAGCGCTGCAGCCTCGCAAGAGGTGCGTGTGGGATAACCCCTATGAACTGCTGAACTTGTCAACTGAACGGGGCACTTGCTTTAATGATGCTATGTTTGACTGGAAACAGGTTTAGAACCTCAAAATGTTATGGCACACTTTATTATCTCTACTAGGCAGGCAGAGATTATTGGATTCACCCCTGCCAACAGCTAATCGTACAAACTACTATAGTAGCCTGATCAATGGTATATTCATTGTGCATGCTGCCACCAGGATAGGGATCTCAATTCCCTCCAATGTTCTTTAACTATTTCAACTATTTTATAAAATATGTTATATCAACAATTTTGTGTGAAGAGAGACTGAGAGAGAAAAATGCTATCTTCTTATACAGATGGTTCTTGCATACTGCGGGCAACGCTCTACTTATCTACTTCATTTATAGAATGCCTAGTTGTTCTTTTCAGGCTATTTTATAAAAATGAATGCAACAATAGGGAGAGATATGTAAACGGCGTCTTGAACTTATGTGATGTTTCGGTCCCCGGACATACACAACAATCAGGGAATCTCATGCAAAATGTAATAATAAGTAACACTACTCCACACAGACAGCAATATTGTAAAGTAAATTATGGCTGTAAAACATAACTTTTCTAGTTCAACGTAATCTCCCTACTGACCATGGGGGTGTGCTGTGATCTAGAATCTATATAAAATCTGATTTTTACTACATCTCTCTACCACATAGACACACACAACTCTCTCTCTCTCTCTCACACACACACACACACACACACACACACACTGCACACATGATCTTAACAGGTTGTCATATTGCTCCATCTCACTCGGTGTCCTTCCTTGTGTGCGCTCCAAAGTCATTGCTCAGGGCAGGATGTGACATCACTGACAGGAGGCCTTGACTGACAAACGGATACCAACGTCCCACATTGCATTACTCTAGAGTTACTGTACAAAGGAACTGCTGAGTCAGCAGCGCTCTCTCTCTCTCTCTGTCTCTCTCAAATGTCTGCTAACTTGCTGTTAGCACTGCTTCTGGTTCTCCACCCTCTATCAGGCACCATCACTCTCTCTCCTTCAGTCTCACTGTCTCCATCTGTCTGTACCAGTGCTTCAAGGATCCTTTAGGACAGGGGTGGTGCCCACACTTTTTTTTTACTCAACTGCTTTGTAAACTGACCAGCTCTACAAGATCTTACATGCCCCAAAACTTTGACCCCATTGCTGAAAATCAACAGTTACCTGAGGCGTCAGATATAAGACAAACAAATCTACTACTTTGTGGATTTAAGCTTCATTTCTATTCTTTCCCACAGTTAACTAAAATTAACAAAAAAAATCTTGTTTTGTCCTGATGAAGGTCATAGCGACCAAAACATTGACAGTGACAGCTGAGGGTGTGCAGGACCTTTCCTTGTTTTCCAGTATACTGTATGCTCCACTGCCCTACGCACCTGTCGCCAACCTGTTGAGGTGTGCATTGGCCTTTTCCTATGAAGTTATGTAATTAATAAAACCTGTTTTCTATCACTTCAGTCTATGCATCAGCACCTTCCAGTCGTTCCAGCTCTCCACTCTCCACCAGAGACCAGACTCTGTTCTTCGGCGGCAGAGAGAGGCCCAAAGCAACAGGCGCGGTAAATATCACAACACACTGACATTTTGAGGACCCCACTTACATTTTGAGGACCCCTACTTTCGAAAGATGTTGCCCATGGACTGGCCTGTATGAAAATGAATAGCGTTTTCACTCAGGAATTACACTAGTTATCAAAAAATACAAAAAACATGCCTGTAGCATTAACAGAGACCCTTTAAGGTGTACTGTATCTTTTCTGCTCAATAATAACATAATGTGTCATTTATCTTTACATGTACAGTATACTGTTCATATACATTGTCGCTGACCCTTCCTTGCGTTCTGCTCCTAGGCTTGGGAAGGCCGGGCCTGCAGACAGCTTTACAGAGGGACATGGACCCCGTGTGGGGGCAGGGAAGGCGAATGGTGAAGATGGCAGTGTGGGGGCTGTCGGCGACCCTCGGAGCAGCCGTGTTTGCAGTGGCTCAAACCGCCATGGACTGGGGACCAGAGGCATTGCTGCAACTGTTCTGATGAGAGCTTGGGTGTAAACGGAATCTAGAAAGCACGCACACACACAGACACACACTCTCTCTTACCTCTGTTCCTCAATCCTCCTACATAAATATTTACATACACAAAGGCTTGAAGTTCCTGTCATTGCCTGTGAGAAAGGAGGAGGAAGAGGAGATAAGCGAGGAGGGTGGGGGAACTTGTGCCAAACAGGTTGTTGTCACTTATCCAGACTGAACATATGGAGACCACTACTCAGCCTCAGGGTGTGTGTGTGTGTGCGTGTGTGTGCATGCACGCAGGCATGCATCAGACCTATAAAACGTCTGACAGACATCCGTTCCACATTCGGGTTAATGCACCTGACATGCTTCTGATAATGGCCGTGTGCGCACTGCGTGCAAGCATGTGTTGAAATGCATGGGCCATCATCCGGGTACCATAATTAACTTCCATTTTGAGTTTTATGTTTATAACTTTATAACTAGGTAGGTTGGTAGGTACGTGTTTTCTTGACAGTTTGTAGGTGTGCAGGAGGTTTAGCTGAGAACACTACGTACCTACACAGTACCCACAGCCAGCACGATCACACCGGAACACAAATTATTCAGGAGCAGGGCTTTCCCGCTGAAAGCTTTTCAGTTGAGGGGGGAGAAAGGATAACAATGTAAGAATGACAGGGAGGGAAATAGAGGATAGCCATTTTTGACTGACTGTGTGGACCACTGGCATAACTTGATTCCGACAATTCCATCAATTGAGCCAGCTTCACATTGTGACTGGAAAAACAAACCGTTTTGGACAGATCGTTTTCCCCCCTCTCCCGTAGACGGAAAAGCTGTATGGATATGGATACGAACAATTGTCCCCATTTCACTATAGCCAGGAACATTACACACTACCATGGCACCGACACGTAATGCATGGTTGCATTGTGGTGAGTTTAGCAGAGAGTGCATTTTCAGATACTAACTAGTGTATCAGACTTGTTTTTCTGCAGCACTGGTGGCAGTCTTCTGTCCCGCATGCAGGGGAAACACTGGACTTTCTGAAATATTTAGCAGCTGGTGCACCGACAAGTCTGACATCCTCCCCTAACAACCATCAACAGTGTCGTGTGCCCTCGATGTTGCATACATTTTAATGTCTTTCCTATGATGGCATTAGAACAACAGAGCCAGGTTATTTTGATTCAAACAACTGAATGTGTACTGTATGGCACAGCAGCTTAATGTACTGTACGTGTGCAACCTCAATGTTCTATAGTACGTGGAAATTATTCACGCCTTTTATCACCAGCTCATCTTGACTCTGCTCACTTTACTTAATTTTCCATCTTCGGATCAGACCACATCAATAGAGCTGAGCAGTCCCTTCCTTTCATGACGTTGCCCGTGTTCCAGAAATGGATTTCTTGTTCATTTTCCTCATAGACTTTGAAAATGGTTAATAAAAAGACGATTACACGACTATCTCAATAGCAAGAAGAAAAAAAGTAAAAAAAAAAACGTAAAGGATACAACACTTTTTGTTTTTGTTTGATTTGATTCTCCCAAGACATTGTGTTTGTGATCATGATTTGTCATGACCCAAATTGTCTTTGTCCACGGCGTAATCGTCTTTATATAAATCATTTTTTGAAAAGTCTATGAGAAAAATGAAGGGGGAATCCATTTCTAGAACAAGGGTGACGTTATGAGGGGCGGGACTGCTCGTCTCTATTTAACTATAGTTCATATTGGCATAGAAGCCCCAGTGTGCTAAAACAATGCTATAGTTAAAGCTAATACTAACACTGTTTGGAGATTATCATATTCACTTCAGTCCAACAAAATCACTTTCTGACAGCAGGTGATGGGTCCATCTAAACAGACAATACCTCATTTCATAGCCCTAATTGTCTACTTTAATATGAAGGGGGAAATATACAGTATATATTTTTCTGATATTGTTGGGTCTCACAAAATTTATACATTTTTCCATCTTCATGCAGACACATACCATAATTGGTTACCAATCACTATTCTGCAGTGTTTTGGCATGCAGCGGAAAAGTGCCTTAATATGTAGGAGAAAAAAACCTTTGAAGACGAGGTATACAGTAAGCATATCCATACGAGTGACACATGTACCGAATAGCTGGCGCCCTCCTCTCCCTATGGCAATTTGTCTGTCCTCTGTACCCTTGTGTACACTTAAATTATGAAAAATGTATAGTTTTCCACTGGCGTCTAGCAACAGCAGCTGTCAACATGTGTTTCATGGCTGCATGCCACACTTCTTCTCTACTTCTTAATGGCCTCTATGTTGTCATATTGACAGAACAAGTTGTGTTGTATTTACACCCATTTGCTTTAGGTTGCTGTGCACAATTTCCATTTCTAATTCATGTTAAAGACTATGTGGACACATACAGAATTACCCAACCCGATGTAAATTAATTGAGATACTCATATTTCTCAAACAGGACAACTCATAATAATCTTTAATAATCAATAATCTTTGCTCTGAGAATGCTGAGGGTATAATCAGCTGATTAGGCTGTAAGGCTGGGAATCTGCTGGAGAAGACCTGTAAAAGAAGTGCTAGGCACTGTTTTGTCCTACATTTCCTATGGAAAGATATCTCTGTCAGCACTCTTGACCCAAAGCAGGGACCTGACCTTAGCAGAAAGCACCAAAACTTTTCTAATGCAGAAACAATTACTGCTTTGAAAATCAGCAATCAACCAATGTCACTCTAGGGCTCCACCAAACAATAGAAGTGAAGCAGAGGAGGACTTTAAGCTTTATTGTGGATAATAACAGGCCAGTATTGGGCACTAAAAAGTGGTACATCAATGACTTGAAACCTGCAAAGGGAGCTTAATGCTTTGTTATGGATATTTATTATTTGCTATTATGTCTTTATTGGGCTATATCTGGGCAAAAATGTGATTGGCTATTTATTTGATTGAAGATAATTGTTTATGCTTTTTATGCCAAATATTATGGGCAACATTGTGATTGCATCAGCACCTGTGAAAATTGTAAAAGGAAAAAAAAATCTGTCAAATGAATATGGGCTTGGCGCATTTAAAAATGCACTTACTCACTGGGAATGATGTGTGAGTTGATAATGTTAATTCCATTTATAACAGATTGCCTGCACGTGTTTTGTTCTAAAAATCTGATTTCTTCTCCTTGTATATTTATCTTGCACATCTTCTCAGTCAGAAAAAGGCTAAGACTGTAAGTTGTCCATATGCAGGGAAAGGACATGATCGATTGTGGTGAAAGAAACACAATTTAAGGTGCTACTGTGTAGCTGTTATAGTGCCATGTTCTGTATAGCACACATACACTCGAAGCACCTAATAGCCTGATATTGTTTTAGTTCAAGATACAGTTAAAAAGTTCAGGGTGACCAAGGAGGATTCTAGCTCGAGTCAATTTCTAGTTTAGTTTTTCAAATGACAATAAAGCATCACCTCGGGTGTTGCTGTTCACACCAAAAAGCATTGTACCTGTAAGATTGTATGTGCATTCTTTCTTGTCATTGTGATAATGGTAATGATTCAAAACAAACATCTTTGAACATTTCAACAGTTTTTTTTTTCTTTTTCTGTCGCACAGTTGTGATGGTACACTAAAAAAAGGTAGAATTTGTTTCACTAAACTGAATTTACGATATACTGGCTAGATGAATAAATTGTCTATTACACAAAGTCGTAATAAATTTCACGATAAAGAAAAAATGCTTTTTGTCTATTTTACTTTTCTAGAACACACAGATCAAAATAGCGATTGACTAGCTGTCCTGATTTTGGATGGTGTTCCTCTTGTAACTAAAAAAAAAAACTCCTGGGGCACGCCTCTGAGATGCATGCAGTCTGCATGTGTATTATGTAGCTGTCAGTTGTTTCTCAATTGCAATTTGCCACTAAAGCAGACCCCTTGGAGACCCATGGGGTTAGAAATGTGTCATCTGTGCACAGCATGCATACGTGATCAGTGTGTGTGTGTGTGTGTGTGTGAGTGTGAGAGAGAGAGAGTGGGCAGCACATCTGTCTCTTTGACCTCCAGGGAGGTTACTAGATGGTAGGGAACGAAGAAAGCGAGCGGGAGACGTGAAGCAGAAAGTCGAGGGTTAAACAGACAGAAGTGACTTAGCCCATTTTGTCGTGGCTAGATTCTAGTTTCTGACGCTACATTCTAGTCCCTGATGCTGGATTCTAATTTCTGACACTACATTCTAGTTTCCGACGTTAGATTCTAGTTTCTGGTACTACATTATAGTTAATGACTCTACATTCTAGTTTCTGGCACTAGATTCTAATTTCTGACACTAGATTCTAATTTTTCTGGAAAAAGATGTTTGTGTGTATTCTATATTTGCCTGTGGACCCCCATCTGACAACATGTTGTCCTAGGGATCCCCCAGAATCAAAGATTTGAGTTAAAAATGTTTGCTTCTGAATATATTCAAAGATATACACCACATTTTCATGATTTTTCAAAAATAGCAGAACTACAAGCTCATAGCGCGCCACTCGGTGGCGCGCTATGAGCTTGTAGATCTGCTATTTTTCAATGGCTAAAGCATAGCACCAGCACCCGTTTCAGTACAGCAAGGGTTAGAGGAAGCGGTGGAGGATTAGGCGAGCGAAGGAAGAATAGAGGCGAGCGATGGCGGTGCAGAGTATAGAGGGGTTAGTGCATTGTGTGAAAATACCATCCATCTGGAGGACGTTTCTTTTTTTTTACGGGGGGAATTACGGAGAGAGCCGAGATCATCAGAATCTCTACTCTCATGTCCAGTAACTTGAGTATTTATAATGAGGTCTAATTAGGGTTGAGAGCAGGTGTAGTGGGGGTGGTTCTGGGATGCCAGAATTTACCCCCCGGGCCTTATGAGGGTGTCATGGGTCAAAATTAACAGAACATCTGCAGTGGTTACCCTGTTAAAAAAAAGAAAAGAAAAGAAGAAACATGCCCCACTTACACCTGCTCAGCTTCCTTTTGAATCTCACATTTGGACGTGGGCATAGGCGACTCACACTTGATTTTTAATCTGTAAGTTAAATGATGGTATGCTAAATGTACTGAAGTAAAACTATGTGTTTGCTTTCAAAATTTAGTACAATAAAAGTAGGCCTAAGTAAGTACCTCAAACGTAGTACTTCAGTTAAAGGACCCCTTCTCAACATATCTTCATATACTGTAGGTCCTTACTAATAATGTATATGAAAATATCACTTTTTCCCTACTCTGTCTGTGACATCATCATCATGCTTATAGAAATGGTAGGGTTTTTTAGACCAAATATGAGCCCCCCCACAACTATATGACATAATTATATATATAGTTTACACAGCAACAACACCTCTCTTTCTGTCGACCCTTCACAATAAACGCTACACATTGTACCAACGTTATTTACAGGAAATACACTAGGTGTAACTTTACATCATTGGAAAGAACATATTAGTGAGAGAGAGACTGTCAGTCAGATTGAGGCACCCTGAGGGTGGAAGCCTGTTTCAATTGAAACTGGTGAAAACAGCAAAGGCCTCCTATTCCTATAACTATCAAGATATTGTTGTACAAAAAAACAATTTCCAACTCATTGGATGGCAGCATCCACCAACCCTAACCATACCAAAGAGAATGTGAACGGATGATATTGTTAATGTGTTATGTACTGTGCTTGATGTGAACGTCCTTTAACTTTAGACCAAATTTAAACAAAGTCTAAAAATGATGCCATTAAAAAGGAAAACAGTTTCTTTGTGTGAGTAAACCTGTGAACAGTGACACATTTTCACTAGCTGGTATGGTCCTTTACTGTGTAAAAACAAACAATAACCCACCTCTTCCCTTAATTATAGTGCTCTGCATGAGGCATTTATAATGACAACACTGCATGAGACCTGTGTGTGTGTGTGTGTGTGTGTGTGTGTGTGTGTGTGTGTGTGTGTGTGTGTGTGTGTGTGTGTGTGTGTGTGTGTGTGTCCGTGTACTTTAAGTGTGTACGCGTGTGTGCATCCGCACACACATGCGTGCATGTGTATGCGTGGGTGTGTCTGAAAATGACAATGAGGGATGCAATGGGGGAAACGAATTACATCATTATATCATTACACTACGACCAGTGTGTGTGGACAGTGCACACATCGAAACATACTGTGTGACATGTTGTCAGCTCTATACAACAAACATTAGCTTATACACTGCAGTCCAGCTGCAGCATAAGTGGACTGGCATCCGGATCTGGGACTGAAATGTCTCTAAACGGACATAGTGATTTAGATTTATTTTTTGTTTTACATGCAATTATACATTTCAATTAAAGGTATAGCAAGTGATTTCACTTGATTCAAATATTGTTATTTGAATAGAGAGTGGTGACCAGGAGTTCCTCCCTATCTCCAGTGAGCCCCTGGGGCCAAAAAACCCTAGTTTCAGTTTGGGCTTTGGGATAAAAGCCTTTCGTCCAATCAGGATCAAATGGGGGTGGTCCTTGGTGTATGTGTTGTACTTCCCTTCACTGTAGAGTGTGTGCATGTGCACATCATGCTACCTGGGCGAGGACAGAAGGTTTTCCAAATCACCCAAATCACTTACTATACCTTTAAATGTTGGCATTTTATTCTGGAAACGGTCTGCCTGGTAGTGCATACTGCAGTGCTTACCAGGAGTCAGAGGGGCAGGACTGGAGCATGTGCTAGTTCTGTAGACAGAAGTACATGCAGAACCCAACCCAACCCCAAACAACTCCAATCATCTAGTACAGGGGTTTTCAACAGGTGGTCCGGGGACCACCAGTGGTCCTTGAGAGGGTTCCAGGTGGTCACCAGGCTAAATGATGGAAAGTTGGGTAACCAGATGTAACTATTGAGAATGTAAAATTCATTTTCACACTCAAGAGTTAAAATAATCACCATCTGAATTAGCACCACTTAATTAAGAAGCCTACACTGTTTTGTTTGCAAAATCCATCCTGGAATTGTGGACAAAACCAAAAGAATTCTTTAGTTTTAGGTCTTTGGAATGAAATTGTCATAAAATGGTGGTCCGTGGCTCAAATGCTGAATAAATGGTAGTCCCTGAAGTCAAAAAGGTTGAAAACCCCTGATGTAGTACCAGTGTACCTCCCACTTACAAAACAAACATGGGTATAAATCAATACTCCTTCTACAGCATTGACACCCAAGTCTACAATGTCCTGTTCCTCAAAAAATGAAAATCACTAGTGTCCTTTAAAGCATTCCCGAAAATCCACATTTCAGGAGTCCAAATGACAGCTCTTCCCTTGTTCAAGTTTTCAAGCCTTCCCTAAAACTCCCTGGCCAATGCTTTTCATGTCCTAATCTCTTAACCCTCCTCGCTCACAAGCTGGGAAATAAACTCCCACTTTAAGTCAGAACTGCAGACTCACTTAACCAATTTTCCGCCGCAGACTGAAAACTCACCTCTTCAGACTCCACCACCACTAGCACCTATCTCTCCTTGAATCTCTTCTGATCTTTTGACTTTAATTACATGACTATTTACATTATTTGTTGGGGTACATACTTCTCTGCTTGATCTCGCACTTGTAAGCCTAAATCTGCCATATTATGACAGATTGAATTCTGGTTCTGGTATGAATATGGATGTCAATCATCCATACATCATCCATATTTCCTGTTTCAAGTACAAACTGTGATGACAGGAATGGCAGAAATATATTTGCCAATATCTGTAATATTGCCTCAAACATGACAGAGCAACAAAAAATGAAACAAAACAAGATGGTGTGGACAGACCTCCCTGTTTATCTCTTGAGTCATGTTGCTGACATCACTCTGCCCAAAGAAAGAGGACAGTAGATCTGAATTGACAAAATGTGAATAACAATATGGGGGAAAATATTCAGGAATTTTCTTGCAAGACTAACCATGGACAGACACTCTGACAGTCTTCTCCCATAGGATAAAACACAAGAAAAATATTTTCCCCTTTGTGAAATTTCCTCTCCCATTCCCAGTTCATATCACCACGAAGTCCTCCTCCATAACTGCCTGTTTCTGTGACCAAAGCATCTCTTTGTTTTTTGAAGGAAATTTGGATTGGTGTAGAAATGTATATTCTTAGAGATATTCTCCTTTGCAGCCATATCTGCCCTGGTGCAGTTCAGTTGATAGTAGAGTAGCTTCGGGGAATTAACCAAAATTATATAGAAAGCGAACATCTAACCCACTCATAAAGGATAATCAATTCATGGAGAAGCATTTTTTTGTCTGTGAAATGACTTATGTTTTCTTTTTCTTGGCCGTGCTAATGAATCAACACGATGCAATTTGAATAGATTTTTTTTAATAATCTATTAAATCAAGACTGACTGACCACTATTACACCTCTATTATACAATACTTTCTTGTGCAACACGGTGGCAAAAATAGCTCTGCTATTTTCACTATTGATTTACAATCATCCCCATGCTGCCCTATAGGAGAGTTCTCTATTCTCCAGTGTGATGCTGGAGGCTATCAGTGCTGAGCACATTCCACTGCTCTGCTTTCTTAAACGTCTGAATGAAGAAGGGCGGAGATCTCATCTTTCATTTTTTAGCCCCTTACTCGTCAAGGTCAAAGTTCTATACTGTCAGTCACTTCCACCACATACCATACGTAATAATGTACCATATTATTGCATCTTGCATGGCTCTCTGAGAGAGTGAGAGAGAAAGACAGAGAGAGAGAGATTATACTCAAAAGCCTTAATCACGCCAAAGGGTCAAGACTGTTTTGACAATGTCCCTGCGGTGTGATATGTCTTGTTGCATGTTGACGCACAAAGCAATTCATTGCCTGGAATTCAATGGACCAAAACACACCAAAGGGTCACCAACTCACCATGCAAGCCTTGCAACCGTTTGGACCCAGAGAGTTGCACAGTGGCCCTTTGGTGTGAAAGGGCTCGGTCATCATATCATCTATTCTAGCTCATGTGCACATCACAGACAGTTTTTACATTGCCTGATTCAGATATTTGATATTTAGATATTTGATATATTTAACTGTCCCAAACACTTCCTATACAAACCCATAATAACATTCTCCATTTTTACCATGATAGAATCAAAACATCTGTATTTTTTCTGGTGTCTGATAATGTCCCCCTAATACAAGAGTGGGCTGTGCTTTTTTATTTATTTATTTTTAAAATATTGTTTTATTCTTTAGTGCCCAACGCCATTTTCCAAAACAATATTTTAAAAATAAATGAAAAGTGTAAATTAAATTACACTCCCCACACACATATTAGGAGGACAATATCAGTCACAAAAATAAGATTAGGTGTTTTCGTTAGTTATAATGGATTCATATGGGAATGGGAATTAAATGAATACTGAATTGAGTAGATGATAAAAGTTTTGAAAGTGAAATATCCCTTTAGTCACCTGGGTATGATGTTGCGAGACCCTAAACCCCAATGACCTTGGGATCCATCACACATAGTATGTTATAGACCAATTTATACTTTGCCTCACAGCAGGTTCCGACCAGATCGGCAAGCTCACAACACGCCACCGGCATGGCGTACTGTGATCTTGTCGATTGGCCATGTTTGGCGTGGGGCACCATCGTACGATGCAGTATAAAGCAGGCTCAGGAAACTCAACAGTAACAGTATACATGTTGGGTATCGGTGTGTGTGTGTGTGTGTGTGTGTGTGTGTGTGTGTGTGTGTGTGTGTGTGTGTGTGTGTGTGTGTGCGTGTGTGTGTGTGTGTGTGTGTGTGTGTGTGTGAGTGCGTGTGCATGTGCATGTGTGCACCTCTATAAGCAACTCTTTCAAGAAGCCAAAATGTACTTTTCACAGCTGTCGGGTAGAAACCTCATACGTATGTCCAAACTGTTACTTTTCAGGATTCAAACACAAAAATAGCAAAAATTACCAAGCTCAAAATACAGTGCTTGTAGACTGATTTCATCTGACTACTATTGTGTGACAACATTGCATGACAAAACAAACAAAATGAAAAGAAAGACAAAAAGTACATCTAATAATTACGGAGATAAGAGGTTTCTGCTTGACAGCAACTTTATACAGCAGCCGCACGCTGCGCAGCTCACCACGTCTACTCTTTGGGAAACAATAACTGCAAAGTCGATTTAAATTAATGTAATGCGTGTCATTCCTTCTCTGCACCTCCCCTGTGTCCCCTGACACTTTCCCTCTGCTGTATATTGTCGACTAAAGCAAAAAGAATAATGCCTTAAAACAATATACAGACTGATTACTGTCACAGTATTTTATGACACTCCTACTTTATTTGATAGTAGAGAGAGATACAGTATATAATGATCAGATACAGTAAGATCTGTGTGTGTGTGTGTGTGTGTGTGTGTGTGTGTGTGTGTGTGTGTGTGTGTGTGTGTGTGTGTGTGTGTGTGTGTGTGTGTGGGTGTGGGTGCGTATGTGTGTGTGTGGTGTGTGTGTGTGTGTGTGTTTGTGTGTGTATGCGTGTGTGAATGAAGGGGTGATAAAGAGATTACAACTTTTATACATGGAGAGGGGTAGCCGTGTGTATACAGTACATTGTGTGCAAGTTTGCATTTGTCTGTCTTTGTGTGAGCACATTTGTGAGTATTTGTGCATGTGAGTGAGTCCTTCTGCATGTGCATTTGTGCACGTGAGTGTGTGAGTGTGTGTGTGCCTGTGTGTGTGTGTGTGCACGCGTGTGTGCGTATGTGTGTCAAATTCCTACAAAGTCAGTGACATTTTGTCACTTCATGTGCCTTTGAACTGGTCAGAAATAGCAACAGTCACATATGTGATCGCTGGAAAAACAACTTAAGCTGATAGGCAATTCAAGACTTGCACCCCCCCCCCAATGACATAAGACTCAAATAGAGTTTGAACTAAATATCCTATCAGAAACTGTGACAGACTAATCACACACATGCATGTGCACGCGTGCACACGCACACACACACACACACACACACACACACACACACACACACACACACACACACACACACACACACACACACACACACACACACACACACACACACACTAACACAAGCACATCTAAAATGCACATGCAAAAAACAAATAAAATAAAAAGTAAAAACAGTCTTATTTTACAATACCTCAAATTTCTCTTTTGGGTCACAGGCTAAAGAGTTTTGGAAGCAGTGCTTAGGACACTGGATCTCAACCTGCGGTGATATTTATTCAAATGGTCAACATGGTTATGAACAAACAAATATTGCCCTCACTGATGAAACACCTGACATGTTTGTGATGGATTAGCCATCAGGTGTACAACAAGCAGTACAGTGTAAGGAGGAGGAGACAAATATGACACAAAGAAGAGTACATCATTTGGAGGATTTAATAACTTCACCAAAGGAGCTTCGCCAAAACACCCGACAACCCGAGATGTGAGGCCATCTGCTTGCATCCAAAATGTGAGATCACTTTAACTGTGTGCTCAATGTTCATTAGAAAAGTTGTTGGGTAACACTTTCTATGATCCCTACATTTATAATGCATTATGAGAGCATTTATAGTGCATTATAAATGCATTCATAATGCCTCATAACTACACTCATAAACAGACATAATGCTTTGTGATGCACTATATCAGTAGTCATGAAACATTATAATGTCACTGTCATAATGAATTATAACAGCTTAAATTCCAAGGATTCTATGGATGTTCTTGAATACTTATGAAGACCACATCTATAATGCATGATGAGGGTTTATAATGCACTCTTGACTGACTGCTTATAATAGATTATGAAAACCTACACATGCAGTTCATCTGAACTGTAGTAATGACTTATGGCATGCTATAATGGCCTATTCATTATCATGAGTTATCATTGCATGGGTTAAGTAAAGTGACACACATGTATGCATTTATAATCATGCATAATTGATCATAAAGCGTCATTGTTGGGGCTAAGTAAAGTGTGATTCATTTGCTTGCATTTAAAAGAATCTATGCTGCATCTTGAGTGATTATTATGCAAGACAAATACAGTAAAATGTGTATGGTGGGAATTTATGGACAAGAGACCAAATACATTTGTCACATTTATTTTGACAATTTCAATTTGAAAATAGCTGGAAACACCAAGGCCAATTCAAAAATGGGTGGCAATCCCAAGTAGAAAAAAACAAACAAACAACAAAACACACTACCCATAAAAGGACAACTTTTTTTTGTTTTTCAGCCAAGGTTAATTATGTACGTTAGAGAAAAGATGCATGTTAATTTTTCCTTTCGCCGTTTTTAATTTTACTGATTTTAGACTATATATATTTTACTGATTTAGACTATATTATGGAGATTTTTATTACCTACTATAGTCCTAATAAATTAACTGGCTACAAGAGTTCAAAGGACATGGGCCTTGGTTGAAAAACAAAAAACAAAGTTGTCCTTTTATGGGTAGTGTGTTTTGTTGTTTGTTTGTTTTTTCTGCTTGGGATTGCCACCCATTTTTGAATTGGCCTTGGTGTTTCCAGCTATTTTCAAATTGAAATTGTCAAAATAAATGTGACAAATGTATTTGGTCTCTTGTCCATAAATTCCCACCATACACATTTTACTGTATTTGTCTTGCATAATAATCACTCAAGATGCAGCATAGATTCTTTTAAATGCAAGCAAATGAATCACACTTTACTTAGCCCCAACAATGACGCTTTATGATCAATTATGCATGATTATAAATGCATACATGTGTGCCACTTTACTTAACCCATGCAATGATAACTCATGATAATGAATGGGCCATTATAGCATGCCATAAGTCATTACTACAGTTCAGATGAACTGCATGTGTAGGTTTTCATAATCTATTATAAGCAGTCAGTCAAGAGTGCATTATAAACCCTCATTATGCATTATAGATGTGGTCTTCATAAGTATTCAAGAACATCCATAGAATCCTTGGAATTTAAGCTGTTATAATTCATTATGACAGTGACATTATAATGTTTCATGACTACTGATATAGTGCATCACAAAGCATTATGTCTGTTTATGAGTGTAGTTATGAGGCATTATGAATGCATTTATAATGCACTATAAATGCTCTCATAATGCATTATAAATGTAGGGATCATAGAAAGTGTTCATTAGAAAAGTTGTTGTTCTCAAAAACATGTGGCGAAGAGTTATTCAGAATATCTTGTTGTGTTGATACATCCAGTCGACTACATTCAAATCCAGTCGTCCGTCATTTTTGCTCTTTTGCACCAGTTGCAGGACAGGCGATGAACGCCACGCTGGGAAATACCACTGACTGTGATGCCACCCCCCATCTCGCGCTACAAAATGCGATCAACTGTATCCAGATCCTGGGTCTCCCCATCAACATCTACGTCCTGTGGCTGATACTGAGTGGAGCTGGTGGGACCATAGCCTCAGAGTTCTTCTATCTCAACCTGACTGCATCCGTGACCGTCTTCTGCCCCCAGGCTGTCTTTTTCCTTGCATGGCTCTACACAGGCAACCGTATTATACGGAGCGTTTCACAGTTTCTTCTTATTTTGTTCCTCTTCTCTGTCCCATCGTTCCAGTGTTGTATCTGTGTGGAGCGTTACCTAGCAGTGGTCCACCCTGTGGTATTTCTCAGATACAAAGCTCTTCGGTACAGGGTGGGTTGCTGCTGCGTTGTCTGGCTGATGGTGGTTGTATTCAGTTTGCTGAGGTTTTGGGCAAAATTGATGTATTATTATGTTATTATGTTGTTGGGATTTTACAGTGTGTACATTACTGTGGTGTCTTTCTGCTGCCTCTCGGTCCTCAGAGCTCTGAAACGGCCTGGACCAGGAGAAGGACAGAGGAACAGTGGGGAAGGAAATGACATGAAGAGCAGAGCTTTTAAAATCATTCTGATCAGCTTGATAGCAATGCTACTGGCTATACTGAGTTTTATTCCCTTCCTTCTGTCTGTACTGCATCTTGAATGCAATTACATTGCTACGGATATCACATATGGAATTGGCATTATGTCAGTGTATGTTCATCCTTTGCTCTACATCCACAAAGCAGGGAAACTGCCTTGCTTCAAGGGGCTCTGAAAGCAGAACCTATACCACAGCTGTCTGGGTTGTAACATTATATTTTAAATCCAATCTTAGAGAAAGTTAAATCATCAGTTTTATGTTGTTTATTGAAATAGAAGATTGTAGAAAATGTCGCTATTATTATTGTGTCTTTATTCATTCAGATTCAAATGTGTTGTTATGATGAACATAAAAAACATTAGAAATAATGTAATAGAGAAGGAAAGAATGGGTTTTGTATTAGAAAAAACGAATGTAAAATATATTTTTTCTTGTTTTCTCTTCATCTTGCAGAAGATATTATTTATGGATAAGCACTGTGATTCAGCACCTATTACTTATTGGTTATTGAATATGGACCGTTTGTGTGATTTTGTTGGATATATACCGATACATTTATGATGATGATTTTGTAAGTTGATTCATTGTACACAAAGGACCGAAATAAACAATAAATTCACTCAAATCTGGGCAGGAATCCATTTGGGTGTTTCCCCCTTGAGGCTGGGAATACTGTATACTTTGCAGCATAATTTTATTTTTTCAGAAACCTTTGGACAGGCTTTGCAGTCCTTATCAGAATTGAAGTCGGGCCGGAATGGGTTAATACATCAATTAATTAATCATGTGTGTAATCATATCGTTATTAATGGTTATATACTGCAGGTGATTTACGTTTAAATATGGGTATATAGTGTGTAGAGTTTAGTATAGCATCTAGGCAGGGTGTCCACCTTAGACATGCTGACACCAGTTATTAGCATTTCATTTCCTAATGGTGTCTGACAAATCCAGGGGCATTAAGGCCATTAGACAGACTAGGCAGTTGCACGGGGCGCCATCGGGGGGGTTCTAAACCACTGTCCAGTGGTGTAGAAACACCACTGGACAGATCAATATCCACTGTATCAATTATTTTACCTGTGCATGAACTACTTTTAAGTAATTAATTAACTTTTATACAGTAATGATGTGACTGAACATGAAGTAATAGAGGACAATAAAGCTCTAGTGAAGAGGACTTGTTGCTATCTGTTGGCTGACACATAAAGAAACCCAAAGCAGCTCATTTTGTAGACAAACACTGGACCAATTATCAAAGATTATTACTGTTGAAGAGAAACTATGAAGCTTCCCAATGTATGAGCCTGTACTTTGGAGTTTTCCTCAGAGGACAACAAATGCACACAAGGTAATATCCCAGTAAAAAGTAAAACAACACTTTCCCTGCCCAAAACGGCAACAGACTGAATGTAAACACCTTCAGCCACTCAACGCAGCAGCAACCCACCCTGTACCGAAGAGCTTTGTACCTGAGAAATACCACAGGGTGGACCATGGCTAGGTAACGCTCCACACAGATACAACCCTGGAACGATGGGACAGAGAAGAGGAACAAAAAAGCAAAAAGTAACAAACTGGAAAGGAGCCAGTTTAGGTGATTCAGGTTAGGATGCCTCTCGAGCATCTCCCGAGGGAGGTCCTCAATGCGAGGGAGGAGACCCCGGGGCCGGCCAAGGCTCAGATGGAGGGATTAAATCGACTCACTGGCCTTGAGCCTTCGGGATCCCCCAGGACGAAGTCGCTAATGTTGCTCTGGTCAGGGAACGCTGTTGCCCTGTGACCCGACAAAAGATAAGCGGTTGAAGATAGATGGATGGATGAGAGGAAACATATTTGAAAGTGCACTAGGCCCCTTCACCAGGGTATTCAAATGTGGGTAGATTAATCAAACCAGGCAGGTAAAATAAAGGCCACAATGGTGCTGGACAAACAAATTTCTGTCACGTTGTTGTGACATGAGGCTGATATGGGCAGGTGTACAACACGCCTTGCAGTGGAAGGAGGAGGAGGCGGAGTGGGTGTAAATAGTTAGTGGAGACAAAGCAGAGAGTGCAAGTACATCATTGAGGATTTACTGTCTACAGTCTGCAGAAGCTACTTCACCAAAACACCAAACACAGGGATCTGAGACTCCTCTGCTGGCATCGAAAACGTAAGATCACTTTGTCCTTGTGTTCATTAGAACAGTTGTTGTCTTTTAGAAAAACTGCATTCGAATCCATCCTCGGTCATGTTTTGCTCTTCTGTACCAGTTGCAGGGTAAACACAGAGTCTTAAGATGAATGACACGCTGGGAAATGCCACCGACTGCTCAGTTTCCTCATACGTCACCCAACTCACCATACAAATTGCTTTCAACTGTATCCTGACCCTGGGTCTCCCCATCAACATCTACGTCCTGCGGCTGATACTGAGTGGAGCTGGTGGGACGATAGCCTCAGAGTTCTTCTATCTCAACCTGACTGTATCCGTGACTGTCTTTTGCCTGACGCCTGTCTTTTCCATTGCATGGCTCTTCACAGGCAACTCTATTACACAAAACATTTGGCACTTTTTGCTTTTTTTGTTCCTCTTCTCTGTCCCAGCGTTCCAGTGTTGTATCTGTGTGGAGCGTTACCTAGCTGTGGTCCACCCTGTGGTATTTCTCAGGTACAAATCTCTTCGGTACAGGCTGGCTTGCTGCTGCGTTGTCTGGCTGATGGTGCTTGTATTCAGTTTGCTGAGGTTTTGGGCAAAATCAATGTATTATTATGCTGTAATGGGATATTACCTTGTGTGCATTTCTGTGGTGTCTTTCTGCTGCCTCTCGGTCCTCAGAGCTCTGAAACGGCCTGGACCAGGAGAAGGACAGAGGAACAGTGGGGAGGGAAATGACATGAAGAGCAGAGCTTTTAAAATCATTCTGATCAGCTTGATAGTAATGGTACTGACTATACTGAGTTTTATTCCCTTCCTTCTGTCCGTACTGCATCTTGAATGCAATTACATTGCTACGGATATCACATATGGAATTGGCATTATGTCGGTGTATGTTCATCCTTTGCTCTACATCCACAAAGCAGGGAAACTGCCTTGCTTCAAGGGGCTCTGAAAGCAGAACCTTTACCACAGCTGTCTGGGTTGTAACATTATATTTTAAATCCAATCTTAGAGAAAGTTAAATCATTAGTTTTGTTATGTTGTTTATTGAAATACTCATGGTAGAGAAAATTGTACAAAATGTCGCAATTATTATTGTGTCTGTATTCATTCAGATTCAAATGTGTTGTTATGGTGAACATAAAAACATTAGAAATGATGTATTAGAGAATAATGGGTAATGCGTGGCTGAAGGTGTTTATATTCAGTCTGTTGTGGTTTTGGGCAGGGAAAGTGGTGTTTTACTTTTTACTGGGATATTACCTTGTGTGCATTTCTGTGGTGTCTTTCTGCTGCCTCTCGGTGCTCAGAGCTCTGAAACGGCCTGGACCAGGAGAAGGACAGAGGAACAGTGGGGAGGGAAATGACATGAAGAGCAGGGCTTTTAAAATAATTCTGATCACATATGTAATTGCCCTCAAGACAGTGTATGTTCATCCTTTGCTCTACATCACTGGTGTCAAACATACGGCCCGCGGGCCGGATGCGGCCCGCGCAATGATTTAATCCGGCCCCAGGCTTGTAGAGCAAAAATGTCTGAGTCTATCAAAAAAAAGTCTCTAGCACGTTCCTATCAAAAGTTATGGTCGTTTAAAGAAATGCTTCTGAGTTGTCTTCTCTGAGCACTAGTCTGTAGCTTCACAGCTGAGAGTGCTTAATTGATTGGAATGTTGACTCGCAGAGAGTGGAGGGGGGAGGGGAGGAGGGGGGGGGGGGTGTACTGGCACTGCAAAGTGAGAACTATACTTCAGCAGTAACCTGACTCCGTTAGATGGGGCAGCAGAGAGAAAAGTATTCCCTTCTCCTCTCTCTGCTGCCCCATCTGGCGGAGTCAGGTTACTTCACCAGTATAAGGGTCTATAACTGAGGGATCATTCAGATCACAACTTGGCTATTTAAATATAAATACGGGTAATAATAATAATCCAATTCAGAGTTTAAAAAAATATACTGCATTTTAGAAGCATTATTGTTATTCATCATGTTATATTGTTATTCATCATTATTTTTTAATTTGATGATCCATCACTTCAATAAAAAGCAGGTCTGCATAATTCCATGGGTTGTGTAGCCATTTCCAAATTTCAGCTAAGACATTTGAAATTTAATTTTTTGTATTTTTGAATGGTTTATTGGCGCACTATAAATAAAAATAGCATCTCCCATAGCAAATGTCTTAATCTAGGCTAAAAATATAAAACCAATAATGAAAGTCATTAATAACTATTAATAGCTACTCTTAATAATAAACTTGATTGTGTGATATACTGTAGCGTAGGGTTACGGCTGTGTACGTAAACATGCGTGTGCATGCTTGCAGTCTGTGACTGGTCTGTGACTGGCACCATGGCGTGACTGGCACCGCGGCATGACTGGCACTGCGGTGCTCCGGCCCCCATGAAGTCACATTAAGTCCAATGCGGCCCCCACCCCAAAATGAGTTTGACACCCCTGCTCTACATCCACAAAGCAGGGAAACTACCTTGCTTCAAGGGGCTCTGAAAGCAGAATAGTTCCCTTACCAGACCTGTCTGTGTAACATTATATTTTAAATATAATCTTTGAGACACTTACTTAAATCATCATCTGTGTTAAGTTGCTGTTTATAGAAATACTCATGGTAGAGAAAAGTGTAGTGTAGAAAATTACATCTTAATCTTATTATTATGATGATGATTATTATTGTTATTATTGTGTCTTTAGTGATTCAAATGACAAAACCTGCAATGCACAAGATGATCATGATTGCAGGTGATTTAATGGCACTATCTGAAATGATTGATATTAAAAATGTTTTTTAATTATTTTTTAATCTGTTCGGTTACCTTGAATCAACTAATCCAATGTTCTTAAAGTAATGCTGATGAAGTATGCAGATATGATAGATAAGCATTGCATTTCAGCCTATTTTTTCTGTCTGTTGGTTGCATATGTACATTCATGATGATGATTTTGATGACAAAGTCATGAAATAATGGTAATACATATACCATTCATTCACAGGCATATTAATGAAATATATCATTCATTCATCAGGTGTGTAATCAAATATTTATTTAATGGTTCTAGATTGTAGGGGGTTTTAAGTTTAAACACTGATGTGGTCAATAATTCGCTTCTTTTAAAAGTTTAAAGTTTAGTATAGGGTGTCCACCAACATATGGTCTGGCACCAGTTATTAGCATTATCTTTACCATTGCTGTATGACGACTCAATATCCACTGTGTGAAGTACTTCACCTGTCCATGAACTTTTAATTCACCAATTTGTTAATATTCATACAATTATGACTGTGGTGGAACATGGATCAACAGATGAAAATAAAGCTCTAATGAGAAAAACACTCTGCTGTCTGTGTCTAAATCATACAGGAAAGCAAATTACAACTAACGTAACAAACAAGTTCATTATGTAGGCAAATACTGAACTAATTATCTTAGGAAACATTATTGAAGGGAACCTCTAGAGCTTATTGTATGAGACAATAAAAGGTGCTCCTTGGAGCACACCTGCACCAGGCTGGTAGGCTCAGGTTGCAGCAGAAGTATACAAGGAGACTGTGGGGGAAATCACATTGCTATAGTCAGAAGAGAAAACATGCACTTTAGAGGCCCTCTCACCAAGGTATTCAAATGTGGTTTAGATTCATTCATCAACTCTCAACCCAGGCAAGGAAAATAAATGCCACAATGCTACTGGACAAACAAATTACTGTCACATGAGGTTGCCCGACCGAGGGCCCTCGCTGACGAAGCCCTGTCAAAGTTTGGATAACAACTGTCAAAGTGATAAATAGAAAGTATTTCCATGAAATAGATATGATGAAGAATATGAAAATTATAATATAGCCAGGTGTACAACTTGCAACACAGTGGAAGGAGGATCAGGAGATGGGAATGGTTAGTGGAAACACAGCAGAGTGTGCCTAATGTGGATGGTTTTCTATCGGGAAAGTGACTGTCTGCAGAAGGAACTTCACCAAAACACCAACTCAACAAGATCTGAGACCCCTCTCCTGTCATACAAAACGTGAGATCACTTTGACTTCATTCAGATTAGTTGAATAGTTGTTGTCTTTTAGAAGTATGTTGCGAGGACTAATTTAGAATGTTTTGTAGTGTCATGTCATTGTTGTTGATTGAGTCACCTGCATTTAAATCCAGCCGTCATGTTTTGCTCTTCTGTACCAGTTGCGAGGCAGACACTGATTCTTAAGATGAACGACATGCTGGAAAATGCCACCAACTTCTCCAGTGACATTCCTGACAGCACCCGACTTGCACTACAAATTGCAATCAACTGTATCCTGATCCTGGGTCTCCCCATCAACATCTACGTCTTGTGGCTGATACTGAGTGGAGCTGGTGGGACGATAGCCTCAGAGTTCTTCTATCTCAACCTGACTGCATCCGTGACCGTCTTTTGCCTGACGTCTGTCCTTGCATTTCCATTCCTCTTCACAGGCAACTGTATTTTACAGGGCCTTTTGACCTTTTTGTTTTTTTTGTTCCTCTTCTCTATCCCATCGTTCCAGTGTTGTATCTGTGTGGAGCGTTACCTAGCCGTGGTCCACCCTGTGGTATTTCTCAGGTACAAAGCTCTTCGGTACAGGGTGGGTTGCTGTTGTGTTGAGTGGCTGAAGGCGTTTATATTCAGTCTGTTGTGGTTTTGTTCAGGAACTGTGTTGTTTTACTTTTTACTGGGATATTACTTTGTGTGCATTTCTGTGGTGTCTTTCTGCTGCCTCTCGGTGCTCAGAGCTCTGAAACAGCCTGGACCAGGAGAAGGACAGAGGAACAGTGGGGAGGGAAATGACATGAAGAGCAGGGCCTTTAAAATCATTCTGATCAGCTTGATAGTAATGCTACTGACTATAGTGAGCTTTATTCCCTTTTGTCTGGCTACACTAATGCACTATTCCACCTCCATGATTGCTTTGGTTATCACATATGCAATTGGCATTAAGACAGTGTATGTTCATCCTTTGCTCTACATCCACAAAGCAGGGAAGCTGCCTTGCTTCAAGAGGCTCTGAAAGCAGAATAGATTCTTTAACCAGACGTGTCTGTGTGTAACATTATATTTCAAATATAATGTTTGAGAAACATACACAAATCATCTGCTGTATTATGTTGTTGTTTATAGAAATACCTATGGAAGAGAAAACTAGACTATTTAGAACATTACAATATTATTGTTGTTGTTGTTGTTGTTGTTATGTCTTTATTAATTCAAATGACAAAAGCTGCAGTGCTCAAGCTGACCATTATTGCGGGTGAATTAGCACCACTATTCGAAATTATTGGATTTGAAACATCAGTTACCTTTAATTGATTAACCCATTGTTCATAAAATCATGCACAATCAAATGTGTTGGAATGGTGTATTAAAACACATTAGAAATAATGTATAAGAGAAGGAAGGTATCATTAGAAATAACCAATGTAAAATCTCTTTCAGTTTGGTGAGGTAAACTATGGAATATTAATGGTGAATTGAAATTGTGTTGAAAGATAGGGGAGATTTTAAAAAGACTAATAATAATCAGGATTTTGAGTAAATTATCTTCTCTTGTTTTCTCTTTATCTTGCAGAACATATTATTTAGGCTAGTCAAGGAATAACCATTGTGTTTCCGCCTTCTCCTTTTTTCCCGGATGTTTGGATTGTGTATGTTGGATATGATGATGGTGATACATACACCATTCATTCACCTGCTTAATGAATTAATCATTCAAATCATTCATTCATCAGGTGTGTAATCAACTATTTATTCATGTTAATGGACTGTAGGTGAAATAAGTTTAAACTTTGACATGGTCTAAAATTAACTCCATTTTGATAGTTTAGTTACATATGGTGTCCACCAAGATTATGCTCTTGACAACAGTTATTAGCATTTCCTTGCTGTCTGACAGGTCAATATCCACTGTATCAACTATTTCACCTGTGCATGAACTACTTTTAATTAATTAATTCATTCATTCATTAATTAACTTTCATACAGTTATTATTGTGATGGAACATCACATATTATTGTGATGGAACAACACAGAGGAAAATAAAGTTCTAGTGAAGAGGACCTGTTGTTATCTGTTGTCTAAAACATACAGAAACCCAAAGAAGCTCATTTTATAGACAAACACTGGACTAATTATCACATAGATTATTACTGTTGAAGAAAAACTCTGGAGCTTCCCAATGTATGAGTGCCCCTGTTGTCCCCTGACAACAGGGGAATACTTGTGCATACGCACTGAGCAAGAGTGCAGCATATCTGGCCTTTATGGATACCCTATGGGGTCCTGAATGAGGCACCTGTGGGGATTCCCTAGTCTTACTGGTGGGAACAATGACACACGTGAGCAATGATAGAGATACTTGGGTTGGCGTGAATGGGAGGAACAGTCTCCCGGATCTTAACCCTTGATATTGGACTCTGGTGCTAGTCATGGATTGACCATAACAAACATCATGTACTGTACAAGCATAACACCATGTTCAAGCATGGGCCCTGACCAAAGGTCAATGATCGATTTTCTTAATCAGGTCAGCTGATCTGAGGCTGTATGTTTTGGATACTCAGGTGAAGAGAGTGGCTGAACTGTCCACTGATCAACACCTGATCAGTTGACAGCATGTCACTACCATGACTGAAAGAATAAGGTTGCGGATACAGGTGGCTGAAATGTTTTTTCTCCAATGGGCGGCTGGCAGGGTGAGATAGGGTGAGTTCAGAGAACGTCTCACCTTATATCTCTAAGCACTTGGAAAGGAGCCAGTTTAGGTGATTCAGTTAGGATGCCTCTTGAGCATCTCCCGAGGGAGGTCCTCAATGCGAGGGAGGAGACCCCGGGGCCGGCCAATTCTAAGATGGAGGGATTAAATCGACTCGCTGGCCTTGAGCCTTCGGGATCCCCCAGAAGGAAGTCACTAATGTTGCTCAGGTCAGGGAACGCTGTTACCCTGTGACCCGACAAAAGATAAGCGGTTGAAGATAGATGGATGGATGAGAGGAAACATATTTGAAAGTGCACTAGGCCCCTTCACCAGGGTATTCAAATGTGGGGTAGATTAATCAACTATCAAACCAGGCAGGTAAAATAAAGGCCACAATGGTGCTGGACAAACAAATTTCTGTCACGTTGTTGTGACATGAGGCTGATATGGGCAGGTGTACAACACGCCTTGCAGTGGAAGGAGGAGGAGGCGGAGTGGGTGTAAATAGTTAGTGGAGACAAAGCAGAGAGTGCAAGTACATCATTGAGGATTTACTGTCTACAGTCTGCAGAAGCTACTTCACCAAAACACCAAAGACAGGGATCTGAGACTCCTCTGCTGGCATCGAAAACGTGAGATCACTTTGTTCTTGTGTTCATTAGAACAGTTGTTGTCTTTGAGAAAAATGAATATTGTGGGGATTGAAACAACCTGCATTCAAATCCATCCTCAGTCATGTTTTGCTCTTCTTTACCAGTTGCAGGGTAAACACAGAGTCAAGATGAATGACACGCTGGGAAATGCCACCGACTGCTCCATTCCCTCAGACGACACCAAACTCGCAATACAAATTGCTTTCAACTGTATCCAGATCCTGGGTCTCCCCATCAACATCTACGTCCTGTGGCTGATACTGAGTGGAGCTGGAGGGACGATAGCCTCAGAGTTCTTCTATCTCAACCTGACTGTATCCGTGATCATCTTTTGCCTGGCGCCTGTCTTTTCCACTGCATGGCTCTTCACAGGCAACTGTATTTTACAGAACGTTTGTTACTTTTTAAATTTTTTGTTCCTCTTCTCTGTTCCATCGTTCCAGTGTTGTATCTGTGTGGAGCGTTACCTAGCAGTGGTCCACCCTGTGGTATTTCTCAGGTACAAAGCTCTTCGGTACAGGGTGGGTTGTTGCTGCGTTGAGTGGCTGAAGGCGTTTATATTCAGTCTGTTGTCGTTGGTGGCAGAAACTGTGTTGTTTTACTTTTTACTGGGATATTACCTTGTGTGCATTTCTGTGGTGTCTTTCTGCTGCCTCTCGGTCCTCAGAGCTCTGAAACGGCCTGGACCAGGAGAAGGACAGAGGAACAGTGGGGAGGGAAATGACATGAAGAGCAGAGCTTTTAAAATCATTCTGATCAGCTTGGTAGTAATGCTACTGACTATAGTGGGTTTTATTCCCCTTTGTCTGGCTACACTAAAGGAATATTCCATCCCCATGATTGCTACGGTTATCACATATGCAATGGCCCTCAAGACAGTGTATGTTCATCCTTTGCTCTACATCCACAAAGCAGGGAAACTGCCTTGCTTCAAGCGGATCTGAAAGCAGAATCTAGTTCCCTTACCAGACCCGTCTGTGTGTAACAACATATTTTAAATATAATGTTTGAGACACTTAAATCATCATCTGTGTTATGTTGTCGTTTATAGAAATACCCATGGTAGAGAAAAGTGCAGTGTAGAAAATTACATTGTTATTATTATGCTGATTATTATTGTTGTTGTTATTCTGTCTTTAGTGATTCAAATGACAAAGCCTGCAATGCACAAGATGATCACGACTGCAGGTGATTTAATGGCACTATCTGAAATTCTGAAATGATTGCTATTGAAAACACACACACACACACACACACACACACACACACACACACACACACACACACACACACACACACACACATATATATATATATATATATATATATATTGTCACATCTGGACTAAAAACCAACACAGGAGACAGAGAGTATGCCCGTAACAGAAAAGTTTATTTCTCCTTTTTAAGTTCACAATTCAGTGGAGAAGGAATGTATTCAACAGGGTAGTTAATAAATCAAATTATTCTCTGAGGGACAGGCAGTCTAAATAAGAGTTCATTAGGTATTTGTTCAGTTCATAACGGTAATTAAAGTCCTTCCCTAGAGCCTCACACACACGGGGGGGGGGGGGGGGGGGGGGGGGTTCCTCTGTGCCCCGAATAGATCCGTGAGTTGTGGATGGGAGCCGGTCCACAATAATTTCCTCCGCTTTATCAACTCAGGTAGAGGTTTAGTCAGTAGTGCATATGTGCCCGTGCATCTGCCTGGGGGGGGGAGAGAGAGAGAGAGACATTCAATACGGGTGTGATCCCAAATCCAACTGATTTATAGAGAGGAGGATAGTGATCGCTTACCGCCGCCGGAGCCACCCTTCACCTACAGAGAGCAGACACCGACTGAGTGAGGAGGGCAGGTATATGCACTCGGCAGGGGTCGGTGCGCGCAGCTGAGACAGTTCGGGCTGATTGATGATGCGCTTCGGAATGTATACGCCATCCATGACGTAACCGCGTCTGCCCCGACGTGGTCTGCCCTCCTCTGTCTGCCTCTGTGGGACAAGGTGGCACCTACCTGGGCGGCGGTCCCCCAGCGATCCGCCACAATATATATATATAAGTTTTTCTTCTTCTTTTTTTTTTTTACCTTGAATCAACTAAGCCACTGTTCATAAAGTAATGCAGATTCACATACGCTGATATGGTGTATATAAAACTTTACAAATAATGTATTAGAGAAGGAAGGCATCATTTAACAGGGTTATGTATTTATAAACATTTAAAAACAGAATAACTAATGTAAAAGCAAGATCTCAATCAGTTTAGTGAGTTCAACTACTGAATATCCTTAGTGTTGAATTGAAATAATGCAGATAGATTACAGGGAAACATTAAACAAGCCTTAAAACTAATAATCAGGATTATAATTTTAAGTAAATTATCTTATCTTGTTTTCTCTTAATATGGCAGAAGATATTATTTTTGGATCGTAAAGGATAGTCAAGGAATAAGCATTGCATTTCAGCCTATTTTCAGTCATTGATTTTGTGTATCTGTTGATGCAAATGTACATTCATGATGGTGATTTTGATGACAAAGTCATGAAATGATGGTAATACTGTCATGAAATGATGGTAATACTGTACCATTCATTTACAGGCATATTAATGGAATATTTCATTCATTCATCAGGTGTGTAATCAAATATTTATTTAATGGTTATAGATTGTAGGGGGATTTAAGTTTAAACACTGATGTGGTCATTAATTTGCTTCTTTTAAAAGTTTATAGTGTAGAGTTTAGTATAGGGTGTCCACCAACATATGTTACCGCACCTGATACTTTATGCCTCAAGGAGGCCAAGGTCAATTTTCTGTTTTTTACAGATTATTAAAGTATACAATGTAAGCTTTCATTTGATGCATCACTCAAGGAAATTGGAGCATTTTTGTAGGAGTTGTGAGCATTTAAATCTGGGTGTCCCAAAATAGGAAAACTGAGAAAAAGCCATTTGAAGTTTCAGAAAATGTTCACACCTACAGCAGAGTAGAAGTGGGTGTTAACAATGGGAGGTGCAGACAACGGTCACGGTCATCCACTCCACCCATAATGCCTCATTTAAACACCCTAACCACCCTCACAAACTGTAGGCTAACTGTATACAGTATATCAGTGGTTTTCAACCCTTTCATACCAGGGCCCCACTATTTATTGAGAATTTGAGCGACGGACCACTATTTGATAGACCCCAAAGCTAAAGATTTCTTTTACTTTTGTCAACAATGCTAGGATGATTTCAGAGAAAACAAAACAGTTCAACATACAGATCAAAATGACCATTAATCTTCTACATTCTCTAGTTGTGTAGACTTGGGATCTTCACATGATGAATATTTTAACTCTTGAGAGTGTAAACATGAAACCAAATGGACCCGCAAGGGATTTTGGTTTCATGTTTACACTCTCAAAGAGTTACATCTGGCTCCTCTCGGGGACCACTGCAGGGACCTGTTGAAAACCCAGATCGTTTTGCGGGCAAAAAAAAGAAAAAGAAAAGCGGCTGATAGCGGTTTTATCTCAGACATTTACAGGCAGTAATAACAATGATCAAAATAAGTCATGTTAAACACATTATAAAAGCCATGGAGGTTTACTCTTTATCGGGACAAACAACGTTATAATATAAATCTTGTGGGGTCTCGCGCTCGAGTGTTGTTCATTCAGCCTGGATAGGGACACGTTGGAAATAGCCTACATTGTTTTCCACCACCAGACCACCTGTCTTTTAACGTGGTTTGGATATTGAGGGGGAGGAAAATAGCCTGGTCACGTGGTTCATGTTCTCACTCAAGCCCATAGACAATGCATTTCGGTTGTCCCCATTCAATAGAAACCTATGCAGAAATTCCGCCATTAGACTGGCCCCATGAAGTGAACGGTAGATTATATTTTGGCCTTCGCCTCTTTCTGTTGTGCTGAGTGAAATGCATGATGGGTAGCCAGTTGTATCTAGTAGAGTTGCGACATTGAGGGGTCAGAAACTGAGCGCTCAAGCGCTGTTCATGTAGCTCAAATAGGGACAAACTCGAGTTGGAAATTAATTGAAGGCGGTACAAATACGAGCTGTTTTATGGATGTTTTCAACATGTCAATGGTACAGTTATTGTACAGTAGCCGTTTTACTGTGCGATAGTGTTTATGTTGTACTATTACTAAAACGATCTAAAATAAAGCAACTTAAGACCGTTAAAGCTGGGCTGTTGCCGTATGCAGAAAATCCTCCATCAGACTGGCCCCATGAAGTGAACAGAGTTTACTTATCTCTGTCTGTAGGCTAAGCTAACTGGCTAAGCTAGCTAGCTACGCCAACGCATGGACGGGAACAGGACGGTTTTATGGGTCTGATTTTGCTGTGGCCTGGGCAGGGGCAGTTGTTTTACAGACAGGCAAATGGGCAGAGTTGGATTCCTCCTTTAATATCGATGTGTTCACATCCTCCCCGCAGAAAGTTCACAAAACAGAGACGCGACTGCACACTGGAGCGATTATGACAACAGAGCCTGTTGCTAACGTGTTCTCCCCACTCATCACAATCTTTTTAAAAGTATACGACGGAACGAGCCGTCCGTCGCTCATTCATGCAATGCAGCCATGCGTCGCACGCACACGCACACACCATGCAGGGAGGACGAACTACTTCGGAAGTACATCGGAAAAGTGACATTATTTGGATGTAAACAGAGCAGCTCTGGCTTAAAAACAACAACATCAATGCGGGCTGTGGGGTGTCTTGTGACTCTGCTGTAACCAGAGACCGAATGTGGATGACCAATCACAATCATGTATGCAAATCACCGAGTCGCCCCTCTCCCACCCACAAAAAAGACGCTAAAACGTACCGATTATAAGTCGCGTTTTTGGCAAATAAATACACATATTTAACTTCTCCAAATCACCTAACTGTTCGGATGAATAGTAAGATCAAAGTTTGAACTGTATCAATATGCTAAAAAGTGAATTTGGGTAAAAAATAAAAAAATACACTTTCATGGCTCCCAGGGGAAATTAGTCTTGTGCGACATGAGGCACAAAGCACCAGGTGCGATCACATATGCTCTGGAACCAGTTATTAGCATTATCTTTACCATTGCTGCATGACGACTCAATATCCACTGTGTGAAGTACTTCACCTGTCCATGAACTTTGAATTAACCAATTTGTTAATATTCATACAATTATGACTGTGGTGGAATATGGATCAACAGATGAAAATAAAGCTCTAATGAGAAAAACACTCTGCTGTCTGTGTCTAAATCATAAAGGAAAGCAAATTACAACTAATGTAACAAACAAGTTCATTATGTAGGCAAATACTGAACTAATTATCTTAGGAAACATTATTGAAGGGAACCTCTAGAGCTTATTGTATGAGACAATAAAAGGTGCTCCTTGGAGCACACCTGCACCAGGCTGGTAGGCTCAGGTTGCAGCAGAAGTATACAAGGAGACTGTGGGGGAAATCGCATTGCTATGGTCAGAAGAGAAAACATACACTCTAGAGGCCCTCTCACCAAGGTATTCAAATGTGGTTTAGATTCATTCATCAACTCTCAACCCAGGCAGGGAAAATAAAGGCCACAATGCTATTGGACAAACAAATTACTGTCCGACCGAGGGCCCTCACTGACGAAAACCTGTCAACGTTTGGATAACAACTGTCAAAGTGATAAATAGAAGGTATTTTCATGAAATAGCTATGACGAAGAATATGAAAATTATAATATAGGCAGGTGTACAACTTGCAGTGGAAGGAGGGTGAGGAGATGGGAATGGTTAGTGGAAACACGTAATTGTGTACGTAATTTAGAGGGATTTCTATCAGGAAAGTGACTGTCTGCAGAAGGACCTTCACCAAAACACCAACTCAACGAGATCTGAGACCCCTCTCCTGTCATACAAAACGTGAGATCACTTTGACTGCATTCGGAATAGTTGAACAGTTGTTGACTTTTATAAGAACGTTGCGAGGACTAATTTAGAATGTTTTGTAGTGTCATGTCATCATTATTGTTGATTCCGTTAACTGCATTTAAATCCAGCCGTCATTTTTTGTTGCAGGACAGACACAGAGTCTTAAGATGAACGACACGCTGGGAAATGCCACCAACTGCTCCGCTCCCTCAGACGACACCCAATTTGCACTACAAATTGCAATCAACTGTATCCTGATCCTTGGTCTCCCCATCAACATCTACGTTCTGCGGCTGATACTGAGTGGAGCTGGTGGGACGATAGCCTCAGAGTTCTTCTATCTCAACCTGACTGCATCCGTG
This sequence comes from Benthosema pterotum, assembly GCA_039105355.1. NCBI lineage: Eukaryota > Metazoa > Chordata > Actinopteri > Myctophiformes > Myctophidae > Benthosema > Benthosema pterotum. The sequence continues at coordinate 24,217,692 of CM076970.1, read as the reverse complement.
ACTGTCTTTTGCCTGACATCTGTCCTTGCACTTCCATTCCTCTTCACAAGCAACTGCATTTTACGGTGCCTTTTATCCTTTTTGCTTTTTTTCTTTCTCTTCTCTATCCCATCATTCCAGTGTTGTATCTGTGTGGAGCGTTACCTAGCCGTGGTCCACCCTGTGGTATTTCTCAGGTACAAAGCTCTTCGGTACAGGGTGGGTTGCTGCTGCGTTGAGTGGCTGAAGGTGTTTATATTCAGTCTGTTGTCGTTTTGGTCAGAAACTGTGCTGTTTTACTTTTTACTGGGCTATTACCTTGTGTGCATTTCTGTGGTGTCTTTCTGCTGCCTCTCGGTGCTCAGAGCTCTGAAACAGCCTGGACCAGGAGAAGGACAGAGGAACAATGGGGAGGGAAATGACATGAAGAGCAGGGCTTTTAAAATCATTCTGATCAGCTTGGTAGTAATGGTACTGACTATCGTGAGTTTTATTCCCTTTTGTCTGGCTACACTAATGCACTATTCCACCTCCGGGATTGCTATAGTTATCACATATGCAATTGGCATTAAGACAGTGTATGTTCATCCTTTGCTCTACATCCACAAAGCAGGGAAACTGCCTTGCTTCAAGAGGCTCTGAAAGCAGAATAGATTCCTTAACCAGACCTGTCTCTGTGTAACATTATATTTCAAATATAATGTTTGAGAAACATACTTAAATCATCTGCTGTGTTATGTTGTTGTTTAGAAAGAAATAGAAATACTTATGGAAGAGAAAAGTAGATTATTTAGAACATTACAATATTATTTATTATTATTATTATTATTATTATTATTATTATTATTATTATCAATGAATAACCATTGTGTTTCCGCCTTCTTTTTTTCGGTCATGTATTTGGATTGTGTGTGTTGGATATGATGATGGTGGTACATACATTCATACACCTACATATTAATGAATTAATCCATTCATCAGGTGTGTAATCAACTATTTATTCATGTTTATAGATTGAAGGTAAATTAAGTTTAAACAATGACATGGTCTAATATTTAGTGTATAGTTTAGTTACATATGGTGTCCACCAAGATTATGCTCTTGACACCAGTTATTAGCATTGCCTTAATGCTGTCTGACAGATCAATATCCATTGTATCAATTATTTTACCTGTCCTGAACTACCTAAACTACTTTTAATTCACCGATTTGTTAATATTCACGCAACTACGACTGTGTTGGAACATGAACCAACAGATGGAAATAAATCTATAATGAGAAAAAAACAGTCTGTCTGTTGTGTGACACATACAGGGAAGCAAATCACAACTAATGCCGCAAACAAGCTCATTATGTAGACAAATACTGGAGTAATTATCATAGCCAGAATTATTGAATAGAACCTCTGGAGCTTCTCATTGAATGGGTCAGTAAAAAGGTGCTCCTTGGAGAACACATCTGCACCAGGCTGACAGGATCATGGTGCAGCCAGAAGTATACAAGGACGCCGTGGGGGAAATGGCATTTCTATTAGGGATGGCCAAATGGAGAGATTTTATTAACAGATCGTCGCCAGGTCTTTGTCGGCTAATAACCGTTAAGGAAAAAATGTGCTGTTTTTATCCATTAAAAAACAAATTATAACTGGTTACAACTGCTTTTTCAAGTGCCTTGTCTACCTCAAGCAATAAGCAATAACAATTGTCACATTACTTCTATGGACACCGTATATTAGTTGTTTAGACACATTTTTTATCATTAACAAATTAAATGTACCGGTATCTTTTGGGGACGGGAATGAGAAGCCACAGTTATCAACTGTAACTACTTGCACTGCGACACGTACACTTTGAAAAGCCGACCTACAAGCTCATCAGGCACCGTGTGCTCTACTTGGGTTTCGGGAATTGTGACCACAAAACTTAACAAGAAACATTGTTGCTTGTGGCCGACTAGCCATTAACGGTCAACCTTTGGCCACCCCTATAATTTCTATAGCCAGAAGAGAAAATGTATTTGGATGTGCACTCTATAGAGGCCTTCTCACTAGGGTATTCAAATGTGGGGTAGATTCATTCATCAACTCTCAACCCAGGCAGAGAAAATAAAGGCCACAATGGTATTGGGCAAACAAATTACTGCCATGTTGTTGCGACAGTAATTTGTCCAAACAAGGGCCTGGGCTGATGAAACGCTGTCAACCTTTGGGTAACAACTGTCAAAGTGAGGAATAGAATGTATTTCCATGAATTAGCTATGACGATGAATATGAAAATCATTATATGGTCAGGTGTAGGCCTACAACAATGAAATAGTGGAAGGAGGAGGAGGAGGTGGAGAGAATGGTTAGTGGAGACAAAGCACAGTGTACATCATTTGGAGGATTTACTATCTGGAAGAAAGTGCAGAAGGAACTTCACCAAAACACCAACATCTGACACCAAGATCTGAGACCCCTCTGCTGTCATCCAAAACGTGAGATCACTTTGACTTTTGTCTTTTATAAGAATGGGTGTTGTGGGGACTAATGTAGAATGTCTTGCTTTTCTGTACCAGTTGTGGGGAAGAGAATCTTAAGATGAACGTCACGCTGGGAAATGCCACCGACTACTCCAGTGGTGTCTCAGACGGCACACAATTCATCATACAAATTGCTTTCAACTGTATCCTGACCCTGGGTCTCCCCATCAACATCTACGTCCTGTGGCTGATACTGAGTGGAGCTGGTGGGACCATAGCCTCAGAGTTCTTCTATCTCAACCTGACTGCATCCGTGACTGTCTTTTGCTTGGTCCCTTTCCCTTCCACTGCATGGCTCTTCACAGGCAACTGTATTTTACAGAACGTTTGTTACTTTTTTCTTTTTTTGTTCCTGTTCTCTGTCCCATCGTTCCAGGGTTGTATCTGTGTGGAGCGTTACCTAGCCGTGGTCCACCCTGTGGTATTTCTCAGGTACAAAGCTCTTCGGTACAGGGTGGGTTGCTGCTGTGTGGAGTGGCTGAAAGTGTTTATATTCAGTCTTTTGTGGTTTGGGGCACAAAAAGTGTTGTTTTACTTTTTAGTGGGCTATAACTTTGTGTGCATTTCTTTGGTGTCTTTCTGCTGCCTCTCGGTCCTCAGAGCTCTGAAACGGCCTGGACCAGGAGAAGGACAGAGGAACAGTGGGGAGGGAAATGACATGAAGAGCAGAGCTTTTAAAATCATTCTGATCAGCTTGATAGTAATGGTACTGACTATAGTCGGTTTTATTCCCTTTTGTCTGACTATATTGAATTATTCCGACTCCAGCATTACTACAATTATCACATATTCAATTGGCATTATGACTGTGTATGTTCATCCTTTGCTCTACATCCACAAAGCCGGGAAACTGGCTTGTTTCAAGGGGCTCTGAAAGCAGACCACCACAACTTTGACTCTTTTTAGGTTGGCCAGTATATGTTTACATCCCAAAACGTTATGTTTAAACAGCAATTCCTTCATTGAGAAATCTGTGAATATCTGAATGGGCGTGTCTGAATGGTCCCATGCAGATTCTTTCATTCAGTGACATCAAGTTTAAGAATCTTCTATTCACTCCTTCACAACAGAGGAAAACAAAACTTTAGTGAAGAAAACATTTGTTGCCATCTGTTGTCTGACGCATACAGAAGAGCAAATCAGAACTAACCGGCTTATTATTGTAAACAAATACTGGACTAATTATCATAGCTGGAAATACATTGAAGAGAAACTCAGGAGCTTCTCGCTTTATGAAGGCTATGAAAGCAGAATAGATCAGAATAGATGTTACACAGTCTGTGTAACATTATGTTTTAAAAGGGGTTACACCATGAATTGGACATGTGTTTACAGCCCATCATTCATTTTTAAACACCACTTATCCCACTGAGACTGAGGTGGGATAAGTGGTGAAGAGGACATGGGGCGAGGGTGCCCTTTGGGTGTGTAAATTTGCGGTATTGCAACTAAATGGCTTGGAATAACATCCTAGGAGAGGATGAAAATGAATTATCTTAGTGGTTGTTTAGGCTTCATTGGCTGTATTTAGATTACAATGTTTTTATATTTAAAAATATCTGTATGAATTTAAATCACAAAAGTTAACATGATTAACCCTCAAAATGAACATGAACGCATGCAAGCAACTAACTTTGACGCCACTAGTGATTTGTTGTTTTTTTTGTCAGTCCAATTATCTTGAATCAACTAAACCATTTGTTCAAAATGTCATGCAGATTCACATGTGTTGATATGGTATAAAAACATCAGAAATAACATGTTTATATCAACAGAAGTAATTTAAAACATGTAAAATACAACTATCATTAACTAATGGCTTTGACTTTTGGGAGCTAAACTAAACTCTCTCTCTTAGTGATGTGTTGAAATTGTGTAGATAATTTTGTGGGGCAGATTTTAAAAAGCCTAATTCTTTTTTCTTGCAGAAAATATTTGTTATGGATCATAAAGGATAGGAAACCATAAGCATTGTGTTACCAGCCTTTTTCTGGCCATTGAATTTGTACTGTATTGTGTGTGTGAGTTGGTTGGTTACATTTATGATGACGATTTTGATGAAGTGTGATTTGAATCATTGTAAACATTGTAATTATCAGTTGGGTAATCAAATGTTTATTAATGGTGATTGAAGTTTAAACATGGGTTTGATGCAGTTTAATTATCTTACTTTAATTAATTGTTCATAGTGTAGAATAGGGTCCCAGCACAATTTACGGTACACCTATTAGAACTAATAAGACCAAATAAGGCACAAATAAGGCATAATTAGAAATAATATGTTAATTGTTACATGAAGCTACACCCTAATATGCCTACATTATGATCTCATTAGACATCGCAAATATCAAAAAGGCATAGGCTAATGGTCTTTTGTTATTTCACTTTTTGCAGGGACTTTATGTCTAATTTCACATATTTTATACCGTAAATTGAATACGTCCCCAACTTCTATAGATGGGGACGTTCATTCTCCCACGTGGGAAATCAAGTAGGCCCAATGATAATAGAACATACTACACTGTTGGGCTTTATTAGAAGTAATATGTTCTTTATTAAATACCATTTCTCCTTGTGCATGTGTTTCTTATATATTGGCACGTTACGTCTAATTATAAATAATATATATTTATTAGGGACAAACAATGCCGCCATTTCTGGTCCTACTGCAGAGAATACATATTTCTTTGGGTTACTTTACAATTAATATGCTGTTATGTGGGACGAATATAGAAAGAATTGTACCGTGAACTGAACACGAGCCTTTAGGTCCCTCATTCAACCGATCACTTTAGTCTTTGTCCCATATAACGGCAGTCTTCATATGCCGTTATATGCGACGAATATAGAAATAATTGTACCGTGAACTGAACACAAGTCCTTTGGTCTCTCATTTAAAGAATACATGGACTGATCTATTTAGTCTTCATTACGATTAATATGCCGTTATATGGGACGAATATACCAAGAATTGTACCGTGAACTGAACACAACTCCTTGTCCCTCGGCTGAGATTTTCGCGCTTTTGGTCGGTCAGACTTTGCGGCGGCCTGACTTTTCCAGGGGGACCGGAGATCTCGGGCCGCCACGAACTCGGACCGAGCAAAAGTGCGGAGATCTCGGCTAGGTGGTGTGGAGAAGTCGGCTAGGTGGTGTGGAGAAGTCGGCCAGGGGCTGTGGAGAGGTCGGCCCAGGCCATATACCAACCATCATCAAGCCATTTATGCTTGATATTTCTTGCTGTTGTGACAATAGACATGCATAGGCGCCATTATCACTGCATATCAACCATTATCAAGCCATGACAATAGACATGCATAGGCACCATTATCACTGCATATCAACCATTATCAAGCCATATGCATGTTCAATAGACATGCATACCAACCCTTATCACTGCATACCAAGCCAATATCAAGCCCTGCCCAGGCCATATACTCTTGATATTGCCCAATTGAAACCAAATGTTAAATTATATTTAAACATCTGAATTACGGAATTTTCATTTCCCAATTGTGGGAAACAGTAAGTAACACAATAACACAATCACCACAATCAAAACCAAATGTTAGATTATACTCAAACATTTACGTAATTATGTAATTTTCATTTCCCAATTGTGGGAAACAGTAACACAGCAAAAAGTCTGGAATTGAATTGACTCTCACAAAGTCAATTTCAACTCAGTTTATATAGTTCCACACTTTCTAGAGTTAAATTAACACTTTGGAAAGAGTTCAATATTTAACACCAGACCAAGAGTTCTTTATTTAACTCTATATCAGAGTTAAAGTGATTTGACAAATAACACTGTGCTGAGTTAAATGATTCACTCTTTACCAGAGTTGAATAATGACATAATTTACTCTTTACTAGAGTTGAATAAAAACATGGTTTACTCTCAACTAGAGTTGACTAATTAAATGTTTTACTCTTGACTAGAGTTGAATAATTAAATATTTTACTCTTGACTAGAGTTGAATAATTAAATGTTTTACTCTTTACCAGAGTTGAATAAATACATATTTCACTCTTTACTTTATTTGCAATTTTGTTTAATCATAATCCTCTGTTTAATTGTTTAATCCTTTGAAAAGTCCGACAGCAATAACACACACACACACACACACACACACACACACACACACACACACACACACACACACACACACACACACACACACCCATCATCATCATCATCATCAAGGTCATTCACCTGAGCTGTGGAGGTACAATTTGATCAATAGACACAGCCATTAGCAAGCAATTTCACCTCGGGTCCAAGTGTGAACATATCAGCAATTATCAGTCAATCACATCACTTTTGCTGGACCAGGGAAACAAAGCAGTCAAAACATTCACTAGATCAACATGACAATTAATCTTCTACGTTCTGTTGTGTAGCCTTAAAAAGTGCACAATAATAAGGATAATAATATACAAGGGCCTAAAACAGCTGACACTAGCTCACTAAGTAACTAACTATTCCACAGACATGGGCCGACCTCTCCACTCCCCTGGCCCGACCTCTCCACAGCCGCGGCCCGACCTCTCCACAGCCGCGGCCCGACCTCTCCACAGCCGCGGCCCGACCTCTCCACAGCCGCGGCCCGACCTCTCCACACGATTCGGCCCGACTTCTCGTGCGACCCTTTTCCAGTTACCATTTAGATGAGGAACGAAACGACTTGTGTTCAGTTCACGGTACAGTTCTTTCTATATTCGTCGCATATAACGGCATATTAATCGTAATGAAGACTAAATAGATCGGTCCATGTAGGACTATTCTTTAAATGAGGGACCAAAGGACTTGTATTGTGTTCAGTTCACGGTACAGTTCTTTCTATATTCGTCGCATATAACGGCATATGAATTGAAGACTGCCGTTATATGGGACAAAGACTAAAGTGATCGGTTGAATGAGGGACCTAAAGGCTCGTGTTCAGTTCACGGTACAATTCTTTCTATATTCGTCCCACATAACAGCATATTAATTGTAAAGTAACCCAAAGAAATATGTATTCTCTGCAGTAGGACCAGAAATGGCGGCATTGTTTGTCCCTAATAAATATATATTATTTATAATTAGACGTAACGTGCCAATATATAAGAAACACATGCACAAGGAGAAATGGTATTTAATAAAGAACATATTACTTCTAATAAAGCCCAACAGTGTAGTATGTTCTATTATCATTGGGCCTACTTGATTTCCCACGTGGGAGAATGAACGTCCCCATCTATAGAAGTTGGGGACGTATTCAATTTACGGTATAAAATATGTGAAATTAGACATAAAGTCCCTGCAAAAAGTGAAATAACAAAAGACCATTAGCCTATGCCTTTTTGATATTTGCGATGTCTAATGAGATCATAATGTAGGCATATTAGGGTGTAGCTTCATGTAACAATTAACATATTATTTCTAATTATGCCTTATTTGTGCCTTATTTGGTCTTATTAGTCCTAATAGGTGTACCGTAAATTGTGCTGGGACCTAGAATAGAATCTGGCCAGGGTGTCCACTGATACCACTTATTAGCATTTCCTTTACTACTCCACTTTAATAATTATTTTACCTGTTGATGATCTACTTTTAATTAACATTTTAATAATGTTTATTGATTTTTGCATTTTAAAGAGTAATTACCAATTTGTAAATATTCTTGCAATTAAGATTGTTATGGAACCTGAAGCAGTGGAAAATAAAGCGCTAATGAGGAAAACAGTCTACTATCTCTTGTCAGAAACATACAGGAAATCAAATTACAACTAATGCCACAAAACCAGCTCAATATGTAGAAAAGCCTGGACTAATCATCACAGTTGGAATAGGGTGACCAGATGTCCCTCTTTGCGTGGGACAGTCCCTCTTTTCCAGGACATTGTATAAGTAGGTGTCCCACAAATTGAGACCCTGTCCCACATTGTGACTGACAGGTGTCAGTGTTCAATTGCCCTAAAAAGTGGCCTTCTGTTGTCTCTTTTCCTGCTATAGATGTGTTTTTTAAGAAGTATTTCCACACTCACTCCAGAAGGGCCACACTACATGTACTGTTGCATAAAAATAGTCGATCTACAAGCTCAAAACATGTCGCAGTGCAATGAATTTTCTGATATATTTGAATTGAAATCCTGAATTATTTTTTGAATAAGAGGTAAATTAGGCTATTTGCTAACCCTGTTTGGTCCTGTAACTTTTCCCTGCTCGTCCCAAACATGCAATACTTCTGTCCCTCAAATGAACAGTCTGGATCTGGTCACCCTAAGATGGAATTATCTTTCAAGAGAACCTCTGGAGCTCTTTGGAGCTCCAGAGGTTCTCTGGAACTCTTTTGAGCACATGTTTGCACCAGGCTGGCAGGCTCAAGTTGCAAAAGAGAAAGCATATTTGGAAGTGCATTCAATTAAATTCAAACAAGTTCAGCACTCGGCAGAGTAGGCCATGGCCTACTCGTGCTTGACATAAGTCATGACTCATGAAGGCCTCGTAATTGTTTCCACCGTAAGGTGGTGACTATGTTTCACCCCCTGTCCGTTCGTCCATCCGTACACCGTGTACCAATGACTGTTACGTCACCCTCACAGGGTGCTAACAGTCACCCTGTGGGGGTGAATGTTGCCCTCACAGGGTGATGTGACCCGAGCCGGTGGAGACCTGCGTCCCGAAGGGGCACAGATCTAGTTACGTCACTATTTCCCCATCGCCCAAATCTGCAGAATGGATAACCTTCTGCAGTGAAGTCTCTGTCTGAGGTCCCAATTATGTCATCTCCCAAACCGGCCACCGAAGTGCCCCGAGGGACAACGACCATTTCTGTGGTGTCTTTCTGCTGCCTCTCGGTCCTCAGAGCTCTGAAACGGCCTGGACCAGGAGAAGGACAGAGGAACAGTGGGGAGGGAAATGACATGAAGAGCAGAGCTTTTAAAATCATTCTGATCAGCTTGATAGTAATGCTACTGACTATAGTGAGTTTTATTCCCTTTTGTCTGGCTACATTAATGCACTATTCCACCTCCATGATTGCTATATTAATCACATATGCAATTGGCATTGTGTCAGTGTATGTCCATCCTTTGCTCTACATTCACAAAGCAGGGAAACTGCGTTGCTTCAAGGGGCTCTGAAAGCAGAATAGATGACCAGTATGTGTAACATTGTATTTTAAAGGGGTTCCACCATGAATGTGACAGGTTCCCCGTTGTATGTTTATACCCCAAAATGTTTTTTATTTTAATTTAATTTAAACATCAATTATCCCCCCGGGACTGAGGTGAGACATTTGGAATGGAAATTTGCAGCTAAATGGCTTGGAACAGCATCCTGAGAGAGGATGGAAATGAATGATCTGAGTGGTTGTTTAGACTTCAGTGGGTGTAAAGATGTATTAAAGGACAACATAAATTCATTGGATTTTAAAATGACAGTGAATTCCCTTAAAATCTAATCTTAGAGAAACTTACTTAAATCATTGGCTGTTTTATGCTCTTGCTTATTTAAATACTGTAGGGAAGACTGTATTTAGTACATTACATTGTTTTTGTTAAATTCAAGTACTTTAATAAAAAAAAATATATTTTAATTCAAATTACAAAAGTTGACATGGTTAATCCTCAAGCTTACCATTATTGCAGGCAATGTGATGCCACTATCTGAAATGATGTTTTCTTTTAATGAGTTCAATTACCTTGCATCAACTATACCATTGTTCAAAATGTCGTGCAGATGCAACTGTGCTAATATGGTGTATATAAAAACATTAGAAATACCATAATTTTAAACCAAGAGAATTAATTTGAAATATGTAACATAACTACCATTAACTGATGTACTTTTGGGAGTTAAACTTAACTAAACTATTGCTAATGACGTGTTGAAATTGTGTAGATAACTTGTGTAGGGGAGACTATAAAAAAGCATAGTCCTTTCTTGCAAAGGATATGTGTAAATCATAACAGATATAGTCAGATTGTCAGCCTATAGTGGTTATGGTTATTGGATTTGTATTGTGTGTGTGAGTTGGTTGGATACATTTATGATGATGATTTTGATGAAGTGTGATTTGTTTCTGTCATATACAGTAACATTGTAACTGCACAATTGTACTTACACAGCAGAGCTGCCATTACAGTAACTGACAGACGCGAAGCAGACCGACCGGATTTCTGTGTATACTGTGTGAGACCACCACCCTTTCCTTTTAATTTAATAAACCTGCTCATATTGCTTAAAGAGACCTCTATGCATCTTTTACAGTTGCTCTTCTGTGTCTTACTAACAGTATATGTGCTAATGGGATTGAATAAGGCCACACATTCCTCAACAACATGCAAACAAGGTTCAGCAACTTTGGGAGCTTATCAAGTTGTCTGTTTTAATTCAACCAGGATGATCACTGCTTTGAGAGCACAGCTCATTCCATTTTTGCAGCCATTGCCTTGGATTCCTCGTCGATCTTATATATATTAATCTGAATTAAAAAGCTATTTTTTAGAGCTGGCACTGGGTGTCATTTTGACTTAGGCCCTCAAGAAAAAAATGTGAGGGACATGAGGGCTAAAGAGTCCATAGAGTCCATAGATGTTAAATCAATCATCAAAACATCCTTTCCTGAGGATGGGCACAGAACCTCTGTTAGACTCTACTATAAATGTGTCAATTTGGAGGACACATGATACATTAAGTTTTCATGTATTGAACTACATAAATACAAAGATACTAGTTCTGAAGTATTTTGTCTCCATCTTGCAGAAGAACTGGTAAGTTTTTATGGATTGTAAAAGGTGCTTGGTTGGATGAGTGAAAGTCCTGTTATCTGATCATGAACTACTTTTAATTCACTACTTCAAAAAAATAATAATAGAAATATCGTGATGGAGCAACATAGTTAAGATATAGTGTGGGAAACTGTCTATTGTTGTTACAATTGTCTAACTCTTGCTGTCTATTTGTCTGAAACATACAAAGAACAAAAACCTATACTGGCTTATTCATTTGAAAAAGAAAATAAGAAAAAAATACTCATCTGGAATTATCTTTGAGGAGGATTGCAACAATGAAGCTTAGATATTTATTTATCTTTTGAAAAATACACGTAACTAAACTAAATGTAACTAAAAAACGTAACTTTCAAATTTGTATATTCATTCAAATATTTGTGAAAACCATACTGTTACAAAAGTTAAAAGTCTGGTATTCAAAATTAAGCTCAAAGTACTCTCTTTCTCTGTCTTAATCCAATCCAAGCATGACACAAGATTACCCCTGCTGTAGGCAAAACAACATGCTATTGTAACTAGCCTACTTGGCTAACATAATTCATACGATAATAACATAATTCATAGGATAATAATATATAATAGTTACAATTTGGCCTTTGTATTTTGCGCACCTTGTTATTTGTATTTGTGAATAGCCTTATTTAGGTTATAATAGGTGGTGTAGGGGCAGGCTACTGCTGCCATGGAAAATAAAGGCCACATGGTTGCCATAAACAAATGATTCAGTCATGCCATGTTCCTGTATCCTGAGGTTACGCCGAACCGAGGGCCGGCTGGCGCTGATGAAAACCTACCAAAGTTTGGATAGCGACTGTTCAGGGGATGAATATATTTCCATGGATTATGTATGAAAGGAAATATGAAAATGCTTGTTGATATTATGGGTACACGACTGCACGTAACCCAACACACACACACACACACACACACACACACACACACACACACACACACACACACACACACACACACACACACACACACACGCACACACGCACACACACACACACACACACACACACACACACACACACACACACACACACACACACCTTTTCCCACTATTATGCTCAAATTGCACCATCCTAAACTAAATTACATGAAAGCTGTGAATTATTCCCACAAAGTTCACCAAAAGTTGCTGCTACAGGAAAACATGCACAGATATTGGTTTTAGTCTTTATTTGATCTTTTTTTTGCAATCTTCATTCATTCTATCCCTTTGTTTGCATGTTATTCTGTTTGATTTCGATGATTATGTCATCTATGCTGCTGCATTGTCTGAAGGAAGCCAAAACAAAAATACTGTACACGTACCTGTAACAATACAGTACAACCTTGAACCAAGAATCAGTTATTTTAGACAAGTGAGAATAAAAAATATACTGTATATGGAGGTCACCATCACTGCTCGACACCTGCTGCGGTGTGGGCTAGGCCTGCTGTGGCAGTGGGCGGAAACTGGAAGTCACTAAAGCAGACCAGCTGACAACAAGGACACACAGTAGTACAGCACATCATTAGAAGTACGGCCTGTACTTCTAATGTGACACTTCCCCTCTACCCAGTCTATATGATAGACATATCAACCATATGACAAATGCAGTCACTGGCCTGGACAATACTTTCCAAGCATGTTGGAGTGTTATTTGAAAGTTAGGTTAGTTCATTATCGGATAACTCCCTCATCCTCTTTGTTATTTTGTCTATATTGAATGTTTTGTCAGATTGTTATTTGCATGGGGAGATTTCTCTCTCTCTCTCTCTCTCTCTCTCTCTCTCTCTCTCTCTCTCTCTCTCTCTCTCTCTCTCTCTCCTCTCTCTCTCTCTCTGCCATGTGGAGATCTGTTTGCTCTTTCAACCTTACGGTGCAAGGTCTTTTACGATGACTTAGTATTGTCAAGGAAATCCTATTCCTAACGTATAGTAAAGCTCAGTTTCCTGTTCTGTGATCCACAACAAGCACTACTTTCAGAGTAAAATGAGAAAGTAAAGGGCCAGTTTTAAAAACAAACTCAGTATCATCATTCGGGCCAGAGATAATTCATTCAAGGGCCTGATTTGGGCCCCGGGCCTTGAGTTTGACATATGTGGTCTAAATGATCAGATTCAGAAGAATCCAAGACCCAAGCCACATTGAATCACGTCAGCAGGGACATGGGTCTTTAGGGCACTATGTCCAGAGGTTGGGTAAGTAATGGTTGAAGAACAACTGGAGCCAGGGAGGGGACTGTCAGAGGTTGGGTCAGGACAGAAAAAGTTGTTCATATGGGAAGACTGGGGGGGGGGGGGGGCATGTAGAAAGGGACAATACAGTAGGTCAGTCCCCTGTGTCTGTGCACCGTGAACAAGCACAGGCACTCATGCACGCACACAAGTGCACGCACACACACGTGGACACATACAAGCATGCGCGCACACACCCCTGCACGCACACCACGCATACACACACTCACAGAAACATTGAAGAAGTCATTATGCTGTATGGACCAGGCTCCATTTGAGCTGCTACTAATGAGGCCCCAGGGTTCTCCAAAGACTCTCAACCCTTTACACCTTAAACGTTTCACTTAGCGTCACTTTGTATACCGCTGGGTTACCTCACCGGACCTCTCACTTTCATGTACAAGAAATTGTATACAGTATACAATATATAGTGTTTTGCTGCTGTTGAAAGTGATAATGTGACAGAGAGTGCCCCCCCCCCCCCCACACACACACGGCATGTGTCATGGCCGTATAGAAAAGAGACCCCTCATCATGGTATTGGAATGTGGAAAATAAAGGCTACAGTGGTATGTGGCAAACAAATTATTGTCACGTTGCCGTGACAAGAAACCAAGGGCCCTCACTGAGCTATGAAGATAATGTGAATGTTATGAAAATTATGCTATGTGCACAGCAAGCAATACAGTGGAAGGAGCATTAGGAGAGGAGGGAATGATTAGACGAGACAGAGCAGAGTGTACATCATTTGGAAGAAAGTGACTGTCTGCGGAAGGAACTTCACCAATACACTAACACAGAGACCAGGGAACCTCTGCTGGCCAAAACAATGTGAGATCACTTTTTCCTTCATTTTTGCAAGAGACAATAATAATCCTCCTGACCCTAGGTCTCCCCATCATCATCTACATCCTCTGGCTGATACTGAGTGGAGCTGGTGGGACGATAGCCTCAGAGTTCTTCTATCTCAACCTGACTCCATTTGTTACTTTTTTCTTTTTTTGTTCCTCCAAAAACGTGACATAACTTTTACCTTGTCTTCATAAGGACTACTGTTGTGTTTCAGAGATGTGTTGCGATGGACAATATGATTTATAGTGTTGTTGTATTCAGTCAACTGTATTCCAATCCAGCTGTCATGTTTTGCTCTTCTGTACCAGTTACAGGACAGTATTAAGATGATCAACATGTTGGGAAATGGCACCAACTTCTCCGTTCCCGGCTTAGACGACACCCACCTCCCACTAAACATTGCTATCAACTGTATCCTGATCCTGGGTCTCCTCATCAACATCTACATCCTGTGGCTGATACTGAGTGGAGCTGGTGGGACGATAGCCTCAGAGTTCTTCTATCTCAACCTGACTGTATCCATGACCGTCTTTTGCCTGACGCCTGTCTTTGCCATTGCATGGTTCATCACAGGCATTCATTTTTTACTTAGAATTATGAACTTTATTCTTTTATTGTTCCTGTTCTCTGTTCCATCGTTCCAGTGTTGTATCTGTGTGGAGCGTTACCTAGCCGTGGTCCACCCTGTGGTATTTCTCAGGTACAAAGCTCTTCGGTACAGGGTGGGTTGCTGCTGTGTTGAGTGGCTGAAGGCGTTTGTATTCAGTCTGTTGTGGTTTTGGTCAGGAACTGTGTTGTTTTACTTTTTACTGGGATATTACCTTGTGTGCATTTCTGTGGTGTCTTTCTGCTGCCTCTCGGTGCTCAGAGCTCTGAAACGGCCTGGACCAGGAGAAGGACAGAGGAACAGTGGGGAGGGAAATGACATGAAGAGCAGAGCTTTTAAAATCATTCTGATCAGCTTGATAGTAATGCTACTCACTATAGCGAGTTTTATTCCCTTTTGTCTGACTATATTGGGATATTCTACCTACAGTATTGCTACGGTTATCACATATGGAATTGGCATTATGTCAGTGTATGTTCATCCTTTGCTCTACATCCACAAAGCAGGGAAACTGCCTTGCTTCAAGGGGATCTGAAGAATAGATAATTTACCAGACCTGTCTGTGTGTAACATTATACTGTTACACACATTATACTAAATATAATCTTAGAGAAACCTACTTTAAAAATCACCACTTTATGTTGTTATTGAAATTTAAAATATATGTTTCAGTTCAGCTACCTTCAACTATTGAAGGTGGTGTGGTCTGTATTGTTTCTTTTTATTCGTGTTAACAGTGTAAGCTTTCCAGGTTGTGGCTAAACCAATAATTTAAACAGCTTATGTATTTATATTAAAAAAAAAAGAGGCAGTAGGAGTTAATGTAAAAAAGCTTGAGTAATTATCTGTAAATTTAATTTCTTTTTTGTGATTATTTGTCATTAACATTTTTATGGATTGTAAAGGATAGGCATAAGCATTGTTCTGGGCTCTGGTTAATTTAACTGTAAAGATGCCATTAATTCAACCATGAATTTTCCTGTTATCTGTTCATGAACTACTTCTAATTTACCTTTTTTATCCATTTAATTATTATTGTGATGGAGCATGAAGCAACAGAGGAAAATAAAGATCTAGTTTGGAAAACTGACATATGGTTGTTACATTTGTCTATTGTAACTGTGCCTGACTATTTGTCTGAAATATACAGAAAACAAAAACTAGCTCATTATAGAGAAAAAAAATAAAGAAAAAACTGGACTTTTTTGGAACTATCCTTGAGGAGAATGATATCAAGGAAGCTGCTTTTTTGAATGACAATTAGATATTCTGTATTTTTATAGAACAAGAAAACATAACTTTCAAATGTGGAAATTCATTTTAATATTTGGAAAAAAACAACAACTTAAAAGTTAGGTGCAGTATAACATACTGGTCAAAGGAAAAGTCACTCTTAAGTCACAATGTAGTAATACATGTGTTACAAGTAAAAGTCTGGTATAGACACCATATATATATATATATGTATATATATATATATATATATATATCTATGTGTATATATATATATATATATATATATATATATATATATATATATATATATATATATATATATATATATATATATATATATATATATATATATATATATATATATATATATATATACAATGGGGGAAATAAGTATTTGACACGCTGATGATTTTGTAGGTTTTCATGGTTAGAATGAAATGAGCACTCTGTCATTTTTATGGTACTTATATTTGAACAAATAGAGGCAGAATATCAACAAAAATGTCCACAAGAAAACATTTTTTAAAGGTTATGAATTAATTTGCGTCAGATCTGGTGAAATAAGTATTGGACACCCAAGCACAGTCTGACTTCATACTTGGTGGAGAAACCTTTGTGGGCAAGCACAGTAGTCAGAAGTTTCTTGTAGTTGGTCACCAAGTTTGCGCACATCTCAGGAGGGGTTTTGGTCCACTCCTTTTTAGAGATCCTCTCCAAATCCTTAAAGGTAGGGGAAGTGATTTGAAATTCATGGTGTAGTACCAGCCTGGTGCACTAGGGGGCCCCAACAGTAGCTACACTATGTGAACCTGCTGCTCGCTCCTGATTGGAGGAGAATTGGTGGTGACCTGGGGAACTTTTATTAGCTCCTCTGCTAACGTGGGGGAGGGGGAAACTCCATATGTGGTTTCCACACCTTATAATAGAGCATTTTAACAGAAAAAAAATATTTTTGGGTGATATCTGACAAAAGTGAAATCACTTCCCCTACCTTTAAGTTTTCAAGGGTGTTGCATTCCAACTCGAAGCTTCAGCACCCTCCATAGATTTTCCATAGGATTAAGGTCTGGAGACTGGTTAGACCACTCCATAACCTTAATATGCTTCTTCTTGAGTCACACCTTTGTTGCCTTGACTGTATGTTTTGGTTTGTTGTCATGCTGGAAGACCGAGCCACGACCCATCTTCAGTGGTCTGGCTGAGGAAAGGAGGTTCTTGTCCAAGATGTTGCCTCACATCGACCTCACAATGCGGTAAAGTTGCCCTGTACCCTTAGCAGAGAAACAGCTTCAAAGCACAATGTTTCCAACTCCATGCCTGACAGTGGGGATGATGGTGTTAATGATTTGAAGGCAACACACTACATATTGAAATCCTGCACTGCCCGCAATGTCCCCTTGCTCAAGAACCCACATAGAGGCCTGTCTAAAGTTTGCCAATGAACACCTAAATGATTCAAAGCAGGCTGGGGGTCATGTGATGTGGTCAAATAAGACCAAAATTGAACTCTTTCACATCAATTTGACTCATTGTGTTTGGAGGAAGAGAAATGCTGAACACAAACCCAACACCACCATCCCCACCGTCAAGCATGGAGGTGGAAACATTGGGCCTCATGCGCCAACCGTTCTTAAGACGTTCTTAAGAGGAAATTTGTTCTTAGGCACACTTAAGAAGTTTTTAAGAACATTTTGGGATGCCTCAATGTTTTCTTAGTTGTGATTTGTTCGTAGGTAAGAACAAAATGTACGCACACTGAGGAGGACTCTTAGGGTGCCTTTTATGTTCTTAAATGCAATCTGAAAAGAAAAGGGAAAACAGCGCCCTCTACAATATGTGTAAAGTCTGGTGTGGGGACCTCAAGGGGTCCATGAGGACATTCCAGGCTGTCAATATTTTACCACTCTTCTAATCCCATTTTATACTTTGAAAATAGCTCATCTACAAGCTCACAGCACATTCCATTACTCTTGAGATCGGATATTTGATAAATCTTCAAAACAAAAAATATTTTGTTCCCCACCATGCCCCCCAGAACCCCCCCCCCCCACCATACCCTACTCATAACACCCCCCCCCACCATGCCCACCTCATAACCCCCCCCACCATGCCCCCCCATAACCCCCCCCACCATGCCCACCTCATAACCCCCCCACCATGCCCACCTCATAACCCCCCCACCATACCCACCTCATAACCCCCCCACCATGCCCACCTCATAACCCCCCCACCATGCCCACCTCATAACCCCCCCCACCATGCCCACCTCATAACCCCCCCACCATGCCCACCTCATAACCCCCCCACCATGCCCACCTCATAACCCCCCCACCATACCCACCTCATAACCCCCCCACCATGCCCATCTCATAACCCCCCACCATGCCCACCTCATAACTCCCCCCACCATGCCCCCCCATAACCCCCCCCCCCACCATACCCACCTCATAACCCCCCCACCATGCCCACCTCATAACCCCCCCACCATACCCATCTCATAACCCCCCACCATGCCCACCTCATAACCCCCCACCATGCCCACCTCATACCCCCATCACCATACCCACCTCATAACCCCCCCCCCCCCCCCCCACCATACCCACCTTATAACCCCCCACCAAGCCCACCTCATAACCCTTATCCCCATACACCCCCACCCACTAGCAATTGTCCCTTCATACCCACCCTCCAGAGTCCAACATTTTATATTCACTACTATCCACTACTTTTGCAAATAACATGGGTATTGTGCTAATTTCAGCCATTTTAGCCTTTATTTCTCTGTGTGAGGTCCTGTGTTCTGAGTGCTGCAATCACACACAGGTGTGACTGGAGTCATGCAAAACCACACCCACCTGGGTAAAACACAGGAAGGAGAGGGAATTCCCAATGCCTTATATGGGAATCGGTGGGCGGTTCCCTATGGTAATTAGGATGCAAATTAGGATATGTGGGGCGTCTACCTATGGTAATTTGAAGGAATTGGCACACCCCTTCAATTTACAAGGATTTGGATTCATCACCATAAGAACAAATTTTCCGAACAAAATGGCTACTTAAGAACGCTTCATGAATCTGACTGAACTTCTCTTAGAAATTCTCTTAGGAAGAAATCTAAGAGGAAAATGTAAGAACTTATTGGCGCATGAGGCCCATTATTCTTTGGGGCTGTTTCTCTGCTAAGGGTACAGGGCAACTTCACCGCATTGTGTGGCCAATGGATGTGGCCATGTACCGCAGGATCTTGGACAAGAACCTCCTTCCCTCAGCCAGAGGACTGAAGATGGGTCGTGGCTCGGTCTTCCAGCATGACAACAAACCAAAACATACGGTCAAGGCAACAAAAGGAGTGACTCAAGAAGAAGCATAATTATTAAGGTTATGGAGTGGTCTAACCAGTCTCCAGACCTTAATCCTATGGAAAATCTATGGAGGGTGCTGAAGCTTCGAGTTGGAAAGCAACACCCTCGAAAACTTGAGGATTTGGAGAGGATCTCTAAAAAGGAGTGGACCAAAACCCCTCCTGAGATGTGCGCAAACTTGGTGACCAACTACAAGAAACTTCTGACAACTGTGCTTGCCCACAAAGGTTTCTCCACCAAGTACGAAGTCAGACTGTGCTTGGGTATCCAATACTTATTTCACCAGATCTAACGCAAATTAATTCATAACCTTTAAAAAATGTTTTCTTGTGGACATTTTTGTTGATATTCTGCCTCTATTTGTTCAAATAAAGGTACCATAAAAATGACAGAGTGCTCATTTCATTCTAACCATGAAAACTTACAAAATCATCAGCGTGTCAAATACTTATTTCCCCCATTGTATATATATATATATATATATATATAATATATATATATATATATATATTATATATATATATATATATATATAATATATATATATATATATATATATATATATATATATATATGGTAAAGGTATACACTATATACTGTGTGTGTGTGTGTGTGTGTGTGTGTGTGTGTGTGTGTGTGTGTGTGTGTGTGTGTGTGTGTGTGTGTGTGTGTGTGTGTGTGTGTGTGTGTGTGTGTGTGTGTATGTTGTAGTTGTATGAATCTCATAATGAATCTATGTTCTATTGTCAAGAGGAAGGTGTGAGACTGAACAATAGAAATAAATTCACGGCTGTTATCAAAGCAAACCTGGGCTTCCTTAACACCTCACCAGTGCCACAGGTTGATCACCTTCATGCCATGCCCCATGGCATGAAGTATTAACTTAATAGAAAAATATTGTTTTTTATTTTTAGTGATCTATATTTTGTGAAGGAATGGTTTTGGACATATAATTATATGTTTTCCAATTGATAGTAAATATGGTTCTTTATAAGTCATTTTGAGCATGATTCCATTTGGGCTACTATGGCCTGTATGCAGACCATGTGGTGTTTCTAGCAGCATTGAATGCCCAATGCTGTGTTGGACTCAGGTCAACTGTTTGTAATGTCATGATTTTAATCCCTTTATTTAGGTGTTACTACAATACCTTTAAAACATTTGTCTTGTTTCACATGCACATGCCTAAAATAGCTATTTAGCTTATTTATTTGCACTGCACTCTTTGCAAATTATATATTTCAAACTCCAGTTGTTCTTGTTCCTGTTCAGGCCGCTCTGTTTCTGACCCCGAATTGTCCCACCTCTATTAGTAGATGGCTCTGATCAATCGCCGGGAAGCATGAAAAGTTGGCAAAATGCGGGACTATACTACGAATGTTCATTCTGTAAACACCAGATGTAAACAGTCTTAAGGGTAGCACTTGGAGACAAGCCAACTATTGTATATGAACACCATTGCTGTAAGAGATTTGACGAGTTAGACATGTTTTATATACACAGAATAATAAGTAACACCCGGATGTTGTGTAGCGGTATTCTCTTCCTTGAATGTGGCCAAGTCAATCACTTTCGCTCACATAGAGCCAGTCAGATGAAGTTGGAATGTTGTAAACGGAGTGGATGGATTTGTTGTTAGCATATTTTCAGTAGAAGTCTATGTAATAGAGCCGCCGTCCTGGGTTGCCATATATTGGGTGAGAAACAAGCACCAATTAACGCACAAATAAACATGAAAAGATACACAAGTCCAAAGTAGCTTATAATAATGTAATGTCAACGGCGTACAAGCATACAAGCACGCAGATCAAAACTCAATCAATGAAAGTGGTCTGCACCACCTAAAAAAAAACTATGGAGGTCACCATCACTAGCTTGACACCTGTGGTGGACGAGGCCTGCTGTGGCCGTGGGCGGAAACTGGAAGGCACCAAACCACACCAGCTGACAACAAGGACATGCAGTACAGTACATCAACTAAACAGCCTGTACTTCTAATGTAACAATACTCTCTCTCTCACGCACGCACACACGCACGCGCGCACACACACACACACACACACCGACTTTTTCTCTTCCTCTACCCGGTCTCGCTATATGATAGACATATGAGAATGAATGAGACATTCTCAACCAATCACTTCACAGCGTTCTGGATCATCTGTCAGCTTGGCCATTAGGCTGCCAACTTCTTGACATTTACCAGCAAATTCATATTTCATACATACACACTCGTGCACATGTGCGTGCACACACACACACAGACATGGGCACGCACATGTGGGCGCATACACACACACACACACACACACACACACACACACACACACACACACACACACACACACACACACACACACACACACACACACAGACACGCATGCACACACAATGTCAAATTTGACTCACACATTAACATACAAGACATAGTCCCACAAAATGTCCACACAAATTACGTTCTAATTGGACAGTACTTGTGAGGACCTTTTGTTTTTCAGAAGCAGGAGAACAAGAACACATTCCCAGCCACTGAATGGGTGTTGACATTTGACTGTACTTCATATATTTTGCACTAGGCAATTTAAAGTGAAGGACAAGACTTAAGACAGATAGATCCCAGAGAGAGAGAGAGAGAGAGAGAGAGAGAGAGAGAGAGAGAGAGAGAGAGAGAGAGAGAGAGAGAGAGAGAGAGAGAGAGAGAGAGAGAGAGGGTGGAGAGAGATAGTGTTTGTGTGTGTGTATATGTGGAAGAGATAGAGAAAGAGAGAGAGTGCCTTTAGACAGATAGATATTATTCGATCATAAACATTTCTCACAGCTGTTGAGGATACTATCTCTCTCTCTCTCTCTCTCTCTGTCTCTCTCTCTCTCTCTCTCTCTCTCACACACACACACACACACACACACACACACACACACACACACACACACACACACACACACACACACACACACACACACACACACACACACACACACACACACACACACACACACACACACACACACACACCAGAGAAGAATCTAACAGTAGCTCCAAGCAAATTTTACGGTCGGATAGGCTCTGTCTAAGTGAAGTACTGTGTGTGTGTGTGTGTGTGTGTGTGTGTGTGGGGGGGGGGGGGGTGCAGGGTGTGCGTGTGTGCATGCGTGTGTGTGTGTGTGTGTGTGTGTGTGTGTGTGTGGGTTTGTGCATGTGTGTGTGTGTGTGTGTGTGTGTGTTAGATTATATGTGATGATAATGATTTCAGATAATGGAAGTGGTGGTTGTCATACTATGCTATGTCCCTGAAAAAGATGTCACACCATGTTCCCGAAAAAAAAAAAAAAAAAGCGAAGTCCTTCTATATGGTGACTGAAACCATGTCAAGTTGCATGTCCCTGAAACAATGTCACACTATTCTATCTTCTCCAACTCTACTGAGAGGAAACCTCAAGAGATGAATGGGCTTTCTGCCTGACATCAACAATATACTATATGTCCCTGAGCAAATGTCATATATAGCCTACTATGTCAAAATGTCATACTACAGTATAGTATACTATATCCAATCCATCCTTCAAACATCACTTTAATACCGTACTGTGGGTCCCTAAATCAATGCCGGCTGTGGAATGTACTGTATATTATGAAATGTGCAAATAGTTGTAGTCATGTGTAACTATCATTATCAGACTGTTATGACATGGTTAAACCATTTTAATTTAAACAGAGTATAAGTTATAATTGGAGTCACTTTGTAGGACAATACTTTCCAAGTTTACTATGTTGGGGTATGAAAGTTTATATGAAAGTTTAGTCAATTTGAGTGGGAACTTTTGTGTTCTATTTGGAAGGATTTGGAAGACGTTTTGTCGAATATGTCCTCAAAAAGTCAAAAAGAGTTAAGTTCATTATCATATGGTAATCGTGTTATTTTGTCTTGTGGGGGTGCACCCTCTGTGGACGCGTTGTTTTGCTGAGAATCGGACTGTATTGTATGTTTTGTCGGATTGTAATTTTCATGGGGAGATTTATCTCTTTCTCTCTCTTCAACACGTGGAGATCTTTGTTTTTTATGGTGCAAGGTTGTTACAGTGTGTAAGATCGTTACAGAATTTTGACTTGAGATACAATTATAATGCAATACTAGAATTTGTGAATTATTTAGTATCGTCAAGGAAATCCTATTTGTATAGTAGCAAAGAACATATAGTCAGATAGGTAAGGTATAACAGTACTTGTTCTCAGACTTTTTAAAGCGGCGTAACCACTTCCATGAGCAGCTATGTGTGTGGCTGTGTCCCTGCCTGGGTCAGGGCACGGAAATAGCATATCCTCACCACCAGGTGTCACTGTTGCACCACTTACTTCATCTGGGTGTAATTTTCTTAGCGTATCTGAACCCAAGAGGGACCCAAGGCCATGTTGAATCGTGTCAGCAGGGGCCACAGACAGAAATGGGTCTTTAGGGGACCATGTCCAGAGGTTGGGTCAGAGAGGTGTTTGAGGAACAATGGGAGCCAGGGAGGGGACTGTCCAGAGGTTGGGTCAGTGGTGGGAGCTGGGGACAATGAGGAGGGAGGAAGGGGCATGTAGTAAGGGACAATAGGTCAGTCCCATGTGTCTATAGGCACCCGCGAACAAGCACAGACACATGCACGCAGGCATGTACGTGCATATACACACGCGCGCACACGCGCGCAGCCGCGCGCACACACACACACACACACACACACACACACACACACACACACACACACACACACACACACGCGTTGAAGAAGTCATTATGCTGTATGGCTCCATTTTGAGCTGCTACTAATGAGGCCCCAGGGTTCTCCAAAGACTCTCAACCCTTTACACCTTAAACGTTTCACTTAACTTAACGTTTCACTTTGTATACCGTTGGGTTACCTCACCGTGCCTCTCACTTTCATGTACATAGAGTTTTTTGTGGTTGTTGAAAGTGATCATCTAAGAAATTGTCCCCCCCCCCCAACGGCAAACTCTTCATCGCTCCCTCCCTCAATGATTTTGGCCTTGGGGTGGCGGGGTGCCGTGGCATCCACACGGTGGAAGTGCTGCGCTCTGATTTGATCTCACTAACGTGTCGTCATCCCCGGCCCCTCCCGCGCCCGTCCGCTGCTGTTCTACGTCACATCATTTAGAGCGACGCCCACCCCGGAAGGTTCACTCCCACTTGAAGGCCACTTTCCAACGTGCGTTAGTCCAGGCGCGCAAGGCGAACGAAAATGAAAGCCTGGGTGTCGAGGCTATCATGTGTCTAGTCGTCTAGAAAAGGTGCCTCTGATCAGACTACTGGTACAAGGTACAAGGTTTTCACGTTATAATGTTAACCTTTGCTAGAAATACATTTAGGAAGTGATACAGTAGCTATCAACTGTTGCCATAAGTAGAATTTTATGAGTATAGCTGTTCAGGTGCAGAATTGCAGTGATTTTAAATCCTCACACAACTTTGTTTTTTCTTTTCTGCTAAGCTCACTGACAACAGTGTTCTTCCTTCATCTATGCAAGAAAGGATTGGACACTGCCCTCTGCTTCCACCCATGTCAATCCGTCCATCAAAGAGAATGCAGGTGACCTGCCAGTGCACTTCTCACATGCTTCCCCAATGCTTCTCACTCATAAACTTCTCCAGTACTCTCTTGACCTTGTTCGTATCAATCACTTTGGTGCCTTTATGTGATGATTCCTGCATCAACCAGAGATGCAGTTGCAATTTCTACAGTTGGCCTGAACAAATGAATCACAAATGCACGCAACTGCACATTTCTGTACATTAGGTTCATCGGAATGTTTTCAGATTAGTGTTTCTGGTCTGCTTCTGCTCCTGCTCTTGCAGTGCAGGAGCAGAAGCAGCAGGAGTGATATAATGTGCCTGCTGCTCAGAAATTGAAACTACATGTCCCCCGTCCCCTCCACCCTGGGCAAAGGGTGCACTTTTGAGACTATGAGCGGGACTTGCGGAAGTTGCTGACAGTAGTTGTGGAAGATACTGTATTTATAGTCCCCAGCGAAACAACCCTGTTCAGTCCTCACTAGCGACTTTAATGATTTCAACAAACAAAGCAGTTATAGAAGTGTGCAAAGTCCACACGATTCCATCTTGTAAACCTTTACAACAGCTTTGCGAGCACAAAGGGAGAAATAAAATGTTTCCACAGGGTATATATTTTCAGGAGCACCGCGCCACGATTGCCTGAAAAATGGCAACTTCCGGGGGAAGTTAACAAACCGGAGGTTTTTGATAGTCATTCTGGGGTACCCTGGGTCCAGGCTTTCATTTCGCAGCGTAGATGTCCTGTAAGCCTAGAGATCGAGGCTATCCCCTCTCATTATTAGCCCCGCCTCGCACTCTTGCTGATTGGACGCACTTGAGGGCCAATGAAATTGAAAGCTGCACATTCCAAGGCATATAAGTCACATATGCAAATCAGCCAGGCCCTGGAACGTGGAAATGCGGCAAGTTAATGGAAGTGCATGGACGTTCATGACACGTTATCACATTCGCTGGTGCCATTCTGTTATATTTGTACTTCCTGACAGTCTTCCGGGTGTTTCAACATCACTGAGCAACTTCAATTGAAATACCCTTTTATTACTCTATCATTTGCTCAGCTCAGCTCACTCACAGGTGCATGCTGTTCATAGCACACACACACACACACACACACACACACACACACACACACACACACACACACACACACACACACACACACACACACACACACACACACACACACACACACACACACACACACACACACACACAATGCCACCAAGTGTGGAGTAATTTAAGACAATCAAAACTAAGGAATGTGTTAAAAGGGACAACAAAGGAGGGTGTAAAACACACAACATGCACACAACGGGAGCTGCAAAGTCAGCATGTGCCGTAAGAACATACGTGTGGTGCCTGTTAAACGTGGTGGGGTCTGTTCTCTGATCCTTATCACAAGTGGTTGGAAAATAGATTGAGAGACTGAAAGAAAGAGAGAAAGACAGGGGTGTGGGTTGAGAGAAAGAGAGAGAGAGAGAGAGAGAGAGAGAGAGAGAGAGAGAGAGAGAGAGAGAGAGAAAGAGTTCAGCCAGGTTCATGAGCCTTTATGTTTGATTAATTGTCTTGCAGCCACAATCCAGACAGCTCCCCGCATAAAGGACTACAACAGTCACACAGACATAATTTCTTTGAAGAAACACAAAGACAGGCCTTTCACACCATTGTCTTGCAATTATTATGCCCTGCGAAAAAAAAAAAAAAAAAAAAACGTGAAGGAGAGAAATGCAAAGATAATCACAACACTGTCAAGTGCGGCAATAATCACAGCCACAAACATTAATTAGCTGCACCTGCTGTAGACAGGAAAATGCAGTCATTTTCGGAAATAGGTATTTTTGAACGTTGCATTAACCTTTGGGTATTAAAGGACGTAGGAAATAAAGAGACCAATGTGCGGGACATTTGCAAAGCTATGTATGAGACATTTGATTAAAGCAGCCCTATCTAACTTCTTACCATTTTTAACATGTATAGACTCAGGGGAGTCTATACATTTACAGTAAGTCCCAGCTAGGGGCTTGACTAAATTACTGTACCACAGTATAGGGGAGAGTTAATCCTGGGCATTTGACTAGGTACCAAGGCAGAACTAGCCATCAAAGTGAATACTGGCCAATCATAGTGCATCCTTGCTAGGCATGCTTGCAGACATTCTTGGGTAATGAAGTCAAAGACTTTGGCTGCCATACAGTATGCTAATTCTGTCGATAGTGTCCAACCCCAAAATACAGGCATTGCTGCTTTAAAGGGGATATAACATGGATTCCTAAAATTGTTTTTAATACTTAATATCATATTGTATATGTCCCTCAATCTTTTTTTCTAATGGTTTGAGCCTCAATCACCACTGATATAACCAGTCCTTGTCATTTCTTTATGGACACTATAGCTG
Organism: Benthosema pterotum; assembly: GCA_039105355.1. Lineage (NCBI taxonomy): Eukaryota > Metazoa > Chordata > Actinopteri > Myctophiformes > Myctophidae > Benthosema > Benthosema pterotum. The sequence goes on along the minus strand of CM076970.1, from coordinate 24,190,168 downwards.
GTATGGAGGATATTTTATAGTAGAGTCATTATATTACCGATGCTAGATAAAACCAGGCTTGTTTAAATTCCATGACAACTTGGAAAAAACATTGGACATTATGAACAAAGTGGAAATGCAAATTAGGAACTGAAGACGGAAGGAGAGGAGGAATTATACAAAGCAGAGTGCATTGATGACATCATTATGAAGCCAAAATCAAATGGGCTGTTCCTGAGAGCAATTTAGATTAAAGCTCCTATATGACATGAAAGACTGATAATTAAATGGATAGATAATTTGTGGGGACAGAAAACACACACCGGAGCTCCAAAAACACGAAACAAATTCAAAAGTTTGAATTTCACGTTTCATGTTTTAAGTTCAAACGTGTAGTAATCCAGTATGTTTATGTCGGATTGATGTACTCTGTCATTTATGTAAGTTTAGTTATCTTCTTTCTCCTTCAAATTGTGACAATAAACATATGTTGCGAAAAAAGAGGGACTAATCCTGTGGCCCTTGATGTGTAGAGGGTTCTGTGGAACGGTGCCCTGTAGGCCAGGTGTAGCCAAGGCAATCAATGCTGAGGTCTCTCCTGCATTAATATGACACCTCAGCCACAGCTGTTTATGAGTAGTATCCCTATATTCTTATTAGTATGGTGCTGAGGGGGTCAGGTAAATGTGTTCATTGTCACATTATTGTCAAAAAACTTCTCCTGCCTGAACAGGTCTTTAACAAGAGAAAGTTCAGGTTTAACGTTAGAGTTATAGGATTAGGCATTAAAGGGTCAGGTTTTGCTAAGAGTTCTGCAACATTTGTGTTGAGAATTGAAAACAGCAGAACTGCAAGCTCACAACACCTATCCATATGAACTTTCCTGTTTCTGGTGCGTCACAATACTACCATGTACTAAGTATAACCCATAGTTTAAAAATGACAGCTGAAAATAGTAAAAATGGCACTCATGAATTTGTCGTCCGGACATTGTGCATATGTCCTCACAAGTATTGCAACATAAAGGTGTGTGCGTGTTGTGTTCATGAGTGGCTGCATTTTAGGGACTAAACAGGGAGACCAGCCCCTGAAGCAGCTCTTTGGACACAGATAGTATTTTGATCCTCACTACACAGTACATTTCTTAAATAATCATATACAGCACTGTACACAATACTAACGTACGTACCATTTGTGCCTGCATATAAATTATATTTGATACAAGGCTCATCTGTCATCCAATACCATATTCGGTAACACTTTCTATGATCCCTACTTTATAATGCATTATGAGAGCATTTATAGTGCATTATAAATGCATTCATAATGCCTCATAACTACACTCATAAACAGACATAATGCTTTGTGATGCACTATATCAGTAGTCATGAAACATTATAATGTCACTGTCATAATGAATTATAACAGCTTAAATTCCAAGGATTCTATGGATGTTCTTGAATACTTATGAAGACCACATCTATAATGCATGATGAGGGTTTATAATGCACTCTTGATTGACTGCTTATAATAGATTATAAAAAAACCTACACATGCAGTTCATGTGAACTGTAGTAATGACTTATGGCATGCTATAATGGCCCATTCATTATCATGAGTTATCATTGCATGGGTTAAGTAAAGTGACACACATGTATGCATTTATAATCATGCATAATTGATCATAAAGCGTCATTGTTGGGGCTAAGTAAAGTGTGATTCATTTGCTTGCATTTAAAAGAATCTATGCTGCATCTTGAGTGATTATTATGCAAGACAAATACAGTAAAATGTGTATGGTGGGAATTTATGGACAAGAGACCAAATACATTTGTCACATTTATTTTGACAATTTCAATTTGAAAATAGCTGGAAACACCAAGGCCAATTCAAAAATGGGTGGCAATCCCAAGTAGAAAAACAAAAAACAAACAAACAAACAACAAGGTTGTCATGAGGGGATAGCA
>CM076970.1:24175722-24183222 GCA_039105355.1 Benthosema pterotum | reverse complement strand
AGGATTCAAACCGGTGACCTTGTGGTCCCATATAGCGTATGACTGCATGTCTATCCTAAGGCCTCTCTCTGTCTGTGCTGGTGAGAGTTCCTCAGTTCATTTCACGTTGATCAGGCTGTCCCAACTTTGCAGTAGGATATAGAGTAACTTCCTGCAAATGCTCACATCTTCCATAATGTGACGCCCCCCCCCTTCTCTCTCTCTCCGTCTGTCTGAAATAACTCTCTCCTTCACTACTCCCTATAGGATATAGGGAGATGGCTATATGGTGATCTCATCAGTGAAATAAAAAAAAAGCACATTTAAATTCAGACACTATACTTGAGCATGCCTCATGCCAGATAAACGTCAGATTTCCTCCTATGAGCTAAATGCATGATGATGCGGTATGTAGGGTTTGCATTTGTGACTAAAGGCTCTACCCGTACTTTTAGCAATACGTTGCTAAAACAAGTGCATTATCAGCACCTTTATCCAAGGTGCTTTACATCCACCCATTCACACAACGATTTAGGAAGAAACCATGCAAGGCACAACGGGAGTAATTTGGAGATTAGTGTTTTAGCCAAGGACACTTAAAGGGGATTTCCAGTAGATATTTTCAGGAAGTGATCTAATAATGGAACGGTCTAAGATAAGGACGAGAAAGAAGAAAATAAATGCCAATAAAACTCTGATATTGATATTTATTGCTTATATATACTTTAAACATGTGGACAGAAGGAGCCTGGATTCGAACCGCCGAACCACAGATCATTGGGCGACCTGCTCTACCTCTTGAGCCACAGTCGCACAGCATGGAATAAGATGAGTCAAGGGTGTAATCACTGTACTGGGTACTATGGTGAATAGCGTTTTGGCAACAGCAATTCTCTCTGTCTCTCTCCCTCTCTCTCTCTGGCTCCATTCCTCCAATTTAAATCCTCACCGCTCACCTTCCACGTCTCCCTTTAATAAAAATGCAATCAAAATAACAACAACAAAAACCAAGGGGGGGCAAACCAGTTTAGCGTGCCAAATGTTGCTCCTCTCGGACATGAAACAATAAACATCCTCTATAATGTACTGTACATGTCTTGCAAAACCTAACAACAAAGAAGAAAAAGGCTTTGGGCAATAACAAACGCGACGAAGTGCGTCATCGCATCGGAGCCATCGTCTTGATAACTCGATAACTCGATCGCGGCTTCCAGAAAAAGGAGACCTCAAAGATTCTTGAAACAATATGACAGCTTCACGGCGGGAGGGAGTTGACTAAACAAACGGAAAACGCTGACCCAGTCGTTTCTCGCACTCCCTTGATGTACCCCCATCCTCCCCCTCCTCCTCCTTTCTCTGTATTCATCTGTTCATTAAGGTCAACATTTGTGTGTGTGTGTGTGTGTGTGTGTGTGTGTGTGTGTGTGTGTGTGTGTGTGTGTGTGTGTGTGTGTGTGTGTGTGTGTTGTGTGTGTGTGTGTGTGTGTGTGTGTAGATGAACAGATGAGAGATGAGAGAGAGAAATGAGACATGTGGAAGAGGGTTTGGAGCTAATTAGGAGAGTAGGAGGTGAGAGAGAGAGAGAGAGAGAGAGAGAGAGAGAGAGAGAGAGAGAGAGAGAGAGAGAGAGAGAGTAATAGGTAAAGAAGGGAGAGACATAAAAGTGAGTGGGCAGGTGAATTGGTTCAGCTTGCTCCCTGGTGTTTAATACAAAATCTCTCTCTCTCTCTCTCTCTCTCTCTCTCTCTCTCTCTCTCTCTCTCTCTCTCTCTCTCTCTCTCTCTCTCTCTCTCTCTCTCTCTCTCTCTCTCTCTCTCTCTCTCTCTCTCTCTCTCTCTCTCTCTCTCTCATGCTCTCTATCCCTCTCTCTCTCGCCCCCTCTTCTCTCCCTTTCTCCCAGTCGATTGGTTTTTCTGTTTCACACCTCCACTATCAGAGGGGACTAGCCAGATGGTTGCAGGTGCATGTGTGGGGGTGTGTGTGTGTGTGTGTGTGTGTGTGTGTGTGTGTGTGTGTGTGTGTGTGTGTGTGTGTGTGTGTGTGTGTGTGTGTGTGCGAGGGAGATAAAACTGGGCAGTGCTGCAGAGGCAGAAGAGCATGACTAAGCCCCAGGACACACACATGCGCATGCATGCGCGCGCACACGACACACACACACACACACACACACACCACACACACACACACACACACACACACACACACACACGTGCATAGACACACGCACACCACGCACACACACACACACACACACAGACACACACACACACACACACACACACACACACACACACACACACACACACACACACACACACACACACACACACACACGTGTGCACGCGCACATGCACGCCGAGGTCCACACTCAAATTGCATTTTCCGAGTGCAGTGCTGACCTGCCTCTGTGGTGCCCAGATAATTTCTCAACCAACCAGGTGCATGAAGATGGCATCCTCTTGAAATTCAGTCCCGTCAGCCCCGTCCCGTCCCACAATGCAACGCCCCGCTGTAAGAACCCCCGGGAGTGGCGCTTTAACTCCAAGAGCGTACAAACAGAGGTAACCAAATGGACTCAATCTGTGGAAAATACGGGCGAAACCTCAAACTAATTGCAAAAAAGAGAAACTCTGCTGATTTTGTACAAAATCCCTCATTGGGTGTGAAATCTCGCCATTGCCACTTGCCCCAATGTGCTGACATCAGCACATTTGTCAACACGGCTATGGCTGTTTTTAGCCGCCGAGTTTTTTTTTTTTTGTGCAAAAATAATGCTTGGAGTGGATTCAGCAGCATGAAATACCGCTAGTTTGATAGGTTGGTTGTTTGCTACTTAAAGCATAATGAAATTTAGAAAATATTTTCAATTTCCTCTGAGACAATTCCAGGCAACATTTTGTCTGTTATTCAGAAGATATTGAAGATATTTTTTTGCAATTAGTCTGCAATTAGTGTGAAAACATTATGTTATCACACTCTCTGAGTTACGTTGTACAATGTGCTTCTTCTATCCCAATGGTTTTCATTCCAGGTGGTCCCCATGCAGCTAAATGATGGTCAGTTCATAACCAAATGGACCCTAATAGATCTGTAACTCTTGAAAGTGTTAAAATGAAACCAAATGCACCCTTACAGGTCCATTTGGTTTCATTTTACACTCTCAGGAGTTAAATTATGTTTAAACGTCTGAATGACTTAATTTTCAAGAGTATACACAATTAGAAAATTGTTATTTTGACCAATGTTTTTCCAGTTTATCTCTCCTATAAAAAAACTCAAAAACCCTTGCTTTTGGTTCTGATGAGATTAAACTCAACATAAAATGGTGGTCGGTGGCTAAAATGCTGAATAAATAGTGCGCCCTGGAATGAAAAAGGTCCAAAACCACTGTTCTATCCCAATGTACAAGACTGGATAACTTCTCAACAACTTGGCTCAGGCTATTTTTTCCCCCTGCCAACAATTAACTCTTGAAAATGTGCCCCATGTAATGTAATGTAATCCATCCATCCAGCACTGTAGCCCAACAGAGGGTGTGTTGATAATAAAGATTACAAACACTTTTGAGATGCTGAGCCTGTAACAATGTTACATCAGCAGAAAAAATAAACAAGGCCAAGGGCTATACTGTACGTGTTACTGGAATACTGCACTGTTCAACAACATTTTTCAGGAGGCATATACTTTGGTTAAGGATTACAGTATGTACAGTAACCTGTCACGGACCGTTGGACTGTGTAGCGTGTCACAATGTGTTTTTCCATGAACATAATAGTTACAGTGAAATCTATGAAATCTAGACATACTGTATGGGGCAGTTCCAGGTCAAGAGATTGCATTGTGTTACAAAATAACCTGTGTCTGGCTTATGAGAAGTTCAGATTTAGGATGATGACCTGAAAATTAGGCCCAGCCCACGTTGGTAAAAAGTACATTACAACTCTGTTGTACTTAGAATATTTTAAAATTTAAAGCCCATAAGCAAAATAGTTACGCATAAATGACTCACCAAGTTATTATTCAAGTAATTCAATCTAGACTGAGCCTATAAGAAAGATCCCAAAAATGAATAAGTAACCCTTGACAGTAAATCTATTAAAAGCTGGCAACCTTGCAGAAACTATTGGGCTGTCTTTAGTCCAAGCAGCATAAAGTCTGGTGATAAGATACCAAGATTGCCAACTGAAAGTATTCTTGAGAATGCACTTAAAGGGGAATCCCACCCATTTTCAACATTTTTTCTGAGAGTGTACAAATGCAACCAAATGAACCCTAACGGCTTCATTTGGTTCCATTTGTACGCTCTCAGAAAAAAGAAGCGTCTGAAGAAATCCATTAACATGGTGAAAATATATCTTGATGATGTCATCAAGATGTTTCACCATGTTAATGGTTTTCTGTAGACCTCCATTTCTAGGAAATACAGGATGGGAAAACATTTTTATCATGTCCACCCAGCACCTCTAGGGTTTACTAGTGACATATTAGAATGTTGAAAATGGGTGGAATTCCCCTTTAAGAGTGAGACAGGTAGGCCTTACTACTACTACAGCCAGCCCTATCCCTAACCCTGGCAGTAAGCTGTTGGCCCACAGGCTACAAAACACTCTCATGCCATGACAACATCTCAGCATTGCGCCAGAATCCATGCAGTCGAGTTGCCTCGAGTTCAGACCAGTTCAGTTTAAAGCGTGTAAATCAGTGTTGTTGATGTTGCTAAACTCATCTGGTTGTGAAGTGTAGCAGAATCAATTACATGGTTAGCTGCTCCCAATTAGACTAGCCTGATCAATGTCATCCAAGATCACTGCATAATCACACACGCACGCACACAGATGCACACGCACACTCAGCATAGATGATTTGATAATTAAATCAATCTGAACAACTCGAGCTTCACTAATGAAGCACAAGAGATGAAATTCATCAGAGAGTGTGTGCGTGTGTGTGTGTGTGTGTGTGTGTGTGTGTGTGTGTGTGTGTGTGTGTGTGGGGGGGGGGGGGGGGGGGGGGGGGGGGGGTGTGTCATGGATGTTTTCATGTTAATCAGCAGTTCGACGTGACGTCGCTTTGTTTTCCTAGTTCCCATCTGAACGCGGAAAGAAAGAGGGATTTAGAATGACAGGGACGGAACGAGAGAATCCGACAAGAAAGGAGAAAGGAAGGAGAGAACAGGAAGGAGCAGAGGTTCTCCTCTGGCCCACATTAGCGGCTCTGATCAGCTCTTCTCTCATCCTAGCATGATGTCAACATGTCAAGCAGAGCGTTGAGATGTAACCTTCCTAATAATAGCAGAGAAAACAGTTGCTTCACTAGAAAACAAACACAAGACAAACAAAACAAGTAGCACCTTGAATCTGCACATAGCAAACAAGTTCATCCTAGTCAATATATGAACACTAGTATCTATCCATATTTCTGAGGCGAATATTCAGAAAAAACATCACACCAATATTGGTGCTGTGTGTGTACTCTGTATTGGTGAAACAATACAGATTCATTATCTTTAATGTTGATTCATTAAAGATAATAGAGGCAACTTTAGTGTACAAACACTGTTTGTAAACAGATTTGTTTAAAACCAGAATCTAACTCCAGCTCACCTCCAGTCTATTGGCTCATTACAACTCTGCTGCTGGAGACTGCTGTGCTGTGATTGGATAAAACGCTGCCTCACCCCACTTAACCCCCCCCCCCCCCCCTCCGTGAGCCCAACAGATGCTTTATTTTCATGATCTGTTGACAACAACAAAGTTCTGGACTGTCTGCAGGACGAATAAAGTGTCTGCAGGGAAAGTCTGCAGGGAAACAGCTGCAGCATCAAAGTAGAAGCAAGCAAAAAATATAGCTATATAGTGTATCTATTTAGATTTCTGGCTAAAAAGTTGCCCCTATTACCTTTAAACATTGTGTGAGGTGTACAGGTGTATGTACATAGGGACAAATTTAAGGCAGGGCATGGAGAGGTTGCAACACTCAAAAATAGCAGATAGCAGCTGGCGACATGTCTTGCCGCGACACGTCGCGAGCTTCCAGATCTGCTATTTTTGGAGAAAAGATGTGGTAGCACGCTGCAGAGAAGGAAAAAAGACGCGGGTTGACGAAGTCTACAGCATTTAAGTGGAAAGAAATACTTTGCCAATCTAAAACCAATAACACAGCGTGACGAAAAAGAAAAACACCCCGGCTATAAGCCGTCTGTGTACTACTCAGTGAAATGTTGGCAATTGCAAAACGACGGTGTCAAGCACACTGTCATTCCGCATACATTCCATATGCTCAGCAGCATCTCGGGAGGATATTCAGTGCCGCGGCTTCGCCGCTTTGTACCTCCGCCTCCGAAACCTCAGGGACGCGTCCACTAATTGAACATTATATTTTCATCATAGTGTCAGCGGTTACTATTCTGTCTCCACTCCTCGCTCCTGACATTGACAATTATGTGCACTGGTAAAATCCTGAGTGTCCAATTTAACTCCCGCTCTCTGTCGGGATACTGCGTTAAACGAACACTCAGGAGTTTACAGTGTACTGCCCTGTGAGGAGCGAACAAGGCCGGCTGCCTTCGCTGGAAAAGTCACAGCAGAACAGAACATGTCGGCTTTGCATGTGATGAGGCAGTGGTAATTGATTGGATACTTTATTGGCAGTAATGTAATCAGCACGGGGTTTGGTGAGGGTACAGTCAAAGACACAAAAGTCCTTCATTCTGTTTATCAGAGTGGCATAGATGTGTAATGAATACACTGGCAGTTCATGACCATCTACAGTGGTGAGATTGGTAAGGATACCACTTGAGTGCCTCTGGGGTACCACACCCCATTGATGGTTTCATGCTTAATTTAATGGTGGCATAGCGACCACAATGTGTCACATGCGAGTCTGAATAGTACAGTGTTACTGCATTGGTGATAGCAACATAAAACTGTGTATCACATTGTGGAAATGCATGACAATGCACTGGTAATGCAATGGTATCTCATACAGTGGAAATGCGTGATAAATGGTAAGGCGCTTTACATAGGTTGTAGATCCCATTTAGGCATTCACACACCCATGTCGGTAGAAACCATGCAAGGTACTGACCAGCACATCGGGAACAATTAGGGGTTCAGTGTCTTGATCAGGGACACATGAATCCGGGGGAGCCCGGATTCAAACCGGCAACCTTGCGGTTACCATCCGGTGACTCTACCCCTGAGCCACTGCTGCCCTTCGCAGTGGTAACGCAGTGGTAGTTCATGAGCAGCAAAACATGATCATGCAGAGCCCGTTCAGTGGCAATGCATGATCATGGCTGTCCATACAGACTCCCCAGTGTTATCCATTTAACAGCATATTATGTTCTGACTTACATACTATGTCTGACACGTCATGCTGTTTGCCATTTCTGAGTAATACAAATATTCAATCAATCAATCATCAATCAATCAATCGGAAACACAGGCAGTGTCCTGTAAAGTAGGCGTACGTGGCTGCAACGTGACAGTGGTCATATTATGTTAACCGATGTGGATACTA
>CM076970.1:24138222-24173222 GCA_039105355.1 Benthosema pterotum | reverse complement strand
TTAGCCTGGGGACCACTTGGAACCCTCTCAAGGACCACTGGTTGAAAACCACTGCTTTATATTATCCGTCATTAGGGGCCAGTCGTATTCTTCTTACGAAACACATACACACTCACTCTCTCTCTCTGACCCTCACTCACTCACACACATATACACACACACACGCACACACCGGATACAGAGACATCTGCTCAACCTACTGCATGCCCCCTGACCCCATTATCCGGTGGAGCATGACACGTCTGAATTCTGTACATTTTACATCGTATGCATAATGCATACTCAGAGTAGAGACTCCTGCTGCAAATGGGAGTTTCACAATGGAGGCGTTTATTCTTACTTTTTTTATGTCGTTTGCCTCCCGCGGTAGGAACACTTCAGGTCTCGTCAGCCACGAGCCATTTCAAAGGGGACTTTCATTATATAGCAGCGTGTGGGTTTCCAGGGGAGGAGAGTTTTTTTGGACTTAATGCATCCACTTTACTCGGTGACTCCAAGCGCATGCAAAAAAAAAAAAAACATAGCCAAGGAAATGGTGGGCCCGCGAGGGTCCATTTGTGCGCACACTCTCGGAGTGTTAAGCGAACACTCAGGATTTTACGGTGTAGCCTCCTTGTCAAGGAATATTTCAGGAGGAAGGAGGAGGAAGGAGCGTGTGGGCTGCCGCGTAAAAGTGTCAAAATAATAACTTCGCTCCCAGGAGGCCCACACTCCGTCTGCAAGTGTGTGTGTGTGTGTGTGTGTGTGTGTGTGTGTGTGTGTGTGTGTGTGTGTGTGTGTGTGTGTGTGTGTGTGTGTGTGTGTGTGTGTGTGTGTGTGTGCAATGTGCGTATTCATGTGTGAGAATGGCTTGTGCGTATGTGTGTGTGTGTGTGTGTGTGTGTGTGTGTGTGTGTGTGTGTGTGTGTGTGTGTGTGTGTGCGTCTGTGTTGAATGTGTGTGTGTGTGTGTGGGGGGGGGTGTCCGACACTACCGGCTCCGTCGGTGTGGGTGTGGAAACACTAGTGGTGTGTCTCGTGTTGTGGTTTTGGAGTGAAAACAGATTGTTTGCGGTGACTAAGTATCGTCTGACAGATTGGCCCGCGATGACAGGAGGCCCCGCGGCTTTCGCGCGATCTCTCTATACGTGTGCGACTGTGCGTGCGTGCGTGTGTGTCCGCGTGTGCGCTTGCGGGTAGGGGGGATTTCGTGCTATGAATGTGTTGTGCACTACAATCCGTGTATGCTGTACGTTATGGGCGTATATGTCAGTGTGACTGTGTGTACGCATGACAGCATGATTGTATGTGTGTGTGTATGGGCCTATGTTTGTTTACATTATATGTCACTGCATGCCTGTATCAGTGTATCTGCATGCCTGTCTCTGTATGACAGTATTATTTTGTGTGCGAGTGCATGTGCGGGTGCATGTGTGTGTGTGTGTGAAGCCAAGCATGCATGTGTTCAATGTGATTCGACTCACCTGGTCTGCAGCCTGCATGCATGGCCTCCCTCTCTCCCTCCACCATTACATTTCCTTTCGCGAGGAGGATAGGCTCATTTATCTGTTTTCGCCGACCGACCAGAGGAAATCGTGCTGCATCTCTTGCTAGGGTCGGGAAGGTTTTTGATCATCTCGCCAGCTGTGGAAGCAAGAAAACACAGCGGGCAAAACTTGCCATTATTCGTCGCGCTTCGGTGCGTTTTTTGGGGGGCTGGGATAATGAAACGCTCGTTTTGTAGCGTCCGCTACTACGCGGGGAAAGGAATAAAGCTCTCGGTTGTGCAACCGTAGCAAACCAATTAAATACTGGATGCTCAGAGGTATATAGAACTGGTGTTTTCACACAAACAGCAGGTTATTTCGGCAGGGCGTGTGCGTGTGCACAGAAGACAACACCGGTGTGCCGTGCATTGTTCTTCTGAGCATCGTAAATGCGTCGAATGTGCTTTTTCCTGTGCCGTTATATTGTACATGGCTGACATCTTCCATACATCTTCTGCTAACACTATATGGGCTATAAGCTATATTCTGCTCCTCTCCTACAGTCCTACATCACCATGCGGTCTCTCTGGCTGCTGCTGCAACAGCTGGAGCAATGCAAAGATGTCCAGACGCAGGAGAAATGCACACGTCTGGGACCTGCTGGGGTGCACGTGTGTGTGTGTGTGTGTGTGTGTGTGTGTGTGTGTGTGTGTGTGTGTGTGTGTGTGTGTGTGTGTGTGTGTGTGTGTGTACATGTGTGTGTGTGTTTTGTGAGTGTGAGAGTACAGAAATATGCACATGCACACTTCAAAAGTGTGTGGTATACGTTAGTATACCTAGAAGTGGTTTTCAACCAGTGGTCCGGGGACCACCAATGGTCCTTGACAGCGTTCCAGGTGGTCTCCATGCTAAATGATGGAAAGTTGGTTAAGAGCGTTCCAGATGTAACTCTTTGAAAGTGTAAAAAATGAAACCAAATGAACCCGTTTCATTTCATGCTCTCAAGAGATAAAATATTCATCATCTGAATTAGCCCAAGTTCACACAACTAGAGAATGTAGAAGATTAATGGCAATTTTTGATCTATGTTTTGTTTCCGAAATCCAACCAGGAATTGGGGACAAAATGTCATGAAATGGTGATCCATGACTCAAATACTGAATAAATGAGTGGGCCCTGCTATCAAAAAAGTTGAAAACCACTGACCTACGGTGTATACATCCTTGGTGTTGTGTCTGCTTGAATGCAGAGCTTTTGTGCGAATGCAGTGCAATGTGTGCGTTTATTACCCTTTCTGTGTGTGTGTGCGCATACAGTATGTGTGTGTGTGCATCTGTGATGCATTTTTTTGTGCATGCACATGTTTGCATCTGTGCTTATGTGCATGTGTGTGTGGGTGTGTTTTGCGGGTGCATGCGTGCATGTTTTTTTGCGTGTGCGTGCTGTGCTGTGTAAGTGCGCTGACCCAGTTTGTCTGCCATGCAGGAACAGCAGCTTGTGCAACTGAGCGGGATGTGCATTTTTTAACAGCAACAGCTTCCTGAGCGCTGCAGTGAACCCACCAGAGTATCCCTGAACCTCCCAGAGCTGGCACAAGACTTTCCCCTATTACAGAACTATGCATTATACAGTCAGGTCAAATTTCACATGTTTTTCTTTTGATTTTTCCGCAATTCAGCGACTCCTTTCACAGCACTTGGTTTCATTTTGTTTGGCATTTTTGGTTTCTTCCTGAAATCTGAAAGGCTTTGAGTCAAATGCAGCAACAGGGTGCGGCTTTAGCTGATGGGGATCACTATCCGCACGAAAACCAGGCATATGAACTGGTGGGTGCAGCCACAATATTTTAACACTTTCTTTCATAGTTCCTAGAAAATCATGCTGATCTCGCTGTCTTCATAGCCCTTTATAGCTGTAGTCATGTAATAAAACATGCAATGATAATACCGGTAGTTTAATATTGTACTTCAGATATTTAAATCCGATATTTTTGGAGTCACAGACACCATCACTGTTCTGTGAGTGATGTATAAACCTGACTGTACCCTGACTGCAAGTTGTGCTGTGCTGTTGGGTAAGCAGGAAAGCCACTATAATGGTATGGAAGCAAGATCCCACAGTGCGATAAACTGTCACCATTGATTTTTGCTGTTTTACCTGCTTTGAAAACGTGTAAACTACCAGCTCTAGTACCTGCAGATGAGTGTTCCGGCTGCAGAGAACAGCTATGTGTTCATGAGGGCTCCACTGCAGACAGCAGCCAGCAGCGGCGATCATCTTCATCCAAACACCTACACATAGAAAAAGCTATTGACGCCTTACATCAGGGGTTAAAGGTCTTACTGTTTGTCATATACATTACTGTAGCCAAGATTTGTCTTTGTGCATTTGAACCATTGTCTCTGCACTACACTGGGGTGGCCAATCAGGACACCGTATTCAAATATGTTTGCATACTGTGTCCTGATTGGCCACCCCAATTTTCTGGAGTAGGAAATGGGTGTACAATTGAGCTACTCCAGACCAATAGCTGATTCGGTCTGGCTTTAGCCAGGCTACCAGTCCACATCGACATGTAGTGTTCTTAGCTATAAAAAAGAAAGTAAAAAATAATGTAGTAAAATGTTGTAGTAAACATTACAAAGTGGTGGCTGCAACTGGGGAAGCTATAACCATTATCCAGGCCTACGGTGTACCAGTGCAGATAGTGGCAATAGCTTTAAACAGTAAAACTTACAGATGATGTCCCCTTTTGGACAGCAAAAGGTGAAGGATGGAGCTGGATTGTACACAGAACATAACAGAATGCCACAAAGAGCAGATTCAGCTGAAATGAGTAGAACTTCCTGTTCCTCCTTGTCTAATTGTCCTTCAGCTATTCCCCCCAAATGAGTTCCTACCTAAAGGTTCCTAAGAATGACATTCCAAACCTCCCACTAGGTGTCACTGTTCTTCGTTACACTATAAAAGGTTTCGACCCACAGGGGCGATACCTTCCTGTTTTATTGTGGAGATGGACCTTGTCCTGAGACTTACTACCATTAGCACAGGCTCTGAGACCCCAGCAAGGATATCCCATCACAATCACAGACCTTGAATATGCAGCAGGTGACATTGCCCTTTAAAGGTCTCGCGGTGCACGGCAGAGAGAAAGGAAGGGAACTGCTCTACCGGCAGTAGAAATGGGTACAGGAGGAGATTGGACTCCAACTCAATGCCAAGAAAACAAAACGTAATGGCATTCAGCAAGGAGGACAGAACCATTACTGCCAGCGGATTGGCTATGTTCTAAATCCCCAGATGTCTTTCCATCACAGGTCTTCGGCGTCGGTTTTCCACGCTGTTTATACCAGCGTCAGGTTGAGGCATGGGCACAGTAAAAATGCAACATGCCTCAAGTGGTTTAATTAAAAATCCAGCGGAGAATATATTTTCCAATATATTAGGTGGCCCAGCAGGAACTGTCTGTCTGCTGTCTGTCTCCTCTTATTTATTTCCTCTCCTCTCTACTCCCACTCCACTCCTTTCTGTTCTCGTTCTCTCCTTGTATCTCCCTAGTAATGGGACCATCATGTATATTCTATGAGATATAAAAGCAGGGGGAAGTGACAATCGCCCAAATCAAGTGGCACAATCCCTTCATGTGGAGATGTTCCTCTGTGCAGGCTGTACTTTCCCGGTGGACATGCCGAGTGGATTATTTTTTCCTTCTTCATTTTTTACCTGTGAAGTTTCCGCCCTTAGTTTGTGTGATTTGCATAAACACACTGTATAACTAATCTCATGCACATGTATCTGCCTATATGGACTGCTAGTGTGTGGACCTACAGTATTGTGTTATCAGTTTTGCACTGTATATTGAAAAAACGAAGGCATCTAGGCCAGTAATCCAGTTTGACACTGTGTCATGGTCTTTATCGCATCATGTCTTCCATCAATCTCTCTCCCCTATTCTTAAACATTACTGTATTCTATCAGTAAAGGCAAAATCCCAAAATATATCATAAAAAAGCTTGTTGTGTCCATGTCTAAGCCTGATGCATACAGTAGCTAGCTGGCATATGCTGGTCTATTGCTATTTATACTACACCAGGGGTTTTCAACAGGTGGTCCCCAGCTAAATGATGGACGGACAGTTTGTAACCAAATGGACAATTATAGATCTGTAACTCTTGAGAGCGTAAAATCAAACCAAATGGACCCTCACGGGTCCATTTGGTTTGATTTTACGCTCTCCAGAGTTAAATTACAGTATATAAACATAACTGAATTAAAAATAACTGAATTACTTAATTCTCAATAATCTACACAATTAGAAAATGTAGAATAACTAGAAGTTCGGGGCGCGAACCTCTAGCGCCATGCGTTGGATCTGTGAGGAACTAAATATCATGAGTTTATTGTTTTTAATCAAATAATAATGCACCCATTATGTTTAAAATATGTTAATATTATATTCAAAGCATTATAAACAAATGTACTCATAAATAATAATAATAATAATAATAATAATAATAATAATAATAATAATAATAATAATAATAATAATAATAATAATTGTTATTATTATTATTATTACCCTAAAAAATAAAACATTTTATTTTTTATAGCACCCTTCATGAAATGAAATGCACCTCAAAGTGCTTTTGTATAGGCCGTATAATACATTGTTATTGCATTGAGGCATTGTGGCAGAGCGACCACAATTTGGGGTAGTTGTTCTGCCACACTACAACCATTGACACCTTTTAAATGAAGTGTGAAAACTTACTACGGTGGGGGAGTGGTATCACCCAGGTGCCTCAGAGGCAGTCAGATGGTAACAGTGTCAATCTCAAGTGCTAAGTGCTGACCACTGCAGGCTACATGCGTGCAAATATAATCAATTGGATCTATCATCTGGGCGTCTTTTAGCAACACATTAAGTCAAAGGTAGGAAAGAACTTTGCAGAAGCTGTGTGGTGGAAACGAACGTCAGTGTAGGCTATAAGCACGGCCGTTCATTTTCACTGTAGTTCAGACTTGGAGACGGTACGGCGTCAGAGAGTGCTGCAGGCTGCGTGTGTGCGCACGTATTGATGATCAATCAGTGTTTTTAAGCGACTTTCTTCACGCCAATTCACGTCTCTAGATCTCCTCTGTGTCTGTCGATCGTTTCGTCTCTGTTGTTGAAAGTTTATAAAGTGAGGTATGGCTGTGTAAGCACGCGCGTCCGCACGATTAGATGAGCAAAACCAGTGTGTTCAGTGATGTGATCCGTTAGATCATTGGATTACAACCCTTTTGATAGTACGAGGGTCTACTATTTATTCAGCCTTTGAGACACGGACCAGCATGTGATGACACAGACCCCAAACGCATGATGTCTTTTGCATTGTCCACAATACCAGACTGCCTGGATTGGGGAAACAAAACAGTCAAACATAGACAGATCCAATATAGAACGCATAGTCGAACGTGCAGTTTATTGTTAGACACAACACGTGTGGGATGCATGGGTCGAAATGAGTGGAATACGATCGTGTTTGCAGTGGAAATTGTAATACAATACTGTTAATACAGTTAACCAACTTTCGATAATTTAGCTAAGGACCACCTGGAACCCTCAGAAGTGCCACTGGTGGTCCCCGCCCGGCCGACTGGTTGAAAACCACGTGAGTTAGATGTCCCCTCCAGTCAGTGGGCAAAGGTGCTAGTGTTTTGACATGAACGCCATGATGGCATGCCTGTACATGTCTACGGAGTTGTCGCAACTCTGTCTACTGTCTGTAACACTGTGGCCATGCAAGGGCATGCAGAGTCAGAGTAGCGACATCAATGGCATGTAGAGTTACAGTTGCGACATTGGGGGGTCAGAAACTGAGCGCTCGAGCGCTGCTCATGCAGCCTGGACAGACGCGTAGTCGAACATGCAGTTTATTGTTAGACAACAGAACACGTGTGTGATATGCATCGGTCGAAAATGAGTGGGTAGTATTGGAATATGGACATTGGACAGCAGCGGCAGAGGCTGGACGATGGTAGCTTTGACTGCTAGCAGGGTGTAACCCATGTCGTTCTGCAAAGCTGGATTTCCGTCCCAGTTCGTAAATACGTCCGCTGTCTTCAATGGTGATGGAAGTTCTTCTGTCGACCGGACCGTTCGCTGCAATGGTGTGGAACGTAGATGTCGTAACAACTTGTATGTCGTAACTGTGTCTATAGCGTAAGGCAGTGGTTGAGGCCGGGGGAGGGGGCGTGTGTACTGGAAAGGTTGCGACATTGAGGGGTGAGAAAGTGAGATCTCGAACGCAAACAATAAAATAAAAATATAACCGATGACATACGAGCAATGGCAGTTTGATGTGGCAACGCTACAGATCAGTATGTGTGTGGTGGCTCTGTTTGTTTTCGAATGTTCTCGCTCATACTCTGTCAAACCGCAACACAAAGTTTAGGGGGTCAAATATGTTTCCCCAAAACTCCTGTGAAAGTATTTTCGAGCTTCGGGGGCCTAGTGGCGAAATGTGTAAGTGCAGTATGTTAATGGCGGCGGACGCAACAGAGTTGGACGGACGTTCATGACTCTCACGTGCGTCAGCCAGGACCAGCTGTGTCAGTCAGTGTTTCCGTGTGCATGAGAACGCCACTGAGCAACTTGTATTGAAATGCATAGCAAGGGGCGGGGCTATGGCTACAGTTCACTCTCTAGCCTCGAGTGCTTCATAGCCAGATTGGCTATGTAATGTAGATTGTTATTTTGACCAATGTTTTGCAGTTATCTCTCCTAAATTGTAGCAAAAAAAAATCCTTGATTTTGGGGCAGAGAGATTAAGCTCAACATAAAAGGTGGTCTGTGGCTAAAATGCAGAATAAATAGTGGGCCCTGGTATGAAAAAGGTTGAAAACCACTGCTATACACACATGTACAGTAGATCTTGATCTTGATCTGTTTTGTTCTCATGCTTCTTTAATGTTGTCTCCGTCTCTATCCCTCCTCTTTCTTCTTCTTCTTCTCCCTTTCTGAAAAACATTCATATGATGGAGCTTTGAGCAAATGTCACTAAACTTCTTTACACACATCTGGTGACGTCTGACGTGACAATAAAGTTGATTGTGGATGCTTGATTCTTGCTCTATGGCATCTCACCCAAAGATGTGAGGAAAGGAAAGGAGCTGTGATGGAGAGGAATTAATGCGATGCTCTCAACGGTAATTTCGTGACATTACATCATTCATGTTTCTCTCCTCGGCTTCATGTGTGCGTGTGTACCGTGCATGTCTCATTATGGGCCAGTAATTATCTTCTAGATGTGCGTACCGGCAGTGAGTGACTGCATGTGTGTGTGTGTGTGTGTGTGTGTGTGTGTGTGTGTGTGTGTGTGTGTGTGTGTGTGTGTGTGTGTGTGTGTGTGTGTGTGTGTGTGTGTGTGTGTGTGTATGTGTGTGTATGTGTGTGTGCGTGTGTGCATGACTGCACGTGTCTTCTGGCTGGCACCTTAAAAGTGCATTTGAAGTATATAGAGACCTGCTGCTGTAGTATGCACAAAGCACCTTTGAAGGTGTAATGGGGAGCCACACGTACTGTAGCCTCGACGGCGCAGGCACTTCTGAAACTATAAGCCATACGACTCACAATATCCCCCTCTTCTGGAAATATTAACTTCTGTCATCAGCCAAAAGACTCCCAAGGTGCCGCCAAATAAGTGTCAATGAAGCCGCTTGAAGCTATATCGTTGTTCCACCCTCCATCAAGCTGCTAACTCTAATGCTAAATCGCATTATAGTGGAGTGAGTAAGCAGCCTTGGGAACCGATGCTTTACTGGGCCATGGCCCTTAAGTCAGAAGCCGTATCTCCATGTTTTCTGTGGCATCGGCCCCACCCCCCCTGGACATGATGCTGGTATGTCGCAGGGAATTAGCCCCAATCCAAGCCTTGATGCTGAGCACCGTGCAGGAGGAGGAACCGCGTACCTCTTTCATATGAAAGACGGCCAAGTCTTTGATATGACTTGGCCGCCGATTGAACTCCCGACCTCCCAATCTCAAGGGCACTAATATACACCACGAGACCGGGTTAGATTAATAGAGCCTTCGAGTGCAATAAGAAGAAGCACTTGGCAGGCACTTCGCATTTACATTTTTTTTGTAAAGTGTCCTTTTTAGGCTGTCAATGTTAAATGCCATGTCTATTTTATGTTTAACCATGTTCAACGTGGCTTCAAAAAACCTCATGTGTCACTTTCATAGGGCGAAGAATACAATATGGCTTAAGTGGTTGTGATGTTTTTATGTAAAACAACTGTCTGCTTGTCATGGTTCTGTGATGTTTTTCATGTAAGCTAATTCAACATAATGTTGCACTGTGCCTGTCATGAACCGGCTACAGGCCAGACAAACAAGGGAGTATGGAGTGGCATCACTGAGCCCAAGATGACATTCACATTTTATCTACATGTTGGCTCTGTATTCCATGCTTGCAGTGTTGGAGGAAGTATATTGTACATGTTTTAGTAAGCAACAATACCATATACTGGTATACTAGTGACAAAGAAAACACAAAAATTTGGAACGAGGACTCTATAGCGTTGCATGTTTCCATCGAGAAACTTTGCTCATCATTTAATTAATTTCAAACTAATTCCCAGGGTCTGCATCTGCATTAACCCCTTGAAGAGTCGTCAAATGAAATACAGTTCTGACCAATACGACCAAGATTGTACAACATACAGTACAGTATAGTGCAGTTGGGCTTTGTGTTACATAATGTTCTGGGAATGTTTTGGCCATTAGTGATCTCAGCGCTTCTCTAGTATGCGTGGGAGGTCCTGAGTGCCAGACTACAAGGACCGAAGGTCCCTGGAGTATTATATTAGTAATACCAGGTGCAACGTTGTGACTGGTGTTGTTTTCACCTTGTGTACTCTGTCTGGAGACAGTGGACAAAATGTCACAGGCTCACAGCCGTAGCACACAATCATGCAAGATAAAAACATGTGAAACCATATTGTTATCTAATAAATGTAGCTTGACAATTCTGGTATTATATGTGGGGGATAGCTGGGGCTTATACTGTTATGGAGTCACGCCTTGCCCCGATCTTGACTCACTAGCCTCTTATAGCCTGGCGGGTTCCATGTGCTGAAAACTTCGCAAATCAGTCTGTCCAGAGCCTGCTTTACTTGCATTTTACTTGCATGCTGTTCAAACAAATGTGAACTAGTGTTTTTTTTCCTCAAACAAACCACCGACCAATCAGAATCCTCGGCTGCATCTCAACCTTCATATGCCCCGCCTACCTGTGGGGGTGATAGGCTCCTGGCCAGACTGATTAGTGAAGTGGCATTTCAGGTACGCAGAAGAACACAGCAAACCAGACTAGATCCCAGGCCATCTCTTCACAGGGTTCTGAGAATATTCCTGTTACTCTGTCAACTGTCGCTCAGTCACTTCTCATTGTCCTCATTCTATTTGTACTGACTTCATGCATGACTATCTGCTGAGTCTCCTCTGACTCTTTTCTGGCAATCACACAGCTTTGTTGTATATGCAATTAGGGGCCCACTTCTCGGATCTGCCTACACAGTCAATGACTAGTCAGTCTCAATCGCTGAGGTGTAGCAGGTATGGTGTAAGTCCTCTCATTGGCTGCATGGCAGCAAATCAGGTCTGGGGCCTCTGTAGTAGGCCGAAAGCCTATACCACCAGGCCTGGTCCTGGGCTTACCAAATAAATACGCAGAATAATTAAAATCTGCAATTCAAAAGGTTCAGAAATCACCTGACCCCCAATTGAAAATGTTACTATACTCCCCGGCTTTGTTCATCATGAGTTGAAGCTCTTGATGACTGGTTTTAATTATTTTGAATAATTATTTGGTAGGCCCAGGCCCAGGCCTGGTGGTATAGGCTTTTGGCCTAGCCCAAGGCCGCAGACCTGATTTGCTGCCATGCAGCCAATGAGCACGGATCCACACCTGATTTGCTGCCATGCAGCCAATGAGAGGACTTACACCATACCTGGCTACACCAAGGCGATTGAGAATTGCACCCAATGACTAGTCAGTCTATATTGACCATTTGCAGATTATGGCCATCTTGCTTGGAAGTTTGGAAGCGCTCGTTTTCACAGTAAAAAATGTCCTCCTTCCTCCTGCATTACGTACAAATTCAAAACAAGCACTTTCAAACTACAACACTTGGGAAAAATAATCACCTGCAACAAAAGAAAGTAGCTCATGACATGTATATTTTATGAAACAAAGCCATTTGAAAACAGCCCCATCTACAAGCTCACAATGACCCGCGGTGTGACATATTTGTGAGCTTATATAGGTTCTATAGCTTTTTCATAATCTCTTTGTTCATTTTGAAACATGCACTGGGGACATTCTGCATGTATTTATGGTACTTTAACACGTTTTTGATGGCGATACTTTTGTACTTTTGAATTCTGGAGTATTTTCTTCCACCACTGGTAAGTAGGCTACAGTTGTAAGTATACTTTATCCACATCTGTCCCCAGGGTGTTTATAAGAACAACTATTAGACTACACACCCGTTTATTGCTTCTGGTAAATCTGGCATAAACTATGGTTTAATTTGTTTTTTAATTCTTGCGCTGATGTTAATGTTTTCATTAAAACCATTAAAGAATTCCTCAGGAAAAGAAACACCCTCTTAAAAACCAGCATGTGTGCACTATATCTTCCTTTCTTCCATGTGTGTGTGCGTGTGTGTGTGTGTGTGTGTGTGTGTGTGTGTGTGTGTGTGTGTGTGTGTGTGTGTGTGTGTGTGTCTGTCTGTCTGTCTGTCTGCCTAACTGATATGGCCCACAGGGAAATGCTAGTTGATCAATGTGAGAAAATGCTGATGTAGCAACACACAAGTGCACGCACACACACAGACACACAGACACACAGACACACACACACACACACACACACACACACACACACACACACACACACACACACACACACACACACACACACACACACACACACACAAACACACCCTGGTATTCTGTTAATTAGACTGACTGAGTCTGACCTCATGACCTCACGGTCACAGAAAGGTCGACATGACTGAAAAAACAAACAAACAAAAGAAAGAATTGTAACCTTAATGCAATTATATGAGTAATTATTACCCACAGGTAAATATAGCCAATTACATACATCACTAACACATCAACACATGCATAGGGTGAGTGACAAACAAAAACCCTGTTGAATCTGGAATATTATTGTGAATGCAGTGAGCCCTAGCTATGGAAGCCAAGCATAAAATGTCTGTGTGTGTGTCATGCTGCCCTGCCACCACCTGCCACCAGAGGGCACAGTTACACCAAAGCGAAAACGACAGAGAGCCCTGCATAGATTAACCAAATATACAAAATATTTTGACAGACTTCAAACACAACAAATCCTGTCACAGCTGCAATCATTCATTATAGATAATTAGAGCAGCGTATACGCTTCCCGCGTTTGCGCGTCTCGCTTGTTGTTCAATTCCTGGCTGAAAGACAGTCTCTCTGCTGTACACATCAAAGTGACAAGTGTTAAACCCGAGAACGTACAAATGTCACCAACTTAACTTTTGCACTCCTAAAGTTAAATAATTCAGATGGGAAGGACCTTCTGACTCGGCGATGCAGTGTGTGATGTGTTCTGGGTTGTTTATTTATTTAATAGGACGGTGGAATGAGGCCGGGTTGGGAAGGTGATGGGATGGAGAAAGCAGTGGATTTAGTTCAATTAAGGTGATTTTGTAGGGCTTGAATCCATAATTGTTTAGTATTGCTTGAAAAAAATCAATAAAAATGTAATGAGAAAAAACAACACTCCAGAATGTGCTATGTGCAGGTGGATGTTTTAAAATATTAATATATATTTTTTTTTATAATTTACAAAATGCACCACCCCTCTTTTCCCTAAACCTATTTTGAGTGGTGCAGTCACTCCAGCGAACAGCAATGTGTCTGTTTTTAAGGGATCAAGCAGTCCACGAAGTGGACTTGATCCCTTCTTGTTTCTGTCTCTTTTTTCCTTCTCCTTCTCCTTCTTCCGCCAGAAATAGCTGTTCTGGCTGAACCGTGCAGTCGGTTTTCGCGAAAATTGGTAATCTGGTAGAGGGTGATGCCAAACGGTGATGATGCGAAGCCTGTGACCACTGGTCAAATGGTGGCGCTATAGCACTCAACTGAAATTGCAAACTTTAAACACTCATAACTCATGAACTGCTCGACTCACAGAAATGTAACTTATATTCACTTATGCGTCTGCTTATGTCAAACAACTTTTGTATTCTGACTTTTGACCTCTGACCTTTAGATGAGCCGCCATCTTTAATCATATGTAAAACAGTTAAAATGTCTCTTCTCCTACAATCTTTGATCAAAATGCATAACAATGACCTACATATGAACTTTGAAGCCATACAAACATGAAATGAGTGTGAATTTTGTTTTCAGTGAAAAAAATGATGTTTTTATGAGCCAATGAAAATTGCTTGTTTGTGAAAATTCTTCTATTATCCCTAATCTACACATGCAAAGTAATCTGTTTATGAGATTTTACAGTTTGGTAGAGGGGGATGCCAAATAACACTAAAACCAGTCTTGCTCCAATCGCTCAAATGGGGGCGCTATAGCAATTCTTTGAAACTGAAACATTTGAACAAGCATAACTCAGGCTTCGTTTGGCTTAAAATCATGGGACTTGTTTCTACACGTTCCTTGATTCATGTGGAACACATCTGTAATTTCGACTGGTAAGCTCCACCCCAGAGTGTCTGCCATTTTAAGCAGTTTGAAAAATGCTCATGCCTGATTTTATGCCTGGATTTTTGATCAATTTGCATGACACCTGCTACATGAGAACTTTGGCCCCATCCGGACAAAACTTCAGAAGCAAATTTGTTTTCATCAAAAAATGACGTTTTTATAAGCCAATGAAAGTTGCTCGTTTGTGAAGAGTCTTCTTCTGCTTGTTTCTCTCTGGCAACACTGGAGCAAGTACATTGTGCCAGATTGTGTGAGAGGAATAAGCATGTGGAACTTGTTTCCATTTGTCACTTTGACCACTAAGCTCCACCCTCGGACTGCTGAATTGTGCATATTGTTCATATTGCTTACTGCTTGGTGGCGTGTTGTTGGGTTGTTTCATTGATGACAACAACTAAGCAAATCATTGTGCCTGGATAGCTCAGTCGGTAGGGTGCCTGACTTCGGAACACAAGATTGAGGGTTCAAGTCCCACTGCTGACAATACAAAGTCTGAGTCTCCAAAAACCCTGCTGTGTTTCCACAATCACATGATGTATTTCTTCCATGTTTCTATGGCTTATTTGTGCATATTTAAGGAGCGGTAGTGGCTCAGAGGTAGAGTAACCGGATGGTAACCACAAGGTTGCCGGTTCGATCCCGGGCTCCTGCAGAGTTAGTGTCGATGTGTCCCTGTCCCACTGCCATCAGTGTATGAATGTGTGTGTGAATGGGTGAATGTGATGCACAATCTATGTAAAGCGCCTTGGATAAAGGCGCTATATAAATGCACCATTTACCATTTACCAAGCAGTCCACTGAATGTGTGTGTTGTTTCCAGTACGTCTTGTGTCTGTTGGGTAGCCTCATTGGTAGAGCGCATGACTTGGAAATGAGAGTTCCTGGGTTCAAATCCCGGCACGGACACCTAGTAATATGAGTCAATCATGCACAATCTCATGTGGTCTTCTACATCTAAGTTCATGGTTCTATGTGTAACCCAGGGTAAAACTCAATGTAATGGTGGTTGTCACCATTCGGCCATGTTGTGTTTTGTCACTATTCGGCCATGTTGTCACTAATGACAGTTCACAGCTCAGTTCACCACTCACTCACAGCTCACCAATCATTTACTCATTCAGCAACTCAGTGGCCTTGTGGTTAGAGTGTCCGCCCTGAGACTGGGAGGCCGGGGTTCGATTCCCGGCCGGGTCATACCAAAGGCTCTAAAAACGGGATCCAATGCCTCCCTGCTTGGCACTCAGCATCAAGGGTTGGATTGGGGGTAAGACCCTGTGTCATACTAGCGTCATGTCCAGAGGGTGTACTTGTACATCAAGCTGCCTCATGCTACAGAAACAGGAGATAGGCACCTGCCCTATGGGCCTCATGGCTGGGCAAGGCTGTTTGACTGTCACTATTCGGCCATGTTGTCACTAATGACAGTTCATAGCTCAGTTCACCACTCACTCACAGCTCACCAATCATTCACTCAGTCACACCAGATTGTGAGTCAGTCAGGGCAGGAATCAAAAACCCTGCCCTGCTCCCATAATTACCTGATGTATTTCTGAAGTTCAGGCTCCCATGTTTCTATGGCTTATTTGTGCGTATTGTTCTTACTCCTTATTGCTGCTTGCTTGATCCCGTTTTATTGCTGCTTGCAGCTATATGTCTGTTTTTTCTGCTTGTTCTTTGTCCACATAAAAAAGATCCTCCCTAGAGCAGCGCAGCCCTGCCTTCTCTCTGATTCCAGAAGGCTTTTCAAAAATGATTCATACAAAGACAAAGCTAAGTCAGGTTGTCACAAATCATGACAATAAACACAATGTTTTGGGAAAGTCAAATAATTTGTAAGAAGAACAACTCAATAAAGTGTTGTATCCTGCCATCTTTTCTTCTTACTCATTATTTTATCGGTCCAAAATACTGGGTTTGTTGGCATGATTCGTCACGAACCGAGTTGGCTTGGAGCCGGCGTGAACTTCTTTATATACTGTAAATATATAAATAAAATTATATAAAATTCTATGAGCAAAATCAATGGGGAATTCGCTCCGGAAACTTGAGCTCTGACTTCATCGCAAAACTCTATGGGCGCGATTTTCGCTCCCGGCCTTATCCCTAGCGTTACCCGATCCCCGCAGCGAATTCCCTTATTGCTATTTTGGTTACCTTTTCTCTTCCCTTAGCCACTAATCTTTATGCCGACACCGTTATTTGTGGCTGGAGGTGTGGTCATGGGCGTGTTTGTTGCGCAGTCCCTTAAATTGCTAATTTCGTCAAATAGATTAGGGAACTAGATAAGGCCACCTTAGACCACCCGTTAACCGATATGCGAAGGCAGAGCCACGTGCGCGCAGTGCGGCGTCTGTGCGCCTTTGGAGATGTCCACGACTCCACGTGGAAAGGCGCCAGTTCAATTCATCTCCTTATTTATGGATTGTCCTATAAACAGCTGTAGATTGCCTGCTGTCGGTCACTTCCTTGTGTTTAGGTAATGTACAGTATATAATATAATTAAATACATTCATTAACTTGTGACACAATGCTGTAAATTTCAAAAAAAGTCGGCAATTTCGCGGCTAAAAAGCCGATTTTTTGATCATTCATTTCTCGGTCAATTCTGGACCATTTTTTACATTTCAAAATGCAGCATGATGGGAAAAAGCTCCTCTTTCAGATGCTGTATAGAATATGTGGGTAGGTCTTCTCTACGATGCGGGATCCGGCAAACTATAACTGTCGGGGATTAGGCGGACCGTTTCCGCCTAATCCCCGACAGTTGCAGTTTGCTCGGTCCCGCATCGTAGAGAAGACCTACCCACATATTCTATACAGCATCTGAAAGAGGAGCTTTTTCCCATCATGCTGCATTTTGAAATGTAAAAAATGGTCCAGAATTGACCGAGAAATGAATGATCAAAAAATCGGCTTTTTAGCCGCGAAATTGCCGACTTTTTTTGAAACTTACTTTATAACATTTCGCAGACTTGGGATAAATGCACGCCACATACAGCAAAAACATGGAACATGTTTTTTCAACATAACATGTTGAATGGTAAGAAATGATTGGGAATTGACCGCTATAATTGTTTCAAAATGAGAGCATAATCTTTGAGAATAGGCTACTCATGCATGTGTGTGTGTCCTAAGCCCGCAGCCAGGCTGCGTGCTTCGGAGGGTCAAACATAGCAGTAGGGATAAGGGAACTAGATAAGGGATGAATTAAAGGGAATGGCAAGACCAACACGGATTGGATGAAAGCTAAAAACGCCCAAACCACACCTATGCATAATTTAACGGGCAAAGGAGGTATTTAAGGGAGATGGCATGGAACGAAATTAGCGACTTTAGTGGGGGAACGCCTCTTCTCCAATGCTATGTGCGTTAATTGTGCATAAGGGCTAATGTAACCAAATTCGGGCCCTATGTGTGCTCTCCATATAAGGAGTTCCTCCCTGTCCCCAGTGAGCCCCTATAGGTTTGGTTTTGGTGACAGGTGAGAAAGTCTTCGTCCAATCGTGACGAGACGGGGCCTTCCTCCTCCAATCACGATCGAGTGGTGGTGGCTGCTGTTGGCCTGTTTGTCTGCATTCACCCCACTGTAGAGTGTGTGCATGTGCACATCGTGTTACTGAGGCGATCACTGAATGCTCCTTAGTTTAAACATTAATTCATTAACCTCAAAAACTCACACAAAATCACAAGCTCAAGCAGCATATTGTACTACGTATGCAAATATATAAATATACAGTAAGTACATTAAGTGCCAACGTATACTATCGTGTCCTCTCTCTTGTGTGCGCCCATAACTACACACACATGCACGCACACACGCACACAATGCACACACACACACAGCCGTGTGTACATCTCCTGTTGGTGTGTCCCGCAAGCGTCCTGTAAGCATTTTAGTTCCCAGGTGGACAACTAATATACTGTACTGCTCTACTGCATGTGTGTGTGTGTGTGTGCGTGTGTGTGTGTGTGTGTGTGTGTGTGTGTGTGTGTGTGTGTGTGTGTGTGTGTCAGGGTATGCGTGCATGGTGTGTATCTGTGTAGAAAACAATGTCAGCTCTTTTGTGCCTGTTAAGCCTGAGTTACAGTTTCTTAGTTAGCTTGGGAACAATTTGCTAGTTAGCTCAGGGACAGAGACATGCTGAGGAGTCACTACGCAGGCAATTGGTTAAAGGGGCCATTTAGATTTTTTTCCCCTCCCGAGCACATCTAATATGGCCAACTCCTCTGAACGTTTAATCGTTCTATACTGTACCTCCACAGAAAAAAAACATTGACCTCAGCATCATATTAGTTGGTTACAGCGGTTTCTTTTCACGGGGATGCGGGACTCTCACAGATATACTTAGTGTATACTCACAATTCATCAATTAAATTTAATGTTAAAATCATCAGAAGGGGCCTTTCATTAAAGGGAAAAGGGAGATTCCACCCTTTAATCAACATTTTACTATGTCATTAATAAAGCATAGACTTAGAGATGTTGTGTGGACATATACAAATGTTAATATGTTTTTTAATTATTATTTTAATAGCTTTACGGCAGTTTTTCAACAGTTTCACATTATTTAGTCAGCATTTGAACCAAGGTCCACCATGTGATGAAATTTAGCCTCTCACATCCAAAACTAAATTACATTGGATATTAGACTATATGTTCTTTTCCAATGAAAATATTTAAAACATGGGTTGTAATCAGGGACTAGATTATTATTTCACAAAAGAGTCTTGAAAATGGCACAATCAGTGTTGTGCTATATTTGCTAGTGCCATCACACCAACAACAAGTGGAAGCATCAAAATGTGCCAAAAAGTGCCGATAAACTGGCCCTCAAAATATTCTCTACGTTTCCGGAACACACGAGCACACACACGAGCGTCCGTGTGCGTCCTCACAAGCTCTGAAAAGAACCGATCTGCAAGATCTGTCATTTAGCTGAAGACCACCTGCTACCCCTTGAAGTATATCACTGGTGGCACCGCAAGGACACTGGTTGAAAACCAGTGTTTTAAAGCACGGCCAAAGGTCGCCTTAGAACAAGGTTTGTCCATTTACTGTGTTTGTAGATACCATATCACAGCCTGCGTCCTTTTTGTATTCAACAAAGTATGTGCATTGCACGGCATAAACAAAGCATAAATACTCAACACAACCAGGAACTGCCTGTTGAACTAAAAGCGTCAAAGTTATCATCACAGCTGCTGAATTATGCATGCAAAAACTTGCTCTTTCGTACTTCCAGCCGAAGGGTCCATAAAGATAGCAATTTAGGCATTTAGTAGATGCTCTTATTCAGAGGGATGTACAAAGTGAATGCAAAGCTCAGAGTGAACACTGTGGACCCTAGCCAAACCTTCAGGAGAGGTGGTGGATTAGGAGTCCTATAAGAGAACGAATATGTGCCACAAAGTAAATACAGTACTAGGACGTAAACATAAAAACGGTGTACTCTGTGTGTTTGCCACTTTATTCACAAACAGTAAACACGGTTAGTCACATTAATGGACTGGACAGGGTGGCACACCATTATTATATTCTATATCTTTTTGTTTGTTTACTTACCGCCATGTATATTAGGTGGATAAGAAAGTGCTGTATAGTGAACATAACTATAGTTCTCTGTGGTTTTGGGGGAGTTGCAGTTGTTTCCCTGTAAGACAGAGAGAGAGTGATAAGGAGGGACAGATCAAGAGATGGGGCAGAAAGACGGCAAAGAATATAAGACACGGAGATAAACGAACAGGGAGGACAGCAAGGGGACAGGAGGAAGGGGGGAGGAAGGAGAGGAGAGCGGAGAGAACGAGAGAGAGAGCGAGGACGAGGAGGGGGAAGCTCTGCGGTAGTTAGAATTGATTTCTCAGGGAGCGACGAAGAGAAGCAGGAAACTACTGCTGCATCCCCTAGGGCACCCTCTGATGTACACACACACACACACACACACACACACACACACGCACCTGTGTGCACACACCTGCACACTATGCACACCCACACACCTGCACCTATACAGTACACACACACGCACACACTCACGCTGGGGCACAGTGCTGAGTCTGCACATGACGCACTCACACCACCTTCTCTATCTCCCTCATGCACGCATGCACTCGGCCGCTCTCTTTCCTGTTTCGGACGCTTATTAAACACACACGCACGCACGCACGCACGCACGCACGCACACACACACACACACACACACACACACACACACACACACACACACACACACACACACACAAAAGCCTTAAAGCCTCTATAGTTAGTAATAAGTGTAATAATAAGTGTTCGGTTGCGACCGTTGTGGGTTAACCCCTAACCCCTAAACATAACCTCAGTAATACCTATGCCTAAACCTAACCTTATCCCCCGAGAGCCACAACCGTAATGCCAACGGTCGCGACCGTTGGTGCCAAACATTGGGACATACCACGGTCGCAAAGAGAGGTCACAGAATGTTGAAACATAACATAAATTAGTCTCGACCTTTATGTCAACGGTGGTGACCATTGGGCCACCCGTTGTGACGTATGTTGCGAAATATGCCACGGTCGTAAATTCATTTCGGCCCTCCCTCATAATTAAGGATACTGCATGTAGTGGTCAAGGGTTCAAAACCTTCCTCTAGAGACCGTTATGCAAACCCTTCCAGCCCTCACATGCGCAAGAAGAAGGGAGTAAACAGTAAACACATGGGAACAGTCACTTGAGAAGACAACTCTCAGGTACACTCTGTACATCCAAACGACTTAACATTAAAAACTAAAATTAGTAGATAATCATGCATACTGCGGCTGCCAAGGTGTCCTTTAGCCAGGCACTGAACTTTCAGCCTCTCCAGGGAAGCGGATCAGTGGCTCCTGTATAGCAGAACACTGAGCTTCATACCGTGACGTGCAGGGTTTAGGGTTTTTTTGCTAATGTGCTCAATCAACCTTCCCAAGATAAAGGTTAAACATGAAGATGGAGCCCCACCCTGAAACGGCATCGTTTCAGCATGAAGCACGGCGGACACGCCTGCACGCACGGACGCACACACGACACGAACACACAACCCCGCGTTGTAAGGCGCACACACACACCACCACCTCCCAAAAGAACGCGGCGTTCTTCAGCGTGGAATCAACAGTTGAGGGAGAGAGTTTGTGGGTATAAAATGAATATGGATCAGAACTGGGCGTTGTTGTTGTTGTTTTTTTGCCCTGTAAGCTTAATTTCTCTCTATCTCTCTCTGTCAGGAGGCGTTGCAGCACAACAGACCTACTTTTACCTTTTACCTTCCTCTCCTGTATCACCTCCGAGCTGCAGAGCGCCTGCTGCATGCCGTCACACTGCCAGCGGGATAATCACACCCATGTGAAGTGAGGAGGAGCGCTGTTATCACCGTATACGTACATTATCATATGCCGTCTCATTCCGGCCAATCACAAATTGTCCTCCTCGCCTTCGCCATCTGTGTGTACACTTTGATGTAAAATTCTTGTCAATGGGAATTAATTTAACATTTGTGTAGAAGAATGTTTGTGGAAACACACCAAAAGCTGGACATATAAGGGGGGATTCTGATTCTATTCTGATACTGATTCTGGATTCTAAAGGGTGTAGCAGAGTGTTGATTTAACTTAAATGATGTTCTACATTGTGGTGTTTTATTGAAGGTTCAAATTATTATGATGTGTGTATGGTTGGATTAAGATAGAGACATATATTGGAGGATTGGATATAATGCGCTATATGAAGCAAGTATCAAATAAAAGGGGGCATGTGTTGTGCAGTGTACTTTTGATAAAGAAATAGACATTCATTCCTTTCACAAATCTGACAGACATACACACATGCGCATGCGCATGCACATGCGCGCGCGCACACACACACACACACACACACACACACACACACACACACACACACACACACACACACACACACACACACACACACACACACACACACACACACACACACACGGTCCTCTGAGTCACATCTAACTAAGTTGTATTGGCAACATACATCTTCATTAGAGACCAGTCATATCTGACGTTTCTCCCTTCCACTGCTGTTTATTTTTTCGTCCATCTCTCTCTAACTGTTTAATCCTGGACCTACCATATACGCCTGCTCGCAATTTTGTGTGAGGGGATTTTCTCACTTGAACTGAGTCAAGGGGTCCCTAGAGATGAAAAATCACCGAGGTGCTTGTCCGCCATAGTGCCACGAATGGCGCAATGGCCGAATCAAATATGGCCGCCATCGGATATGGTGAAAATCCAACTTTTGTGTATATACACATGCAATACCTCTATTCTGACTAATTGGGGGGTGGGGAATCCATTTCTGATATTGTTATGACCATTTTGGTTGATTTTGACCTTGAAAGGTCATGGTCAAGGCCATTTTGCTATTCCAAAGACCATAACTAACCATTGTTAGGTGAAAAAAACGGGTGCAATGGGTCTATTTCTACTAATTCTGACATTTATTAATTAATTGAATTAATAATCAATCATATAAATCACTTGTTTTTTTAGTAGGCCTACATGTGCATAAGACATATAACAATTATAATCACCCCCTTTAAAATGTATTTAATTGCATGTTAAATCAAATCAAATTGAAGGAATAAAAGTGATGCAAAATCAAACAGCAACTTAATTCAAAGTGAACTCAACAGATGGCTCTGGCCTTGGCCCAAGTGAACCATTTTATTGCCATGGCCAGAGTGTTGACAACCAAATCAGGTATCAATGGCCATATGGTGTGACGAAGGCATGTTTAGATATTCATCTGCACAAGACAGAACATTCAAGAATCTCTTCCTTTGCATGGGCCCTTTCCACTGGACATGTGTTCTGCTCAGAACAGGAAAACTGCTTAGAGTTTCTGGCCCTGGTGATGCAATGGTTGAGTGTGCCATGTTTGGACCTGGTCTGATAGAGTTGGTGTTAAA
Organism: Benthosema pterotum; assembly: GCA_039105355.1. Classification (NCBI taxonomy): domain Eukaryota; kingdom Metazoa; phylum Chordata; class Actinopteri; order Myctophiformes; family Myctophidae; genus Benthosema; species Benthosema pterotum. Next base: position 24,150,046 of record CM076970.1, on the reverse strand, counting down.
CGGCAGCCATTATGTCCGGGCTCTCACTGGGATGCCGATGGTAGAGGATGTGATCAGGTCACTCCAGTGGAATATGTTCTGGCAGAGCTGCATATCCAGTGCTAGCACAGGTACAGGCATTGCACACTGTGCTGGCTGCAAATCAACATTCCTCAGAGCAGTTTGAGGCCCCGATAGGACAAGTAGAGAAATTGAATCAGGATTTTGAGAAGGAATGTCATATCTTTGGAGGTTGGCTGTATTTGGTGGCTGTAATGAAAAATGCTGTGGGATACTATGGTGATCTATGGTGATCTTTGCATAAACTACGTGTGTCATGGCTCATAGTATCTTGTGCGAATCAAGGTGCTAGAGTTTACACATCCTGAGTTCTACTGGCACTTCTCAATCGGTCAGTGGGTTGTTCAGGTCAATGCTGGATCAGTACTGCAGTAGGTAACCTGAAGGTCGAGCAGAGCATTCAGTGAGAGATGAAGCAGGACTTGACACTAACACTTGCCCGCTTGCCGGGGCAAGTAAAAAAAATGGTGGGGCAAGTGAAGACTGCTACCTGGTTGCCCGATCGGGCAAGTGTGCAACTTGCACTATAACACAACACAAGATAAATTTGTCTTGAAGGCAGTCATTGCACTCTACCTTTGTGTCTTTCCCTGCTTTCTAGCTATCCACAATTTCAGGCTGGATTTGGGAAACAAAACAGGCAAATTAACATACACATCAAAATGATCTTCTACATTCCCTAGTTGTGTAGACTAGGGCTAATTAAGATGATGAATATTAACTCTTGAGAGTGTAAAAATGAAACCAAATGGACCCGCAAGGGTCCATTTGGTTCTCGAGAGTTACATCTGGTTAGTAAACTTAAATGCAAAATTTACAATATATTTTTGGGGGGCAAGTGACCGTGGCCTGAGGGCAAGTAGAACCTGACTTCCGGAGACCTTAGTGTCAACCCCTGTGAAGGGTCCTGAAGGTAGTAGGAGCCACACACACAATGCAAAAGCAGATGCAGAGTTTGAGCTCTTGTTTCATGAGATTCATGAAAATGTCCTCATCCTCCTCACCAACAACTACCCACAACAAATCCATCTCGAGCATGCACTGAACACCACGTGTCACCTTACATTCAAAGTGGTGAAGCTGTTTGACTCTGTGCTAGAGCACGAGATTCCATACTCATTGACTGTCAATCTGCAAAGCAGGTTGTATACAGAGAATTCACTCTGCGCCTGCTCAACTGTCTAAAAATGGGGAGTGCCTGTAGTACCCATACAGACAGGAGAGGCTCGACTGAGACTAAGAAAATTAGCTGAATCATACCAAAGAGGAAGCCTCACTTCAAAGAGCAACCACAGAAGGCACCAAACACCATTTTGAAGAAGCAGAACTTAGTTTTACCCAAAGACATGGCTGAAGCATATAGGAGCTATGGGCATTGCTAAGGAGCAGGGCATTAACATCCAGCAAATACTTTCTCATGACGTGCTCTCAACATCTTTGATGGTCAAAAAAAAGAGATTGAGCCTGGACTTGATCTCACCCAATGGAGTCTGCATCTAGTCATCTACTCTTGCCACTTATATTGTGTTAGACTTCATGTCGAAAATGCGGCAGATACCACTGGGACGGTTCTCAACGGTCAACACCCTCATCAGTGCTTCATCCTCCTTCTGCCGAGAGTCGGAATTCATTCACCTCATACTTGATACGTACATTGAGAGGTCTCAAAATGAAGGGGAGCCCCTGCAACGTACAGACTCAACAGCAAGCATTGGCATGAACAGCAACACACCCATTCCGCAGCAACTTCACAAGTTCTGGGTGTCTGAGAACAAGCAAAATATCTATCTGTTAGTTTGGGATATGGTGTGCAGTCAAGTCTGTGGCAATACTATCACTGTCAGGTCTGTCGTCCATGACAATGAGGTTCTCCCAGCAAAGGTGGCTGGTGGCAAGGACATTCCCACTATTTTTTGTCTTCTCTATTGCAATGTAAAGCATTTGAGCTGCATTTTATGTCATGAAAGGTGCTATACAAATAAAGATTATTATTATTATCCATGACCTCTTGAACTGGATTGAGGAAGCTGACATGAGGCTAGTGGACTGGTGCATATGGAGTGGGCTATTTGTGTTAAACAGTGTAAGAGAGTTGCGATAGTTTTCAATGATACACCTGTGCATTACTTCTACATTGCATCCCGTACTTCCAAGCACTGGGGATGAAGGAAGTCTGGTAGCAATATGGCACTGGTGAAAAGCGACACATGCTACCACTGCATCAAGCAGTCTCTTATCTTGGAACAACCCTAGCCAAGACCGTGATCAAGGCACATATCTTGACTGGACAGGGCCGCTGGATGATGTGGGAGGGAGTCGAGAAGAAGAAGCTGACATGGAGCGAAGTCTGGGGCTTGGAATCCAACAGGCTGAGTTTCATCGTTCAAGCAACGTTGTGCTGCCATCTCCCATAAACCTGCAACTATGGTTGGGAAGGATCCAGCATGTCTAGCCGATAAGCTTGAGCAGAAGAGGATTTCCATCAGCAGCCAGGGCATGCGCCATCACCCACCAACGTTCCTCCGGGAGGGGGGATCCTACCATCTAGTCTTTTAATTGATCCTGGAGATCACTGCATGAGCAAGTTGAGAGAAAATACTTGATTTTGTTTTATATTAGTTGTATATCACTTTGTCACTCTTATTTAATCATTTCAGAACCCATATAGCAATGTATATGTATACTTGCATATGTGTTGTGTATATCTTTTGTTCTAAATAATAACGTAATTGAGTAAAAATGATAACAGGGGACAAATTTGTTACTTTTAAATTATAGTTAAATATCAATATAAAAGATATCACACAGGAATCATTGCCACAATTATATGAATTAGACCTATTGCACCAGTTGTTAATGTCATGGCCAAATCAGGTCTTTAGAATAGCAAAACGGCCTTGACCATGACCTTTCAAGGTCAAAATCAACCAAAATTGTCATAACAATGTCAGAAATGGATTCCCAGCCCCCAATTAGTCAGAATAGAGGTATTGCATGTGTATATACACAAAAGTTGGATTTTCATCATATCCGATGGCGGCCATATTTGATTCGGCCACTGCGCCATTCGTGGCACTATGGCGGACAAGCACCTCGGTGATTTTTCATCTCTAGGGACCCCTTGACTCAGTTCAAGTGAGAAAATCCCCTCACACAAAATTGCGAGCAGGCGTATATGGTAGGTCCAGGATTAGTTAGAGCCATTTTCTGTTTATGATTACTTATATTTATTATGAAATTTTGCCCGCTATATTAAGTATTATTTTGCGGTCATTTAATCACTATGAATTTAATTTGCTATGAAATGCATGAATTTAAATGGGTTTGAAATGAATTGAAGTGTATTGGCATTGCGTTGTGGTTTCCCCGCCCACTCATTGAATGACTTGAATGTGCTAGACAGCCTTTGACTGACAGGTGACTCCCTGCTGGGAGAGTGTGTGTGGATGGGAAGCGACACAGTTGTTGACCGCGCTGCAGGCTTTTTTGTTTTATTAAATCACAAAGTTTATGTTTATGTTTAGTCTAGATCGGAGAAATAAATCTATTGCTTAAATGCCACCTCCTGATCTCCGGGACTGATTGTGTTTATAAATAAAGAAGAATCGCGGCGCGCGTGCGTTAAAACAATAGACTGCTGCAAATTCCCAATATATAGTGGCTTTATTTGTTTTTAAAAGAAAGGCCACAATACCAGTCAACAACCAAGTTGAACCGGAATGTTGCCGTTTTCTACCAGTCAACAACTATCGCATGGTGCGGTAGAAAACGGCAACATTCCGGTTCAACTTGACAACAAGCGGCATTGTGAAACAACGACATTGAATGGATCTCACCTTGGACTTGAAGTTGTTTCCTCAAACAATGGGCCGTGAGTATAGCGTGTGGCTACAATAGCCAAACAAAGGACTCCAACTGAACTAATCGTAGCGCTGATGCGCCGTTGCTTCAATGAATGAAACTAAGCAAATGTTGCGCAATGCGCTGGAGTTTAAAGGGCCAATTAATTAATGCCGCGCCGATGTCGGAAAACGAAATAAAAGTGGATGCATGAAACGAAACGGAATGAAAAGCAAAATGACATGATTTATGGGATGCTTTGCATATAACAGAAATCAAAAAGGGAGGTTCTCAATCTCAAATAAAGTTCTGATCGACTTAAACTGTGTGGAGAACGAGGATCATTAAACAATGAATGAGGAGGTTTCTGATGGAGCCGCTGCGGCGGAAAATGAACTTAAATCACTGAGCGCAACGCGCAGAGGGAAACTTGGTGTGTGCACACGCAAAATGCATGATATTCAAATTTTGCTGGTACCAAGTGGAGAAATACAAAAGGTTCATGATGATGTTGTCTCATTTAAAATGTCACTGGATGAATTCAATAAATTGCATGGGTTGGTACAAAACCTCCTGTCTGACGAGGCAAAAAAGGAGGATAATGAACAATGGTATGAACCAAAACTGAAAGTGTTTCATGACTTTTTGAAAGAGGTGGAAATATGGGAAAATGAACAAAAACAACAAATGACTGTGGATCCACACGACAGTATTTCAAATGTGTCAAAAGGCTCAAAGGGCTCAAAAGCAAAATCAATTAAATCAGTCACATCCTCAGTGGCTGTAGAGCGACTTAAAACCGCAGCAGAAAAGGCTGCACTCCTTATAAGGGCATCAGCATTAAAGGAAAAGCAGGCTTTGGAAATGGAGCAGCTTAAAATGCAAGCCAGAATGGAACAAATGGAGCTGGATATTAGCCTGGCCGAATCTGATGCTAGATTAAAGGTCCTGGCGGATTTTGAATCCAGTTCACAACCAGCATCACAAGTGCCTAAGCCACGCCCCCAAATGCCACAGTCTGAACCACAGGATGCCATGAATGAGTACCTGGAAAGTCAAACTACAAAAACGAAACCCACAGTGGACCTAACATTACCATTTCCATTAAATCCGAACCCAGCTCTTTCACAAGGCTACTCACTTGGAACCAAACCAAAACCGAAATATCATGATTTTAAATCAGATCCAGGCATGGAGCCATCACAACCAGCAGCAGCTCATAGGCAGCAACCAATGGGATTTAGGACAGGAACTGAAGCATCAAACAATGACGGATTCCTGACTGTAATACAGAAGCAAAATGAGATTGCTGATCTACTGGTTGATCAGCAAAAAATGACATCACTTCCCTCTATGGAAATCCCAGTATTTGATGGCAACCCACTGAACTACCAGGCATTTATGAGAGCATTCGAGCATGGCATAGAGGAAAAAACTAAAAGCCACCAAGATAGGCTATATTACCTGGAGCAATATACCTCTGGCCCCTGCAAAGACCTGGTTCGGAGCTGTATGCACATGGATGTTAACAGAGGCTACCTTCACGCCAAAACACTGTTAAAAAAGCACTTTGGTGATGACACGAAAATTGCAAGTGCCTATATGGAAAAGGCTCTTAATTGGAAGGCCATTAAATCAGAGGACGGAGATGCACTACACCGTTATGCCCTGTTTTTGAGAGGCTGCTGTAATGCAATGCGAGATTTGGAGGATATAGAGGAGCTTGACTTGATCTCTAATCTCAAATTAATTGTGTCCAAGCTGCCTTATAAATTAAGAGAGAAATGGAGAGCCACAGCTTGTGACATTCTGGAGCAAACTAACAGGAGAGCCAGATTGACCAATTTGGTTCAATTTATGGAAAAACAAGCAAGAATAATGCAAGACCCGCTGTTTGGTGACATCAATGACTCGCCTGCCAATACAAAGACTTCAAAGTCCAAAACTGCAGTGGATTCTAAATCAGGAAAATCCACCAGCAGGGGGAGTAGTTTTGCAACCACAGTGGCAGTGCCTGACAGCAAAGCTGAGAAGTCACCTAGTAAGGGCAGCATTCCGTCTGGTACATACGACTCCTCATGCCCCTACTGTACCAGCAAGCATCGTTTATTTGAATGTCAGAAACTGAATGCACAGGCCCATGAAGTGAAAGTGCAGTTTCTCAGAGAAAAGGGCCTATGCTTTGGATGCCTGAGAGCAGGACATTTGGGCCGTAATTGCAAACGACGAATGACCTGTCAGAGTTGTGAGGCCAAACACCCTACCATTCTGCACAGAGACAAACCAGACAGGAGTGACGGGGGGTTCTCTCCTGCTTCGCATGCTGTTGTCACTCCACAGAATGTGGAGCAGGGGTTGACATCATCTGTCGCCAGTGCTCTGGTGTCTCTTGAAGAGGGTGAAGCAACCGGGGCTGGTAAAGACTGCATACTCGCTATAGTGCCAGTCCGGGTGAAACTCTGCAGTGGAAACCGGAGTGTACTCACCTACGCCTTCCTGGACCCAGGCAGTACAGACACATTCTGTACTGAGAAGCTCATGAGGCAGCTTAATGCTAAAGGACGCAGAACTGAGGTTCTTCTGCAGACCATGGGAACAGAGAAAACTGTCAAGAGCTTTGAGCTGGCTGGACTGGAGGTGAGCAGTATGGAAGGGGGAGCATATCTGACGTTGCCCAAATTGTACACCCAGGACAAGATACCTGTCACGAAAAGAAACATACTTACCCAGACAGATCTTGACAAATGGCCTTACCTGCAGGAGATCAAGGTCAGAGAAATCAACGCTGATGTGGAGCTTCTTATTGGAGTGAATACTCCAAAGGCTATGGAACCATGGAAAATCATTAACAGCCAGGCGAACGGCCCTTACGCAGTGAAGACGCTGTTAGGCTGGGTGGTAAATGGACCACTTCATGCTCCCACTGCTATGCATGAGGAACGTCCTCTGGTCTTGGTGAATCGCATCTCAATTGTTCGCATCGAGAACCTACTCAAGGAGCAATATGCTCACGACTTTCCAGAGAAGGAGTATGATGAGAAAAAAGGAGATGTCGGTTGATGACAGAAAGTTCACACAGATTGTAACGAGCTCTGTCACACTCAAAGATGGTCATTACCACTTACCTTTGCCACTTCATGATCGCAATACCATCATGCCAAACAACTATCAAATGGCTGAACAGCGAGCATTGTACCTCAAAAGGAAATTCAAAAGGGCTGAGGTCTATGCAGCTGAATATAAGGAGTTCATGAGCGACATTATCAGGAAAGGATATGCAGAGAAAATACCACCAGAAGATTTGCACCAGGAAAATGGTAAACTGTGGTACATACCACACCATGGTGTCTATCATAAACGGAAGAAAACCATCCGTGTGGTCTTCGATTGTGCATCATCCTATAAAGGGACATCACTGAACAAGGTACTCCTTCAGGGCCCCGATCTAGCCAATTCGCTCATTGGTGTTCTGCTCAGGTTCCGACAGGAACCCATCGCTCTTATGTCAGATATTGAGGGCATGTTTCACCAAGTGCGTGTCAATGAAGAGGATGTAAACCTGCTCAGATTTCTGTGGTGGCCGGATGGCGACACCAGCAAAGGCTTGGAGGAATATAGGATGAGAGTTCATCTCTTTGGCGCTGTATCTTCTCCGACCTGTGCCAACTTTGCTTTGCAAAAGACTGCAGATGACAACCGTGAGAAATTTGACCCAGAAGTGGCTGACACAGTCAAATCAAACTTCTACATTGACGACTGTCTTAAGGCTGTAGCGACCGAGAAACGTGCTATACAGCTCGTTAAAGACCTGAGACAGATCTGCTCTCTTGGCGGATTTAAATTGACCAAATGGGTGAGTAATAGTCGAGCGGTTCTGGCATCCATCCCCAACGATGACAAGGCAAAACAAGTCAAGGACTTGGATCTTGACAGAGAGAAGCTGCCCAATGAAAGAGCCCTCGGTCTATACTGGGACATTGAGAATGACCTATTCAGCTTCCGTGTTGCTGCTAACAACAACAGAACCCTTACAAGAAGGTCTATACTCTCTACTGTCAGCTCGGTGTATGATCCCCTTGGTCTTCTTGCGCCATTTATCCTGAAAGCAAAGCAAATCCTTCAGCAGCTCTGTAAGGACAAATATGGATGGGACGAAGCCGTCCCAGAGGAACTGTCAAAGCCATGGCAGCAGTGGCTCCAAGATCTAGACCAGCTGTCCATGTTTAAAATTGACAGATGCGTGAAACCAAAGGATTTTGGCCCAGTGAAAACCGCAGAATTGCACCACTTCTGTGACGCAAGCGAACAAGGATTTGGAACTGCAAGTTACCTGAGGTTCACAAATAACCAAAACAAAGTTCACGTGGCATTTGTGATGGGGAAAGCAAGAGTCACTCCTCTCAAAATAATAACAATTCCCAGACTGGAGCTCACGGCGGCAACACTGGCTGCAAGGATGGATAAAATGCTCAGATCAGAGCTCCAAATAGAGCTCCAGCCATCCACCTTCTGGACTGACAGCCAGTCTGTGCTGAAATATCTGTGGAACAAGACCAGGAGGTTTCATACCTTCGTAGCTAACCGAATCGCAATGATTCATAGCCTGTCAGACGTCGATCAGTGGAGGTTTGTTGACTCCAAGCAGAATCCTGCAGATGAGGCATCAAGAGGACTGAACATTAAGAACTTCCTCAGCTCGGAAACATGGCTTCAGGGACCAGAGTTTCTGAGAAAAACAGAAGAACAATGGCCACAAACACCAAAAACTCTTGGATCTGTTCTCCCAGAAGACCCTGAAGTAAGGAGAGAAGCCATCGTTTCAAGCGTGGTTGCCAACGTAAGCGACAAAACGCCAACGAGCAAACTCATTGAGTTCTACTCGTCATGGCATAGCCTAAAGAGAGCTGTAGCTTGGACGATGAAACTACGGAGAATTCTGCTGGAGATGAGTCGGAGAAGGAAACAGACGTACACACTCAGGTCAAGCCATAAGGCAAAGTCATTAAAGGATAGAATGCTTCAGCTGAAAATGCCCTCAACCCATGCCCTCAACCTCTCAGTAGAGGACTTGGAAAATGCTGAAAACGCAATAATTTGCTATGAGCAAAGACAGCATTTCAAAGTGGAAATGTCCTCATTGGAGAGAGGAAAACGGTGCAACAGAGGTAGCTCACTATACAAGCTGGACCCTGTCATAGACGCTGGAGTTCTGAGAGTGGGAGGAAGGGTTAGGAGGATGGCGATGCCGATCGAAATAAAACATCCAATGATCCTGCCTAAACACTCTCACGTCTCAAGATTAATACTAAACAACATTCACCAACAGGTTGGACATGCTGGGAGAGGGCACATGCTGTCTAAACTTCACCAGAAGTATTGGCTGTCCGGTGCTAATTCTTCAGCAAGGAAGATAATCAGGAACTGTGTTTTCTGCAGACGACTCCAGGCCAAAGCCGGTGAGCAGAAAATGGCTGATCTCCCCCTAGATCGCATAACACCTGATCTTCCCCCTTTCACCCATGTGGGTATAGATTACTTTGGGCCCATTGAGGTGAGACGTGGCCGTGTTCATGTCAAGAGGTGGGGAGTAATTTTTACTTGCCTCGTAAGTCGTGCTGTTCATCTAGAAGTTGCCAGTCACCTCAATACAGATGCATGCATTAATGCTCTCCGAAGGTTCATCTGTCGCAGAGGCTCAGTGAAAACCATCAGATCAGATCATGGTACTAATTTCATTGCGGCACAAAAGGAGCTGGAGGAATCTGTAAAACCACTGAACAATGACAAAATTCAGAAAACCTTGCTCAAAAAAGGAATTGAATGGATATTCAACCCTCCCTCAGGACCACACCATGGAGGAGTGTGGGAGAGGTTGATTCGATTGGTCAAAAAGGTTCTCTACTCAGTCCTGAAAGAACAAATACTGGACGATGATGCTCTACACACAGTCCTGTGTGAGGTCGAGGCTATCATGAACGATAGGCCCATCACAACAGTCACAAATGACCCAAACGACCTTGAACCTCTCACACCAAATCATCTGCTCCAGTTGAGAACCAATCCCATCCTGCCCCCAGGGCTATTTCAGAAGGATGACCAATATGCAAGGAGGAGATGGAGGCAGGTACAATACCTCGCCGACCTATTTTGGAAACGTTGGACCAGGGAATATATTCCGCTCATGCAGGAACGGCACAAGTGGAATGAAATCAAAAGAAATTTCAGCCCTGGAGATCTCGTTGTCATCGTTGACGACAACGCACCGAGGAACTCATGGCCCCTGGGACGAGTCATCAAGACCCTTCCAGGACCAAAAGGACTTGTCCGCAGCGTCTTGGTAAAAACCAAGACCAACGTCATTCAGCGACCCATCACCAAGCTCTGTCTGCTCATGGAGGCAGCTGACTGAGCCTGCTAAGCCCCGTTCTGCTGGTCACGTGCACCTCTGACTGGTGGATATGGAACTTACTAGACTCTTGTCTGAACAAAGGACAAATGCACTCACACACTCACACATTCATGCGCACACACTCGTTCGCTTGGATTACATATGGATCTTCGATCGTACACAGACTTTGGTCGCTTGAATCATGGACTTGAAAAAAGAAAAAAAAGAAAGAAAATGATGAACTTGAATGCATATTATATGCTGAGTACACATGTACCTATATTTTCTTTTGAATGGCTCTAAGTTGTATTATTATTTGGTAATTGCTATGTAATAAGCAATTCGGGGCTGGTATGTTAGAGCCATTTTCTGTTTATGATTACTTATATTTATTATGAAATTTTGCCTGCTATATTAAGTATTATTTTGCGGTCATTTAATCACTATGAATTTAATTTGCTATGAAATGCATGAATTTAAATGGGTTTGAAATGAATTGAAGTGTATTGGCATTGCGTTGTGGTTTCCCCGCCCACTCATTGAATGACTTGAATGTGCTAGACAGCCTTTGACTGACAGGTGACTCCCTGCTGGGAGAGTGTGTGTGGATGGGAAGCGACACAGTTGTTGACCGCGCTGCAGGCTTTTTTGTTTTATTAAATCACAAAGTTTATGTTTATGTTTAGTCTAGATCGGAGAAATAAATCTATTGCTTAAATGCCACCTCCTGATCTCCGGGACTGATTGTGTTGATAAATAAAGAAGAATCGCGGCGCGCGTGCGTTAAAACAATAGACTGCTGCAAATTCCCAATATATAGTGGCTTTATTTGTTTTTAAAAGAAAGGCCACAATACTAACCCTGTGCCCTTTTTCTCTCCATCGCTCTCACCGTCGCTCTTCATCCTCGTGCCTTTTCTAGTCTCTACTGTACGATGCACAGTTACAAGCTGGCGAGTTACACAACACATCATGCAAACAATTGCGAGCTATTTTCTACTGTGTGACTCCGTGGCATGATGGATTATAATATATTTTGCTTTTCTCCTTCTCAAACCTAAGTTAGACTGTAAGACTGTTTAATGCTGACTCCGAAGTTTTGATCCAATATGTACAGTGAAGGTTTTTGATTCACCTTTATTTATAACAGGGGTTTTCAGCAGAAAATCCCTGAGCTGATTCCAGGTGGTCCCCAGGTAAACGATGGGAAGTTGGTTAGCCAGGTGTAACTCTTTGAGAGCGTAAAAATTAAACCAAATGGGCCCTAGCGGGTTCATTTGGTTTAATTTTTACACTTAAGAATAAAAATGTTCACGATTTAGCCCAAGTCTACACAACTAGAGCATGTAGAAGATTAATGGTCATTTTGATCTGTAGGTTTGCCTGTTTTGTTTCCCAAATCCAGCCTGAAATTGTGGACAAAAGCAAAATAAATCTTTAGTTTTGGGTCTGTGGGGCTAAAATGTCGTCAAATGTTGGTCCGTGGCTCAAATTCTGAATAAATAGTGGATCCTGGTATCAAAAACCTTGAAAACCC
>CM076970.1:24068222-24135722 GCA_039105355.1 Benthosema pterotum | reverse complement strand
ACAGACGATGTTCTAAAAGCCTGGTGCAATACAACTTTAATAGGCCTGGTGACAGGACACACACACGCACACACGCACACCCACACACACACAATCTGACACACCTTGTCCTTACACTTGAGACATCCATTCCATACACACACACACACACACACACACACACACACACACACACACACACACACACACACACACACAGACACACAGACACACACACACACACACACACACACACACACACACACACACACACACACACACACACACACACACACACACACACACACACAAGCACCATTAGCCATATTATTTCCTATACTGTACCTTGTTTATCCTGTCTCTCCTGTGCCGCCTGTATACCAACACACAGCCACACATTACCGATAGCCCTGGGCTAATTGTAACATAGATCTAGTCTCTCATGAAACCAATAAAAAACACCACAGACAGTTATTGTATAGTGTGTGAGCCGGTGTCAGCCAATTGACAAATGACCCGGAATTAGTGCTGCTGAAACTCCTGTAGATTTAACTCTGTCCCAGCAACAGTTTAACCGCCTGTGTGCGTGCATGCGCGCACGCGCGTGTGTGTGTGTGTGTGTGTGTGTGTGTGTGTGTGTGTGTGTGTGTGTGTGTGTGTGTGTGTGTGTGTGTGTGTGTGTGTGTGTGTGTGCGTGTGTGTGTGTGTGTGTGTGTGCATACTTTAATATGTTATTATTAGGGGAAATACAATGTTTCAGGTGGCGCAGTGTCTGTGCACGCACACGTGCGTGTATGTGTGAGAGAGAGTGCACGCTTGCGTGTACATGGAATGGATGTGTGCGTGCGTGTGTGTGTGTGTGTTGGTGTTTAGTGCCCGAGGGCTTGATTTCCTACAGTTGCAATAAAAGACACATTAGAGGGACGGATATTACAGGAAACCATTTTTCCACTTATAGATATATATTTTTCTTTATGAAAAAGTAAGAACTGTGTGGGTGTGAGGTGCAGAGGGTTGAAAATAAACTGTGGAGAATGATCTGACCACACTGTAAACTACACACAGGCCTTATACTCCTATTGTACTTTTTGTTCTTCATAGTGTAAGATTAAGACGTATGTGGCCGCAGTTTTTCATGTGTGCATGATGTCGTCCCTTTGCATTTAGAGTTTCTTCCTGGAGGCTGAACATGTATTAGGGTGGAAAATTCCAGCAGGTTTAAAAATCACAGCACTTCATTTTGAGGCACTCAGTTTATGAATAGTGTTCAAGCTTATAATATACTCTGGGCATGTCATATAATAAGTGAACAGTCTGCAAAAGTATATAGATTGAATAGCAAAAACTACAAGCTCAAAATGCGATTATTAGTGTACATGGAGAACAGCTACAGTATATAGAGACAGTGGAAGAGAGTTTAAAACAGAGGGTTAACTGGTGTAGACTGAAGGGTCTATAAAACGTTCCCAGGCAAGTACGATTGCAATGTATAGCGTTGGAGAGTCCAATAGCTAAAGCTTTAAATAATGCTTCAAGTGGTTACAACGTGTTGAGAGCTTTTATAGTTCTGTCATTATGTTACCAGGAATCTCAGCCCCATGCCTCTGCAGTGGCGTTTCTAAGCAATTTCGAGCCCAAGGCAAGATTTTCTCCTGTGAGGTCATACCTATGACAGGCACTGTAAAATGGCGCCCCCAACGGATAAAAATATGAACTTTTTTTTTAACCTATTAGCCTGGTATTCTTTTAAAGCATGTCTGGTGGTCCCCCCCTCCCCTCATGGCACTCCAGGCAACTGCCTAGTCTGCCTAATGGCAAAAACGCCCCTGTGCCTCTCTAACACTGTCTGCATGTCCTCTGGTTAAATGAACAGTGAGTGGATGTTGACTAGGATAGGGAATGAAAGTAGAGGACCAGAGCATGACGACACCAGATGAAAGGAGAGTGTTGCCACACTGACACGACACACTGATATCACATGATGACATCAACTCAAAAAACAACAAGACTACTGGCAAAAAGGCTTGCTAACTCACAACACAACGGAAATGTTTTGGGGTGTTTTAGAAACACAGAGATGTGTTCAAAGTGAATCAAAATGGTATAGCACAGTCAGTGGTTTTCAACAGGTGGTCCGGGGACCAGCAGTGGTCCTTGAGAGTTCCAGGCGGTCCCTGCAGGCTAAATGATGGAAAGTTGGTTAACCAGATGTAACTCTTAGAGAGCGTAAATCATGTTTGCGCTCTCAAAAGTTGAAATATTTTATCATCTGAAATAGCCCAAATCTACACTGGTATATCATGATAGTATCATACAGTTTTGCTCTGGCAGAATGGATACAGAAGAAGAGAAATGTTCTTTAGATTCTTTAGATTCCAGAGGAATCGATCCTCTCTGTAGTCTGTCATGCTCAGTGGGTTTCAACTTTGGGTGGGGTGTGTGTGTGTGTGTGTGTGTGTGTGTGTGTGTGTGTGTGTGTGTGTGTGTGTGTGTGTGTGTGTGTGTGTGTGTGTGCGTGCGTGTGCATGAGTGAGTGCTGTATAGGTGTGCGTGTTGTATAGCGTCCCAAACGGGGAGGATTCAATTTATATCCAATCAAACTGTCTCTCCCTCTCTGTCCGTCAGCTAGCCTTCCTCTTCCTGTTGACCCCTGGCTGACCTCTGCCTGTTTTCCCTCGTCTCCCGCCTGTCAGTCACGCCACAGCGCCGGGCGGTGGGGCAGGCGGGCGGACGGCCTGCGTCATCCTTCTGCCCGGGTGAGCGGAGAGGGAGAGAGTTTTCACCGCCATGTTCACGGTATACGTCCCAAATAATTACAGCTGGAAAAAGCGGATTTCGTGGTACACTGGAGACCTATGGGCCGCACACAGCGGAGAAATCCTCTCCAGCGTTGGTGTATCCGTGTTACGAGATGACTCTGGAAGTGTACATAATGTAACATTTATAAACTCAGAGAGAGAGAGAGAGAGAGAGAGAGACTGCAGCAGTGTTGCCAACTTGGCGCATTTGTCACTATGTTTAGCTTTTTTCCAGACATTTTTCCTCCTATCATAGAGTCCTCCTATAGCTTCCTTCCTAGAAAGGACCGTTGGTAACCAAATGGACCCTTATAGATCTGTAACTCTTGAGATCGTGAAATGAAACCAAACGGACCCTTACGGGTCTCATTTCACGCTCTCAAAAGTTAAATTATATTTAAACATCTGAATTAACTAATTTTCAAGAATATACACATTTAGAAAATGTAGAAGAATTGCTATTTTGACCAACATTCTGCCAGTTATTTCTCCTAAATTAGTCAGAGAGGCTAAACTCAACATCAAATGGTTGTCCTCCGTGGCTAAAATGCAGAATAAATAGTGGGCCCTGATATGAAAATGGTTGAAAACCATTGCTGTAGCGGATTCTAGTGCATTTTGGAAGTGCCACTAGTGCATTTTGGATTTTGGCAGTTGGCAACACTGGACTGCAGTGCAGATTTAGTGCAGACAGCAGCGATTCACACAGTAAATGACGTGTACAAGTGGGTGCCAAGCCAAATTCGTGCTCCGTCACACACAGCGGTGTGTGTGTGCGCCGCTGCCGAAAAAAGACTGATCTCCAAGCGGGAAAAAAAGAAAAAGAAAAAGCGCGACACGACGTGTCACTTTTTTTAGCTTGAAAATCGGTTATTTTGGGCTCCGTCGTGTGATGAAGTGTAAATTAGTCTTCGCGGGGGCCTGCCAGGAGGCGGCGTGGCACGAAACACACTGTCAAAGACCTGGGTTCGAATTGATCCATTTTGGAACCCAAACGGAGGCCTCAAAGTGCCAAAGTGGTTCATTTGGGCACATCAAAGAAGTGGACGCTCTATCGGAAAATATAGAGATTTCGCTTTTTGTTTGAACCTAAAACATAAGCCTGCAGGCCCAGATCTTTGTTGATATTGATTCTTTGTGGGAAAGGAGACACCCTATGGCGGTGCTGTTTGTGAAACAAGTTGGTAAATATATGAAAAACCTTCATACTTTTCATGGTAAAGCACTCTAACCTCCTTCTTCCCTGCTTTGCTCTCCTTACAACACACCCCCTCTTCTCTTTACCTGGGTGAAATATGAATTTCACCCAGGTTTTGTGATGTTGTCGATAAAGCTGTGTCGTTGAACTATAGCGAGGGTTTAATCTCAGCGACTATGAGGGAAACACCCGCTCCTCCACCCAGCCCTCTGTTGATTCATGCCCAGGGACAAAGCACCTCTTTTCAGGCTGTCTGTCCGCCGTGCATCCCCCAGACGCCGCTGGAGGTCAACTGACTGTCACTCACAGTGATAAGAAGAGAGGGAGGGTGATAGAGGAGGGGAAATGAAGAAGGGGACAAGGAGCTGCTAGACAAGCAGAGAGAGAGAGAGAGAGAGAGAGAGAGAGAGAGAGAGAGAGAGAGAGAGAGAGAGAGAGAGAGAGAGAGAGAGAGAGAGAGAGAGAGAGAGAGTAAAGAGCATGCGGAGAGGAAAGATGAGAATCCAAATGAATCTTGAATCTTCACTCTATGGGCAGACTGTCAAGCCCGCTGTGTGTGTGTGTGTGTGTATGTGTGTGTGTGTGTGTGTGTGTGTGTGTGTGTGTGTGTGTGTGTGTGTGTGTGTGTGTGTGTGGTTGTCTGGTTAGTAGAAACACACACACACACACACACACACACACACACACACACACACACACACACACACACACACACACACACACACACACACACACACACACACACACACACACACACACACACACACTCTCTTTTCCCTACTAATTGAAATGCGATGAGGTGTGAAGCAGCGCTCCAAAATGACCTATCAACTGGAGGTGTGCTGCGTGCATGTGCACGGCATGTCAACCCCTCCTGTGCATAAACACGACAATAAAAGTTGTGTAGATATTGTGTGCGTGCACGTGTGTGTGTGTGTGTGTGTGTGTGTGTGTGTGTCTGTGTGTGTGTGTGTGTGTGTGTGTGTGTGTGTGTGTGTGTGTGTGTGTGTGTGTGTGTGTGTGTGTGTGTGTGTGTGTGTGTGTGTGTGTGTGTGTGTGTGTGTGTGTGTGTGTGTGTGTGTGTCGAGTGTGAGTGTGAGAGATCGGGTGATAGAGGAAGATGGAGACAGAGAAAGGAAAAGTGCTTCTGCATGTGTGTGTGTGTGTGTGTGTGTGTGTGTGTGTTGTGCGCGCGCGCGTGTGCATGTGCATGTGTGTGTGTGCGTGCGTGCAAGTGTTTGCATGTGCACGTGTCTGTGTGTGTGTGTCCAATTTAATTTGATCTGTCTCAGTCTCTTGTTAAGGAGCCATTTACAGCTGAGATTGAATTTCAATGCAGCTCTTTGTCTCTCTCTCTCTCACACTAGTGCTCTAGAAGTGCCCCGATTTGCACTTGGTTCTGCACCCCTGACACGTGGCACCGAAAACAACCCATCTATAGGCTAATATAGATCGGACAAAAAAACAACAGCAGCATATTCACATTGGAGGAATAGGGATCACAAACCAGCGGATAGACCAAATCCATTCAGCGAAAGATGAGCTACTATATGGTCTTAATTCTGTGCCACCGGCAGACACACTGATCTACATGTTTATGGGTTGTCCTACGTGACGTGTTTTCAATGTGCTCCTGCTGCCCTGCATGCCGTACAGCAGGCGCAGCATGTGTAGCGCGTCTATATAAAAACCTGCTGTAATTTGACACGTCGGATTGCTGAGAATAATACTCTACTCTGTCTGTGGTGTACAGTGTACATATTGATTGACTGACTGACACACACACACGCACACACAGATTCTCTTTATCTCTCTCTCTCGCCTTCTCTCAAGCATTGCCCTCATAGGCCCTATTAAACACGACACAGTGAAATCATCCGCATAAATAACCATACATTTGCCTGAAAATTATGATTATTTTCCTCCTCGTGATACGTATGGTGTGTGATAAACGTGTCCCCGTAGGTAGGGTGTACCAGAAATAGGTTTGGAGACCTTTTTCCTGCGTTGTGACTCCATCAATCAATGGATGAGAGGTGCTTGACAGACCAATCATTACAGCATACTGTACCTCCAGCAACACTGCTGCTGTCATATCAGTCACATGACCCGTTGTTCTGGGGCTGCAACGATTAATCGATGAATTGTAATCAAATCGATAATTTTGAATTAGTTGTCAACTAATTTAGTAATCGATTAATTGGGCACCTAATCACTGTTTTTTTATTTATTTAGCTAAACTAAATGAGAGAACCATCTCACTTCACTTGCAATCTGATGAGTTGTACATGCTTAGAAGCAACTGCAAAATATGACACATGTAGGTATACATGGGCTATATACAGGGCCTATAGTGGTACTGTACAGTAGGTTGCGGACACACACACACACACACGCGCGTGCACGTGCACACGCACACACACACACACACACGTAGTCTGTACTATCCAAAATAGTTATTTCTACAGTTTCACGCACAAAGGTGAGCTAAGAAAAAACAGTCTCTGTTCTTTAATGTGCTATTAATTCCACCCTTCAACCAGAATCTGTCATTCATATTGATGTAATTCACATGTAGTCTAATGAAATCCTCTATTCTCAGACGAAAAAAGGACCTACATTTCATTGGATTGCTTTTTTTCTGTCAACACCAAAGCTCTTACCAAAAATAGCCGATATACAAGCTCAAAATCGGCTTATTCCCTATGCAGCGGAATAGGCGTAGCATGGCTTACGAGTCGTTCATATTTGTGGTGCACTAATGTTTTCATATTGCCGGCTAACACAGATAATATTCATTTCGTATTGGATGTGCATATGTTTTCACATTCCCTCCATCTGTCCTGACAGTGTCCTTATACTTCTATATAAATAGCACTAGCCAAAAGAACTGCACGTCCGGAAAAATATACAGCACTTTGACGGCAGTGCGCTCCAGCTGCTCAAAGCCCCGGTGGATATCAAAGGAATGGACGTATAAATGGCCGGAAGTTCCGCATGCTTGCTTGTGACCAGCTGGCTCAACATGTTGTGGACGTCTGCCTGCATACCTAGTCTCTGTCCGAGACGGTTGACACCGTCAGATTCAAAGGAAAAGTCTCAATGTACAGTACAGTATGTTCCCTGCACGATATTTATCCTGTAGAGCTTTCAGTAGCAGCCTATACACAGCATTCTGTGACAGGGCTAGATGGCTAAATGCCCTGAATGCCCCACCAAACATGATGGCTGCAAAACAACGCAAATTTCAAATACAAATTAGAAAGTGCTTATATTTAAAATGATTTGAAACCACCACTACCACTACTACTAACTAACTTGTGGCACCATTAATCCAAGTCACTTGCTGGGAGACCTTTAGTTAAAGAACATCAACAACAAGGAGCTAAAACATGCAAAGGTGTCATCACACCAGCTGTCTGTATGGAGGGTTTAGTTTCACAGGCAGAAATACTGTTAATTGGGGCCTTAACCTCTGTCTAACCCTTCATTCATGAATGATTGAAGATGCTAAACCGTACAGGGATACCTTTCAATACCATTGTTACGGCTTGAGGTTAGAAAGCCAAACAGCATGGGAACTGAGAATTAGCATATAAAAAACCCAGAGTCATTAATAAATGATTCTCTACATGTCCGATTTACTCTCTCTGGTGATCTTTTTGTCTTTATTAGTTTGCGTGTGCATGTGTGTGTGTGTGTGTGTGTGTGTGTGTGTGTGTGTGTGTGTGTGTGTGTGTGTGTGTGTGTGTGTGTGTGTGTGTGTGTGTGTGCGTGCGTGCGCGTGCGCATGTGATTCATTGGTCGCTGAATGGGTGATGCGCATGTGCATACTACTGTATGTGTGTAATGGCATGTAAATATGTATGCCATTTTGACGCAGCTAGGATATGTAAGTATTCTTCAATGGTACTGTAGATTATATTGAAAAACTAAATATACACTGTGCATGTGTGCGATTACAGTCATTACAGTATAACCACATGTACACATTTAGAGACACAATACAGTATGTGTACGGTTGAACAGCCATGCGAGACTGATTTAATTCCTCTTAAAGGAGTAGCCCATACTATACTGTATACTGTTTGAATGAGGAAACCACTTTCAGTATTACTGCAATATACAACCTCTTGAGAAACACACGCACACACACAGTACATACTGTACACACACACATATGCGCACAGACAGCGCATAAAGGCCAGGAAACCTTTTTTTCAGGTCCAGTGAATGTTAGAATTAGTACCATTAGTGAGGCAAAGGCAATATGAGGAAATCAATTTCTTTATTGGCAATAGGAGAAAATCGATGACTTCGTAATGGAGGGTCATTTGTCTTTAGGAGCAGAGCACTGGGGAGACAGAGCCAATCGCAATCAATGGGGTTTTCTGTCCGACCAATTCTGATCCATTGGGAGCTTAGCCTTTAACCAATGGGCAGGCTGGATGTAAAGGACTAAGCCAATGTTACATGATTATGTTAAACCTTTACATTTTAAGTTTGCTCACATCGATCTATAATTGATTATAGCCATTTTCTATTCCCTCTCTCTCTCTGTCTCTCTAAACAGTAAACACACACACACACACACACACACACACACACACACACACACACACACACACACACACACACACACACACACACGCGCGCACATGCCGCACACGCAAAATCAAATTCAAATTCAAATGGGCATCATTGGCATGAGAAACATGTTTACATTGCCAAAGCAATCTCTCTATGTCTCTCTGTCGCTTGCTCTCTCTCTCTCTCTCTCTCTCTCTCTCTCTCTCTCTCTCTCTCTCTCTCTCTCTCTCTCTCTCTCTCTCTCTCTCTCAATCCATTAGCTCCCAACACACACGCACACATGCACGCACACACACACACGCAGAGCGACACACAGCATGTATTGTCAAGGTTAGAGACATTGCCCTGACATCAGCTTCTCCGTTCACCTGTGGGGCCTAGTGCAACCAATTAAAATCATGCGGGTGCACGTCACACACACGCACCCACTGATGCACGCAAACACACACACACGTGCGCACACACCCACACACAGTCATTCGAGAGCATTTGACCTCTGTGCCATCGTCGCACAGCACACAATAAAGAAACGGAGAGGAAGAACAGACAGAGAAACGCAACAGAGTGGAGAGAAGCAAACAGCGTTAGACATTTTTGCATGATTCATTCATCATTAGACGGATAGAAATGGGCCCTTTTCACACAACAGCCATTTTGGCAGCTGAAGGTAATCCCGTTAATGGTGTGGGTGTGTGTGCGTTTCATTTATGTATCTATTTGTGCCAGTAGAAATGACGCAACAGTGACTGTACCTTTCCAAGCTGGCACACAGAGACACCTAAAAGAAATACACCCACAATTAATGTTCACTTTCAGCTTTGTTTATCCAGTCTGGAAACGGCTTGCATGAAGAGGCTTCTGACAGCCCTAACAAAATAAAAATAAAAGTGTATTAACGCATTCTGTACTCTAACGCATTATGGTGTTTTAAGCATTATGTTATACTTCAGCTAGTGAAAAATATCAGATCTACAAGCTCATACCGCGCCGTAATTTCTGAGACAACATTGTAGTTTCTGACACTAGATTCTATTTTTTCTCAAAAGATCTATGTTTCTGTGTCAGTGGTGCTCAACATGTTTCATGCCAAGGACCCCCAGGATTATCTATATTTGGCTGCGGACCCCCATCTAAAAACATGTTGTTCTAGGGAACCCCCAGAAGCAAAGACTTGAGTCAAAAATGTTTGCTTCTGAAATAACATATTCAAAGATTTGTGCCCCATTTTCACGTGTTTTCAAAAATATCAGACCTACAAGCGCATAGTGCGCCATTCGGTAGTGCGCTATGAGCTTGTAGGTCTGATTTCAATTGCTACAACACCAAAACGCATTACAGTACACAAAGGGTTAATTAGTTATAAACACCAAAGCGAAATCTTCTATTTCGCACCTATCGTTCTGCATATTACACTCGATGACTCGAGACAATGCTGTTGATGTCGTCGGACGCAGACTTTTGCATTCCATGGACAAAATACCAGAACAACAGGGAGCTGACAACCCTGATGCTATTTTAGGAGATGCACACGTGCAGCGATGACTCCGGCGCTCGCCTCCACGTAGAAATCAAAAGCGCTCCACACGTTTGTTTGTTTTAGTCAGCTAGTCTTTATTTAGGAAGTGAGACAAAATGCCCAGTGTTGTCATTGTGCTTTACACCACATTCTAAACCACGGCTGGAGGTCCAAATCGCCTCCCCACCCCCCAAGAAGAAGAAACCCATGAAACAAAAGAGTTTTCAGAAATAGTCGTCATCATCATCATTATCGGCATCATCAATCATCATTTTCATTCTTTACAGTTGTGTAGAAATAGTCAAATAGACTCCGAAGGCGCATTAATGCGTATTTACAAGGTTGCTCGTTTGCAAAATAATCGGTTTTACTCTAAAAAATAATGTTAAGGCAGCATAGGGTGTAATGTCCCACAACGCAAGCATACAAACGTGTTTAAAAATTACAAACTGTAATACATTTACGGTGGCTCTGAAGGTTATTCATGGATAATTCAACATGTAGGATTCGAATGCAATTTTTAGACAGATCTGTATGTATGCGTTTAGGAACAACACAGCCTGTGTTGCGATAACGCGTGCTTCTTTATTTCGTTAAAATGTACAGTATGTCAGTAGAAAAAGGAAGAGGTGGACATTTTCTAAGTACAAGGCGCTGTCTACCTGAATCTAAGGTTTTTCATTGTGCTACTATCTTTATTGGAATACAAAGCTTGAAAGATATAATTCGCAAGAGGAAGTGCTTTCATATAATGATACGTAAACTAGCTTGTGGCTATAAGTTAGGCTACAGTAGATCATAGTAGAATCTAAGTGTTCATCGGTGCACTCTGGTGCTGAAATATCCACAAAGACAGAACATCTTGTGAGTGCAGTGCTGGTGCAACCTCGTTGTCAGGCTGACATCCACACACTCATTCATTGAGTTTCATCGGCTCTAAGGGTCAATGATCATTAGCCAATACATGTTAAAATCACATGTAATGTTACATAATGTGCCTCAAAGACCAACAAATCCAAACGCGTTACCTATGAGGCTTGCAAATCGCAGTTCCAAACTCCCACCCATCCAAATCATTCATGAATGCAACTCAATTCCGACTGGAGTCCAAATGTGAGCCAGAAAAAAGAAACCTCATTCTTGTTCTGGGTTTGTTTCAGCATCAGAGGCCTACGGTAGTATCCTCTACGTTCTACAATATTCAGTAATAATATTAATAATACGAGGCAGGCAGTGCATAAACCATGTACAAAAAGAGACCCCTTCCTACCCAACCCAGAGCCCTCAATGGACCACTTTGCCACAAGGCCACCATTTTTGCTTCGTCATACTCGAGGGTAGGTTTAAAACTTCACCCTGAAGGATTAGGGGTTTCATACTCCAAAAGTATGACATAACAACACTGACTGCCCTGTGAATATGGTCAGTGTAAAGAGTTGTGACACGTGTATGAAATCCCAGGAAGAGCCCAAATACAGGCATGACCTAATTGTCAGTATGGTAATTTTGCCCGACAAAGAGCAAATTTAGCTTCAAATGAATACGTTTACATAATACTGCTAGGCAATTAATCTTGTTCCAGTACAAGTCATACACCAATAGAGGGCCTAAAAACAGAACAATGATTTGTACCTCTCTGTTATTGTAATTGTAATCAAGGACTCCACTCAGAAATGATTAAAAAAGTAGGTCTATACGCAGGAGAAAACACGAGAACATCAGCTCTCATGTTACCGACCAAGACGCTGGAAAGGATTAAAGTAAATTTAAAACCAACAAAAAACAACAACTTCCAGTTTCAGACAACCAAAGAGTAGAGTACGGTACAAGTCACACGTGTTGGAATTATCGGGCTCTACCCCTCAGTGCCCCAGCCATACCCCTTCATATTGTAACAGAACCCCAGCCATACCCCTTCGTATTGTAACACTAAGTTGGTTAGTTAACTCCCTGAAATTGAAGTTTCTCCTCATAAGTGCATAGGCTGGTAGTATGTGACAACATAAAGATATCACAAATAAGCCTACCGGACATTAGCAGTTATGACTCATGTTTCTCCAAAAACATATCATCATGCAATTATTGCTCTTCTATCGGTTATGATTGAAATATTGCCCGTTTTTGCTAAATGACCCTACATCTAAGAAGTTTGGCAACATATCCCAAAAGGTTCATAAAATTGGCATAGATTCCGTTATTAGGCTATAGTCTTTTTTTTTCCTTTTTCTTTTTTTGCATGCAAGTAGTTTTATGTTTGTTTGTCGTTGTCATATTTTAAAGTGTCAAACAAAAACAAGAGGATATTCATTAGAAAGTGTCAAATGCTTTGGCATCTTCATAACAAAGGCTAAAACCAGAACAAATTAAAGTGCAAAACAATGAATCTACAAAAAACCTTGTCATAAATAAATAAATACAGAAACAAACAAATACAAAATTAAATAGATCGATAAATAAATAAATAAATATTTCTCCACAACCGAGACCTTTATGACAAAGCAATAGAACACTGCGTGTCCTTCTGGCAACAAGATACAGTATTGTACAACATTTTAAAACAAAAAGGTTTGACCTTCTCGAGGATTAACAGACATTTTAATGCCTCTCTTGTCATTTGTGTTTGGCAAAAAACAAAACAAAAAAAATGAAATGAAAACATCCTATTTAGCCGAGAGGAAACTTTTTTTTTTTTGCTCACATCCTGGTGACGGTAAGAGTCATGTGACCCAGAACCCGGGTTCAGGTATAGTTCATGACCTTTATTGCATTTCAACCCTCCCCCGTTCCAGCGAGCTCCGAAAGCAGAAGTGCTCGTAAAACCTTTACAGCAAAAAATAATACCGGTACTCATTTTTTTTCCATGTATGCATCAGGCATAGGGAATATCTGCCTGCAGGATGATTTTTTTTACACTGTGTACATGTACCATGCAGTACACAGTGTAGAATCCTGTAATGCCTTAATTCAATGTTTTACGCGTTAGTTCAGTTCGATACTGTCAGGTGATGCTGTTCCTCTGTTTAACACATGTCTGGCACTGGCCCACTTTCCCTGGAAAAGTGCAGGGCGGTGTTACCTCCACACCTCCCTCTCCTATACGCTATAGACACCTGCTTGGGTTTTCTAATGGAAAAGGAGTGTTCTGAAAACTGCACTGCGTCGTACAGTAGATATCATCGCAGCTCGTCTCACGTTGAGTTTTTAAAAAATTCACAAAAAGTGCCCTTTTCGCAACATCGAAACCATTGTCCGGCGCTCACAATGTCGTGGCTTCATTCCTGTGTTTGCCTGCTTATATTAAGTTACTTCATTCCCCCCTTCTCTATCCGTTTACTTGTCGGCGTATTGTTGTTGTTATCTCCGTCTAAGCCTTTTGCTGAATGAATATCATTGCAGGGAAAAAAAAACTCGAAAATCCGACTTCAATCCCCGACTGTTACGTGATGTGTCTCCCAGAGAGAGGAAGAAGATGGGAGGAAGATTGTGTTCTTGCGTCGGTTGGTTTGTCACGGGGCCAAAACAAAGGCAAAAAAAAAAAAACGAGGACAGGATAACAGAGATGAGGGCGTGTTAAATATTTTAGACGCAGCTTCTTGCTCGACTCATCTTGAGAGATACGTAAACTGCTTCGGTACAAATCTGATCGGACGAGGGCAGGCCAGGCAAGTCGGATAAGGTTGATTTTTTGCTTTGTTTTTTGTTTTGTTTTGGCAAAAGTAATCGAAATGCACTGGGCAAAGATTTCACCCCCCAGTTCTGGAGGAAGAGAGAGAGAGGATGGATCAAAGAAGAAGGAGATTTTCTCCATTAGTTATTTTGGCCAGGGTTTAGTCTTTTTTTGCCAAAGAGTTCCTATAAAGGAAGAATACCGCACCGTTCCCCTCGTTCCACACAGACTTTGTATTGCTTGCGGGGCGACTAGGAGGAGTTAGAAAACCGGAGGAAGTCGGACAAAGCTTGCAAAAGGACAGGGTATAACCGGTACCCTCCCTGCTTTTTCCCCCCGTCATCACTCGTCCAGCTCGTCCAGCGGCGAGAAAGCGCCCTTGAAGCACGCCGACTCGTAGTGCTTGTTCAGGTAGCTCTTGAGCGCGAAGGTTTTGTCGCATCGCTTGCACTTGTAGTGCTTGAAGGCGGAGTGCGTCTGCATGTGGGCGCGCAGGTTGGAGCGGTCTGCGAAGGCCTTGCCACAGTGCGCGCAGCCGAAGGGCTTCTCTCCCGTGTGCGAGCGCATGTGTCCCTGCAGCAGCCACGGCCGCGAGAACGCCTTCCCGCACACGTCGCACTTGTGCTTGAGGTCGTGCGTCAGCAGGTGCATGGCCATGGCGGGCATGGAGACGTACACCTTGCCGCACGTCGGGCACTTCTTGGCCATCTTGCTGTCGATGCTGCGGTGCGTCTGCTTGTGCCGGCTGAGGTTGGACGACGTGGCGTAGGTCTTGCCGCACTCGCCGCAGCTGTGCCTCTGGATGCCGCCGGCGCCGCCTCGCGGGTTGCTGCCGGACACCGCCTTCCTCCGCGAGCGGCCGTCCGTGATGAAGAAGGCGTCCACCGTGTAGCCCTCGCTCACGGCCGCGTCGCCGTTGATGTAGCCGCCGACGCCGCCGCTGGCTGACGACGACACCTCCGAGCGCGGGCTGTCAGGCTGGTCCGAGTCGCCGCCGCCGTGCAGGTCCACGCCCACGTGGATCCCGCCCACGTAGCTCCGGTCGGCCCTGATGCGGTCGTAGATGATGGACGACGGGTCGCCCGAGGAGGGGACCTTGGCGATGACGGACGACTCGCTGCCCACCACGTCATCGTAAGGAGACGGGCTGAGATAGTCGCTGATGTAGCCTGAGGAGGAACGCAGAGACATGGATATATACGTCAGCTGGAGATACTTATAGCTTGACTATGCAGTATGTGCACGTAAATATACAGTAGTAAACACATTTTCACGCTAAAAGTGCCTGTAGAAAGGCTTCTGTTACAGATATTGACATTTTCCCTGCTAAGTTACCGGGGCTTCTTGTCTGTGTGCTTTCCTTCCATTTAGGTAGTGTTTCCTTGTCTGATTATCATAAGAGACCTTTGAATGTTTTTCCCCCACTTGCAAATAGTTGCAGTTTGATATTTTTGGGGGCTTTGGGGGCTTATTGTTGATATTTTTAGGGGCTAAGTGTACAGTAGAGCCATCTACTGTAAACTTTAGAAGATCCATCTGAAAACATTTTGTCTCTTTTTTTAAATGTTTAATTTTTTTTTAAACTATTTCAATTAACTCGCAATGTGTTTTAAAATTACAGATGTACAACCTCAAACAATTTGTCACTGTGAACTTGTAGATCAGTTATTTTCATTTTGTTCATAGACGCTTGTCTCTTGCGAAACTGGCAACACGGTAAGAGATAACAGGAACTTATGCACACACAAACGCAAAGACATTGGATGAATCATCATTCACTCAATCAATCATTGTATGAATGAGGTGAATAGGTTTGTACAAGATATGTAAGGAAATCCCAGAATTAAATCATACATTTACATTAAGTATACTGTGAACTAAACCCTGAAACTGCCTGAATTTCCATCCGGATGCAGCGTTTACCGCAAACAGTACTCAAACAGTACAGTACTAAATGTGAGAACAGAAGGCAGCAGACCGACTGTTTTAGGGATGCTATAGCCTGTAGCTTTTACCTCCCAGTTCTACCTGTATGGACGACGAACATTCGTCTATAAAGAATCAATATTCCTCCATTTCAATTAGCTCACCCTCAGCGTTTGAATGCACACTTCAGGTGGGGGTAGTGGGGAGTAACATCACCGTAATATAATTTCATATTGCAATTCTGAGAAAAAGGCGCACAGAAGTGGGTCGATAATATGATGTGATGTGTGATGAGGGGAAGAGAGAGAGAAAGCCGAGTCAGAGATAGAGAGAGAGAGAGAGACTGGGGGGACGGGGTGGAGAGAGAGAGAGATAGAGAGATGGAAGAAACAGAGGAAAGAGTTAGAGGCAGAGCGACAGAGAGTGATAGAACGGAATGCAGGAGAAAGGCAGAGAGAGAGAGAGAGAGAGAGAGAGAGAGACAGAGAGAGAGAGAGAGAGAGAGAGAGAGAGAGAGAGAGAACTTCTATATGTCATGAATATTCAATCATTGCACTTCCTGAACAAAGTATTGTAACTGGCTGCTTATGCAAGTGTGTGCGTGCGTGCGTTTTATAGAGCATGAGTAATGGGTTGAAACATGACCAAGAGTTCATTTTAACCATGAAATAACCTGTAAAGGACTGTAAACTCGAAGACTCTCCCGGTTCTATTTACGACACCCCCCCGGGGCGCACGGAAAGAATGGAAAGATATTAACACTCGACGCTATCATTAGTGCCTTGCTCCACAGCACTTTACTTTGTTCACACCCAGCCTGCCCGCATTCTCCCTCTGCAAAGACCAGAGAGAGAGATTGAAGCTGGCAACCTCCCAAGCAGAAAAGGCTACTGCCTGTCGGGCTAATGCCCTGTCTGCAGAAAGTGAATCGCAAATTAGGCCCATTTGCACTTCTAGAGTTAAATTAACATTTAAGATTTGAATGCCTGGTAGTCCATGTCTGTGTCAGGGAATGGATTTACTTTATGTGCGTATAGCTGTGTGTGTGTGTGTGTTCTTGTGAGTGGCGGCAGCGGCGTGTATCCCTTTTCAAAAGGGAGTGTGTGTGTCCTTCTCTGTCTGTTTATGCAGTCAATTGCAATTATTGAATGCCAGTGTGTGTTTTTATTGGGCATGGAAATGGATAAATAATGCCTGCCGAACACAAAACACATTCAACAGTCCCTGCCAATGCATCTCTGTTCTATCTGTTCAGCTATTGTGTTTCTCTGAAAAGAGAGGAAGGAGGGGGGAGATATGGAGGGGTAGAGATAGAGAGAGGGGGGGTGGGAGGACGGACAG
This sequence comes from Benthosema pterotum, assembly GCA_039105355.1. NCBI lineage: Eukaryota > Metazoa > Chordata > Actinopteri > Myctophiformes > Myctophidae > Benthosema > Benthosema pterotum. The sequence continues at coordinate 24,118,707 of CM076970.1, read as the reverse complement.
ATGGAAAGACAGACATTTGGAGAGAGAACAGCAGAGAAAACCTGCCTGTTATTCATTATTTATTTTGATCTAACCATAACCGCGACTGACACACACTTGTGTGCTTTGGACACTTGTAGGTCGCTGCCTGTTCCCTGTGTGCACGTGTGTGTGTGTGTGTGTGTGTGTGTGTGTGTGTGTGTGTGTGTGTGTGTGTGTGTGTGTGTGTGTGTGTGTGTGTGTGTGTGCGTGCGTGTGTGTGTGTGTGTGCACTCGCACACGGACATGCGATTGGCATGTGTTTGTGTGTGTGTGTGTTGTGTAACGCTGTGCACTGGACTGTGCAAGCTGCCCGGGAAATGTGCCGAGTTGACAGAAACACAGCATGCACCTCCGTGTGTGTGTGTGTGTGTGTGTGCCTGAGTGTGTATGCATGCATATGTGCGTTCCCGTGTGCATGTGTGTGCGTAGGTGTGTTGCATGCGTGAGGAGCTACAGTTGCTACACAGTCACAACTCTTGTTATATTTATAACAAGGGCTAAAAGTACCACTTTTTTTTTTACAAGCCCGAGTTGCCGCGGCTCGATCGGCTCTCAGAGATTGTTTGGAGAGGGAACAGGGAGGGAGAAAAAGCAATCAATAAAAGCACCACCTCCTCCTCCTCGTCCTCCTCCACAGCCATCTGAATGCCGTAACACCCCCACCCCCCTACGCCTGGTGTCAGACTACACAGCATCTGCTCAGGGCCTTGTTTCCGATGAAAGAGACGAATATGGCCAATGTTGACACATGCCGCAGAGACACACTGTCTCCATGTAAGCAAGCGCTCGATGCAAACCCCCCACGCCGTCCCTATTGCGGTCGCGAACGTTCGACAAGAGGCCGATCTGCAAGCTCACAGTGTGTTGTGTTGTGTTGTGTTGTGCAATAGAGTGAAAACACGAGGGGTCCTAATCTAGAACGCTGGGGGATTCCAGTCAACTATAAGTATAAGGTGTCAAAGGTTCAGTGTATATAAGACCCAAATACATGTCCATATACACTCATACCCAATTATGGACTGAGATGCGCAGTCAGACATTTCACTGCGTTCACGACAAATTTATGCTGCGGAGACACAGCTTAGTACTATGTACTGGTGTGCCCCATCGTACACAAATGCAACTATTTTGTCTGTGTATGCGACATCGCCAGCATACAGCAAAACCTGGGGCCAGTCACGTGTTATCAGGAATCACATGCTTGTTGCTTTACCACACACTCTCCCTCTCTCTCCCGGTTAAAACGCTGCCAATGTTGCTGTGCATCTAGCCAACAAAATGACACAGCGCTCAGCATCCATCCATCCAACGCTTCGTTGGTATGCAGCGGCGCGGCGGCGTGCTTGATTTCATCAGAGAAACTGCAGCTTCTGATCTCTATTTGCCTCGTCTCAACTTTGATCACCATTGACGTGAACAATGCGCCGCGCGCTATGGTGGATGCCGTTCCTGCTCCAAACAGACGGCGATGCGCCCCGTGGCACAGGAATAACCGTGTAACAAACAGACGATCTGGTTCAGTCATTGTTTTTATATGGAGCATGGAGTGGGTGATGACAGCTCACAAAGCCTGCGGTTGATTCCAACTATGAGGAGGATGTGCCTTAAACGGGTCCGTTTCTACAGCGAGATGAAATCCTATAGGCCTGCGGGCATACATGTATAGACCCGCTAATGGGAGGCTGAAGCACTGAACTATCAACTAGGGATCGTAACCCATAACCCCAGGCAGTTGTCAAGTGTAACATGACAGTATAAGGTGCCTATTAGAGGAAACAGGGTTTAGAGTGCCTTAGGTCACCATACAGTTAAACCCTGAGTGTCGTTTTAAGATTAAAGGTGTAACCACTTAACAGGCTTCATTTTCGCATGTTTAGGTACAAGCTTACGCCTTTATCAAGCAGCAGCAACTGCGGGGGCACCCGCTGGTCTAATGGTCCAGGCGCATGAAACATACAGTAGAGGCTCTGGCCTAACAACGCGTTGCGTGTTCGAGTCCCGTTGCGTGTGTCTCTCCCCTTCTCTCAATGAAGACACAGAAGCCCAAATAAAAAAGAAGCACCGACTCCAGCAACCATTGTATTGCCCAGGTTTTCAACCAGTGGTCTGTGGGCCCACCAGTGGTCCCTGAGAGGATTCCAGGTGGTCCTCAGTTAAATGATGGACAGTTGGAAACCAAGTGGATCCTTATAGATCTATAAATCTTGAGATCGTAAAATGATACACTCTCAAGAGTTAAAATTATATTTAAACATTACTTAATTCCTTAATTGTCAAGAATGTAGGCCTACACATTTACAAAATACAGAAGAATTGTTATTTTGACCAACGTTTTGCCAGTTATCTCTCCTAAAGTGTGGACACAAACTTGAAAATCCTTAGTTTTGGGTCTGAGAGACTCTAAACTCAACATCAAATGGTGGTGTGTGGTTAGAAACGCAGACTAAATAGTGGGCCCTGGTATGAAAAAGGTTGAAAAACACTGTTGTATTGGAATGATGACCAACACGGCAATCATTAAGCTTAAACTATTGTACAGTAGGGACCTTCTATCTCTACAGTAAGAGAAACCCATGTGCAGAGGAGTGCATGGTTGCAATTCTCCAGATAGGGCATGCAGGGGGGAAATCTGTGTGGGGAATTAAAGTAAATGAGAAACACCCCTCTCTCTCTTCCTCCTCATAAACTGCTGTGGAGTTGCCCTTGGGATAAGATGCTTAACCTTCAGTTGCTCCAGCGGAGCCGCTGCTCTCTGGCCAGTGTTTGAAGCTCTGTGGCTGCAGGCTGTACTGTATGAAGTCCTGAGCAGTAAAAACACTGTCCTAAAATGTCCTAAAATGCACTCGCCGGAGAGCACTTTTAAAAGCAATGAGCATACTGTATAATACTCCTCACTGTGCGAGATGTGGAAAAAACTATTTGAACTCTTCCAGAAGGCCTATGAAGGTAAAAACCAACGTACTTCTTCCTGACATTTGCGTCGTTGGAAAGGTCACGTTTTCTTTTACATTGGACGCTGACCTGAAAAAACCCTATTGTCATGGATGGATGGAGAATCAAATGTATGTAAAATTTGGAGTCTGAACCACTGAACTTGGTTTTTAACTTAAATGGTGATTGGCAGAAACAGGGGGAAATGTATCAGAGTGGTCTATAAACACAAGGGTGATGGTAAATAATGATTAACAAAGCAAACATGGGACAGTCAACGTATTTGGCATATAGGTGTTATAGACAGAAAAAAAGATGTTAAGATAAAATTTACATATGTAGCTGCTCCATTTAAACTCAAGCCATTTCAGCCCAGTAATGAAAAACAACAAAATATGTAAATAGCATTCTCACAGAACTACAGTATGACTTATATTCCTCTCTGCCAAATGTGTGCAGAAAAAGGAAAATGCATGTGTGTTGGTCATGAAGTCATTTCTTTCTGTTTGTGACAGCTGGGCAATTTGTGTTGTGACTAAACACAAAAGGTTACAAGTGTGACAATTTGAACGATTTTGTATGTATGCAGCTGACAGAAAATGTCCAAATCAGAATGTAGTTGGTATAACCAACCAAATATAGCTTACTAGCAAATGTTGTACTTTTATAATGTTAAATGCTGAAAAATAGGCTATAGACAATCTGCATCGCACAACATGATGTGAGTTTGTGGATCTGCTATTTCTGCAGGAGGACATGTAGTAAATGAGGCCTCACAATAGTCAGTGCTTTGGACAGTGTTACAGAAAAGGTCTCCTGCATGTGAAGGATGTTCTCCACTATGTTGAATGCCTGTACATCATCTGCATCGGAGATGAATCACAGTGTGTGTGTGTGTGTGTGTGTGTGTGTGTGTGTGTGTGTGTGTGTGTGTGTGTGTGTGTGTGTGTGTGTGTGTGTGTGTGTGTGTGTGTGTGTGTGTGTGTGTGTGTGTATTCTTCCTTCTTTCTGAGTTTGGAAATTGACCATGAACAACATATGCTTTGTTTTTAGATTCTTTGAGGGGCACCTGTCCTATAGAGCTCTTAATGTGTGTTTGTGTCCATAAATTGTGTCCTATACACAAACAAACCTATTTTACGTCATGATGATATATGATAAGTCGACCCCTTATACCACAGAGGTTGTTTGGTCTACATTTGCCATGTGACCGGAGTTTGACCTCCCACCATATTATCCTCCTCACTGAAACATAGATATTATGGAATGCAATGTCTCTCTCTCTCTCTGTCTCTCTGCATATGTGCGTGCGTGCATGTGTGTGTGTGTGTGTGTGTGTGTGTGTGTGTGTGTGTGTGTTGGACTGACCTTTGTCGTGATGGTGGAAACGCAGACTCAGCGTGTGCTCCTCCCGTCTGTAGGAACTTTCTAGCTGTGCCGCCGAAAAATCGTCCAACTTCACTTTCTTCACCAAGAAAGACCGAGGCATGATGGTGAAGTGGCCGCGCGCGGGCACGCACGCACACTATCTCTCTCTCTCACGCACACACGCACGCACGTACGCACAGACACCGGGCTCTTACAAGACCACGCTTTGACTCACCCCGAACCAACCCGAGGGAATGTGTTGGCAGGTAAGGTCAGGTTGTGGATGCTTCCAAAATGTTTAACTTAGAGCTCCTCCCTTGACCTCATCAGACGCTTTAACTGGCTATAATAAAGTGGAGACATAGCTTTATAAGGCCAATTGAAGCGCTCAGTTTTACTCCTGTTCAAAAGATCTTCTCTCGTGCATGTAGGCAATTTCTTTCTTCGTTTCTTTTGGCTCAGGTTTCTGAAAATATACACATGCTGGGCCTCGTTTTGGCCCGAGGGAAATATAGGCACGTCTGTGACCCGTCGTCGGTCGGCACGGTATTAAAACAACAAACAAGTCAGACAGTCAGCCAGCCAGCGGGTAAACAGGTTTTCTTTCCTCGCTTCGCCTGTACTGTACTGTAAATGTCGCTTTCAGCACCGCGGCCAGCTCCGTCCGTCGCTATGTAAGTGTACAGTTGTAGCGAGTCCGCCGCTGTCCCTTCAGCACCAGCGCGGCTCGACGGGGAAAGAACGAGGAAGCAATCAAAGTAATGTCTTTGCTTTGAAGTCACGCTGAGCAGCACAATCCACGGCGGCACGGAAGAAAATGGCATCGGCGTCCAAAGGCATGTCAAAACGAATGGTGATTCAGCCGAGATTCAGCAGCACCCCTCCATTTATGAGTTGAACACACTTCGGGGGGCGAAATGTTCATGCAGGAAATGCAATAATACACCGCACGGAGATTAAAATCAAATCTTGGCAGCTAAAAGCTGCAAATGAAAGGGGGAAAAGATAGCAAAACTAACAATACAACGTGCGGATTCCAGTCTTCCTCCGCATACCTGGCGAAAATAGCATCACAGTCCAGAGTGAAAAAGAAATAGTTAGTACTCTGCTCTCTCGTCGTAGTTGTACAAAAACTGCATTTGGAAGACGACTGCACGGGACTAATATTAATGCTCTTATCCGCTTTCACTCTTTTTTCCTTCTATCGCCTCCTCTATTCCTTTCTCTCTCTCTTGTCTCTCTTCCTCTCCCTCGCGCGTGTAGGTGCGGGTCTTTCTGAAGCGCAGGATCAGCTGTTGCGGTTTTATACCGCCGTGTGAGAGAGAATGGGAAGGGGGCGCGCAGGGACGTGCACGCATAGACATCATTGGGGCTTCAGCCCCTGCACGAACGCAGCATTTAGTTGGTGCACAAGTCATACCCCAAATCTGCATTCAGGTTAATGCTTTTTTTCTCCCGAAATGTTCTGAACTTCAATGCACCATTTTGCATTGAACTATTTAGAAATCCTGTTTGGAAATCCATGGCATCATACACCAAGAGTGCTGAGTTACGTTAGATCAGCTATACTTTCTTCTTATTATTATTTTTTTAATCCAAAAAGTGCCCTCCTATGGGATGTCAGCCTCTGCCCCTCTAACGCTCTGTGCACTGCCCTGGTGGGGAGAGAAAGAGGGGGAGAAAGGGGGAGGAGGGGTGGGGGCGATGGTGGAAGTGCTTAATTTTATCCATCAGAGAAAAAAAGGAGCATCTTGTCTTCGGGGACAGGCGGCGTGCTGTGAAGGCCTGGGAGGAATTTAATGCCGTAGTTTGGAGGGCACGTTCTCGATGGATTTTCTATATTGGAGATAAAGCTAAATATTTTAGTAGTTTTAGGTTTTTATCTCCCTCAGAACTGCCAAGGATATACAGTACTCACAAGTGAATTTAGATCAGAGAGACACTATATCAAGGACATCAGTAAAAAGAATAAGTAAATGTGTCTAAATTGTAAAACCCTAATTAAAACTCTAATTTCAGTGACTGTGGATTGTCATGGTACAAGCAATTCCCATGAGGCATACTGTATAAGTGGGTGAAGGATAAAAACGGTTCAATAATCAAATGGTCCTGCTCACCTGACTCCATACAGTGGTTTATTCAACAGTTGTGTTGCTGACAGGGACACCTCAAACTCAACCACAGGTTTAATTCCGTTGCTGAATGTCAGGCAAAAGCATCTATCTCATCTCATGACCTTTTGTTTTACAGTGATGAACGTCCATCATACAGTATAGACATATACTACAGCATCACACAAATGCAACAAAGGTGGCAGATCCAAGCTTGTCTTTTCAGTTTGTATAGATCTGCTGTATACTTCTGCTATTTTAGAATTTGAATCCTGAAAAGTCACAGCTTTGGCCGAGAGGATATGGGCTTGGGTGCTCACCATGGGATCAATTCTTACTGCAAAAATCTACAAGCCCACAAGACATCATGTTGCACTGCACTTTGAGCTGTTAGACAAGGTCAACTGCTCTCAGAAATGGATGCGGTTGTTTGTTTTTTCTAACAGTCATCAGGCTACATAGTCAATGGTAAGGAAAGATCAATGTCAATGAAGACCATGTAAACTTGTGTGTAATGCCAGCTTTCGCATTGCACACAAACAAACTCGCGACCCATAAAACAATAAATGCTAGACTCCTATCCCCCCTATAAAACGGGGGCTATAGGCCTACTATTTGAGATTCAATGTTCTTTAATAAATTAGCTGATTTGCTCATTTACTTACCGGTATGTCGTACACTTTCACTTTAATGTTTTGATGTTTAATTTAGCCTATTATGTAAAAAGCGGACAACTGACTTAATTTCTCCGCTCACTGTCAATGGCAAAACTTGAGACAGGCGGTGACAAAAATGGAGCTAATGTTTGACCGGAATTCTCTTACCGTGGTCAATGCAGCACGTCAAATTTACAATGGCACGTCAATGTACACATCAATTTTGCATTTTTCTGAAAAAAAAAAACACCCACTCTCACGATGACTTTCAACCGATAGGGGAGACGGACAACCATCAAACCAACCATAAGACTAACTGCTGTACCGCTGGAAGCGAGCAGGTCAATGCCGTTACATCACACCCCTGTTAACCAATGGAGTTGACCCTATGCAAATCCACACACCCCCTAAACCAATAGACTTGTCCTCATGCAAATTCTTACTCATCACCAGCCAATGATGTGTGCTTTATGTAAATGATCCGTGTGCCAAAACCTAGAAGGTGTTTTACTGAATGGTCCCTCGTGGAGCCAGAGAGAGAGAGAGAGAGAGAGAGAGAGAGAGAGACGCTGGCACGAATCAAGTGCTTTGTTTTACATTATGTTCAGTTATGTCCCCCAGTGTGTGTGTGTGTGTGTGTGTGTGTGTGTGTGTGTGTGTGTGTGTGTGTGTGTGTGTGTGTGTGTGTGTGTGTGTGTGTGTGTGTGCGTGCGTGCGCGCACGCCCCCTACACTTTGGCATGTCTGTCACACTCAAACACTCGTTCATGCATGCGCACACACATAGGCCGCAGGCACACACGCAGGCACATAGATACAAACACAGCAGGGATATGATAATGAGTGATGCAATTAAATGACGTCTGTTGTGTGTTTATGTAATTCCCATCTATTGAGGCCAGTGGACTTAACCTACTTTTGAAGTTCATTGATAAATGCTTTAAGGGAGACTACAACAAAAGAGAGATTCAAGATAAAGAGAGTGAGTGAGTGAGTGAGTGAGTGAGTGAGTGAGTGAGTGAGTGAGTGAGTGAGTGAGTGAGTGAGTGAGTGAGTGAGTGAGTGAGTGAGTGAGTGAGTGAGTGAGTGAGTGAGTGAGCACTCCCAGTATTATTTTAAGACCTATCTTCCTGGCTGTGTTTTTTCATTAATAACCAAATCCCTTATGACACTACCTGTAGAAATACCGCCGTAGGTATTTACAGTATGTGTTGATTGATTCATTGCACTCATGCACTGAGGATGAACTTATTACTGTACTGTTTGCATATGAGGGATAATGGCAACAGACAGCAGGAAACTGGCATGTGTCTTAAAAGTAAGTGTTTCCACATAACCCTATAGAAACCCTATAGTTTGAGGGGGCCTTCCTCCAATCAGGATAGTGGGAGTGGGCCTTGGTGTAGGGCTGTTGGCCTGTCGCACTTCCCCCCACTGCAGAGTGTGTGCACGTGCACATCTTTCCAAATCATTTCCAAATCACCCAAATCAAAAGCCTTTCGACCAATCAGGATGAGCGGGTGCCTTCCTCCAATCAGGATAGTGGGGGTGGGCCTTGGTGTATGGGCTGTTGGCCTGTCGCACTTCCCCCCACTGCAGAGTGTGTGCACGTGCACATCTTTCCAAATCATTTCCAAATCACCCAAATCACAGAAAGCTCCTTTAATTAAAAACATGTATTTATCCAAATAATACACTTGTGTATAATCTGGCACTATAGTCTGCCTCGTGGTCCAGGCAGGTATTGTCACATATGCTCTTGCATCGTGGGTTTGAGTCCCAAGCTCAATGACATTTGCTAGATGTCATTTCCAATCTCTCTCCCTGTTTCCTATGAATATATCCTATGAATAAAGGAATCAGAACCCCAAAAATATCCAAAAAGGAGAAGGAAAAAAGACCAAATTCATTCCAGATTTGGGTTTTATACAGTAGAATGTGAATAATCCTTTCTTTCTTTCATTCTCTCTTTCTTTTTGTTAACCACAAAAGCCATGCAGGGGCGGGTAGAAAAATAACACAATGGAAATTCCAAAAGTTCTAAATGTCATACACTTTCTGCACATGAAATAATGCTTATTGCTCATAGTTCAGTGCCAGCGTGTCGCCGGCTGACGGATAGACTGGCTGTGGCTGAGAGGTCACGGGTTTCATCCTTACATCCTTCACTGTAAGTGGCTCTGGAGAAAAGAGCAGCCGCTCAAATTGACCTCCTTGACAAAACTGTGTCTCGAGTAGAGAGATAACATGACGTGAACACAAAGGGCAGCGCTGGAGACTGCCCATTACCCAATGCATGGACTGTGTACTTAAAGGGGAACTCCACCCATTTTCAGCATTTTAATATGTCATTAATATACCTTAGAGATGTTGTGTGGACATGATATGGCGGAAATCTGTTCACTAAGCATTGGAGTCAAAAGCAGTCTTCTTGTGAGATGATATTGTAGGTTTATTGAGCGTCAGGCAGGATAGTAACAGAATAGGATCAGATAGCATCATCAGGATAGCATCAGGCTAGCATATTGTCATTGTTCCATAGCATTCCATGTGGCCAAGCCCATTTGAAGGCCCTGTGACCTCGCTCTCAAATACCTGTCCCCAATCTGTGCGTTCCTTTCTGTGCCCGGTTCTGTGTGCCCTGTAAGCTGTTCTCTAGTCGCTTATATTAGCCAGGAGTCACACCCAGGGGTGGGACATAAAGAGTCAACATGGCAGTACAGGTTTATACAAGACTCAAGATGAAAAGACTATAGTGGGGTGTTAAAACTGCTCAGGAAGCAAAGTGTGGGGGAGGGGTAGGGACAGGAGCATAAGCCAGGAAGTGGCATTTTACAGCATGGGTTGAGAGCTTAAACAATAATATCTAAATGTCTTTTGGTATGGAAATTTCACCTCATCATATTCCTCCTCTTGTTCAATTAACAACAGCTTAATTAAACAACCCTTGTGAATTTTCATCAAAATCATAATTTTCATCAAACCAAATATCATAACATCACATTCAAAGCAAATACAACACTAGTATCATAGTTGACTGAAGCAAAAATCAAGTTACATTATCAACACAGTAGATGTGGTATCATTTTCTTCTCAGTTAGTTCAGATGGCGGCCAGTCCACGCGATGCCACTGTGGTATATGGGTGAATGCGCAGCTTGTGTGTTAGTTTTGGTCGAGTGGGGGGTAGGCCGCAGTGTGTGTGTGTGTGTGTGTGTGTGTGGGGTGTGTGGGGTGTGTGTGTGTGTGTGTGTGTGTGTGTGTGTGTGTGTGTGTGTGTGTGTGTGGGGTGTGTGGGGTGTGTGTGTGTGTGTGTGGGGGGGGTGTGTGGGGTGTGTGTGTGTGTGTGTGTGTGTGTGTGTGTGTGTGTGTGTGTGTGTGTGTGTGTGTGTGTGTGTGTGTGTGTGTGTGTGTGTGTGTGTGTGTGTGTGTGTGTGTGTGGATCCCCAGCTCCTGTTACCACCTGTGGTCAGACTGTCCCAGCGTAAACATATGTGAATTGCTATTGTGAATACCTTAAACCTTAAAAGGAGGAGGCATCCTGTCATAAAGATGTCTCTGGTCAGTTGTCAACCCCCCACCCAGGTGGTTTGACTGATAACCTCTTCCTGAAAGCACTTGGTGTAGCCTACTGTAAATACAGAAAGCTGCAGAACCCCACAGGGGTCTTAAAGCAAAGAATAGATCAAGGGTCGGTCAAATCAGGTCAGGATGTCAGCTGCGCTCTCATGCTGTTAACTAAACATCATTTAGGTTGAAAGAATGTTGTGCTCTTACTCCCCCTAATGATAGCCCACACAACTATCATTCAAAATATAATTCTACGATGAAACGATAATAATGAAACGATAAAATACATGAAAGCACAAAATTCCAAAAAGTGAAACTCATTGTACCTTCCCCCCTGGGCACTTTCAAAGACTAAAACACAGAGAACAGAGAACTCAAAACCAAAATCAGAAAAATCAAAACAAATCAACTTATACTGCATCCTTAAGTTCCATCATGAACAAAGAAACTTCATACAGTACATGGAAATCAATAAAAATCGGCATTAGATGGAAGTCTGCAAAAACGTCAAAGAATGTTCATTGTTCGTGCCAAAAGTTTCATAAACGTGGTGGAAGTGAACTCAAAAAATATATATTCCTCAGCTCACTTTAGATCTGTCAAATGTCCAAGTCTCAGAATGACAGCTGTGTGCCAAATGCTTTCAGCACAAAAATGGGCGTGGCAAGCCAACTGTCAAAAACATGGAGTAGCCATGACACTTTTTCAGGTGTCGATTTGCACAGTTCCTTCTGGTGGGGAGTGAGTCTCTGGAGTGTGCTTGTCAAACAGAGTTCTTTGTGTGTGTGTGGACTGTTTTCAACAGTGCAAACTGTAGACAGCAACTTTGTCTAAGCGAAATCCATGTTGCTTGTCTCTGTCGCTCAGCATGGAGACATGTCAAGAGGTCTCTCTTAAAAGCCAGTAATGGCCTTTTCCATCGTGTCGTGTTCTCTATCTGTCGTGAAGGTATCAACATATGGTCTACCAGCCTCAAATGTGCCGGTAGACTGTAGTATTGTCTGCACGTGGAAAATGTGCAGCTCTCGGTCATCATGACTGCTCTACATTGTAGTTCCATCTGCACAGGGAAAGCGTGCGGCTTTTCTGTTCTGCATACTGTAATCACATCTGCACAAGGAAGGGTGTGCAGCTTCTGATTGCTCCTCTGCTCTGCAGACTCGTTGAGACTCATCTCTCGCTCATTGATGGCCCTGGCAGCACCTTGTTCTTGGCACTGTCGTCATTGACTGTCGTTGATCTCCCCCTCCACCCCCACTGCCAGTACGCCTGCAGTGGGGAGGGGTGTTGTGGCGTTTTCACCCTCCCCCAAGGGGAGGGACTCAGCAGTTCCAGGCGCCGACACCTCTGTGATGGAGCTGGGCAGCAGCTCGTCTCCTCCCTCCACCTCCTCCCCCCCCTCCTCCCAGCACGCCTGCAGTGGGGAGGGGTGTTGACTTGTCTTACTTTAGGTGAGTGGAAGAGGAGGCTTCTGGCTCGGTGTCTGTAGTTCGGCATAGTGGACAGTGGTGTTGGTGACTTGACGTGGATGTTGAGGGTCGGTGGTGGTGTAGGGGGTGACGTCGTTGAGATGGTGATGATGTCTGTCAGGCAGTGGTTCTGTTTCTGGTTGTGATCTGCCCCAGCAGTTGATGGCGTCCTCAGTGGATAAAGTCAATGTCAAACAGCTAGGTGCAGCTGCTAATTTTACATGTGCATGTCACCTGTCACTGGTGGTGTGCATGTGTCTGTACTGTGCAGGCACATCAATAGTACGTCGGATAATGTCACATGCCCTGTTACAGCCTGTCTCTTTTCTTCCCTCTTTTTTTTTGTTTTTTTTTTTGTATATCACACAATTCTAATTCTGTTCGAGATTTTAGTTTACGTTTATGTTTCACCGGGAACGTTACATTCAAAAGATTCTAGACTATTTTCAACTATAAAGGGTATCCCACAGTGTCTCAGGATTTGGCAGCATTACTTTTAAATAATCTTGTCAGGTTAATAATTTGGAAGCACCGCAGTCTTCTCAAGTTTTATGCTCTCTGCTAGGTATCTTCTCTTTTGGCAAACTTCGTTATGCGGCAGTCTTTATACTGAATAAATATTTTGTAACAATATTCCAGTAAGGTACGCTCATAATCGTCTTTGTGCCTATAGTGGTCCCTCTCTAGCAATCTCACTGCGTTCATGTAAAGCAATATTTCGCAAGTTATCGTTATAGCTGTCTTTATGCAGAATAATGTTTCCGCAAGGTATTGCTATAAACCATTTTGCGCCAAATAATTTGACAAGTATTGTTTATAAACCATCTTTATGCCGAAAAATATTCGCAAAGTATTGTTTATAAACCGTCTTTATGCCGATATGCAAAGCTACCTTTCTGAGTATAATGTAACAGTGCAGTCATGAACAAACGTTCAACTCTTGTTGTCAGGTTGCAAACGTGAAGGCAGCTAGTGAAAAACGAGCACTGCGCATATGCTCCAAGTCACGGCTCCTTCCAGTGCACCTGACAATATCGACTGAATCTGACTGTCTTATTTTAGTATTTTCTTTCATACTACTCCTATATTGTCATGTGCACACGCAGTGTTCTAGATGTGTTAACCAGACATCTGCAGTTTGCCTGCTCAACACACACCAGAAGACATCATGTGACACAATATCTGCATCCTGCTCTAGAATTACAAAATAGCCTATTTTTAACACTTTCGCACATCAATACACGAGTCCAATCATAATTTCCTTTGATGTACTGCATTGCGGGCTTGTAATAATTTCAATTTACAAATTAACCTGTTTTGTTCTTTTTCATACACCAATTCCAAAGCCCAAATCATAATATTTCTCCATGTACTGCATTGTGAGCTTGTAAACCTCCCAGACTGTAAATCTCCCAGATTTGACTTGTTTTTTTTTTTTTTGTTTTTTTTTGTTTTTTGCTAAACTAAGTGTGCTAAACTAAGTGTGACGTTTGAATACGACCTGGTCGATGTCTGTCAGTCTTGCACTGTCTCAGTTTTTTCTGGCTGTCGGCCCTCGACAGTCGTGGCTCAGAGTCGTCTTCTTCATTTGATCTCTCTCGTGGGGCTTTTCTTTGACCTATAGCCCTCCTTGGCTCTGGGCAGGTCAGTCTCCAGTGGTGTGGGCTGTTACAGTTAAAACATCGCCCATCATTCAACTGCCGGTGACGGTCTGTCCCACGACGTCTGCGCCTCTGTGGTTCTGGGCAGTCTGATCTCCAATGATCTTTGCTTCTGCAGTTGAAACATTGTCTTCCATTGTATCTGTGTCTTTCATCTCTCGTGTTGTCATTCCTCTTTTTGTTTTCCTCTTTTCTGTCTGCGGACAGCTTAGTGACAGCTTTGATCATCGCCATCTGTAGCGCTTTGGCCCTTTCTTTTTCCTGTTTTTCGTCCTCTTTGGCCATTTCTTCTGCATGTCTTGCGTGTTTTATAATCTCTGTTGGATCAGCAGTCCTGTAGCCAATGAGAGTTTGTCTCACACTTCTAGAAAGATCTCCATGCATGTTGGCCAACAATTGGTTTACCAGGAAGGCTTTAGCGAAATGGTCCTGATTCGGATCTTTGCCCCCGTGTGTGAGTATGGCTTCTCTCAACCGGTGGCAGAACTGACTCACAGTTTCATCTTTGGCTTGCTTGCAGTTGTAGATTTCTGTCAGATTTAAAACTGTTGGGAAGAGTGTAATAATCTTCTCGCACACTGCATCTAAAGCAGCAATGTATCTGTGGTTGTCTTCAAAACGTACATTAACAGGCCTTTCACTGTGATAGTCCATGACAGCATCTAGAATGTGCTGCATTTTCGAGGCATCAATCCTTCGGGCACAGATGTCTAGAACTTCCTTAAACGTTGGTCTGAATGTTTTGCAAAAAGTCTTTAATTCTTCAGCCCAGCGGCTCCCTCCCACTTCAGAAGGGTTCTTTAGCGCAGCTGCATATTGGGTGATATTCTCTAGTGTCCAAAGCCGTTGCACAATCATGATTCCACCTCGAGGATCTGCAACTTCTATCATGGGGCATTGTACAACTCGGGGTGTGTTGTCTTTGTCCTCAACATCTGGGTTGCTTGATGGATCAGGATACAGTTCAATAGAGGTGGGCATACGCATGGTCTCGACATCTTGTTTCAAGTTAGTTGTATGAGTGGAGTCCATCTGGCAAGAGGCATCTCTCGTGTGATTCACCTTGCTGTCATCACAAAGAGGTGTGTCAGTGTTCGTGTCCCTGGGAGTCTGGACTGTCGTCTCACAGCCATTTCCGTTATGGTCGCCCCTGCCGGGCGCTTCAAGATCACTGACCAGTTCGGCTTCCCTCGTGGAAAGTTCACTCAACTGTCTTTCAATCATGTCGAGATATCGTCTGTGTGCCCTCGTTGTCTGTATTAATTCACTGGTTAACTCCATCTTAAGATCACGGAGAGTTTTCAGTTCATCCTTAATAGAGCATTGTGTGTTGCTGTCAGGTTCCGTGGTCAAGTCTGCTGGCAGTTGTTCCGTGTGTGGTGCAGATGGTAATAGGACTGTGCCTCTGTCGCGATGACTTCTCTCCATCTTAAGATCGCAGAGAGTTTCCAGCTCATCCTTAATAGAGCATTGTGTGTTGCTGTCAGGTTCCATGTTCAAGTCTGCTGGCAATTGTCCCGTGTGTGGTATAGACTCTAGTAGGATCCCTGTAGTATCTCTGTCATGATGACTTTTCTTCAAACTTCTACATAGTTTCTTTGAAATTCTAGAAAAAACAAAGGATCTGTCTTTCTTTCGCACTATAGTCGCTGGGTCTGTCTCTATATCTGCAGCCATTTTACTAATAAATAGTAAATATAATCTGACTTATGCTTCCTCAAGCTGTTCTCTGAACTCAGTCACACTGTCCTACTGTATGCATGCACTGTGACAGTGCCATACATGCATTCATTCATTCAGCCATTCACATAGGCAATAATTCGTTGTTTGGTTTTCCCAACCCAAGAGCCAAATTGCTTAAAGTTTAACAATCCAAATTAATCTGTATGCCCACTTTTATACAGTTTGACATTACACATCCTAAGATGAATTCTGATTCACCTTGAAAGTTTAGTTTAGACCCCAAATTAAAGCCACTTTAAATTATAGTCACACGCAGTCTCCTCTCTCACAGCATGCATCTCATTTGCATACAGGGCTAATGGAAGTTTATCTCATTCAAGAACATTCACCATTCTTCTCATCTTTCTCTCATCACCATTCATACAGAAGGAAAGAAGCAATCTAGTTAACACTCTACTATATAGTTAGACTAGTGGCAGTTTGTTTTACAACCTACTGGATGCGAAAATGTGCCCTTCCTTTCAAACCACAGCCTGAGGTCAAGGCCCCCCTCTGTTAATCATCACAGCCTGTAATGCAGGGTAGGGAACCAAATGTCTGTTTTTATGACTGCACCTGGCTCTCAGACAAACCTTTAATTATATAAAGGTGTCATTAGATTTCTTTGAGTGGGAAAGTGGCATACATACACTTGTTGTGTATCCAATGTTTTTATCAATCACATATGCAGCACAGATGAGGCTCAGACACTAAACTAACTATAAAGAAAGCATTTCGAGGAGATGGCTATTTCCCATCACTCTAAAAGGATGGTGGGAAAAAATGTATGGGTCTCACCGATTTTCATTTAAATATCATGGCTCTCTCAGCCAAAAGGTTCCCACTGCTCTAATGATTATGCAAACAACAGTTTAAGCTTGAGGCTTATTTATCCAATCAAACTTGATGTAATGTTATACAATTGAATTAACCCCTTAAGATGTTTTACTCTCAAAATTTAGTTGATCTCAATTTAACCCATATACGTGAATTAACCCTGATTGGCTCCACGAATATTCTTAATTTTCATGTATTTTTAAGCTGTTGACCTGCCAACTGTTTGTAGATTAAACTGCTGCTTCCATGAATATTCTTAATTTTCATGTATTTTTAAGCTGTTGACCTGCCAACTGTTTGTAGATTAAACTGCTACTTCCATGAATATTCTACTGTACATTCCACTGTACTGTATCTGACATATTACTGTAATATTATTACTTTGCTCCAAAAGGTAAAGCAACGAGACTACTCTGCAGAAAATGGGCAATAAGCAACGCATCACTTTGCAAGTAACGCCAAACTACTCTTTTAAATGAGCTACTCCTTTAAAATGAGTTTCTTGTTGCATGCAAAAATAGAACAGATCTACAAGCTATCAACAGGCACTGCAACAACAGAGATGTGCAGTAGATTGTAAGCAATTGTTTTCAAAGAGACAGATTTTGTTGGCCTTGTCCTCAGGTGCAGTCTGTGGGACTGGAGACGACCATTATTTCAATAATTTGGACTCAGTTATAAAAGGAGCTCACTAAGCGGATCATGCTGTATAGCAACAAGCAAAGTAATGATTTTACTTTGTCTAAGGGGTAACGGGCAAAGTAAAGAAGTTACTTTCCTAAGTAATATTGACCAACACTGGCTATCACTGGTGAATAAATTCTGCTTTAAAATGAACACTATATTTCAACAATTCTGTCAAAATTGAATTATAGCCAGAAACTATAATATGTAATGAATGCTCATTAACCTACATTTGAATAGAATCGACTCCTGCTATAAGCTGAATTTAGCTTCCAACAAACTACCCCCACTGCTCAAAGCTTTTGCACCTAAGGTGTGAAAAATGTCTCTCACTAAAGGGAAACGCCACTAGGAAAGATTTGCTGCTGAATTATTCTCAAACTGCAAAAGTCACTGTACAGTATTAAATCCAGATTAATCAAATTTACCAGTGACTGTATGATTCTAGAAGTTAGCAACACTTAATCGAAACGTTGTAGGTACACACTCTCATTCAATCATCTCATGCACACACTAGCGGAAGAAACTTTAACTAAACCTAGCACTAAGACCTGTAAGCCTGCATGATACTTTAGCCTTGTGCTAATTCTAGTGTATCTTGGTTCTTTAATCCAGGCGTCTGAAAGCTCCATCCTCTATTCCAGACTCTTGAAAGCTCCATTGTTTTCTTTTAATTCCATTGCAAGACGCAAGCAAGCAAGACTCCATTGTCCTCCAATTTTAGTGTAGCCACGGTCCTTTTTAAATCCAGAAGTTTTGAAATCTCCAAGAAATAATGTCCATGCAGGTCCATTGTTCTCCCAAAAAGGAAAAAAAAATGTCCAAAAATAATCCACTGCATTTCCTCGGAGTTCAAAATCTTGGATCCCACTTCTGACAACCATTTGATATGGCGGAAATCTGTTCACTAAGCATTGGAGTCAAAAGCAGTCTTCTTGTGAGATGATATTGTAGGTTTATTGAGCGTCAGGCAGGATAGTAACAGAATAGGATCAGATAGCATCATCAGGATAGCATCAGGCTAGCATATTGTCATTGTTCCATAGCATTCCATGTGGCCAAGCCCATTTGAAGGCCCTGTGACCTCGCTCTCAAATACCTGTCCCCAATCTGTGCGTTCCTTTCTGTGCCCGGTTCTGTGTGCCCTGTAAGCTGTTCTCTAGTCGCTTATATTAGCCAGGAGTCACACCCAGGGTGGGACATAAAGAGTCAACATGGCAGTACAGGTTTATACAAGACTCAAGATGAAAAGACTATAGTGGGGTGTTAAAACTGCTCAGGAAGCAAAGTGTGGGGGAGGGGTAGGGACAGGAGCATAAGCCAGGAAGTGGCATTTTACAGCATGGGTTGAGAGCTTAAACAATAATATCTAAATGTCTTTTGGTATGGAAATTTCACCTCATCAGGACATGATAAAAAAGTTCTGTGTTCCCAGGAAATGGAGGTCTGAAGAAAACCACTAACATGGTGAAACATCTTGATGACATCATCAAGATGTTTTTTCACCATGTTAATGGATTTCTTTAGACGCTTCTTTTTCTGAGAGCGTACAAATGGAACCAAATGAACCCTAACGGGTTCATTTGGTTCCATTTGTACGCTCTCAGAAAAAATGTTGAAAATGGGTGGAATTCCCCTTTAAGTAGGGGTTTGAGGCTATACTTTGCTTGAATATTTCACAATTCCCAATACGTCTCGGATAGAAAATATTGTACTTAGTTAGGCCACTTAATAGATTTTGATTATTATTGCAAATCATCACCCTCTTTAACACTACAGTTTACCATAACCAATTCCACAGGTTCACAAAACTGGAAACAGGACACATCCTGCATACAGTATGACTGAGTACTTTTACTTTTTGTACTTTACATAACCTACATTTCGAATGATTTTGATACAGAACAATATGTAAGTATTTTTCTACAGCTGACAAAGGGGGCATTAAGGTTTATGATGCAGTCAACAAGCTTAACCATTTTGTGAATTTATGTGATTTGGTGCATATAGGATTGAAGTAATTGTTTGGATGCTTGTTTGCACGTTGTATCGGTGATGTTGGTGTATTTTACACAACAGTTCATAAATATCAGTGATGCATGATTTGGAATCCCACCGCAGCTCCAAGAAACCCCGCTGTGATTGGCCAATATAGTCGCTGTGATAGACAGTTGTCATTTTTTTTTTTTTTTTGCAACTATCCCTAAACCCTAAATTAAATTCCACCCATTTTCGAGATTTTCCTGAGTGTACACAAATGTGAACCAAATGGACCCTAGCAGGTCCATTTGAAAAAAAGTTGTGTTTATCATTAAGATGGTAAACACAACTTGATGATGTCATCAAGTTGTGTTTCACCATGTTAATATTTTTTTTTTCAAACCGCCTTTTCTGGGAAACACAAAATAGGGGAACTTTTTTATTATGTCAACACAACATCTCTAATGTACAGTACATTAATGACAAAGTAAAATGTTGAAAATGGGTGGAATTCGCCTTTAACTTCAGTAAACCAAACTATGCCTGCCTATGGGAGTCAATCAGATACACCGTAAGGCAGGACCTAGGCGGTGGATTGGTGGGATTCCAAATCAGTGGCACTGTATAGGTGACCTGGTCAGTGGTCACTGATCGATGACGACACACCAGGAAGTGGACGTGTCCTGTAGCCTGTAGTGAGGAAGTTGTCCCATCCTCCTTATTTTCTCCCTTATCTGGCCGCTCTACCTACCCAGTACACTGCTGAGCTAAGCAAAAATACCAGCTCTGTCTGTCTATGCATATGTGTGTTTGCATGTGTGTGTGTGTGTGTGTGTGTGTGTGTGTGTGTGTGTGTGTGTGTGTGTGTGTGTGTGTGTGTGTGTGTGTGTGTGTGTGTGTGTGTGTGTGTGTGCAGCGTGCATGAGAGTGGGAGGACATGCAGAGCCGGGAGTCTCATTAGCATAATAATAGACCTGGATGCACAGACGCATGTGTATGCGTGTGTGTGTGTGTGCGTGCGTGCGTGCACGTGTGTGTCTGCATGTCTGCAGTGTGTTTCCCCGAGTCCTGACAGGAATCACAATCAGACATACTTGTTTACTTTTCATTGCTCGTCTTTTAGATAGCTGTTCAAAAAGAAAAAAGAAAAAACGTCGGCCACTCCAAACACGACGGCGTTCATTCAGAAGAGAGAGGAAGGTTCCACTTGTAAAATCAGCGCTTTGTAAACGCCAGTCGAGGGGAAAGAGACATCCACACGCACAGAGAGAGAGAGAGAGAGGTGGGGGGGGGGGGGGGAGAGGAGACGCAAAAACAAACACAGGGGGGACAGGAAAGGGAGGGAGGGAGTGGGAGAAAGAGAGAGAATGCATAAAGAGAGAATTAAAAAGAGAGACGGCGCAAGCTACTTACAGAGGACAAGTGGAAGGTCAAACGGTGTTTTGATTGTATAGAGCAAAGGATTAAGGAGAAAGTGAGAGAGAGAGAGAGAGAGAGAGAGAGAGGGAGGAAAGAATCAAAAGAAGGGGCCGATGACCCAACTGTCTTAGCAGTAGGTACAGATAAAGTTGATGATGGATAATGTTGACTTTGATTTCATTCAACCCGCACACGTTCCTCTCTCTGAGGAATAGAGAGAGAGTAAGAGGAAGAGAGAGTTTTTTGTGTAAATAACACACACAAAAAAAACAGTTTAATGTACCAAAGAGACAGAGACACAGCAGTTGATGAGAATAGGCCAAACAGTGGTAAAGATCTACCAATATCCTCGACTTCAACATTCTGGACTAATTCAGATGGTGAATATTTTAACTCTTGAGAGCGTAAAAATGAAACCAAATGGACCCTTGCGGGTCCATTTGGTTTCATTTTTACGCTCTCAAAGAGTTACATCTGGTTAACCAACTTGCCATTTAGCTGGGGACCACCTGGAATCCTCTCAGGGACCACTGGTGGAAAACCACTGCTCCACTACATCAGCTTGTTACAGGCACCATCACTGCCCACACACCAACTTGTTCCCTTCGTTTTCTCTCTATACACCCAAATCCTTGGGGGCGAAAATAGCCTTTACAAGCTTGGGACACGCGTTATGAGCTTATACGGAGCGTCTATTTTCAGTGAAGGGATTTTGTGCCAAGTGGAATAAATGAAGGGTACATACTTATAGACTCACGGTGGTGCGAGGCTCGGATCAGAAAAGTACGGAATATGAGGGGTTTAGGTTGCGAAATTACCAATCAGATCCAAAATAGAGAACAAAAAGAACCACAAAGAATGTCACCACCAGCACTAAACACGTCATACCCATGCCACTGCCAGACATATATATATGACCCGGTGTGTGTGTGTGCTATGAATATGTATGTTGTATGTATAAGATGTGACCCTGGACATTAATATGTATTGGGCGGTAATGAGGCGAATGGGCCGGATCAGATGGGTCCTTTTTAACAAGTCACATGTGGCTCATTAGGAAAGGGCCATACAAAGCACCTGGTACCCCCTAAGACCACTGCACCCTAAAATAAAAAAAAATGTATTATTCCAAGTCATTTATTAGACCGTAGTCCACGGAGAGGGATGACAGATCTGGCAAAGGTGTTTTTTGATGCTGGAGAATTGACTGAGGTGTTTGTAGCGGCATGCGGCACACGGAACCCGGCAGGCCAGATCAAACCAATATTGATTTTGACAGCATTTAGTTTTAGTCACAGTGACCAGTCTTTTTTTCAGCCATATTTTAAGTCATCTGTTATTGTTTTTTCACCCTTTGTCAAGTTTTAGTTGACTACATAAGATTTTAATCAGCTAAATCTAAAGTTGATTTAAATGACTACACTTTATTTTGGCGAGGCTTGATGGCATTGTACGTAATGCCTGATTTTACACTTGGTTGCATGCTGAAAATAGCAGATCTACAAGCTCACATAGAGTTTGTAGATCTGCTTTTCAGAGTAACTCCTATGCCGAGTGTAAACATAATATGCATAATGATTTGTATTTTAGTTCTACTGCATCTCTTCTCCACTAGACTTGTGCCTCCCTATAACATTTTTGACCATTTTTTCATTTGTTGACAAAATTGTCAGTATGTAGTATGTACTGCCTTTACTTGAAGTGACACTACACAGGGTACTGTCTATACATCCATCCATTCATCTTCATCTGCTTATCCGAGATCGGGTCGCGGGGGCAACAGCTCCACCAGAGAGCTCCAGATTTCCCTGTCCCGAGCAACATTAGTTGTTGTCTGTACATATGACACAGCAAAATCTCCAGTGTTCATTTAACTCTGAGTGTAAAAGTGTGCCCATGTTTAACAACAAGTGCGCAAGGACAGATGTAGAACTGAAAGAATGTTATGTAATATAGGATCCTCACACCATGGCTCCCACATTGAATCTAGGTTAGCGTGCACAAGCATTTCAGAACAACTGACTCCGTACAGCCTATGGACATATACACCAGCAACAACAATATCGTAATCATAACTGTGATGATGGCACCAATTATTCCCCAGGTAAGCCTATAGGGCAGACAGGCGGTGATCGGTACAGGCCGAGGGACAGTCAGACAGACAGGGAGAAGACAGACAGCTACATAGTCGCATGTGGCTCATTATAGCAGGCCGGCATGACGCAGATGATACCCTCTGCCTCTGCACCATCTATCTACAAAGAGTTATGCCCGCCTGCACTTCTACAGCGACTGTACAATACAACCACCCAGCTGCCACATACACACAATGTAAGTACAATTATGACTGATGATAAGCTAGTGGGTTTTGGGGGAGTATTGTTTAGCGACACCATTTTGGGATTCCTGGGAACTCGTAGTAGTAGTAGAATGATTGGTGGTGACTGGGAAACAGTTCTAGCGTCAGAATGTGTACACAATGGGTGTCCTTTGTACTGTACAGGCCACAATATACTGTATACCCTGGGGTGAGGATGGTGATGTATGAGCAACCTTTACACAATAAGACGATGGACACACACTATTGACTTCTAAGGACACAGGGACAAATTCTAAATCTATTTGGGACATCAATGAATGTATAGCTGTCTAAAATGAAGTAGTATTGAACCACATCAATCCTGCAGGGGATCCTTTTTTTGGGCATGTTGTATAGACGAAAACAGCCGATCTTCAAGCTCACAATGCGGTATATAAAGATTTATTTTGGGGGACTTTTATGACATTATTGAAAGGACAGTAGTAGGGAGATGGGGAACAACTCACAGCAACAGACAGACAAACAGTTGAACATCAGCATATCAGACTGCTTATCAGGACTATCATATCACCATAATCATACAAGGGGTCATACATGAAAAAAAAAATCAGTGGTTAGCAGGCTGAAGGCAGACAAACAGACAGACCGACTATGCAGCTTGCTACATGCATAATGTCTTATCACAGATGATTCAAGCCCACAAGGATTCTGGCATGGTTTGTTGAGAAGTGTGAAAGCACTTTTGGAGGTGTTCTCTACAGAGGCCTGTGTGATTGCAACTTGCGGTTGATTGTGCAGTTTTTCTCTTACAGCATGGCTTCTGCAGGAGGCTATAGTATATACCAGGGGTTTTCAACAGGTGGTCCGGGGACCACCAGTGGTCCTTGAGAGGGTTCCAGGTGGTCCCCAGGCCAAATGATGGAAAGTTGGTTAGCCAGATATAACTCCTGAGAATGTAAAAATGAAACCAAATGGACCCTTGCGGGTCCATTTGGTTTCATTTTTACACTCTCAAGAGTTAAAATATTCGTCATCTGAATTAGCAGCACTTAATTAAGACGTTTACACCATTTTGTTTGCAAAATCCAGCCTGGAATTGTGGACAAAAGCAAAAGAAATCTTTAATTTTAGGTCTTTGGTGTGCAACTGTCCTCAAATGGTGGTCTGTGGCTCAAATGCTGAATAAATGGCGGTCCCTGGAGTCAAAAAGGTTGAAAACCACTGGTATATACGCATAAAAGAGGCTTGGTCCCTGTGTTCTGAGCTAACATGGATGATCCAAAGATTCACAAGTCACTAATTGACGGATGAGGATACATCATCAATTGGCACCGCATGCATCATGTTAGCCTTTATCTATACAGACAGTAAAGCCGCAGAGCTGAGACGGAAAGTCTGTTTAGGGAATTGGAAGACAAAAGCACTAGTGATACAAACCACTATGGGGGTTACAAGTACAGCTTTGTTTAGTGTTACACTGGGCCTCTTGGTCCCAGTATCTTAATCAGCAAAACATCATGTTTTTTCCTCCATTCAAATTCATTCCATAATTTAACTTCTTAATCCTGACTGTATATGTACAGTATAAACAAGTACCGGTACATTCTTTCAAGTGAGTTAATTTTCCATAATGCCGCTTAAGCATTCTGCCTTAAAGTGTGTGTACTGTAGCATGGTGAGCAGGCAGAAGATAAGACTGCTGAATTCAGCACGCTTGACCTAGGAGTATTATTACTATAAGTCAATGACAGCAAAAACAGACTTTGTTCACACTGTAAGGCAAATCCGATTTGCTTCTCAAATACCATCTAATATAGGACTGACCGTCTACACCGATGATTGCAAATCTATTCAGGCATTGTTCACCTATTTGCAATTGGTTTCTGTCAATACGAAGTAATGGTGTAAACAGTTGTGAGTAATGCTTGACTTATTTTCAAGAAATAGTCCTCTAAAACAGGCTTCAGCCTACATAAAACAGGGCAGACAACAACAAAACAGCAAAGAAAAGAACAGATCTGTTATCCTGATATCACATTTTACTTGTGTAGTCCAACAATACAGTATTACAATGCTCTGTGCTGCAGTCACAGAATCGATTAACTCTATATCAGTGTAATTAAGGCTCTTACAGCCTACAGCCGATTTTATACATTCAGACCACATGGGAATGATTTAAATTGTTTTGATTTTCTTTTTGCTGATACAATATGATCTGATTCCAAAGTGTATTGTCCAAAAATTGGGCTAATTTGTGTCTGAACATATCCATAGAGACAAGCAGGGAGGCAGATTGCAGCCCCAGACGTGTACACACATGCTTTATGACATTGGGATCATACATTATAAACACTCTGCAGGGGGGCAGCCATAAGATACACCAACACCTGCTGTCCAATACAAAAGAGCAGTGTGTGTGTTGCTGTAATATCAAAGTCAACCACATGAACCCTCACTGTGTCCCTATTGCAGGACAAATACTCACTGAAAACATCAGATGATTATGCGTTGTGAGTGTGTAACAGCTAATTTCGGCAAAGCTATTTGGTGTGTGTGTGTGTGGGGGGGGGGGGGGACCGGTCAACGAAGCATAATAGGGTTTAAGTGGATTTTTCTGCTGGTGTTTTTTCTAAAGCGAGAGCGACAGACAGATAGATCTAGAAATCAGTCATTAAGTGAAACACAGAAGGCTTATTAAACAGTCTGCGCTCACAGCTGTGTCACACCTGATACCTTCAATAGCCCCTTGACACCACTATCTGTCACAGTGTGACTGCGTGCGTGCGTGTGCGTGTGCGTGTGTGTGTGTGTGTGTGCGTGTGCATGCAGATTTGTGCGTGCGTCGGTACCTCAATGTGTGTGTGTGTGTGTGTGTGTGTGTGTGTGTGTGTGTGTGTGTGTGTGTGTGTGTGTGTGTGTGTGTGTGTGTGCGCGCGTGTGTGTGCGTGTGTGTGTGTGTGTGTGTGTGTGTGTGTGTGTAAGGGTTTGTCCATGCATGCTCCCAATGCAAGTGTGTGTTAGCCAGCCCTACTTTAGATATAAAAAAGTACACACACTTATGCACCACTCCTTACACCTTTTTACACCTCCTTCTTGTTCTCTCCAAACACAGCTTGAACAACACAATGCCAGATTGTTCCAAAGTGAATTCTCCGGCAGGTGGCCGGCGTCTCCCTTTGAAATAGGCTGAGTAGTTCAGTCGCACAAGAGATACTCGGAGTAGGGCCGCTGCTTCTTCGCTGGGAAAGGAGACAGTTTATGGTTCCTCTGTGCACATCCCACTGGAATAACTCCAAAATGGTCTTCGGGATCCCCAGAACGAAGCTACTGCTCTGGAGAGGGAGGTCTGGAACTCTCCACAACCCGGCTACAGATAAGCGGTTGAAGATGGATGGATGGATGGATGGATGGATGGATGGATGGATGGATGGATGGATGGATGGATGGATGGATGGATGGATGGATGGATGGATGGATGGATGGATGGATGGATGGATGGATGGATGGATAGATACTTGGATGGATACACTGAGTATCTGGTCAGGTCACAGACAACAATGAAACTCTTGACATAGACATACTGTTGACAGTGCAGTGGTTTCCTTCCTGCAGAGTGGGTTACAGGTTACACAGGTGTTTGTGTTTTCAGCTGTTGACAGTTGAAAAGGGTTTTTCTCCTTTGTGGAAATGTTGGTTACTCTACAGGTTAATGATTTGAAACTCTTGTCACATAAGTTGACAGTGGTATGGGTTTTCTCCTGTATGGACACCCAGGTGTTTCCATGGACTACCTATAGCTCAGTCAATCTCTTCGCACACTCTTTGCAGTGGAAAGGCTTTTCTCCTGTTCCCATGATGACACGTGTGCTGCTCACAGCAATCACAGCGCAGAATGGCAGACCTTCCAGCCAATCACTCAGTCCTCAATTTTTTTGTGCCATGGTAATTTTGTGTTTAGTTAGTACTAAACTTGGTATAGTTGCATTAGATACATTGGTTTATCAATAATATAAATAGGTATAGATAGATATTATGTTGTATGCTGATTATGTTTGTAAACAGATTATAACACAGTAGATTCGTGTTAGGAATGATGCAAGTCAGGAATACACACCTCACCCATTGTGCAATACGTTCTGATGTCCTAATTATTACCGCCCATATTAGAAGCTATTAATGTTGACTGGAGATGCCGCCTGCATGCAGAGATTCCAGTTGTAACTTTACCCACTTAAATAGCCGAATAAATTGTAATGTCTGTAAAATCTAATTCCTTGTAAATGAACCAGATGGTAAGAGCGTTCAGCCCGAGGCTTATGTCTCTACTCTAATGACTAATTTGTACTTCGCTGAACGGCCGTGTGGCTCGCCGAAAAAATAACTGTGGTATAAACGAGCCTTAATGTGTTCATATTATGCATTCGGAATAAAAGGGGAGAGTGATAGTGCCGCAGTGAAGGTGCACCGCCTTATCCTTCAGCGTTTACAACCACATTTAACCTGCTGTAATAAGAAAATGACCCAAGAACCAGACGAATGAATCTCTTTCATTTTTAATGATTCGACTTTCTTTACTTTTAGCGGCATGACTTGTGGGTTTGGCCGTGTGTGATTTTTATTAACATAAACTGGACACCATGACATTGTTATTCCTCAGGCGGATCCATGCATCTCATTTAAGCCAAAAGTCAGGAGCTTTAGATGGGGTAATTGTGTCGAGGGATACAGGAACGCACAGGCACACATGGATGGATGCGGGTAGACACGCGCGCACACACACACACACACACACACGCGCGCGCGCACGCACACACGCACGCGCGCACACACACACACACACACACACACACACACACACACACACACACACACACACACACACACACACACACACACACACACAGAATCTCCTATAGCTCTTTAAATGAAGAAGGGAGATGGGAATAGGTTAAATATTGAGCACAGATAGAAGGGGGGGGAAAGAGAGAGAGACAGAGAGAGAGACAGAGACAGAGACAGAGAGACATGAACAGATGGAAGAGAGACAGTGAGAAGGGAAGATAAATGTACAGTAGATTAACTTCAACGCTCAAATCACAAGTTTATTCGTCCCCAGAGGGCACTTTGTTTTGTAGCAAGACAAACTGGAATATGCAGCACAATAGACAATAAAATACAAAAAAAGTAATATCGTACCAAAATAAAAGAATATAAAAACTCGGCACTGTGGTGAATAAAGTGCTGAGTTTCAAGAGGACAAACGTCGTACAGTACATAAAACGTTGCGCATAACCTATAAATAAATAAATAAAAAACACGCGCATGTAAATACAATTCGACAACCTTATGTAAGCTGCTCTTTCACGGCCACCAGCATCCTCATCACCGTCATCGTAATCAGAGAACAGCAAAAACAACGCCATGGCCAATCACCATCATCTAGCCCCCCTGGTGTGCCGCGAGCTCAGGAGGGAAGCGGTGATGTGAATGGATGAGCGCTAGCCGACTATATATCGCTCCTACAGAGCCAAGATCTGAGCCAGCGGCCAGCAGCAGGTATAGGATGTTAAACTCGGAGAGCGAAGGAGAGGTGATTGATAAGGTGGACTTTTGGCCTTCCACCACACATACCCGTCTGCAGTGCAGGTTAACTCTGCTGGGGAAAACCTATAGGATTTTTACTGCTGACTGACACTATTTTTAGGAAAAGAGCAGTTTTTGGCCTCGACGCTGAGGGCTGCCATATACCATGCAGCAGATTACAGTAAATTATGTAAAAACGTGATGTGCGTTTTGTAAAATGCGGTCATGACTGGAGGGTCTTATCAACGTGGAACGTTGCCATTTTTTGTGAGCGTCAAAGTCGTTGCAAAGTCGATGTGTCTCTATGCCGGGCCTATGCAGATTTAGTTGCAGGAATGCCCTAGATATAGTACAAATAAGGATGTCCCGGTACACTGTTTTCAAATACAATACCACAATTTCTCTGTTAGCCAATACCGATACCAAATTCTAGAACCAGAAAATAACACACAAATAGAATAATACAAAAAAGAAAAAAAGATCTCAAATGCCAATACCGATATGACCCGATAAGGACAATTGAGCAGGGGCGGATCTAGGCATGGGCATGGGGTGGCAATGCCCCCCTAAATGCCCAATCAGCCCCAGGAAACACGATGGCATGCAAAACAACCCAAGATATTTAAAGTTAAAGCGCTTATATTTACAATCATTTGAAACACTACTACTGCTACTGACTAACTACAGTTGTGGCACCACTAAACCAACAGCATTTCATCATTGAAAACAGAAAACTCTCTGAGTCAGACCTTTAGCTTAATGCATGCTGTGTGCCTTCAACAACAACTGATGTTATTATTGATGCTTTACTTTCCAAAAAAGTCCTGTAAAAATGGTATGGGTGGTATGGGATGCAATTGAGGGTCGATACAGATATGAACCAATATGACCGATAGGGCCGATCCGATACTTTCTAGTAAACGATACAGTATCAAGACATCCCTATAGTACAAAGTGTACAAAATCATCTATGACAGGACAAATAATCACTTTCATCCGCGTGGAGGCAACTTGCAATTGCAAATTCAGTTCAATATGCACACTGTAATTCGTAGGATACACACTATCATTAAAACTCCCATTTTTTAACCCACATGGACAATAAACCGCAGAAAAAGATATACTCTTGCCCCGCCATAGAACAGCGAATTACATTATGTGGGGAAGACTCCTTTGAAAAAGTTGTCTCTGTTGCAGTTTTTTTTCTTCAAACAGATATAGAGGACGGGATATACGGTAAATCATTAGAGTGTATTCACTGTGATGTCAGTAGACACACACACACACACACACACACACACACACACACACACACACACACACACACACACACACACACACACACACACACACACACACACACACACACACACACACACACACACACACACACACCACACACACACACACACACACACACGGGCCCAGCAGGTCACATGCCTGTATTATATTCTATCTTCATATTCTGTACACTGTAGCAGGTGCATTATTGCATAGGAAGTTCTTGGTCAGCTGTATAGAAAACAGTAAAGGGATCAGGGGAGAAAGGGAGGTAATATCACACTGAAGCTTAGCGCGCACGTGAGCGCGCGCGCACACACACACACACACACACACACACACACACACACACACACACACACACACACACACACACACACACACACACACACACACACACACACACACACACACACACAGTTCCTTTCAGCTTCTCAGTTTCTCTTTTTATCTTGTCTCCTCCTGTCTTTGTCTTTCTATTTTCTCCCCTTTCTTTGTCACGGCCACTCTCTCTCTCTCTCTCTCTGCATGTGTGTCTCTCTCTCCCTCTCTCCCTCTCTCTCTCTCTCTCTCTCTCTCTCTCTCTCTCTCTCTCTCTCTCTCTCTCTCGTACATTGAGTCTCCTCCACCGTGAGGACTATATTTCTGCTGATTCCAGCGCCACGGCGTTGCAGAGACGTGCAGTTATATTCCATCGGGTTACACAGTATATACAGTATCTACTATAGCGCAGCAGAATGGGGTCTCACCGAGGCCTCTGTGGGGATTGCATTTTCCTTTGCTTTTCCTTATGATTATTTCTTAATGCGTTTTCTGCCTTATTAAGGCGCTGTAGTGCAGAGACACAGAACTTTTGGAGGGGTGAGAAGATGCAACACACCTCACAAGAGATAGTCACAAGCACATGCACATTTACAGTAACACAGGGGGAGGCCACAGCTATGTCGTGCACATACAATGACACAGAACTGTCACAGATATTACGCATTCTGTATAGGAGTGTGTACCGTCATGTCATTTGCTAACAAGTGGTTGAAAGTAAGTACATACTCTACTTAATTGTTTTGAGATACAGTACATTTTGTTGATTATCTGTCCACTAGAGCAGTGGTTTTCAACCAGTGGTCCGGGGACCACCAGTGGTCCTTGAGGTTCCAGGTGGTTTCCAGCTAAGTTGGCTAACCAGATGTAACTCTTGAGAGCGTAAAAATGAAACCAAATGGACCCTTGTGGGTCCGTTTGGTGTTAAAATATTCATCATCTGAATTAGCCCAATTAATGGTAATTTTGATCTGTGTGTTTGCCTGTTTTGTTTCCCAAATCCAGCCTGGAATTGTGGACAAAAGCAAAATACATCTTTAGTTTTGGGGTCTGTCGGGCTAAAATGTACTCAAATGGTGCTCTGTGGCTCAAATGCTGAATAAATAGTGGGCCCTGGTACCAAAAAGGTTGAGAATCTGTCCACTGCTGTACAATACTACAATTAGTTGACGGCTTTAGTTACTAATATTACTTTGTACAAGCTAGAAATATGCTGTCACCTCAACTTGATTATTTGCCAATACTTGCCGGGTTGACACTAACCTCAACATTGTCGCCTTCCTCACACAGATCTCCATATATGGAAGGGACCAACACGACATCATCCGCCGGATCTCCATAATGGTGTCGACTTCACACGTACCGGTACGTCTGACATCGCAATCATCCACTGCATATCCGTGGCATGGAACTGACGACACGTCACTCAGACAGCAGGCTATAACCTGAAAAGTATACAAGGAGTAGAGCTGGGCATCACTTTAAATGCAAACCAACATGCTCAGGTAGCGGTAACTACAAGAATCTCAAATCCCCAGAATCTCCCCAGCCATGACACAGGATACAGACACTCTTCATGACTTTACTTCCAAGACCTTTGATCTTCAGAAGAGGATCGGAACCAACACCACATCAGCTTACAGACCTAGGTATCTGGCCTTACGAGCCAGCAGGGGCGGATGTAACACGTCCCATTTGGGGGGGCAAGAGAACATGTTGGAGGGGCAAGAGAAAATGGTATGGAGGCGGCTTCAGATGAAGTCGCACCCATACCATTTTCGGTTACAGGACTTTTATTAGTCAAGTAAAGCATCAATAATACCATCAGTTGTTGTTGAAGTTGCAACAGACACGCAGCATGCATAAAGTTAAAGGTCTGACTCAGAGAGTTTTCTGTTTGCAATGATGAAATGGTTTAGTGGTGACACAGCTGTAGTTAGTTAGTTGCAGTAGTAGTAGTGTTACAAATCATTTTAAATATAAGCACTTTAATTTGAAATATCTTGGGTTGTTTTGCATGGCATTGTATTTGGGGGGCAGACTGGGTATTTAGTAGGGATGTTAATCGACACATATTTGTTATGTCGACGTGTCGCGGCCCATTGTCGAAAATCAATCGATTTTTTTATTTATTTTTTTTAGCCCGCGGCGCCGGCGGGACCCAACGCAAAATGTTGCAGCGCGGGCGGCATGAAAATGCCAGCAGAAGGGAGAGGTGCAAGATAAAATAAGCGGGACCGCGAAATCGAGCAATATATAATACCAAAATATTCATATCTGAGGAGAACATTCCATACTGCGCTCCACAATGATCAGGCATGTTCTCAAAGCAAAGCGCATGGCAGAGCAGTGCCAGTGCGCAGAGCGCACCACGCAACAGACAACAGACACGCACCCGCACCTGGCATTCCACATTCATTAGTAGCCTAATCGACTTGATAGAGGAGTTTTCCTCTTTCCTTGCGACGGATTCCCTGCATCTTTGCTTTCCCCTGCGTCTGCTGTTAGACATGGCCAAACAACGTGAAACAGAACACTGGACAAGATAAGTACAAATAATATAGGCTTGTTGTATTAACCACCAGCAGCACGCGTCTCTCTCCCATACGTAACGCTCCATTTCGGCCTCGACAGAGGCGCCTGCTCGGCAAAATAAAAGTCAATCATTGCGGCGGGTGCAGGCAGGAGCCCGACTCGCCGGGACAGAACGCAGGGGGAAGACGCATTTTGGCGGGTGCAGACGAGGGCCGCTGCCGCCGCCTCCTTCTCCTACTCGGGGGAAAGCCGGGCCGAGGAGGAGGAGGACGGCGCGGCGGCACAGACGCGCGCAGCACAGACATGGTCTCACTACAGTGACTGATAGTAGCCTAATACCCGAAATAAGCAATTCTCTTCCCTTGAAAACAGTAACGTTGTGACGTTTTTGAACAAGAAATTGCAAAGAATACAAAATAAAAATCATTAATATAAAAAAAGAAAAAAGAGGCGATTTTCGACTCGTACTTTTTTGTGTCGACGTCAGCACGTGTCGACAATCGTGTCGGTTTCCGACTTTTTTTCACATCCCTAGTATTTAGGGGGCATTGCCCCCCATGCCCATGCCTAGATCCGCCCCTGCAAGACAGATACCTTCATACCGTATGCCACTCCTACACTCCAAGGTATCTGGTATTACAAGGTCATGAATAGTCTCACTGAAGACCATGTTTCCAATTACAAGTGAAGTATTAAACATCCCGGTTTAGGTTCTAATCACAGACGGCTGAAGTGAATCCTAATCCATGACCTTTGGATAACAATTTTGAGTACTCATAAAACATACATTAGGCGACATTCACTAGTCTCTCAAGACGTGTTAACTCACACACTTTTAAAATGCTTTCGGCCACTTCTTCAAAGAAGCTGGGAAAAGTTTTAGAAATGAGAAAATAAAGAGGCGGTCATGAAGGACGGTCATGACGATGCCAATAGTCTTGCTTGAGAAACTACATCAACTGATATGATGATGCATCATTATTATTATTATTATAGGTTAAGCTATACCGGGAGCACATAAAAGCAATTAAAACCAGCCCCACCTTTACCAGCTGCAACATTCCAGTAATAACGAAGATATGAATGTATCTCTAATTACAAACTTCTGTGGGGGGTCGGTCCACCCAATCAAAAGTTATGGGGAATATTCCCTTTTAGCAAAAAAAAAAGAAATAGCAAAAAATATCTGTAGCATTTATATTATCTTTTTTTTAGGGGTGGGGCAGCATTTTTATAGAGAAATGTAGAGAAAAATGTTTGCCTTCGGTGGTGTTCACTGACAGATAGTGTGCTGTTGGGGTTGGTCAAAGAAACTGTAGAGTGTAGATAGATGGATGATGGAATAGTTTCCTAGGCATTTCGGGGGTTGGGGATTTGACTTCCCCAAAACAAAAATCAGTACTTCTCACACGGCTGACAAGAACATTGTTGTTTTCGACGGAACAAGCTGGTTTAGCAATGACATGCAGTACTGTAGATATGAGTCATAACTTGGCTTCTGAACGTTGCACGCTAAAAAACTTTCCTTTTTTTTCTTTCTTTCTTTTTCACAAGGTAGTTTAATTTGGCAAGACAGACTCTATTTATTTTCAATAGCCATGATGGAACTATATAGTGAAATACAGCACTTGGCTTATTGTCAGTGCGATGTGCCCCTGTTAACATTCCCCATTGTGCCCGTCTGCTGCCTAACAATAGACCATCACTGTTATATAGTCTATTAATGGACCATTTAAATTGACTGACTGTGTGTGTGTGTGTGTGTGTGCGCGCGTTTATGTACGGACGGTCGGGCATGTGTGTGTGTGTGTGTGTGTGTGTGTGTGTGTGTGTGTGTGTGTGTGCGTGTGTGTGTGTGTGTGTGTGTGTGTGTGTGTGTGTGTGTGTGCGTGTGTGGGCGCATGTGCGTGCATGAGTGTGTGAGAGTTATGTGTGCGCGTGCGACATGCGTGTGTGTCTGTATTTATAGCGCAAAAGGAACAAAGGACTTTCATGGTGGAACAGGGGCCCAGGACAGGGTAGAGAGAAAAGGAGGGGAGGGGGGGGATCAGGAGGACGACCGAGGGCTGGAATGAAAAGAGATATGACAGAGGAGAGAGAGGAGACAGGAGGCTTTTGTTTTGGCACTTTTCCTCATGTCAATCTCATGTCAACAGCCAGCTCAATTTCACTATTGATACATTTGTATTGATACTAGATATTTCCAGGTGGAGTCTTGTCAGAGCACTCAGTGTGAGATTTGTCTTAATTGCAATGCTTATTGCGGTATATAATTCGAAACCTACACACAATGACGAATCAACTCAAAAGCGTTTTGGCATTAGTTAGTCTAAAACTTTAAAGGTAGGGGAAGTGATTTCACTTTTGTCAGATATCACCCCCCCCCCAAAAAAAAAAATCTGTCAAAATGCTCTAATGCTCTATTATATGGTGTGCAGACCATATAATATGGAGTTTCCCCCTCCCCCACGTTAGCAGAGGAGCTAATAAAAGTTCCCCAGGTGGAGGGTGAATTCTCCTCCAATCAGGATCGAGCAGCAGGTTCACATAGTGTAGCTACTCTTGGGCGCCCCTAGTGCACCAGGCTGGTACTACTAACTAAGGGGCATTATTAAATAAATAGCATGTGTTTTTATAGTTCTGCAGACTGTGAATGTTTTTCTCAGATTTCAGGCCACTTTTGGGTTGTCTTTCAGGCACCCTGGCTGGTAAACCAGTGCTGGCAGTGTCCGTGGATTCGACTCCCGTCTGTCCCTCTAGAACAGTGGTTTTCAACCGGTGGTCCGGGGTCCTTGAGAAGGTTCCAGGTGGTCCCCAGGCTAAATAATGGAGAGTTGGTTAACCAGATGTAACTCTTTGAAAGCATAAACTTGAAACCAAATGGACCCTTGCGGGTCCATTTGGTTTCATGTTTACGCTCCCAAGAGTTAAAAATTTCAACATCTGAATTAACCAGAGTCTACACAATCGAAGAATGTAGAAGAGTAATGGTAATCTTTTTATATATGTTTGCCTGTTTTGTTTACCAAATCCAGCCTGGTATTGTGGACAAAAGCAAAAGAAATCTTTAGTTTTGGGGTCTGTGGGGCTAAAATGTCCCCAAATGCTGGTCCGTGGCTCGTATGCTGAATAAATATTGGGCCTTGGTTCAAATAAAGAAGTGAATAAAAAAGTCATACAAAAACATATACATATACATTATGGGGAAATGGTTGATAGTAGAGGGTCATTTTGATGGGACTTGATGGGTGTGTGATGGTGTGGGGGGCAGGGCCATGGAGTGATGTTTGATGGTTGATTATCAGTGCCTTGCCAGACGACTCTTGTACTCACAACAATAGACTACCACCAGCTTGGGTGCGTGTGTGTGTGTGTGTGTGTGTGTGCCTGCCTGTAAATTATGTTGGTACGTGGGTGTGTGCGTGAGTGTGTATGTGTGTGTGTGTGTGTGTGTGTGTGTGTGTGTGTGTGTGTGTGTGTGTGTGTGTGTGTGTGTGTGTGTGTGTGTGTGTGTGTGTGTGTGTGTGTGTGTGTGCGCGCAGGGTGTGCGTGTGAGTGCGTTAATCAGGCAGCTCTTATCAGCATCCGTCAGACCTGCAGAGACTCAGGCGTGCTCCCTGCTGATAGCCACACACACACACACACACACACACACACACACACACACACACACACACACACACACACACACACACACACACACACACACACACACACACACACACACACACACACACACACACACACACAGAGGTCTCATCCCTCCTCAGGGTTTTACGTAAATAGGGAACTAATAGACCTCAGTCTATATGAAATGAAGGGCTGTTAGATTGCTACTCTGGGCTGAGAGTCATATGACCCAATGGAAGTAACCCTAGAGCAGTACACTACACTATGTAGTGCAGTAGTATACACTACACCCGGCCTGTTGCTATACAATCAGACACTCTTCAGTCAACAGGACAATAAAATTATATTTTGTTATCATATTATATCTTTGTTGTGATTTATATATAATGCAGCCGCATGTAATCTGATTGTCCTAACAGTGAACTGTCCAATACACAATAGACAGACACCCTACCCAAATCTTAATCTAATCCTAACCCACATGGAATGCACGAGTGAGTCTTAACCAGCCACGCATGTGACTCAACCAGACATGTATGTTGGAGCCACGGGGGGAGTCTTAACCCGCAACACACTGTATGTCGGAATATTGGTACAAAGAACTAACGTATGGTAACTATTGTGACAAATTGAAAGTTGAGCCGGAAAGCAATGCTCTCGGTCTACATCTTCCTTCCTGCTCTCATCTGTGGTCATGAAGTGCGGGTCACGACCGAAAGAAGAATAAGCTCGCGAATACAAGGGAATGAATTTAATTTTCTGCCTGGAATCTCCCTTAGAGATAGGGTGAGAAGTTCAGTCACGCGAGAGAGATTGGAGTAGAGACGCTGCTTCCTCGCCTGGATGGATAGGCGCCAGCTTCGGTGGTTGGGGCTCTGGAGAGGGAGCCTGGAGCTCTCCAAGTGGAGCTGTTGCCCCCAAAACCCGACTAGCGATAAGCGGTTGAAGATGGATGGAGGGAATAACGCATGCTGCCCTCGCTCATCACCCTTTATACCGCGAGTAAAGAGCAAAACACATCAATAACGTTGTGTATCGTCGGGAAGCAAAGGCGAGATAAGGCCTGCTCCACTGCGATTATAAGTGTCTTGCCAGATAAAGGCGCTTGTTGTAGCCAAAGGTAAAATGCCAAAAGTAGGAAAAAAACACATGATAATGTTGAGCGCTCACTCGATTGCAGTGTTTGATCTATTTGGTTTTAGGCAAGGGTCCATGCATGCGAGGATGAAAAGGACAATCCAGTAGCCTGTGTGCGTTTGTCACAGTCAAAGGAAATACAAATCACACTCGTTTGAAGTGAGGGGCACCCCCTGTGGCTGATGCCACACATTTCGGGGAGCCGTTGGAGGGCCTGGGACCCCTCAATACAGTAGACTCATTGGAGTCATCATTTGTTGTATACAGGCAATAAACCCATTCAAATTCCTATTGGAATGGAGCAAACATAGAAAAGGAGAGCGATTCAGACGGCCGGTGGGGGGTGAGGGGCGTGCGAGTGCAAGGTGTTAAAAGAGAGAGAGGGGGAAGTGGGTGAGAGAGGTAAAGGCAGATGAAAGGATACAGTATAAATCATCAGTGTCTATTCAGTCTGCCTCTGTGGTACTGATAGACAGGCTCTTAACCTGCTGACACACACACACACACATGCGCGCGCACGCACACACACACACACACACACACGCATGCGCGCACGCACACACACACACACACACACACACACACACACACACACACACACACACACACACATGCACGCGCGCGCACACACACACACACACACACACACACACACACACACACACACACACACACACACACACACATTCTTACATATGTTAACTACTTAGGACCACTCCAAAAAAATGGACTATTGCTATCCTTTTTAGGACCACCCTTTCTAGACATTGTAGAGACATATGAATTACACTCCTGAACATGAAAAAAATCTATTTTAATACAATCACCGCAGATTGTATTAAAATTCATTTTAGAACATTCTAGATATTAACAATTTTACCCTACTTGTTAGGACCAAGAGTGGTCCTAACAAGTATAGTCAAATTGTTAACATTGTAGAAACATTGTAGAAGCTAATACCTTTTGTTAACGTAGATGTATTGGCTCTTATGAGTTTAATCATGTTTGTAAATACATCGAAGATGCAAATATACTCCACTACAAGTGGTTGCCTTGGCCTGGAAGAGAGGTCATCAGGTGGTCTCCAACCTTCGTAGAGTGTTTCGACCCTTGCCCACGACACTCTCCAGTTGGCTGGTCAGCAGTGATTGGCCAGATCACTGCCCCTCTCCTCCAGGCTACATGTTTCTATGTACTAGAAGGTCTTTTTTCCAGGACTTGTGTTCTGCAACGTTAGAGGGACACCCCTTTCCACTAGTGCTACGAAGATGTAATAAACACCAAAAAATATTATTTGAGCTCTACAAGACAAATCTCACTTCAAATGTTGAATACACACAATAGAACTCAAAATATAGCCACCTGACATGATGCTGTATTAGGAGGACAAAAGATAATGAGTTGCTTAGCTCCGCCCATGACACAAATGGTAATTGTCAGGACTATCTTGATTTGTATGGACCATGGCTATACAACACACTTACAAGACATACAGGTGAATTAAAGGGTCAAACATGAATAAATGGGACATGCATTCAAAGTGAAATATACTGTAGACACCGTGCTATTCAAAGCTGCTATTCATCCCATGGTTTTGAGGCAGTACATGATGAGCGTTCAGGCAGACTAGTCTGGTCCTGAATGCCCCAAAAAATGGTGGCTGATGACATTTAGACCTTAAGCAAGGTCCAATTCTGCCACTGTGACACTGTGGCCAAGTGACACTGTGCTGAATGCATTTTGCCACATGCCAAGTGATACAAGTGACCGTTTTGTCAGAAATTGAGTAATTAGCAAGTAAAACCCCAAATTAACAACAGTTAAAAAAAAGAAAAGAAAAATCAAATAGCTTTAATTTTGATATTTAATGTACATAATGGGTTAACCCCTTGGTTAGTCCTTTAGGAGGGCTGTTTGTCCACCGCTCATGTCTCTTCCATGTCCGGCGTTGGGAGTCTGGTGCAACGCACAGGTCCTGTGCCTCCTGGTGAGACGTAGGAGGGGCACGGACAGGTGTCAAACCACAGAGCCTAGTCCCTCCACGCATCAGAACCTCCCAGTTTTGGCGGAGTATTTCAGGGGCGGTGGATTGGACGGCCTTGGCCTTTCCCTTGTGGGATTGATCAGGGGTAGCTACTGGGACGTGAGTCGGGGTGTCATGAACCCCGGCTGGGTCACCTGAGTGAGGGGTATGATGTTCGAGAGACCCGAAACCCCAATGAGCTTAGGATACATCACTGAAGACACGTCCCAGGTTGCATCCATTCGATGTATTAAAAAAAACCTTTCTATATGATTTTTATGAGCCAAATTCATTTCAAGTGATACAAATCCCCATTTTAATCTAATAATCTAATCTAATAATTAGGATAATGAATAACTAAAATAGAAATTGGTCTAATTCTGATAAATTGTACTTAAGTTGTTTTAAGTTGTTTCTATATGATTTTGATGTGCTGAAACCACTCTGCCATATGCCAAGTGATATGAGGCAGATTTTTTTTCTGGAAACCAAGCTCACAGGGCTTTTATAAGATGTGCCTGTAGGCCACTAAAAGTATAGACCTATTCCATTTCATGGTGATTATGCAATACAGCAAAAAATCATAAACAACAAAAGTACATCAAAAATTATAGCCAATTTCCAATTTTCGTAATTGCTTATTATAACTACTAAATTTCTAACAAAACCGTCACTTGTATCACTTGACATACGGCAGAAATGGATTCAGGACATCAAAACCGGACACTTTTGCCTGTGACCAAAAAGAGAGATTTAAGACTTACTTATGAGCTTGTAGATTGTTTCTTAGATTTACTTTGACTTATTAATGAAGTTACTTTAGAGAAAATCATTTCATTTTGAATTTGATAAACAATTTTAATAATTGAAAAAAACAATTTTAATAACTGAGAAAAACAAATAAAAATAATAAAGGAAACAACAAACACAATAATAATGAGGGTAATAATAATAATAATTAACAATTATAAGGGTAATAATAATAATGGGACCACATTTTTTTATCTTCCCAGGGGAGAAATTTGTCTAGCATTACATGCACATTACAATATGCCTCCAATTTAGGCAAATCAGACGCTCTTAAAGGGGTATTTCACTTTCAAAAAAACGTTTTGTCTTTTTATGGTCTACTCAGTTCCATGCACATTAACCCCTTTATATACTGATCTCCCCCAAATCCAATAAAATACACATTTTGAGAGATAAATGCATTTTCCTCCAGTTTGCTTAACAAAACAGCTATAGTACCTGAATGTTCAGATGGCACTTGCCTGGAAAGCTTCACACAAAAAGGATGAGGAGAGTGTGGTAGTCAGACCTCAAGAGTGAAGTATAGCTACAATGGAGTCAGTGCTGCCATTTGGGGCCAATACATTGACCCTTTGAGATCACAAGCTTCTGGGCTAGAAACATTGTTAATAGGAGGAGATATGTATATGATAGGTTACTTCTTGCTGATCCCTGCTGGCTGACCTGGTATTATAATCAGAGTACCTAGTAGTAAAAGAATAGGTAGACATCAATGGCAATGACAACTGCGTCAGCCGCATCCCTTCCGACCTGGAATGACATTGTCAATGTTGACATGGCTTTTTAAACTTGTATTCCACCCTCTGTGAACATCACAGTTAAGAATGGTGCCATTGCATAGGCCTACACATGACCATTGAATAGATAGAATTTAGTTAATATACTTCTGGCAACTGGTGTGACAACTCGTGTGATGACCACATTCATGAGTTTGATTTAAGCATATTTGCATGAATTGAAATTCCAAAACCAAATAGACAAACGATAGGAAGCGCTTGTTGTCTTTAGACGGACCACCCTGGAGCTATTCAGTCACTGTCCTATGCATGTGGGCGGTGCTTCAAAGCACCCACACGGCTAGGGTTTGTTGGTAAATCAAGCGCTCCCTTCCCCAGGTCATCTTCACAATACAGTGGAAAGAAATAGCGCACCTGGGTTTGTTATTATCTGATTCAAGGTGTGGAGTATTGGGACTAAGAGTTTTAGAATCAATCATACACAGCACTTTGACATACACATGAATTATAAGGACATTTTAAGAATTATCAGGACCTTCTGGCAGTCAAATTTGGGCATGAACGGATGAATATGCATCATCATCATCATCATCATCATCATCAATACTATAATTCAGAAAATGTCTGTCTGAATGTCTGAAACCGCCATTACTCCTCGCTGGCTGCACCAATCGCTCACACGGTTTCACACGGTTGTTAACCATAATATTAGGAAGAGACTGACAAAGCCCTTTTTTCAAAATTAACGCATTATATTGGATCACCACATCATACATATATGGGGATACTCTGACCTCACGCACCATGGTTTGATTATGTTTGAGTCACCACGTCATACCTATATGGGATACTCTGACCTCACGCCCCAGGGTTTCATTATGTCTGAGTCACCACATCATGCCTATTATGGGGATACATGTGACGTAGTGCTTTGTAGACGTAAAGCTTCATAGACGTAATAGGGAAATGTAGCAGTGCTGAAGACGTGTCCCAGATCACAAATACAACGGGCACAAACGGCATGATAGACATTTTAACAGGTAGTTAATTAATAACACATTCCACAAATAAAATGCATAATTGTGCATTAGATACTATACAACTCTATTTCGGGTGGATGTTTTTGTATTTCTGGCATCAGGGGGTTAATAACTACAAAATGTCAAAGGGATATTAGCAGGCACCCTCTTGAATTCTTAAGAGGTTGCCCTAAGCTACAAGACTCGGTTCAGCCCAAAAACAGCGCGCCGGCTCCCAACTAAAGTATATGGGAATGCTAAAGAACATATTAAACCATTGATTAGTGCTAAAATATGAGAAAACAAAGGATTGCTTTCCAGAAAGGCACACTTTTCAATATGTGAAGACACAAATTGTCTACA
Organism: Benthosema pterotum; assembly: GCA_039105355.1. Taxonomy (NCBI): domain Eukaryota; kingdom Metazoa; phylum Chordata; class Actinopteri; order Myctophiformes; family Myctophidae; genus Benthosema; species Benthosema pterotum. The sequence goes on along the minus strand of CM076970.1, from coordinate 24,076,521 downwards.
ACATAACATCTGCCCATGATAAACATCTCTCACTCTTCATTGGCAATTTTAGAACCTCATACAGGTTCAGCATAATAGCTTCTTCACTTGGACAGGATACCACCAAATATGACTAAATTCAATAGACTATGCTGAGCTAATATTGTTCTGCTAAAGACATGGAGAAGTTGGAAGAGTTACACAACAACACTGCTCTAACAGGGAGACAGCATATGTTAGGATGTTGATATTTGCCTTATAATTTACTAATAGACATAGATACTAGAAATTGAGATTGATACTGGGGCAATGTAAGATTACCAAAAAACACACATTAATGCACCTGCATGGGTTTTGTCCAGACTGCTTCAACCAACCAAAAGATTTAGGCAGTTTGCCTGTAGAGTGCAGGGTCGTTAATTAGGCTGCATTGCTTAATTAACGACCCAACCATTGCAGTATGGGGGAAGGGCAGCAGTTGAACTGAGCTTACAGAACTACAGCAGTGAATTGTTCTTACAGGTGAAAGACAAAATCAGAGTATCCTGTTATTGCATCATACTGATTTTTGCCTCACACAAACATCTATTCTAATCACATAGTATACGTGTATTTAAACTGGCTAAAATAAACATTGATATGAACTGTTTTGGATATGTGATATAGTAGTGATTCTTGTAGCTGGGAGTCACTTCTTAAGAAATCAAGAGGGTGCCCACTGATATGCCTCGGGCATTTTTAATTATTAACCCCTTAATGTCCAAAATATAAAAAAAAAATCCATACAAAATACAGTTGTATGGTATTTAATGCAAATTACTTGGTCTAAATGCATCAAATTTATCATTATATAGTGTTTGTGAATATGGATATGCACAAAGTATATGATTATTAATTATTGAATTGTTAATTAATGCACATTAACCCCTTTATGTACCGATCTCCCGCAAATCCAATAAAGACTCGGTTCAGCCCAAAAACAGCGTGCGGGCTCCCAACTAAAGTATATGGGAATGCTAAAGAACATATTAAACTAGTGATTAGTGCTAAAATATGAGAAAACAAAGGATTGCTATCCCGAAAGGCATACTTTTCAATATGTGAAGACACACATTGTCTACAACATAACATCTGCCCATGATAAACATCTCTCACTCTTCATTGGCAATTTTAGAACCTCATACAGGTTCAGCATAATAGCTTTTTCACTTGGACAGGATACCACCAAATATGACTAAATTCAATAGACTATGCTGAGCTAATATTGTTCTGCTAAAGACATGGGGAAGTTGGAAGAGTTACACAACAACACTGCTCTAACAGGGAGACAGCATATGTTAGGATGTTGATATTTGCCTTATAATTTACAAATAGACATAGATACTAGAAATTGAGATTGATACTAGGGCATTGTAAGATTACCAAAAAACACACATTAATGCACCTGCATGGGTTTTGTCCAGACTGCTTCAACCAACCAAAAGATTTAGGCAGTTTGCCTGTAGAGTGCAGGGTCGTTAATTAGGCTGCATTGCTTAATTAACGACCCAACCATTGCAGTATGGGGGAAGGGCAGCAGTTGAACTGAGCTTACAGAACTACAGCAGTGAATTGTTCTTACAGGTGAAAGACAAAATCAGAGTATCCTGTTATTGCATCATACTGATTTTTGCCTCACACAAACATCTATTCTAATCACATAGTATACGTGTATTTAAACTGGCTAAAATAAACATTGATATGAACTGTTTTGGATATGTGATATAGTAGTGATTCTTGTAGCTGGGAGTCACTTCTTAAGAAATCAAGAGGGTGCCCACTGATATGCCTCGGGCATTTTTAATTATTAACCCCTTAATGTCCAAAATATAAAAAAAAAATCCATACAAAATACAGTTGTATGGTATTTAATGCAAATTACTTGGTCTAAATGCATCAAATTTATCATTATATAGTGTTTGTGAATATGGATATGCACAAAGTATATGATTATTAATTATTGAATTGTTAATTAATGCACATTAACCCCTTTATGTACCGATCTCCCGCAAATCCAGTAAAGACTCGGTTCAGCCCAAAAACAGCGCGCGGGCTCCCAACTAAAGTATATGGGAATGCTAAAGAACATATTAAACTAGTGATTAGTGCTAAAATATGAGAAAACAAAGGATTGCTATCCCGAAAGGCATACTTTTCAATATGTGAAGACACACATTGTCTGACTGCAGCCAAGTTGAAAGGTCATAGAGGTAGTAAGTAAAAGAAAGACAAGAGCGGTAATAATTCAGTAATACGCCTGAGTGAAAAGGTAGGTTTTAAGCCGGGCTTTAAAGTATAGGACATAAAAGGGGACAGGCTTGAGACAAAAATTTACAGAGTGATGTCAGAGGGGTCACAGAGTGATGTCAGAGGGGTCATGTCTATGTTCCCTCAGCTCTTAAAGTCAGGTTAGGATTAGGGGTAGGGATAGTAATAGATTAACCCTAACCCAAACGCCCAAACCTAACCCTAAACGAAGGCATGTCAAATGTCGCGAAGTAACGTTTGACATGCTTTCGGTTAGGGTTATGGTTTGTGCGTTTGGGTTAGGGTTAGTCAGCGAGGGAACATAGACCTGAGGGAACATAGAAATGGTCCCATGTCAGACACGTGTCACCATGATGATGCGGGCTGCCAGACACTTGTTACGATGAGTGAACATGATTATGTCATCAGTGTGACCCGCCCCAGAGTTTTCTAAACTCTGACCCGCCCGCCCACCCTCGGACAAAGTTCCCCGAGTTCTACAGTTACATGCGACCTGCGGCCTATATGAGCTATATATAGTAATTTATTGTATAATTAGTGTGGTTGCCTTAAAGGCAACACACTATTGTTATTAGTGTGGTTGCCTTTGGGCGACCACACTCTGCAATTCCCTCTGGAATTGCTCCTATCTAGTTAAAATATTAAGTTTGCCAGATGGTCCTAAGTAGGACACACACACACACACACACCCCACACACACCTGATACACACCAAATGTAAAAATGCCTCCTTTTTAGGGCCATATGTAAAAACGCCTCCTTTTTAGGACCATGCCAATTTCAACACCAGGCATGGCTTATGACATTCTCTATCTGTTTTAAGTGGTCTTACTTCTTAGGACCGGGTTTTTGGTCCTAACTTGTCCACCGGTCCTAAGTTGGAAGGTGTTTTTCTTCGAAACGGTCCTAAGTAGATAACATATGTGAGAACATGCACGCGCGCACACACACACACACACACACACACACACACACACACACACACACACACACACACACACTAGAGCCGTAATGAACAGTCCAGGGAGTCCATTGCCCCCTTCTGCTCGCATCAAGACTCTTGATTGGCCAAGACCTCTGACCAATAAGGTCACAAGGTCAACATTATGACCTCCCGGGAAAGCTCTCTCTCTCTCTATCTCTCTCTCTCTCTCTCTCTCTCTCTCTCTCTCTCTCTCTCTCTCTCTCTCTCTCTCTCTCTCTCTCTCTCTCTCTCTCTCTCTCTCTCTCTCTCTCTCTCTCTCTCTCTCTCTCTCTCTCTCTCTCTCTCTCTCTCTCTCTCTCTCTCTCTCTCTCTCTCTCTCTCTCTCTGTCTCCCCTGTGAACAGAGGGGCTGCGAGGTACAAGTTGAAAACGTGTGGTTGTCCTTTCTTGTGCGCCGAAGGATTTCCCTTTAAAGAGCAGGAGATGGGACAGTCACTCATAACCAGAGCATGTTATGATGAGGTACATTCCTTGTACTGTACATATACAAGTGCAGTATGTACCACATATACAGTATATACTGTATGACGTCCACACATGCGTGCATGCGTGTGTGAGTGCGCATTCACGCGCGCTCGCGTTGTCGATGTGCGCGTGGGAACTCGGGTCTGGGAATGACAGCTCATTAACAAGAGGAGATTTGACCGCCAACCCCACTCAACCTCGACCCCCACCCCCACCCCCCACCACAACCACCACCACCCTTCCACACACATACTCCCGACCAACCCCCCACCCCCTCTGTTCCCTCTCCTCCATCCTGTTCTCCCTGCAGGCTCTGGAGCAACAAGGTCAAAGATGAGGAGGGGTTTGGTGGAGACATGGGTGGGGGGTGTTGAACGTAGCTGGGGCTGTGGGGTACGGGCTCTCACGTTTTTACTTTGGGACGAAGGATGTAAAGTAAATAAAGCTTGAATGGAAGTGATTTTTGGGGTGTTTTTTCTTCCCCGAGTGGTGCCATAGATCAGTGGTTTTCAACCTATTTGATACCAGGCCCCACTATTTATTCAGCATCTGAGCCACGGACCAACGTTTGAGTTCATTTTATCCCCACACACCCCAAAACTAAAGATTTCTTTTGCTTTTGTCCACAATACCAGGCTGGATTTGGGAAACAAAACAGTCAAACATACAGATCAAAATGACCATTAATCTTCTACATGCTCTAGTTGCGTAGACTGGGATAATTCACATGATGAATATTTTAATTCTTGAGAGTGCAAACATGAAACCAAATGGACCCTTGCGGGTCTAATTCTTACGCTCTCAAAGAGTTACATCTGGTTAACCAACTTTCCATCATTTAGCCTGGCGACCACCTGGAACCCTCTCAAGGGCCACTGATAGTCCCCGGACGGACCACTGGTTAAAAACCACTGCCTTAGATAGAGGAATCTTTCTTTTGCTTCCAGAAAATAGCCTTTCACGTTATTTGACAATGGATGTACGGCCGGATGAATGGATGGACAAGCTCACGAGTTTGTAGATCAGCTTGTAGAGCTTGTAGATATCTTATTTGCCATTCGCCAATGTTCACCAGTTTTTTGGACTATTAAATGGACCACTTCACCACTTTTCATTTTACCTTCACTAATGTTCATGATGAAATGAAATAACTACTCGGTCTGTGTCTGTGTCTCAAAGGAGGGCTGTTCAGAAACCTGTCAAAGTGACATCATCCTTGATGGGGAAGAAATAGAATTTCTATTCCTGAAAAGTTGCAATGTGATAAATGGAACCCATCATTCTTGAAAAAAAAACTCTGTATATTGATGATGTCACCGGTGGACAGGTTTCTGAACTGCCTACTGCCTGAACTAATGTTTGTTATAAAATGCCACATTTTCTTCCTACTCTGTTTGTGTCTCATACTATAGGGGTCTATAGTATGAGACACATACTATAGACTAGGAAGAAAATGTGGCATTTTATAATGAACATTAGTGAGGACCAATTAAATGAAGATAGGCTGACATTGAAAAGTGGTGAAGTGGTCCTTTAAGGACCGTTATTCTGTGTGTGTCCGATATACATTTTAAGAACCGTGAACATCACTACTCTGGGCATGTCATTACAGGAAAAGATTCAGACAAAAACAGGCAAACATTTGGCAAATTCTTCAGATCTACAAACCCACCACAACGCAACAACGTGCTTGTACAGCCGCTATTTTTGGCAAAGCAATTTGTCGTACGGGGCGTTTGTAAGTGGGCCTGGACGTCGTCATCAGCACTTTGTGAAAGCGGCCTGAGAATAGAGGGGTCCCAGCACCCAATAAACAAGAACACGCTCTCAGCAGAATGTGACAGGGAGAACCCACACAAGAGGAAAGGAGCTGGAAGACAGATAGATCATCTACGGTGTATATCTGCACCCAGCGGAGGTGAAGGCAGGAGGTTATCATATCAAAACAGTGACCTTAACCCATTGTGACCACGTTTTCACGATTTTTCAAAAATAGCAGAGATACAAGCTCATAGCGCGCCACTCGGTGGCGCGCTATGAGCTTGTAGATCTGCTATTTTTCAATAGTTAAAACATAATGCTTAGAACACCAAAACGCGTTCAGTATACACTAAGGGTCAGTGTGTCCTGTCTAGATTTCTAGTTTCTGAATAACATAATATTCAAAGATTTGCACCACGTTTTCACGATTTTTCAAAAATAGCAGAGATACAAGCTCATAGCGCGCCACTCGGTGGCGCGCTATGAGCTTGTAGATCTGCTATTTTTCAATAGTTAAAACATAATGCTGAGAACACCAAAACCCATTGTGTCCTGTCTAGATTTCTAGTCTCTGAATAACATAATATTCAAAGATTTGCACCACGTTTTCACGATTTTTCAAAAATAGCAGAGATACAAGCTCATAGCGCGCCACTCGGTGGCGCGCTATGAGCTTGTAGATCTGCTATTTTTCAATAGTTAAAACATAATGCTTAGAACACCAAAACCCATTGTGTCCTGTCTAGATTTCTAGTCTCTGAATAACATAATATTCAAAGATTTGCACCGCGTTTTCACGATTTTTCAAAAATAGCAGAGATACAAGCTCATAGCGCGCCACTCGGTGGCGCGCTATGAGCTTGTAGATCTGCTATTTTTCAATATGTTAAAACATAATGCTTAGAACACCAAAACGCGTTCAGTATACACTAAGGGTTAATAATCCAGGACCACCATGTCAGCAGATGGAAGGAGAGGAAGAATCTATAAGTCTTCATGTGGATATTAGTCATTCTGTGGAACCAGTTGGGGATAACATGCCCCGTGGAACAATGGGAGTGAATGACTTGTACTTTAATAGAACAAAGAAGTCTGACGTCAGAACAGTATGGCTCTAAAGGCCACGGGGTGCTAGCCTCTCCTATATTCAACTATTTGTGTATATTTTTGTCTTACACAAACATTAATTGCACGCTCTCAGAAATACAAGTCCCAAATAAAAAGAAAAATCATTGAAACACAGTGAAACACAACTTGATTATGTCATCAAGTTGTGCTGCACCATGTTAATGATTTTTTTTCAGACCTCCATTTCTAGGAAACAGAATGAGGGGAACTTTTTTAATCATGTCCACACAACATCTCTAGGTATATTATTAATATAGTACAAGAGAAACTAGTACAGTGTTGAAAACAGGAGGAATTCCCCGATTTTAAGGACCACACTTCTTATAATGGGAGGAATTCCCTGATTTTGAGACGACCCAACATAATTCTCCAAAGAGAAATGAGCCCTTCTAAAAACCCCACCCTTTGGGGCAGGGTTTACTAGTGCCAGTCCAAATAGTTTGGCAACTGTTGCTATGCAGGTCAAGCCTTCCTCTTCTAACGTGCCTATTGGACAAGGCCAGATTGGGGAGGGACTTAGTGAAGGGCTAATTACTTCCGCCAACCAGTTAGATGAGCCATAGGGACGTCAGGACTCCGACACTCTATAAAGCACTCCTTTATGCAGAGAGCTCTTGAGCAAGGCTCCCAGGTTTTGTCACCGGATGTGAATGTGTGTGTGTAAACGCATTGGCCAAAAATAAGTCTGGGGCTGTTCTGCAAACTACAGGACAACGCGATGATGTACTGAACTCGATCACTCAGCAGCAACCCACCCCACCCCACCACCCCCTAAATCAGCATTAAAGCCAAACCAACTGTGACATCCATCTTGTGGTATCCATCTTTATTAGAGCAAATCCTTTAACCATTGCCTCTGGCCGCAGTAATCACATTTCCAGTCCACACGCAGCCACACAGCTCATCACTTGTTAAATTCATTTCTTTACTTTATTTCTTTTTTTTTGAATGGTCTGCTGCTGCCAGCCAGGCCCTGACAGTGCTTCTAGAACGCAGTGTGAGGTATATCACAGAATCGCAGAATCAGTAACCCCCCCCCCCACACACACACACACACACACACACACACAGACTACAGAGACAAGAGGTGATGGATACAACATTTTGGAGACAAAGAATTGCTGAGGCTCCTGTCAGTGAGTGAGAATTGAGATGATGAAATGTGTCATTCCCAAAAAGGGAAGCGGGAAACTCCTTAAGATGATTCAAACTTAATAGCAAAGGGTGTGTGGCAGGATGAAGAATGAGGAGAGAGGGAGAGGGAAGTAGAGGTCAAGAGAAAATGATAGAGAGAGAGGGAGAGAGCAAAGAACTGGGCCAAGCAGGGATCAGCTTCACATGGCGAGATGATGACAGAGGTGGAGTGCTCTCTCTCTCTCAGTATCGGTTATACTTTTCCTCTCCTCTCCATACCAACTCCTCTCTTTCCTTTGTCTTTCTCGTGTGAGAGAGACAGAGAGAGAGAGAGAGAGAAAGAGAGAGAGAGATGGAGACAGAGAGAGAGAGAGAGAGAGAGAGAGAGAAAGAGAGAGAGAGATGGAGACAGAGAGAGACGGGGAGAGAGAGAGAGACTGGAACGCAGCAATAATACAATAATATACAGACAATTATAGCGGAGACAACAGAAGTGAAAAACGGTGAAGAAAAGGCAAAGAGGTTCCTACGGTCAGGTCAAT
>CM076970.1:23633222-24063222 GCA_039105355.1 Benthosema pterotum | reverse complement strand
GATGTAGAGCGGAGGAGATATTTCGCTGCCACATGTGTTCTGTTTGCTATCCTCTAATTAACCCCCAGGCTGTCTTTTTCGGCTCCGCGCGCACGCACTTAGGTATGCGTGTGGATGCATGCACGCGTACGTACGCGCGCACACCGTCGCACACAAGCCTGATCTGCCTGCACACTCCAAGATCTTATTGTATGACCCTGAAGGAATGAGGTGGACACGCTGCACTTTCAATGCATAAACGCATAACAAAATATTGAAATTAATTATTTTCCATGACAACAACATTAAAATAAGAAAACTACCAACTGTCTTGAAAGGGAACGCAATAGAAAAATGGCAGCCAGTGGGTGGAACAATTAGGCATGGGCAATATAAAGATATATTAGAGGCAATAGAGGCAACTTCAAAATTGCCTTTCTTCCCCTCTCGGTTGCTTCTACTTTGATGCTGCAGCGGTTTCCCTGCAGACAGGCACTTGCTTCGTCCTACAGACGGTCCAGAACTTGATGTTTTCAACAAATCATGAAAACAAAACATTTGTCGGGCTCAGGAAAGCCGGTGCCAATTTGTGGAAAGGGTTCTGTGGGGTGAAGCAGCATTTTAGGCAACGCAGTCTCCAGCAGTTTCATAATGAGCCAAGGTGTAGTTAGATTCTGGTTTTAAACAAATTTGTTTACAAACACAGTGTTTGTACACACTAAAGTTGCCTCTATTACCTTTAATATCATGATATGATTTTTGACAATGATAATATGGTGATATGGTATTGTGTAAGTATTGTGTTTTCCTCATTTTAAAGGCTGCATTTCATTCCATTTTCTGAACTTATTTCAGCTGTTCAAATGGCCTTGTGTGTGAACTGTCACAATAATTCATTCAATCCATCAGCCAGTCCATCCATCAGTATTTAGTTATTTGGTCCAAATGCATGTGATGTCACCTATAATGCAATCAGCTGTCAACACTAATGCTCTTTTTCAGCCATGATAGAGTGGAAAGAGTGAGCCCAAATAAAAACATAATAAGGCAGAGAGACAAAGGGACAAAGAGAAAGATGGCACATGAGACAGACAGTCAGCCCCAATGCAAATCTAAAATAACAATACAAAACTCTAAACAAAGTGTTTGGCCTGGCCCCCTTCCAACCTTCCCTACATTCAGGGGTCCCGGTCCAGCTGTGTATAGTGTCACTCCCGGGCCGCCGTGATGAAGGGGTGACGGCTCATGAGAGCCAGCGAAATCCAAAAGCGACCTCGCCCGCGGGCGCCCGGTTTCAAAAGCGGGCGCCCGCTTTCACAAAAACGGGCGCCCGGTTTCACAAAAACGGGCGCCCGTTTCACAAAAACGGGTGCCCGTTTTCAAAAGCGGGCGCCCGTTTTCAAAAGCGGGCGCCCGTTTTCAAAAGCGGGCGCCCGTTTTCACAAACTAGGCTATGCCTAAACCTAACTCTAACCCTAAACTTAACCTCAGTAAACCTATGCCTAAACCTAACCTAACCCTAACCATAACCTTTTGAAAACGGGCGCCCGTTTTCAAAAGCGGGCGCCCGGTTTCACAAAAACGGGCGCCCGTTTTTGTGAAAGCGGGCGCCCGCTTTTGAAACCGGGCGCCCGCGGGCGAGGTCGCTTTTGGATTTCGCCCCTGCTGGGTGACGGCTCATGATGTGGGACTGTGACCGGGGCGACTGTCTCTCATTCAGGGCCGGATCTAGACATGGGTATGGGGGGGCGGGAATGCCCCCGTAAATGCCCTGACTGCCCCACCAAACATGAAGGCATGCAAAACGACCCAAATGTCAAAGATATTTCAAATTAAAGTGCTTATATTTTAAATGATTTGAAACACTGCACTTCTAACCAACTGCAATTGTGGCAGACCTTTAGCTTTGTGCAATGTGCATGCTGCGTGCCTGTTGCAACAACTTACTTGCCTAATATAAGTCCTGTACAGTATACAGTAAATCTTGTCTGTCACATAACTAAATAATTAAAATCAAAATGGCATGAGGGCGGCTTCCATCTTTTCGCGCCACGGGCGATGAAGCCGCCCTCATGCCATTTTCACCTGCCCCCCCATTTGGAAAATGTTACATCCGGGCCTGCTCCCATTGTTTCCATGTGGGGCTGGGCCACACACACACCTCAACATCCGAGCAGATGGAGGACGGTGAAAGCTCGAGTCACAACCTGCCTGGGTGCTGCTGTGACTGAGCACCTGTCAACTACCAGCGTGGATGGCAGAACTGTCTGCCACAGCACCACTGCAAAAACCATCCTCCTGCAGCGGCCAGGACAGGACCATGACCGTCCGAACCAGGTCAACAGGGGCTTAAGTCTCAACTGAGACCCGAAGCGGTGCCCCCCGAGGCCCCGCCGCCGGGCTGACATGGTCTCATGCGGGGCCCACTTCGTTCCCTGCTCCGTGTGTGGCCACACATGCCATGCAGACAGACAGAGAGGACAGCGGTTGATAGAATGAGAGGCAGTACATAATAATAACTAACTTGTCCCTCCTCACACATGATAGCTTGGCTGTTCCCTTTTTAACGACCGGCATAATTGGATTGTTCTCCCCCACATACGCGCAGATACATACTCAAGTACCCATGCACACACACACGCACGCACACACACAGACCACCACGGCATCCCTATTTTCCTTCAGTATCTCTAGCTATGGCTCTCCCTCCCTCCCTGTCTCCCAAACAATGTTTATGGCAGAAAACCAAACATCGACAACAACAATGGAGAGGGGGAGAGGAGGAAGAGAAGAGAAGAGAAGAGAAGAGAAGAGAAGAGAAGAGAAGAGAAGAGAAGAGAAGAGAAGAGAAGAGAAGAGAAGAGAAGAGAAGAGAAGAGAAGAGAAGAGAAGAGAAGAGAAGAGAAGAGAAGAGAAGAGAAGAGAAGAGAAGAGAAGAGAAGAGAAGAGAAGAGAGTGGGCGAGCGCTCGCTCGCTTGCTGCGCTTTGATTGTTGGAAAACGAGAAGCGTCTTAATAGAATTCACTATGGTGTCTTTCCTCAGGTGGTATGTGTGCACGCTAACACACACTCCTTCAACTTTACATTGTCACACACATGCACGTGTACACACACACACGCACAGAGAGAGAGAGAGGGCTGGGGGAAGTGAGCAGTCTAATTGAAAAGAACCAAGCAGAGAGAAATCTGATAGCAGCTGTACTTTGGCCTAGGGGACAGAGAGACGGAGGTAGAGCAAGAGAGAGAGAGAGAGAGAAGAGATGGGGCGGCTGCAGAAACAAGACATTGGGAACAAAACAAGATAGCCAGCACTTGTAGTACAGCACATATAGGCTGGTATAGCGCCATGTCTCTTTGGAACTTTATACAAGAGTGGCGCTGCGTAAGAGCTACTATATACTGATTTTTGCCAATATCTAAGCATTAGACTATTAACGTACCCTCTCTCTCTGTATATATACAGTACATACACTTAACCATGAACCCCATAATCATCTCTAATCTGGACAAAGTGACCATCAGGCTAAATAGGCGTGTGTTCTTTTTTTTTTTTTTTTTTTAACGGGCCTATGACAAAAACAGCCTATCTTCGGTAAAGAGATTTGGTGCAGTGGAGAAGAAAGTCCATCCATTTGTAAGTGTTCACCTGTAACACTTCTACATTACATGTGCACATCCTTAAGGAAATTGTACAGGATTTGATTGTGCATTGATAGAAAGTGTGTGCGCTGTTTAGTTTGTGTATACAAACCAGCACAAATAACATTGCGGTGGTAGAGGCATGAAGCCAGAAAGAAAGAAAGAAAGAAAAATCCAGATGGCATTATCCCCATATTCCCCGCCTTGACAAAGTGACCGCTTGTGGGTATGTCAACCGGTATGGTGAAGGTCAGTCCTACACACCTCCTTCGGCCAAATGGAAATACAGCAATCTGTATAAACACGCCACCTTTAAGTCATCAGGGACGCACATGTTTTTTACATGCAAGGATTATCAAATATTATGGGGATTGAGGGACAGAAAGGCAGAGAACACCTGGAAAAGGAGACACACACGCAAGCATGAGAAACTGAACAAATGTGCTTCTAGCGCCAGGATTAAACCACCATTTGTTTTTGGACAGCAAAAAGATGAAGACCTGAAACAAACAACAAGGCTACTGCAGCAAGCAACCCGTGGAATCACTATAATTCGATTAGGTATACCAATTTCAGTGTAATATGCACCAGTGGCCTACATGCTGCAGCAAAGCGCTTGTTGTTTTCCTGTTGTGTAACTGAAAATGTTCACCTCGCGGCGCGTATTGGTCCGAATATTCCACGCGGACTGCATCCATTAAAACACAGAGAGACAACAAACTTTTATTCGCAACGAGGGAGCAGTATGCTGCCGCATCCCCCAAACAAGACTTTCCTTTATTAAAGACAATCGGCAATAATAATTATATTTATCTTTCAGGCTCCACATGTGTTATTACAAGCGAAGCGGCAGCCTTTTGCTGACTGAACACGGAATAATAATATTTGATGTGATTTTGCTGTTGCAATCAAGTTTAAATGTTGGAGGCAAATCGTTTGCAGTTGCGGCTTGATCGGTTCCATCAGCCGCGAACATTTAACTGCTGACTCAATCAGTGCTGACATAATACTTTTTGCCCCCCCTCCCCGCGCTTGCATTGCACGTTTCCACAACATGCAGCATGTTTGACATTGCTGGTGTTCTGGTTCAAGTGTGGCGTGAGATGATTTCTCAAACCACACAGATCTAACACCCAACCACTACCAGACTAGAGATTATAGGTGCTGTGACAGCAATGACCTCTGGGACATGTAGTCAACAGCAGCATTCTGATGGGCAATACAGAGGAGAGACAGAGAGGCAGACAGGACGGCATAATGACCCTTTGTCCTGTCAACACGTACACACGCGCGCGCGTGTACACACACACACACACACACACACACACACACACACACACACACACACACACACACACACACACACACACACACACACACACACACACACACACACACACACACACAGTCTCACAATCTTAGACTCCCATCTATGCATGAATTAGAACACAACGGTTTAATAAATGTTTGTTTTATTGGCCTATTTTCACAGCAGTAATATAATATTAACACTATGCTAAACAAAGGCTATGAACGCACACATACACGCACGCACGCAAACACACACACACACTCCATGTCTTTGTCTGTTTTCCAGCCTCTTAACTCTCACATGTAATTAGCTTCACTCTTTCTGGCCAACGCAGATACTGATAGCACACAGGAGGGGGTCAGTGTGTGTGTGTGTGTGTGTGTGTGTGTGTGTGTGTGTGTGTGTGTGTGTGTGTGTGTGTGTGTGTGTGTATGCGTGCGCGCGTGCGTTGGGTGGGGGTCCATGTGTCCCAAAGGACAGGTTATGACAAATAAGATTAATGTGGCCCCTATTTCCAGACTGGTGCACTGGCCCCTCTCTCTCTCCCTCTCTCTCTCTCTCTCTCATGCACGCACACACACACACACACACACACACACACACACACACACACACACACACACACACACACACACACACACACACACACACACACACACACACACACACACACACACACACACACACACACACACACACACACACACACGCACGCACACGCGCGCACACACACGCACACAGATACATAGATGCCGTAAACATGCACACATACGTCTCCCTGATAGTTTTTTCTCTCAGGAGAGAGTCCATATGGGGACTAGGGGGTGGTGGGTGGTGTATGTGTGCAGCAGGGGGGTACGGGAGACATAATGATGTCACCCCTCTCTCTCTCCCCGTCTCTCTCGCTTTGTTGTCACCATTGTCATGCTCATGTAAGCCATCTCAGTAGCCAACAAAGAATCTGGTTTACTTTTGGGTATCAAAGCATCAGAGAGTTATAAATAAACCTCTTTTTTACAGCCTCCAACAATCAACAATTGTCTCCCCCCTCCTCACACTTTGAAAATGTACTTCCAGCATGGAAGCTACAGACAGTCCAAGGCAGTGTATTCTGCCAAGTCATATATGCCACTTGACTATGTTCGGAAAAAATGCTACAAACCGGCCACTAGCAGACGGTGCAACGTGTTTAATTGCAATGCTAATTATATAATAACCACCAGCAGCAGCAGCCACCACAGTTGCCATGCAATAGCAACAATAATGGGCTAATAATAACAACAACAAAGCATGTCATCTCTTCTCGCTCAATTCTCTTTGTAGTGTTGATTAATTAGAGTGAAGTGTGTAGACATGGTCAGTTCTGTGGTGTTTTTTTCTTCTTCTTCATCTTCTTCTTTTTGAGGGGGAGAAAGCCAATTACTGTATAGCGGTTCCCCAGAGCAGAGCTGGTCCAGATGGCCAGGTAGTTGTAAGCAGCCAATTTGTCTCCGCTCTTATGTAACGGAGGAAATACTGTATAAGCCCTTAGCTCTACCAACATGAAAGTATAGCACCGCTTTAAAGAGCCAAGACCGAACAATTTAGGGAAAAAAAGTCACGGTCACACACAGCTTTTTGGGATGCGGTGTTTAAGAGATTGGTCTCCCTTTGTTTTCGTCCGCCGTCTCTCAAAGACCCGTCTGGGAATTTAAAAATAAAGGGAAAAAAAGTAACGTTTGGACTGAACCATATTGAATTAAAACCCAGGCACTTCTTTTAGTTTGGTATCCACCCGTGCACGCATGTGCGCACGCACACGCATGTGCGCACGCACACACACACATGCAGAGCCCTATTGTCTGGATAATATCTAATGACCACTGAAGCAGAGAGGGCCAAAGGAACAGGGGTCAAGGGTGAAGAGGGATGTGGAGTGGGTGGGGGACCGTGTGTGTGTGTGTGTGTGTGTGTGTGTGTGTGTGTGTGTGTGTGTGTGTGTGTGTGTGTGTGTGTGTGTGTGTGTGTGTGTGTGTGTGTGTGTGTGAGAGAGAGAGAGAGAGAGAGAGAGACAGAACGCAAGAGAGAGTCCCTCTGTCTTTTCTTTGTCTGCGTCACACTGAAGCAGCCAAATACAGACTCCTGTGGGACTCCGGTAAACAGAATATATAGGGTTTAATTGGCTATAACTCACATCATACAAGTGGAGTTTCAGTTGTCTTCATCGCATCACTTCAGACCCATCACTTCAACTCCACTACTTGCACATAAACTCACAGTTACTCAGGTGCTGTCCAACTCTGCTGCATCACATACATGATTATGTTATGTCATCATCCAAGAAGCTCTTGGATGAAGGAAAATATAGGCCTTCTGGGATTCCGTTGGCCGTTTCACCACTGCTGTGTTAGCTGTGATGACACAATCAGCTCACACAGGCAGAAACACAGTATGTAGTGGTATGACTTCCTGTGCCCCCGCTGACTCAAACCCTCCTACAGTGTAGGTGTGAGTATATGGCACTTGGTGCAGTACATGAAGTATCTACAGGTATGTGCTACATGTCGTGTGTCAACCTCTGACTACTGTGGAATTGTCCTGTGCTTCACATGCTTAACGCTTCCAGCGCCAGGTTTATAAGCTGTGGGTGTATGACTGTGTATGACTCACACGTGTGTGCATGTGTGTGTGTGCTCATATACAGTTCAGTCGGTACATGTATGTAAGCCTCCATGCAAGTTTTTTTTCTGATCATTATGTCTGATTATGCATCTCTTTACAATTACAATTCAGGCATTTCACAGACGCTCTTCATCCAGAGTGACTTGCATCAAGTAAAAACATTGCAATACATCGTATGAATACCGATTATAGTTGAAATTACAGTTTATAATTTAACCAGAATTTATAATACACTTTACAATTTACAAAATGAGCACTAAAACGTGGCAATACAATAGACATCCTATATAAGTCACTGCTATCTAAGTCAAATGAGGTGCTATCTAAACTACCTGGGATGGTACTGCAAGTGCTTGCAAGTGATATGGGTTGGCATGGGTTTACATGCAGGTGTATGCAGGCTTTGTGTGTATACGTTGCTATATACAGCATGCACCATATGCATAGCATACTGCGTACAGTATTATGTACAGTATATGGGCGTGCGTACTGTATGTGTACACCAGCGCACATGACACAGCGGTCACCGTGATGCATGAAGCCTCTTGGGGGACCCTGACATAGATAGAGATACACCTGAGCGCTCCGAGGGGCCGAGAGAGGAAGACTAGGGATGAGGAGAATGACAGAGAGAGAGAGAGAGAGGAGAGAGAGAGCGTTTAAGGTGACAGATAAGACAGCACGGGGGGTGACCTGGAAGGATCTGCGAGTGCTTGGCTGCACTCCGTGTATATCTCAAGAGTTTTGTCAGTTTAAGGTCCGCTCAAGTCGAGTGTGTAAAAAAGGGAGAAACGCCCGAGCAGAGTGAAAAGAAAAACTATTTAGATACGCAGTCTAACGGACAGATTTACCTTCATCGATTCTCGCAAGGGCAACTCACTCGTCACAGCGTACAGCAGCACCGCAGTGCTGCGGGAATGTCACGTGAATGTAAGTACAGTATAGGCCTACAGGAGCATCTGCATGTCTAAACCCACTGAGGCAACACTTAATCAAATGCTAAACACATCTATAGAGCATTACACTGTGCCTAAATTAACATACAGCATTATAACTCCTTAGAAATGTTTATATTCATACATAATAAGCTCTTAACACGTAACAAGGTTTATGATGTATTATAAATGCTGGCCCTAATGCTACCAGATAACATAAAAGTGTTACCTGGTACCCACAGTTAAAAGGTCCTGCCTAAAATGCGTTATAATCACATTTATAATGCATTGGTTTGGTTATGGGGCTTGTTATGACTTTTTGTAATTATGCATAACATTTTGTAACATCCTAAGTTATGCTATTACCCTACTGACCATCCACAATAAACCCACATTATTATTTAGTACACACACATGAACAAGTCTTACAGTGTCTGAACACACATGATAGTGTAACGCATAAATGTGCATAAAATGCATTATAAACCCAAACAGTGCAACCAGTTTGTAGCTTGTAAGCTTTTTTTTTTTTCAAAACAATATTTTATATATAAAAAAATGAAAAAAATACATGAAATTTCGGGAGGTTGGGGTGAATAGGAGGATAATATGATCGGCTGTTTTCGATCTATTATGGTTAAAATGGGCATTTAATTTATAATAGGCTTTATGGGAATGAGGCGGAGCAGCTGAAATGAACATCAAATATCTAAATACTTAATCGAGTAACTTATAATCTGTCCGGGGTGTTCACACAAGGCCAAGTAGACGATAAAAATCACAAAAAGTTTTTGAAAGTGAAATATCCCTTTAATGCTTTAGATCCCCCACAGCAGGGGTTTTCAACAGGTGGTCCGGGGACCACCAGTGGTCCTTGAGAGGGTTCCAGGTGGTCCAGCTAAGTTGTTTAACCAGATGTAACTCTTGAGAATGTAAAAATGAAACCAAATGGACCCTAGCGGGTCCATTTGGTTTTTACAAGAGCTAAAATATTCCTCGTGTGAATTAGTCCTAATCTACACAAATAGAAGATTAATGGTCATGGTGAGAAACAAAGGAAATCTAGTTTTGGGGTCTGTGGGGCTAAAATGTCCTCAAATGGTGGTCCGTGGCTCAAATGCTGAATAAATGGTGGGCCCTGGGATGAAAAAGGTTGAAAACCCCTGTCCCACAGTATTCCTGTGGGGGATGGGATTAAAATGTATATTAATCCCATGATTGGGGCAGAACAGGGATGAAGACGGAGGCGGGCGGCACTAGCGGGAATGACATGCATCAATTGATGATAATTTACACAGTTATATATGGATATACAATGGACAAATATAAGAAATAGATGTTGGCAACCAAATGGAAAAATGCTTCCATGTTAATCCGTTTCATCTTTCAGTGAGACAATGCTCTTGGGCTTTCGTAATGACGAATCAAAAAAGCAGAATGGGATTGGGAAAAATCTTTGAGTGGGGGCAGGATGAGATCGGGAGTAATTTGGAGTGGGACGGGATAGATTATTATTGGTGTGTCATCCTCTACTTTGTATGAGACCATCTCTCCCCCTATCCCTGGTGTGGGATGCATCCTTTATTTCTGACAGTGTTTACATGTCATCCTGTCACCGGGTTAAGTGGAAACTACTGAAGCGGTCCTTCCAAAAAAGTCAAACAACAAAAGCTAATTTGACTATCGGAGGGGAATGGCACTAGAATTATTTCCCTAGCCGTTTGTTGATCCACTTTTTTCCCCTTCTCTGTAGATCAAAGGTTCGGAGATGATGGGGGGGGGGGGGGATTGGGCAAGAACGGAAAAAAGCAGAGGTATGAGGTGAGGGAGGAGAGCAGAGCTGGGGTTTGTGGAGTCGATTGGATCACTACAGAAGGTGTGGTGCGTGTGCGAGCATGCGTGTTCATGCACATGTGCGTGCACCAGGGAGAGAAGACAGTCTTCTTCTCAAATAGAGAAAAAAACAGAAAGATGGAGAAATAATAGCAGTATTTAGAAAATGAACAGAGGAAGAGAGAGAATGAGAAAA
Organism: Benthosema pterotum; assembly: GCA_039105355.1. NCBI lineage: Eukaryota > Metazoa > Chordata > Actinopteri > Myctophiformes > Myctophidae > Benthosema > Benthosema pterotum. The sequence goes on along the minus strand of CM076970.1, from coordinate 24,052,667 downwards.
GTGAAGACAAAAGGAAAGAGAGACAGAGAGAGAGGGGGGGAGAGAGAGATGGGGGAGGAGTGGGAGATACAGGCAGGGAGGGATATTTTTTTCGGTATATCCTAGTCTGAAACTAATTGGTTTTGGATTAGACTTGATTAAAAAACATCATGCATACTGTAGACTGCACAGTGATAGCCTCGTGGTGCTACGTCTCTCTAGTTGGCACCACGGGCCTGGTTTCCATGGTAATTGCTGGTGGAGCGGTGACAGAAAAGCACAGCCATGGTGCCAGGTTGACCAATAATAGGACACAATTCTAACAAGCTTTTTTCCCCTTCTAAATAGCGTTACTTTGTAAGCCATCCCTGCTTTATTAGTGCCGGAACAGACATGGAAGTATAGGGTCCTTAGCTGGATTTCAACTCGTGGTGTCACAAATTTCCGTTCTGCTTGCACTAACTGGTTGAAAACTGCAGGGGCATAAAAAGTTGTGCTTAAAAAAAAAAAAGATTAGCTGAATTATATTCCCAGTGTGGAATATGTGGAACATTTGTTTCTTTTTGGGGGTGGAGGTGGAACATTATTGTATCGTATCACTGTCAGAACGGATTCACGGTTCACGCCCGTGAATCAGAGCATCACTGGCTGATTAGGATGGGAAATAACAAAATAAAAGACGAACGGTGGATTCAGTGATCAGGATGAGATATTTAGATGCTCATAGCAGAAGTATATATACTGTATATGGGATTCAGTAGGATACAATACATCCATAGATTAGATCCAGATGGCCTGAAAGCATTTTACACTTCCTACCAACGCTTGAGAAACAAGGCACATTTTAATGGTCACAAACCGACAGCTGGATCTGTAACAAGCAAATAAACATTTTTTGACCCAGACTGTTGTAGTACAGTCTGTACTACTTGAGACCGGTGCTCATTTGCTGGAATATGACATCTGCACTATTTTAGAGACAGGCAAGTCAACGATGCTTGCTGTTGTTTTTTTTTTTTTTTTTAATACGCTAGAAAATAACAGTCACTGTTTGTCTTTGGGATCTGATTACGTAATCAAGGGATTTTGGTTACCACACACACACACACACACAGCGCTGAACTTGGCATTTCTCAGCAGGTAAACTGATAAAGCCAGGCAAATGTGCGTACTCACTATGCACCCACATGCTGGCTGGCACGCACACGCACACACACACACACACACACACACGCGCACACGCACACACACACTGTGTGTGTGTAGTGTTCGGGCTCTTCTCCCTGACTTGACCAGATGTTACCGTTAAGGTTTGGACATAAAACCAACCGTGAGAAATGTTTTTAATTACCTTGCCACCTGGATAGGTTTTGAAGACACACACACACACGTGTGTGCATGCGTTAGCGCGCGCGCACACACACACACACACACACACACACACACACACACACACACACACACACACACACACACACACACACACACACACACACACACACACACACACACACACACACACACACACACACACACACACACACACACACACACACACACACACACACACACACACACACTCTCCCTCCAGGTTTGGACTGTCAGTTGGATAGTACAGTATCTTTACTGAACTTTAACATTAAATCCCTGCTGACCTTAACTTTGCAATTAATATGCACTAATTCAGCCTGTAACAGACACCCCACACACACACACATGCCACATACACAGTTTCAGAAAACAGATGTTATCATACTACTCTTAATTCTATTTATTCCTTAGTATTAGCCTTGTGAATGAAAACCGAAGAATGCTCCAAAAAATGAAAGAATGCTCACATGCACACATTCTACCACAACGCACTGTCAAACACACAATGCTTAAAAAAAAACCTTTTCAGCCAACATATGTTTGGTCTTCACTAATGCTTATTATGGTACTATTTTTGTCTACTCAATCTGTGTCTGGGTCTGTGGACTGTTCAGAAACCCACCTGCGGCCTAGGCTACCACTGACATCATATTTGGTAATTTCAAGCAATATTTCCAATATATCAGTACACACAGTCCTACAACAATAGCCTATACTGTATTTGCATATATATATGTAACAAAGCAATAAGCCATGAGAGGGAGCAGGATGCCTACTAACCTGCAACCTCGAGTGGTTTGTTGCTTTTCTAAAACTGTTACAATTATGGCAACAATTATGGAAAAGTACCAATTAAAACAATTCATAGTAGCACAATGTCATCTGTAAGTTACCCAGCTAGAAAGAAAGCAGTTCCCAGCTACAAGAAGGTAGTTCCTGGCCAACCAGCCGTAGAAACAACACACCTGCAATAAGATTCCATAACAACAAAGCCGGTTCTGAGTGGCAGAGTGATACTACAAACTGTGACGCATCCACAGTGGGTTATTGGTGGGTTTTTTCACCTGTCACGCTATGGTGACCGGCTAATCAGAATCAAGTATTGGGAGGGACTAGCAGTTTTAGAACATATATTTTATGTATAGAGTGAATCATCACAGGATATTTATCATACTTTATTTTCAGTATATTCAATGGTGAGCAACATTTAATAGTTTACAGATACAACTTTAGACTCTGAAATGACATTTTTGGAAGAAATTACATAAACCCAATGTCACCGTGTCAGCTTTACAAAAAGATTTCCCTAGTTCTAGCCAATTTTCTCCTTCAGCCAATCAAAAAAACCTTTCTCTTGAACAGCATTACCATTACAGAGGTCAGTCTGACAGCAGTGGAACCTGAATGCCCCTGCAATGTCACCTGCCAGGGTCTGGAAGTCACAGTTTGAGATTTGGATACACTTAGTGATCGTTGTGTCTGTAGAAAAACAAACAAATACATAATTTCACCATTGCGTGCAGAGAACCACATACAATTTAAGGCATATACAGTAAGCAAGAACAAACAAAACAAAAATAGTCATCATGAATCAAGCTCAAGAACAGTGGAATAGGCTTTCTATCTAGGGAAACTATACAGTATGTGTATGCACTATAGGGTGCCATGTCCACATAAAGTGCTATTTATAAGTTTAGGTGTATATGACAAATGTAGTAAATATTTTTAGGAGTATTATCCATCATTCCCGGGCCCAGGCCCAGAGGGCCCAGACCCAGGGGCCCCTAAGCTGGAGCTTAGGGCTCCTTATACTGTTATTATACTGTTATTATGAATGTGGGCAAATCAATAATCTGCCTATGATCGGGTCAAGTTGCAAACTTTTTAGACCTGGCATTTTTGAGGTATATAAGACGTGTATTGCTTACAGCATATAAAAGGTGTGGAAAGTGGTTAAAATGTCTCACCACCAGAGTCGAGTTTGATGCAGGCATCATCCCCAACGCTGCACTCTTGGGTGTTCTCACATGCGCCAGAGGCACCCTGAGGACAGGAGTAACACTGCAGAGAGGTGCCTGGAGGCGCAGGTAGAGAATCATACAGTCAGGGCTTGACATTAACTTTTAGTACATTTTTCAATTGCCATTCACTTGTCCGCGCACAAAAGTCACTTGTCCGGAGCACGAGCACACAAATAAATCACATAAGTGTTGTTTTTGGTGAATTTTTGGAATATTAAATTAACACCTACTATAATGCACTGTACACACCCAAGAAGAATCACTTCCTTGAGTCCTTGAGTAGACCTTGAGTCAGATATTGCCTCTAGTTTAATATCTGTATGAAAGTTCCGGCAGAAAATGTATGTTGTGTGTAAGTAGGCGTAAAATAGCACCACTTTTCCGCAAGGAAAAGGTGAACTGAAAATATGCTAACTTCCTTTGGGAACAGCTGATGTTTGGGAAGCACAGACGGGTGCAGCATTGGTGATCGTTGTGGGGTATAACTGATCACACATGCCAATTACTTGTATATTCCCCATACATTTTCATATGTACTGTATGTTCAGTCCTGCATACAGTACATTCCCGGAACCTTCGCTGTGGAGAATGTCGTCTGTGTGTGCAGCTCATGGAAAAGTTATTTTCCATATATTTTACTAAATACACATTTTCTGCCAGAACTTTCGAGTGGATATGAAACTACTGTACTGTAGTCCCCAAAACAACTCCAAGTTTTTGGAATTAAGTATTGGGTGGGTGCAGCAAGTTTAAATGCTGACGATGTCAGTCTGTTAACCGATCAGATCGATCTATGGCTGTGAATATTGAATATAAGAAATGTATCTAAGACAAGTTACCAGAAGTCCATCGGTTGGCATACATAGTTTCTCAATAGACTGAGGCCATCTATTTGTTGAATAGCATATCGCTGTTTAAAAATGTTTTGCCTTAGTAATTTATGACAATCCATATTAAATGTAGACCGATTGGTTGGGTACTGGAGAACTGACAGTAAGCTTCAAAATGTAATGATTGGCAGAATCAGAGTGTGCGTGTGTGTGCGTGTGTGTGTGTGTGTGTGTGTGTGCGTGTGCGCGTGTGCGCGTGTGTGTGCATGCATGCGCGTGCACAAAGTGTTTACTGTTTACACATTGATTATATGTTGTGATTTATTATTAACACAGCATAAACTGATGACAGGGCAATGCATTACACCCAAACTTCAACTGTATTCAGTCCCATTTGGCACAGCTGTGCACAAGGTGTGTGGGGGTTTAAAAATTAAAATGTTGATATTGTTTAACACCACAGAAGTCTTCATTTTGGTTGGCATGAAAAGTTGTCTGAAAAGCAATATGGTTAAACACAATTAGGAAAGTATCAGTGTCAAGAATAACACACAAGAGTTAAATGTATTAATCTATTGTTTATACAACCCCAATTCCGTTGAAGTTGGGACGTTGTGTAAAATGTAAATAAAACAGAATGCATTGATTTGCAAATCGTTTTCAACCTCTATTCAGTTGAATACACCACAAAGACAATATATTTAATGTTCAAACTGATAAACTTTATTGTTTTTTGAAATCATACAATCTTTTGTAAATTGATCCCTGCAACACGTACCAAAAAAGTTGGGACGGGGGCAACAAAAGACTGGGAAAGGTCATGAATGCACAAATAACGCCTGTTTGGAACATTCCACAGGTAAACAGGTTAATCTTAAACAGTTTAATATCGTGATTGGGTATAACAGGACCATCCCAGTCGTTCACAATCAAAGATGGTGCGAGGTTCACCACTTTGTGAACAATTCTGTGAGAAAATCATCCAACGGTTTAAAAACAATGTTTCTCAACATTCATTTGCAAGGAATTTGGTGATTTCATCATCTACAGTCCATAATATAATCAAAACGTTCAAAGAATCTGAAGAACTTGCTATACTAAAGCGACAAGGCTGAAAACCAACACCGAACACTTGTGACCTTTGATCCCTCAGGTGGCTCTGCATTAAAAACTGACATCATTGTGTAAAGGATATTACTGTGAGGACTCAGGAACACTCAGAAAACCATTGTCAGTTTACATAATTTGTCGCTACACCTGCGAGTGCAAGTTAAAACTCTACCATGCAAAGCAAAGCCATACATCAGAAAGGTTGGTTTGAAAAACAACCAGAAATGCCTTCTCTGGGTCCACTATCATTAGAAATGTGGACTCATCAGACCACAGCACACCTTTCCACTTTGTGTCTAACCATTTCAAATGATATTGTACCCAGAGAAGGCATTTCTGGTTGTTTTTCTGGTTGTTTTTTCAAACCAACCTTTCTGATGTATGGCTTTGCTTTGCATGGTAGAGTTTTAACTTGCAATCGCAGGTGTAGCGACAAATTATGTAAACTGACAATGGTTTTCTGAGTGTTCCTGAGTCCTCACAGTAATATCCTTTACACAATGACGTCAGTTTTTAATGCAGAGCCACCTGAGGGATCAAAGGTCACAAGTGTTCGGTGTTGGTTTTCGGCCTTGTCGCTTTAGTATAGCAAGTTCTTCAGATTCTTTGAATGTTTTGATTATATTATGGACTGTAGATGATGAAATCACCAAATTCCTTGCAATTGAATGTTGAGAAACATTGTCTTTAAACCGTTGGATGATTTTCTCACAGAATTGTTCACAAAGTGGTGAACCTCGCCCCATCTTTGATTGTGAACGACTGGGATGGTCCTGTTATACCCAATCACGATATTAAACTGTTTAAGATTAACCTGTTTACCTGTGGAATGTTTCAAACAGGCGTTATTTGTGCATTCATGACCTTTCCTAGTCTTTTGTTGCCACCGTCCCAACTTTTTTGGTACGTGTTGCAGGGATCAATTTACAAAAGACTGTATAATTTCAAAAAACAATAAAGTTTATCAGTTTGAACATTAAATATATTGTCTTTGTGGTGTATTCAACTGAATAGAGGTTGAAAACGATTTGCAAATCAATGCATTCTGTTTTTATTTACATTTTACACAACGTCCCAACTTCAACGGAATTGGGGTTGTAGGTCTAAATGAGTCCCTGAGAAGGTCTTAATGTCAATGATTCAAATCCTGGGGCAAACTTCTCGGTGGACAAAGAGAAGGAGAAACATTCATCCCAAGGTGCTCTTGAATACGGGGCTTAATTTGCAATTTCTGCAAATATACAGCTGCTCAGTAGCAAAGAGTAGAAGGTTAGACTATGACTATCACTGCTGCAAAGTAGCCTGCAGGCTCAATCCTCCCTGGATAGAGGGCGGAAAAGCAGAGAAACAGAAACATGAGACTTTTAATTTATAGCAAATTGTTAGTTCAGTTGTGCATTATCAGTGTGATGTTTTGGGCTCGCAACAGTTAAAGGGAAACTTCACCATTTCTGCAAAAAATAATATAGAATATATATATTTTAGATTTGAGCAGCGAGCCCAGCTGTCTCTGATGTCATGTCACTTACTAACTGGACTACATCAATAACTATCTAATAAGGACAAGAAGCCAAGACCCCTATGGGGGAGTCCACATTGGTTCATGGGAGTAAACACAAATGCGCAGTACATTCCAGGAAGTTTGACGCTTGCAAACCATGCATGCCATTGGTCTCTTGGATGGTTTGCCATCTGTCAAACTTCCTGGAATGTACTGCACATGTCTGTTTCCTCCCATGAACCAATGTGGACTCCCCCACAGGGGTCTTCGCTTCTTGTCCTGATTAGATAGTCACTACATGTAGTCTAGTAAGACACCCCCCACCTATCCACAAGCTGGTGCAGGGCTCCAAATCACTTTGGGAATTGTAGTCAAGGAAGGAAGTGAGCGGAGGCAGAATCATTAGAATGAATACGGTTGCGGTCCTGTTTCAGCCACTCACCTTTCAGTTGATTCAAATGGTTGCTGCAGTGATGTAGTGGTAAGCCAGGCTATTTCTTCTGTAAATTTGAAAGGCGACAAAAGAAAGTCTTCCAGGCGAAAATACGAAGCCGTTAATGCAATGAATAATTGTGCAAACAGCCCGTGAGTTTGTGGGATGGAACTTTACCCTGAAGATGCAACTCTCTGTTTGTCAGCCTATCAGAATGTGTGTGTGTGTGTGTGTGTGTGTGTGTGTGTGTGTGTGTGTGTGTGTGTGTGTGTGTGTGTGTGTGTGTGTGTGTGTGTGTGTGTGTGTGTGTGTGGGGGGGGGTGTGTGTGTGTGTGTGTGGGGGTGTGTGTGTGTGTGTGTGTGTGTGTGTGTGTGTGTGTGTGTGTGTGTGTGTGTGTGTGTGTGTGTGTGTGTGTGCGCGCGTGCGCATGAGCTTCATGCCAAACCATTTGGTTAACTTGGAGTCAGCAAAAAACACATGTGGTAATTTACACAAGAGTCAAAGATAAGATTAGAAGTAGAAAAGCACACTCAAAAAACCCACTTAGTACCTAATAGTCGTTTTGATTTTATTTTTCCTGTAACTGTTACAGGACAAAAATTAAAGAAAAAAAAAACTACTGATGATAATGATTATTATTAATAACCTGGGAGTTCGGACTCCCAGGTTGACACCTGATGAGGCACCCATTTTCTTCCACTATAGAACTTTAATCTTGTGTGTGAGCATGGTTAAAATATAGTCTATATACCTCAGCTCTGGTGTTTCCTATTTGTGAAATAAACAGGGGTTTGTGTGCATGCCTGTACAAATACAGCCTAAGGTAAAGTAGTAGGCTTGAACTGGGTGCAGAGTCTGCTTGGATGTCCTTCAGAAAATCAAAACAATGTCCACTGTTGGGAGAGGGAGACACACTGAAATGACAAACTTCCAGTCTGCCAGCATGTTTATCACCAGAGATGAAGCATTATTATATCAACCCAATGGCGCTGATTTTCAGTTGGGGAAAAGGATTACCCTCGTTTACTTTATCCTAAGATCTGTTGTCCTGACAGCAGAGGTATTTGAAATTGGAAACGCCCATCATGTTAATGTCAAAGTTCCTACCTACAGAGACATTGTGGAACAATAGATCACATGCTGCTAAATTATTAGCTAATGATGTGCCTCACAAAGTATTGAGTTCATGTGCAGGCAACTGTATAACAAACATAGTAAATATTCTTTGGTTTCGTCAGCATTCCCATTAAAGGCACCAATGTCAGAAAGCAAACTTATTTTATCACACATAGCATCTTCTTATATGGGGAACTTCTGCCAGAGGCACCTTCAGGACAGGCTTGGATCATAGCGAGAAAGCATAGTCATATACAGTTATTATTCATGACACGCCAATTCATATTATACTGTAGATTGTTATGTACTGACAAGGGAACTGCAGTACGCTTCAAAATGTATTGTAATGTAAGTAATGATTTTTAAATCTTGTTTATAAAAAAACAGATTTTACACATAGCAAATGCAGCAAAATGAACAGCCATCAAAGTAGCCACCACAAATGTCTTCATTACTTAATGCATGACTGCAACAACGTCTGTTAATTAGGAAATTAACCTCTGGCTTTTATTACCCCCATATGAAGAATATACTGTATTTGTGGTAGTTGGGTGAATTCAGCTCTCGCTTAATTAATACAGGTTAGAGACGTACATGCAGTACAGGCTTGTGACCTTACAGTCACCTGGGACAAAGTATATGATATGGGCTACAAAGTTGAGACAAAGGAGATGCTGTTGCTGTGTCCTGCTTCAACCACTCACCACTCAAATTCTTATAGTTAAACCAGCCTATAATAGAATTAAGTTTGAAAACCTGGAGACAAAATCCAGACCCCCAGGAACAGGGGGTCTTCCCGTGTCCAAAACAGTCAAGAAACGACAGTTATCATGTTGTGGCTTTCATGCTCGGACACGTAGAGGCTGTGACACAGGTACACACATAGCTCCATAATGGAGAGGAGGCTCCGCCCAGCAAGGCCAGTATTGATATTTTTCACAATAAAGCTTCGCATGATTTAAAATTTAACTTAAGACTAGTTACCATTATGTGGGTGCATGAATACAACAGGGAGATTGTAGTCAAACAAGAGCACAAAAGAAGATCAGAATGATAGGAATTCGGACCAGACACCTGATGTCAGCGAGTCAACACACTTGCACGCACTCACATGGACAAATCGATGTTGCCATTACATTTCTTCGACGCTGTCTGACAGTCGGCTGTGCAGCTTTTCAAGTGTATTTTCGTCTCAGCACTTTGAGAGCGAAAATGAGAAGGGAGGGGTTTAAGATACACAGAGATAGGTTACATAGAGAGCGATGAGCTGAGAGATACAGAGGAGAAACAGAAAGGCGACCACCTGAGAGCCAGGAAGTAACTAAAGCAGACCAAATTGATATGGTTTAAATGCTGGTCTTACTGTTACCTACACAATGCAGTGACCTTGCGGAAACTCTACCCGACGTCGACTGGACTGAAAGTAATTACAGTTAAATGACAAATTGGTACTGTGTATATGGAAATGTTATGTTTAGCACCATGTACATATAAATAAACACATTTGACAGCTTTCTCTATGGAGCTGACAAGTAGTTTCCCCCCTGACCTTTGAATGCGACCACCAGAGGGCACCACTGCAGTCACTGAGCCTGATGATTGGTTGCTACACTCATTACCTTCTCTTACAAGGTTGTAAAAATGAATAATGAGGTGAACCACATTGTATTGTTTGCCCGTGTGCGCGAGCCCAGTCTCCACTGAGATCACAATTCTGGTCTTTCACGGTGCTCGCACTCCAACCTTCCATAGCTCCTTTCTCTGTGGACTTTAGCAAGCGGTTTTAGCTCAGTGCTGACATAGGTGTGGTTTGTGGCAATCTGGGTATAGGTTTGTGGTGATGAAAATGTCGACTAGGGATTCAGTTTTTTTTTTTTTTTAAGGCTGATAATAATGCCATGTGCACATCCGTGTGCACGTTTAAAGGAGAATTCACTGATTTTGGGAGGAAAAAAACAGTCCATCCCGGTAACACAATATGCACGTACATATGCTCTACAGTGGGCGAACACACAACAGATGTGGACCAACTTGGTCCGCCCCGCTCAATCCTGATTGGAGGAAGCGCTCCTAGACTTTTCTGATTGGATGAAGGCTTTGTCACCCAACGCCCAAAAATGAAACTAGGGTTTTTTGACTGCTGCGGTTCACCGGCAACAGAGACGAACTCCTTATATGGTCAGCACACTATATAGTAGGGAGCATTATCACAACAAAAGAAAACAAATGAGTGATGTTTGAATTAAGTGAAATCACTGACTACACCTTTACTCACGCTAGTCTTGTCTACTCTTTCTCTGTGACTTTCACTGTCGTCACCATGTTTTATCCTTTCTTTCTTCTCCCTCATTGTGTCCCTTCTTTCTTTCTTTCTTTCTTTCTTTCTTTCTTTCTTTCTTTCTTTCTTTCTTTCTTTCTTTCTTTCTTTCTTTCTTTCTTTCTTTCTTTCTTTCTTTCTTTCTTCCTTCCTCCATGTTGTGTTCTCTCCTCTGACCTCCCTCTCCTTCTTAACGTTTTGTCGCCGTGCCTCTCCCCCTCTCATTTCCCAGTCCACTGAGTAAAATATGGGGGAAACTAAACCAATCAGGCCATGACATGGTTATTATTTTCTTAATACAGATTTAAATGTTCCCCCCCCTCACTCCCTCGCCAACCTCCCACTCTGTCATTAACTCTCTCTTTATTCTGGCTTGTCTGTCTGTCTCCTTTCTGTCTCCTCTCCGTCTCGCTCTCACCCCCTCTAACCCCTTCCCCCCTCACCTGTCTCCTTCCTCGTCTCACTCTCTTGCACCCCTCTCTCCTCCTCCTCCATCAATATTTTGTTCATTCATGAGATTTGGGATTTTTCTCAACAGCCAGAGATTTAGTCCGTTGGATTAATAAATCATTTAGATTTGACCAACAGGGTGTGTGCGTCTGTGTGCTCCCACACACGCACACACATGCACGCGTGTTTGTGCATGCATGCATCCGTGCAAGTGTAGATATGGCTCTTCTGGCGAGCTCTGAGAAATAGTCTACTTAGCATAAATTAAGAGGCTGGATCATCTCAGAGGCCAAACGAACATCTCCCAGACACCATCCTGTATGAGTCTCTCTCCGTCTCTCTCTCTCTTTCACACATCCTATAGTGTCCACGTGCACAGTTTGCATGCACTTTCCGAACAATAACGTGAAATGCTTCCATTTCTGACTAGGATTACCTTAGAAAGTCTTGTCTGACACCACTGACATCAGAGGTTGATGATAAATTGAACACTGCCTAAAGTTAAACGCTGTATATACTGTATAAGATGTTGCCGGACAAAGAAAATAGCCAATCTGCTATTTTCCCTGTATTAGACCAATTCTTACTTTCACCCTGAGAATTCATTCAGTACCCTAAATAAGAGCATAGTTGCTGCAGAAATTCATATTGAAATGATTCTCCTGCTATATAGCAAGCGTTGGCATTAATGATCTCCTATTCCCCACAGAGTCCGATAACAAAAACGACGGAGACCAAGAAGAACTCTTTTCAAAGCTTAAAGTCACATGAATTTCCAACTGATTTAGTTTCTGTACATGCAAATGTGCAGCGACTCGCACTGCAGCAGCAGCCAGCAGCTGTGTCAATGTCTCATAACAATAACACTTTTCCTAAAGATACGGTAATATACCAATGTGATTCAAAGTTTACCTGTCTCTCTCGCTGTCTTTCTCTGCAAGAAACAACTTCGGGCTGAAGCCTATACTATATCTACTCTACTTACACTCAAAACGAACACACACACGCAGTCACAGACACGCACATACACATCCATGTGTCCTGCATATAAAGGAAGACACTAAATCATGGCTGCACTGCACAGAGTGTATACAGTTCTCCAGGAATGGGCATTTGCATGGACAAAGACAGTAACAACAACAGATACATACACTCTACAGAGATAAAGACACACAACAGAACAGAACCAGGTTTGAAGCGATATTGTATGACAGGGACTTTTCATCAGGCCTAATCACATTTTCATGACACTGACAATTAAGTGGTTGAAAGTAACTGCCCTTTAATTAGCTATAGGATGGAATGGCCTTTTAATTAAGGAATTAATTAACTCACTCGACTAATGTTAATGAGTATTGTGTCCTCGCAAGTATCGAGATATAACAACACCAAGTTGGGTGTCCATCTGCAAGAGTGTACGTGTGTTTTGTGTGAGTGTGTGTGTGTGTGTGTGTGTGTGTGTGTGTGTGTGTGTGTGTGTGTGTGTGTGTGTGTGTGTGTGTGTGTGTGTGTGGGTGTGTGTGTGTGTGTGTGTGTCTGCGCCATTACCTACTGTAGCTAGAGTAATTATCGGCAGTGACCTAAGTGCCCATGCATGTAGGACATGCATACTGTCTCTCTTTGTGTCGTCCCTTCTTCCCACCGGCGTCCCATTGTTTGTCTAATATCACCTCTTTATCGCTCTCCCTTAACACCTTGTTCTCCCTTTACACATCTTCTGTATGTTGTTATGACAAAACCTGTTCAAAAAGGTGGCAGATTTGAAAAAAAAATCTGCAATGACCACCTGATTTGTTGGGAAAACGTTGTTTAAAAAATGGTCTAAACTACCATGTGGTCTTTAACCACTTTTACCCTGATATCCCTATCTTGGTCAAGAGAAGTGAGTGAAGTGAGTGAGCATACACGCACATGCACGTGCATGCATGCGTGAGTGTGCACACATGTGTGTGGATTATATTGTCTGGTATTTTATTTGTGGAGATCCATGGGACTTTTTCACAATGGGGGGTATTGCTTCAATCACAGAATCCCCTGTGTGTGTGTGTGTGTGTGTGTGTGTGTGTGTGTGTGTGTGTGTGTGTGTGTGTGTGTGTGTGTGTGTGTGTGTGTGTGTGTGTGTGTGTGTGTGCGCGCGCGCGTGCGCACACGTGTATGTGTGTGCGCGCATGTGTCGTCTGGGGGAATGTATAACTGGATTAGTGGTCACGCTTTTATTTCTGTAATGGAAACATCAACCACAGAAAGACGGGGACTTAGAAAGCAGGGCTTGAGCCAGTAACATGCGAGTACTGTACTGTACGGCATTATACTCAGTACAGTGTACTGTACTGTACTCAGTACAGTGTACTGTACTGCTACTGTACGAGACGTGAGTGGTACCAAAACATTGAGAGGGAACGATGCAAGGGTAGAGAGACTATTGTCTCAAAGCACAGAATACTGAGAATTCTTTGAATCACAATCTAAGCTTCCCAGGCAGGTTATTGTTAATCCTACAGTATAGTGGTCTGAGCAGCTAAAGGCTAACAGTTCGACTTACAGCTTAATGCAAGGCAATACAATCATTTCTAAGCACTGAAGAAAACACTATATTGTGCTGTGGTTGGCTAAAGTGGGCACCAGGTCAGCAGTTCAAAAATGCATGTACTGTATGGGCTTGGAAAACCTAAATTGGGACTGGGAAATGGAATGAGAAATGCCTATAGCACAGTGGTTTTCAGCCAAAAGGTGTGTGCTATAGGGCCCACTATTTATTCAGCATTTGAGCCACAGACCACAATTTGATGACATTTTAGCCCCACAGACACAAAACTAAAGATTTTTGTTTTTGTCCACAATTCCAAGCTGGATTTCGCAAACAAAACAGTCAAACATACAGATCAAAATTACCATTAATCTTCTACATTCTCTAGTTGTGTCGATTTGGGCTAATTCAGATGATGAATAACTCTCTCAGGGACCACTAGCAGTCCCGGACCACTGGTTGGAAACCACTGCTATAGCATAACCACGAGCAGCAGCCGTCAACGCGCCCATAAGCAAGGCATCAACAACTTATCAATCTTCAACAACCCTATGGTTGACCACCGCAGTAACCTTTGCACAAAATACCTAGATCTTCAACCTCACAACGTGCCACGAATGAGCTTGTAGATCCAACTGTTTGCACAGAATGACCACTTATGATTGCATGCCCAGAATAGCCGCCACACAGAGTTCATGTTATTAACCTGCAGCTGCTCCAGTGGAGGTTCTCATTGGTGCACCAGTGCTACTGGGCGGTCCCCAGGTGTGAACCATGTGCACCGTGGGGAACCTGGGCTGAAGCTACAGTACACAGTCAAATGCGCATTTGAAAAATGGACCCAATTTTCAACACTTTCAGAGTTAAATGAACACTGACCGTACATTCCCTAGTGGACAATAATATGGCAAAACGTACTCACAATGTTTTGTTCTTGTTTCCTATGTATCTGAACATATGAACACAAGATGTGTCCCTGATATGTCCCTGTATGTCCCTGTGTGTGTGTGTGTGTGTGTGTGTGTGTGTGTGTGTGTGTGTGTGTGTGTGTGTGTGTGTGTGTGTGTGTGTGTGTGTGTGTGTGTGTGTGTGTGTGTGTGTGTGTGTGTGTGTGTGAGTGAGATGGCATCAGACTGTATGACTGAGTTTAAGTTGTCTGTGTGTGATTGTATGTTTGTGTGACTTGATGATTGTATGCAACTATGTGTCTATACCAGGCACGGACTGGCCATAGGGCATAGCGGGCATTTGCCCGGTGGCCTGCAAGGCTTTCTGGCCTGCTGGCCACCTGGCCACGACGTGAAATACAGGTGCTGGTCAACGAATTAGAATAATTTGAACAGTGCAATCGTTAAATTCTTTGAATGCATTTCTTGTGCAGAAAACAAATCAGGTGTTCACCGCACCTGTCCTACTGGTTAGAGTAATCACAGAACTCGTTACCTGTAAAAAAAATTCTCAGCTGAGCTTTCCAAAAGGCCCATTTAGGCCATTTAACTGTGACACTGTTGTTTCATTGAATTAGAATAATGGAGAAACCGTTTCATTGAATTAGAATATTTTTTATTATAATTAGAATCATCACTTTCTCAGTATTTTGTGGCTGCCCCCTTGGCTTGTATGACTGCCTGAAGTCTCCGTGCAGGGGTTGACACTAAGGTCTCCGAGGTACTTGCCCATCGGGCAAGTGCAAATCAGGTTCTACTTGCCCTCAGCCAAATGGACCCTTGCGGATCAATTTGGTTTCATTTTTACACTCTCAAGAGTTAAAATTCATCATCTTAATCAGCCCATAGTGGTCACAGACCCAGTGGTCCCTGACTGCAGCAAAATGATAGTTTGGAACCAAGTGGACCTGGGAGAGAGATAGGTAGAGATAGCTAGTTCTTCAAATCGATACCACGGACAGGGCTTGACAGTAACACTTGCCCGCTTGCCCGGGGCAAGTAAAAAAATGGTGGGGCAAGTGAAGACTGCTACCTGGTTGCCCGATCAGGCAAGTGTGCAACTTTAACACTATAACACTACACAAGATAAATTTGTCTTGAAGGCGGTCATTGCACTCTGCCTCTGTGTCTTTCCCTGCTTTCTAGCTATCTACCTATCTCTCTCCCAGGTTCATTTGGTTCCAAACTATCATTTTGCTGGGGTCAGGGACCACTGGGTCTGTGACCACTATGGGCTAATTAAGATGATGAATTTTTAACTCTTGAGAGCGTAAAAATGAAACCAAATGGACCCTTGCGGGTCCATTTGGTTTCATTTTTACGCTCTCAAGAGTTACATCTGGTTAACCAACTTAGCTAGGGACCACCTGGAACCCTCTCCGGGACCACTGGTGGTCCCTGGACCACCTGTTGAAAGCACCCAAGTAGGAAGTAAACTTAAAAGCAAAATTTACAATATATTTTTGGGGGGGCAAGTGACCATGACCTGAGGGCAAGTAGAACCTGATTGCACTTGCCCGATGGGCAAGTACCTTGGAGACCTTAGTGTCAACCCCTGCACGGAGACTTCAGGCAGTCATACAAGCCAAGGGGGCAGCCACAAAATACTGAGAAAGTGATGATTCTAATTATAATAAAAAATATTCTAATTCAATGAAACGGTTTCTCCATTATTCTAATTCAATGAAACAACAGTGTCACAGTTAAATGGCCTAAATGGGCCTTTTGGAAAGCTCAGCTGAGCAAATTTTTTACAGGTAACGAGTTCTGTGATTACTCTAACCAGTAGGACAGGCGCAGTGAACACCCGATTTGTTTTCTGCACAAGAAATGCATTCAAAGAATTTAACGATTGCACTGTTCAGATTATTCTAATTCGTTGACCAGCACCTGTATAATAATTATAATTTACACAACATTGTAGTAGGCGAATGATGGTATATAAGCAGCTTATATAAGCCTAATGTGTTAGTATAGTCTGTTGTAGATGCTAAAATTCTGCTATCTATGCGTTTTTGACCCACCAAAAGCCCAAAAATTTTCGGGCTTGGAGGTGTCGTCACCGGGCAGCTGGGAGGTGGCCTGGTCTAAGTACAAAATGCCCGGCCTGAAAAAATGTCCCAGTCCAGCCCTGGTGTCTACTACAGGTTTACAAGTAAACATAACAAGTAATGACATGTGTACAGTATGGGGGTGGGGGGTAGTAAAACAGGTCAGTGGACACACTGGACAAAGTGGACAGTAGATGTTGGTTTTGAGGATTAGCAATGGAAGGTTCACCCTGTTGGGAGTGGGAAAGATGAGGGTTGGATTTGAATTTGGCAGATGTCTGGGATCCCATACTAGTGGAGAGAGAGAGAGAGAGTGTGTGTGTGTGTGTGTGTGTGTGTGTGTGTGTGTGTGTGTGTGTGTGTGTGTGTGTGTGTGTGTGTGTGTGTGTGTGTGTGTGTGTGTGTGTGTGTGTACGCACACATACACGTGTGCCTGTATGTGTGTCATCATAATGCATGTTCATGTGTGCGTGAAATCATGTGCGGCCAATTGTCCAAATATTCTCCACTTCAATGCTTTCTGAGAAGACAATGAAAGTCTGTTGACATTTTTACAATTTCAATTTGAAGAGTCAAGTACCTCATCCGGAGTGAATTATAAAAAGGTACAAAAAAATAAAATAATAATAAATGGATAGGATGTAGATCACCAGGCAACACTAGAAATGGCAATTTGTCATCTTTACTCAATTCATTATTACATACTAAGGGAATGGCAAAGAAAGAGTGGCCGCAATGCATGAGTAATGACTGCGGCACAATGTGGCTAATTGCAGGTAACACATTTTGGCAGCTTCAGGAGCAAAATGTCCTTGGATTATTTATTACATCAAATTAGGGTGGATCAGTGCTTACATCTCACACAGCTCAACAGATAGCCTGAGATGATGGAGGCGTTCCTTTAGTATACAAAACAACAGCACCATCTAGTGGTAAACATGTAGAAACGCTCGGTACCACCATATCTATGGGTACCACTGGTCTGACAGGTAATAAATGTTTCTTACCTTCCGCCTTGCGTTTAGCTTTTAAAGTAGGCCTAGGCCTGTCATGCAGCTGCTTTGGGGACGGCTTCAGTAATTCCTCAAGTTCCTTCTGGACTGCCTCTTTTGCAGAATGATTGTAAATTCCACCATATAGTTGTTGATTCCAGAGTAGACAGTCGATATTCCTCAGTGAGTTAGCTTTTGAAAGTCACGGAAGGTCTGGAGGTTCACGCACAAAAACAACACCACATCACATCAGCTGATCAAGCTTTTCATTGTGCTTCCTTCCCCTAATAACATTCCGTGACACAGCGGTTCTGCACTTTCCTTGACCATAGCATTGGACTTGGGGGTCCTTGTAGGGCTGCACTGTAAAAGCTCAAATTTCAAAAGACCGCCCTTTTTTAGAGTAGAGGAATAAAAAGATTAGAGACCAAACAAAACTGGAGCCACAAGTGTTGCTTGAGAGAGAGCAAAGAGTGTCTGGTGTCTACCTAGCAGACTCTGCCTCCTTGTGGCTGGAAGTATACAGTATGTTGCACTTAGAAGAGCATCATTCTGGCAGTAGACCTATGCACGAATAATTAGCACCTTTTGAGGAGAATACTGGTTGAGGGAGGGAAAATCTGGGTGGAGATAGAGGTAAAGTGAATGGTCACCAGCCACTCACCCTTCCCCAACACCGCTGAAGGCACTGAACCAGGTGTTCCACTCCACCACTCCATATTTTGGCATGCTCAAATACTGTATGGAGTGTGACTGTGACACACAGACAAATGCACAGACTGACATTTCTGCCTGGCTTATAGTTATTTAGCTCACTGTGTTCGCAATAAGTCCGAATTACTGAATTCCAAGTCTCCAAGTTTTCTTCTGAGTATGTAAGACACTTTATCATTTATCATTTATCACAACATATTAAGAGTCAAACTAGTAGGCCTATTCGTGGGTAACTCAAATGTTTTGTTTAGAAGGAAACTTAATAGCGCACACACGTATCTTTAGCGTAAATAAAGTATCCTGGGAGCTCTAGAACAGTGTGCAGACTGCTTTCTTTCTCCTTGATACACCTGTGCCCCTATAAGGCACCCCAACCCCTCAAGGTGAACCCGCCGCACAACAAAAGAAAAAGCACACAAGCCGAATGGCTACTTCTAATCACATCAAAGGGTCAAGAGTCAAGACGGTTTTAGCTTTAACTCTGCAGTGTGATATGTCTTGTTGCACGTTGGCGCATATTGTTGACCCACGTTGTCCCAAGTAACGCACGCATGTGACAAGTCAATGGACCATGTACACAACAAAGGGTCAAAGCCGTTTGAGTGTTAACTCTTGCAACTGTTTGGACCCAAAGATGCATGGTGTCACTTTGGTGTGAAAAGGTCTTAACATCTTAAAGAACCAAAAGAGGTTTTATTATTTTTGTTGTTTATTTCGAAGGGACAAAGTATATTATTGGACATTATGAACAGATGTAATGTACACCGGATATAGCACGTGCTAATTTTCATCCACAGTCCCAACATAAAACATAAAAACAAAACGGGCAGGCAGTGAAGCAAATTACAAGACAAAGCATAAAACATAAAAGAAACAAAGTACAAGGTATAAAGTGCATCTTCATGGTATAGCAGCCATTTTATAAGGCAATAAAGAATTGTGAAGTAACTTGTGCGTAAAGTGTATTATTGCTTTCAAGAAAGCGCTGTTGAGGTGGACTAACTAGGCTACATGCATGGTCAAAGGTTTGGTTGTCGAGTAACCATTTTTGTAGATTGAACTTAAAGGATGGAAAGGAAGTATAATCTCTTGTGGTCAAAGGTAGCTCATCCTAGATGAAACAGCCCTGTCTAAGATGGGGTTTTACCGGAGAAGGTTTGTCGGCCGGGCACTTCGCAATCCCCTCTAGTGCTTTGCCCTAGTGCAGAAGGTGTTTCTATAGGTGTAGGGTGAGTATATAGTCACATTCTGCACATTTTCACAGCTCTGATGCTGACAGAGGTCACTGGCCAGAAGATCACCCACATCTTTTGAGGGCGTTTACATCCGCAGTAAGGAGCAGTGTGGCTCTCATTATGGTGGACTCCGCTCACCCGGCCCATGAACTGTTTGACCCCCCTTCCCTCGGGCGAGAGGCTGCAGTGCATCAAAGCTAGATACAGCTTCTACCCAGGGGCTGTTAGGCTGGCATAATCTATGTCCCAATTTTCACTGCCCTGACTTGCTGTGCTGTTATATAGACTGCCATGCTGTCGTGTTATCTTGATTTGATGGATACTGGATGCTACTGTTTTTAATTTAATACTCATTGTGAATTCACTGCACTTTAGAATCCATATGCTCATTCTATTTATCCGTTGAGTTATATTTTTTGTTTGTTTCAGTAACACTAGTGCACAGACTCTTTTTTCACTTTTGTGATAAATCGAATCTTGGAGGTCAATTTGTGACATATCGTGTCTAGGTGAGACTTGACCTTTGAGAATTACTCGGGTCTCTCTTCATGATGAATAAGCCTTTCGCCTTTACTCAGTCTAAATGTCTGAATAGAATAGAAGGGAAACAAAATACAACCACCCCAATTGTATAAATTTGTATAAATTATATTGTATTAACATTCTCTACAGTACACATTGGACAATGGACATAGTCACATTTTATTGGTTCCACAACCAAGCTTGACCCCATACAGTATGTACATGTTGTACAGTACATTGCTATAAAATTTGATAGATGTATGTTAATAATGGAGACTGATGTAAGATCAGATATTGATTGCTGGTAGACTTATTAATTTGTCTATTGGGCATAGAAAGTATCTCCAATGAATATATGATTGAATACTTCTGATATGTAACAAAAGATGAATTCATATATTCAATCGACACTTATACTTCTACACTTATATTTACTTGTAGAATTTACATACGCACTGTCGGGGACACAATATGACACACAAATGTAGCAAATATAGCAGACCGACAAGCTCTATGTCTGTGTCGGGATCAAAAAAAGTTTTATCTTATCTTCAAGATCTATGCCAGTCTTTCAGCACTTCAATCATCCGTCAACATTAGATTGTACTGTGCGATCTTTGCCAATAAAAAGCCATGCCCATGGGTGGTTCTGTACAATTAACCTTCAGTTAATTTTATCTTTACATCAGTCACAGTCACTAAATGATGTCATCCCATTTTAGGAGGTATAGAGTCTGCTGTGCTTATTGAGTAGAACTCTGACTCACTTGAAGCAAGTCAGCTCTTTTAATGTCCACTCACCCAGTTTACCTAATGTACTGGAACTACTCACTACTTAATGTACTGGAACGTTAATGACTAATGTTAGAAAAATCATAGTTATTGAACATTCAAATTATTATTATTATTTGACATAATACAAATAATCTCAACTCCTCATCATATTTAGGCCAACGTTGTGTGTTTTTATTTGTTGTGTGTCTATAAGATACAGATAAATGCCTATATAGTTTATTCATGGTGGAGAAACCCTCAGGGTTAATAAAGAAATAGAACTTGAACATGGTTTTCTACTCGGGGACTATAACACATCCTGTTGCCTGCTGACCCACTGGTTTATACTCAATGACAATACCCTATCCTTCTACCAGTGTAGCCTAACCAACTATCGGATATTCACTGCATACAATGGTGACTCATCACTCAGTATCACAGAACACACAGGGTGATGTTTTTGTAGGTTGTCTCAATTAAGGTCTGATTTTAGATCAATAAAAATAAACAATCTTCTTCAATTTATTCGTAAATTGGACCCCTCTTTATTGGAGGCCGATGAGGTCTATTAGATGTGAAACTACAGAGCACTAAAAACTTTGGACACTGTCTTGTGTTCAAATGGTGACTTCTCTGCTGGATGTCGTAACTCCTTATATGATATAATAAGCTCGTTGTTTTTTGTTTTATTTTATTTTAATTTACTTGTTTTGTTTTTTGTTTGTCCCACTTGTCCATTGTTATTATTGTCGTTATTATTATTATTAATAATGTGGTTTACCTCTAATTTATTTTATTTAGTTAGTTACTTTTCTTTCCTTTTATTTTTGGGGAGGGGGGTGGGGGGTGGGAGGGCGAAAATGTAATTTTTAATCTTCTTTATGCTGCCCGGGTTTATGAAGAGAAGCCATTGTTTTTATTTTTTTACCAACATGATCATAATTAATGCTTCTGTGAAAAACCAATAAACAAATTTGTAAAAAATTAGATAAATAAAAATAAACAATCTTCAACAGAAATTGGTTGGTCAAATATATCAGCAAAAGCTGAAAAGCGGAACACGTATAGAGCTTTATTGGAGCTTTTTTGCTAGAGATGCTGTGTGTAAATAATAAAAATGTTCCCATCATTTTGTGCCCTAGAAATGTCGGTAAAAAAAAAGTTGTGTTTCATCAACTTGTGTTCCACAGAATGGGGGGACATTTTCATTATTTCCAGACATCTCTAAGGTATATTGATGGCATCATAAAATGTGTAAAATTTAAACTTAACCTTTGGAAAACATTTTTGAATAGGTCAACTAGCCAATACAGTATTGACACATTGTGAGCTTGTAGACTGGCCATTCATTCAAATTAAAAAATGTTTTTCAAAAAAGTGCAACAAAGTTGCACTTTTGCAAAGATAAGGTGTTTAGCAGTGGCAAAAATTGAGCCCCTTGTCTAAACTGATATGTTGTGTTCATTCTAAAGCCGAATTTATTTACCAGTGGTACTGTAACACTAGTGGTCCTTGCAGCGTAGAGGTCCCTGGACACACATTTAGTAGTGTAGGATTTCTTTTATTATTTTAATGTCTTCACAGTAGTTGAGAAACTGAAGTGAATGGCCTGCATGGTGACCTGGCTACAATTACCGTCCATGTGGTCATTTACTGATAAGTTCGACTCCCAAGAAATTCAACAGAAAAAGGGAGTAGTTTCTAGGAAAAGTTATATGCATGCACGTGGGATGAGTGTTATATAAGCACTATTCTTAGGCCATATCCCCACCCAACAACAGTGGTCCCCACATTGAAGTCAGGGTTGCGGTCCCTTTTTCACAATCGGTTGAAAATATTGGAAAAACTGTCATGTTTGACTACAGCAAAAATGAATAAAAAATGTGGATGTGCATAAAGCTAAAGGTCTGACTCAGAGAGTTTTCTGTTTTCAATGATGAAATGCTGTTTAGAGTGGTGCCACAAGTAGTTAGTAGCAGTAGTAGTGTTTCAAATCTTTTTGAATATAGTCACTATAATTTGAAATATCTTGGGTTGCTTTGCATTCCATCATGTTTGGTGGGGCAGTCAGGACATTTAGGGGGGAAATGATGCCCATGCCTAGATCCGTCCCTGGATACAGCCCCATCATATAAGTAGCCAAAATCAAAATTCAAATCAAAACCCTGAATGTGATGAAAAACATTGAATTACATTGTCCAATGGACTTGTAGTGCTTGTTCGCCTATAGCTTGAACACACAGGGGGAAAGAGGCAGATTTTATATGGACAGGAAAAGGCCAGCGTAAGCCACGTCTCGACCAATCACAAGTCCAGGTCATCTCAGTCCTTTTAAATTGACAGCGTATGCTGTGTGTGAGTGAGACTCATTTTCAGCTCTCTGAAGGACAGTCTGAAATATAGCTCCATTAGAATCTATTTGAAAAATACCCTGTTTCAAATTTAGGACTCTATTTTTGAGAGTTTTTCTTTTTAAAGGAACGTGTTCCCTCAGAATGCATTATTTGCCCAAATTCCTTCTCTTGCTGTTGTCCAGTTTGCATTCTGGTGGTGCCCTGCCATCCAGCGTGCAGGATGCAGTCTACAGGGATGTGCTGGCTGTGGTGTCGCCTGGAGGTGAACCGTATCTGACCGAAAACTCTCTTCACTCGCTTTTTGATTTACTGAAGAAACGTGTGCAGTGCGGCAGCGAGGTGTCGTGTGGAAAGGTAAGTTTTATTAGACCCCCAACTCCATAGAGACAGACAGAGACGCACGGGAGAGTGGAGAGGTCGAGGTCCAAAGGCTATAACGCTGTTGCTTGCTTCAACTCCTTCGAGCGACTGAAGATCTTATGGATTTTCCTATTTAACCGTTTTAATGTAGTCCTAGTATAGTATGGATGATAGGCATATTAATTGAACATGGACATGGCCTGAATACTTTGGATATAGGATCGGACTCGGATTCTTCTCCGAACTTCTCTGTTGCCATACGGGTTTTGGTTTTGGCTACAGATTCTTTTGAAAAGTTCATTCATTTATAGCCATTCATTTTCAACATTATTTGCGGAACACAATTAAGCCGACGTTTCCACACAACCCGACTATTCCATTCATAGGCTATGCGCGCCTTGCGCGGCACATCAGGCATATCCTCATGCGCATAGAACTCCTTTAGCAACTTACTATGTTTGCAGCCCGTTACATACGTTGAATATTTCGCTTTCAAACTTAATTGGCTGTAGTTTTTTAATTGACTGCCTACCATGTCAATTTAAAGGGGTACAACAAAGACTGCATTGCTAACAGCTATTGTCATTGCAGTCTAGAAAATACATTAGCCTGTTAGGTAAGCTCTGGTCCATATAGCTCCATTGCTTAGAATCATAGAAGCAGTGGAGCTATGAAACAGAGTTAGGGGAAAATAACAATAATAATTATGTTGTATATATATATATATATATATATATATATATATATATATATATATATATATATATATATATATATATATATATATATATATATATATATATATATATATATATATATATATATATGTGTGTGTGTGTGTGTGTGTGTGTGTGTGTGTGTGTGTGTGTGTGTGTGTGTGTGTGTACACACACACACACACAAGGCTCAACAATGTAGTATAGACCATTTGGATCTGTTATATTGATTGGTTAAAATGACACAATTTGATGACACAATTTGTCATTTCCTGCTTAACAGGCAATGACAAATTGTGTCACACTAGTAAGTAGTAATGAACCCATATCTGACCAAATTAATAATATTTCACAAATAATAATGGAAATAATATTTCAATATTTCCCACTTGTGAAATGAGGGGCACATATATCACAGATATCATCATTCAACATCTCATTCTGCCCAATCACAATTTGCATCCAATCAACATGAGGGTCTGTGACCTATAATATTTATCAGATTGGGAGTTGTGGAAATCAAATCAATTTCCTGCAGGGTCAGGTTGACACCTGACCCTGCATAAGGATAAATCCCACTTGCATCCAGTACTGCAGTGTAGATATGACCCACTTCTCTGTGGTGGATGAGGAAACATGATGATCATTAATTCAACCATGAATCATTTTGTTAGTTCCTAGTTGGCTTCAGCTTCTATTGTATAGCGTGTCAGCAGTTTATAGAGGTATCAACCCTCGTGTGTTCTTCTTATCTTTGTCTGGGTCACAGTAAACTGAATGTCTCTATCATTAAAATTTCCTAAAGTCTTATGAGGTAGGTGTGCATGCACAAATTGCACATCGACGGCCCAGGGGTGCAAGGCAGGCAGCAGTATCACAAAAGGAAATAGATTCTGGCACACTGGTAATGCTCTATTTCCTTTTGAAGTCTTTAACCTCTGCATGACAGTAAAATATTATCTTGGCTGGCTAAAGTCTATGCACACTGCAGGAGGTCAAGACGACCTCAGTGACATTAGTCAAGGTTTCTGAAGCTGTCAGCTGATGAATGCAGAATGCAAACACACATTCCCTAAACTCAACCAGCTACTTAAAAGACCACAGGAGTGCTTTTGAAAAAAGTTTCAGTCACTCTAGTATTTTCATTTAATGCCCCCATTCTGTATATGCACACAGGTGTGCCACAATTATTTTTCCTGGATAAATGACAGATTATGAGTATAATCTGTCAAGGCCATGGTAATTGTTGGGGTGAGATTCCATAGCCTGTCATTCTCTGAGGAGCCGTAGGTTCAAAGAGACCTATTTATTTAGGGGGTACTTGTGAGATGGCACTTGTGGGATGACCTGACGAAGATGTGACTGATACATCGAAACGTTGTCACTTTTGTACCTGCACCCTGTATTTAAAATAAAAGGCTTGAACTGTCTGTGCTGCTCCAGTGCCTCCCTTCTCTACGGCACTTGTGAGATCTTTCCACATTAAAAGTTAAAGTTAAAGTGTTTTTTTTTTCATTCCTCAGATGTAGTTTTTGTAAATATTCTTTTTACACATAAGTAATCTATTGTGTGTGTTATTATGTCTTGTTCCCATTTTCTCTTTTTCTTATGTGTGAACTATGGCGACAATGGCAATAACCTTGGTGAGCGGCATTTTAAAGCGGTGTGTGCTTGTGTGTGTGTGTGTGTGTGTATATGTGTGTGTGTGTGTGTCTAGTGCAATCTGGCAGAGAACATTCACCAGCTGATCAGCAATCGCTCCATCCACAATGACGGACAAGAACGAGGGGAAGAGAAAGGAGGAGACGGGCCTCTGATCCGTGCATCAGAGCTCAGCGCCTTGGCAGCTGGCTGTGTGTTCTATGTGACCTCTCCCGACAGGGCCTGTACGGCCATCGCAGAGGGAATGTGGGGCAAAGAGACGGAACACTTTCTCCACAAAATCACACTCCATGAGCACCAAGATCCCCAGCATCAGGAGAGAGAACTTGATCACAAACATGAGCACATAGACGTACAAGCACTGGAGCTTCTGATTCATGAAATAGAGGTGCACTACAAGAC
Organism: Benthosema pterotum; assembly: GCA_039105355.1. NCBI lineage: Eukaryota > Metazoa > Chordata > Actinopteri > Myctophiformes > Myctophidae > Benthosema > Benthosema pterotum. Next base: position 24,026,282 of record CM076970.1, on the reverse strand, counting down.
CTCAGACCAAGAGGTGAGACTGAGACTACATGAGACTACTGTAAATGCATGTTAGCACACACAGCCCAGACCTAGTCCACAACAGTCCTGCCGATCGGGCTCAGTCCTATTGGCACGACAGATTTGGCATCGGTCTGGCAAGTGGGAGGCAGGGGTTCAATCCTCACTCCATCAGTATACACAAGTAGACCTCAAATTGACCATATTCACATAGCGGCCATTTTGAACCCCAACAGAACTGTTGCAGTATTCTGCAGAGCTGGTAGTCTCTTATCAGCTCAGCTCAAAACCTCTCAGGTTGTCAGATGAGTCCTTAGAGATCATTAACTTACACTATCTTTCTCCTGTATGAATTTCACTTTTCTCTGTTCTATCATTATGTAACCAGGGCTGTCTCAGACCAAATGACATCATGCTGGAGGTCGGTGCATCATCATCATCATTATCATCAGGCACAGGGCAGAAAGTGGAAATGGGTGCAGTGTTGGGTCGTGTCTTGTACCATGTGCTGCAAGGTCACTGTATCCTCAGCCTCCCGGAAGAGAGTTTCTTCCTGGATTACATCATGCAGCGTAAAGACTCGGAAAACTTCACTGTCCATGGTAAATGGCAGACATTTTTACTTTTACACATAGTATTTGCCACATGAACCCAAATGAACTCACCTCAGACACTGTAATCAGTAAATCTCATCCATCACGCCCATGGAGAGATTAGTGTAATTCTAATCAATCTAGCAGGTTGTTAACTGATACTATGTCGGTCTCTGCCCTTGTAGAACTAAAAACAATATACAAGAACTAAAAACAATATACAGTATAATGCACCAAACATACAGTATATTTTTGTTTGATTAGCAAACAAATAGCAGCAGATCCTTTAAGCACACTATTGACTGACTCTTGATGGTCACACCCACTCTCAAACAATGGTCCTTTGATCTACTAATAATTTCCTTAGAATAATGACTCAACCAGACAATCTGGTGCACTTCCCCCTCTTTAGATTACTCACAACCCTTTTTCTGGTGAATCGACCTCCAATTTAAAAATTAACACAATTAAAGTTGAAATTAAAACTATTGAAACCCCACACTGGGGCTTGCGATCTTGTGTTAAATCCAATTTGCATTTGTGCTCTGTAGACCTAGAGCACCTCATGAGCACTTTGGGCATCGGCGCTAGCGATGAGGATCACGAGCATGTTGAGGATCACGAGCATAGCGAGGACGAGCATACTGAGGGACATACTGGCAGAAACAACACGTGGGACCAGGTACACCCACCCACTCACCCAACCACAACAAACCCCCCTCACACACACACACACATACGAAGCAGAATGTGGGTCAAATCTGTGATAAATCTTAACAAACTAAATTGTCTTGTCTTTCTCTCTTCCAGCGTTGTTTCTCAGCCGAGGAGCTGTTATTGATCCACAGGGTGGGGGGAAACATCACCGCGGCCTCTGTCCTGGATCGGTCCGACTTGGACCGGCTCAGCCCGGCACTGGTTCAGCAGATCCTGAGCGGGGCCTGCAGTGGCGGGGGCCACGTACACCCACCAACACCAGACCAGCTTACCGAGACTGAGAGTGAGTACAGACTGAGTTGTATAAGTAAAGGAAAGAGGCTGAAGTATGTTTCTCACCACAGACGCCATTGCAACCATCAAACATAATCTTGATCGGTCTCTCTCTCCCTCTTTTTTCCACCTGCCCGTTCTCTCTTTCTGTTCAGGATACATCTATGCGACCATAGCCAACGTTGTGATTACGCTGACATCCATGTTTGGCATCGTGGTGTTGCTGTGTACGTCCTGCTCAAGCTTGTTCCAGCTGGTCATCCAGTTCAGCATCAGCCTGGCTGTCGGTTCACTCACTGGGGATGCTTTACTGCACCTGTTACCCATGGTAAGTGGACAGAGATACAGTCATCATATTTGTCTCCTCATATGATAATAATAATCAATTCATCTGTAATTTTGGTCTTACTTGACAAACACTTAGTTAGTCAATTAGTTTACTAGAAGTCACAGAAGTGAGTGGCCACATGACATCATGGGGGGCATGATGGGAAATCATGGACCATTTCCACCCAATTGAGGGACGCTACCTTATCCTATATACAGCTTTTGTCCCCACGCATCTCATATTTACCATTGATAATAAAAGAAGGAATGGTGTGCCTCAAATATGGTGTAAATCTGAGGCAACACAAACATTAAATGCTCTTGACAATGAAGGGAGAATTTATGTAATATCTGTGAAAAATGCCTAAACTAGACAAGACATCTTGTGGAAAAAAAATCTGTAATGGTTGGCTTTTCTGTGACCATTAATCAGAGATTTAAAGAATCAAAAGACAACCTCTGATGGTCTATGTTCAGTTCCTAGGCCTACACGTGCACTCAGAGGATGGCGCTGACCATGACCATGCCAAGCATGGTGAGGGTAAGGACATGGACTACGTCTACAAGATGCTGGTAGTGATGGCTGGGATCTACTACTTCTACCTGATGGAGTGCATCTTCTCTCTGGTCACACGTAAAGAAAGCCATCATCATCATCCTCACCATCACGGGGTAAGGCAAGCATATACTGTACACAAACACAATTTCTTATTCTCTGTGTGTGTGTCTGTTTAATGCAACATTCTGCCTTGGTTTAATAGTCTCTTTCACCATCTCTCTTTCTTTGTCTCTGTCGCTAGGAGCAATCTGAGCCTCATCACTGTGATCACGGCAGGGTTATACAAATGTACCAAAAAGATAAAGAAAAGAAACAGTCGGCATCGCAAGCAGCACTGGTGAGAGGTTATGCACCGACACGCACATTCAAACTCACACTCTGTTTGAAGAAAACGCATCTATGTGATTTACAAACAAATTGAATTCCATTAATCATTATAACCAACAATGTCTAAAATGTATATATTTCAGTATGACCCTCAAAACGACAACTTTGATCCTGAAAGCGAGAAGTCAGCAATGAAGAAGCGCAGCAGAGGTGAGATACGCTGTGTGTGACACACAGCACAGCATTTTCATGAATAATTTCTCAACTCACTTTATATCAGAGGAACTTTAATTGAAACACCGATCTCTCTATCTCTCTCTCTCTTCATGTCCCTGCAGAAGAGCGTCTGCTGCCCTTCATGATAACTATAGGCGATGGTATCCATAACTTTGCCGATGGCTTGGCCATCGGTGCAGCTTTCTCCCTATCATGGAGGTCGGGCCTGGCCACATCGCTTGCTGTGCTCTGCCACGAACTACCACACGAACTTGGTGAGGGAGAAAAATAAAGCAGAACAGATATGATGAGATTATTTTTATTACATTTTAAGTTCATATCAAATAGCAACCCTTCTGTTTCTGTTTATAGGTGATTTTGCCATATTGCTTCACTGTGGTGTTTCCGTGCGTAAGGCCTTACTGTTAAACGTTGGCAGTGCCATGACATCTTTCATAGGCCTGTATATTGCGCTGTCTGTGGCCACTGACCTTGCCACCAAACAATGGATAGCTGCAGTCACAGCAGGACTCTTTTTGTATGTGGGACTGGCTGATATGGTGAGTGTTTTTCTGTCCAAAGAATTAAACAATAGACCCCTCTCAGAATGTCTGGATTGTCTATACAATATGTAACAGTAAGACTATGAAGCATGTGTCAAATGTGTGTTCGAAAAATTAGACGGAAAGAAGGGGAATTGGAGGCTAATCATGTGTATTTCAGTCACTAGTATACAGTAGGTTTAAACATTTCCCCCTTTCTGTCTCTGTTCTCTCTTTATCCACCATCTCTAGCTGCCAACGATGGTTCACGTCAACTCTGAGAGACCCTGGCTGATATTTCTCCTGCAAAACCTAGGTCTGCTTTGTGGCTGGGGCATCCTACTGCTGTTGACACTGTACGAGGACCAGATAGCTGTTTAAACCAAAGAAAAAAGATGGACACACAGGCTAGGCCATTCTACTATTATTCTAACAGAGCGGAAGACCAAATATTTTGCACAGTGGGAAGAACATGGATGGTTCAAGACAGTGGAACTAATATATACATGTAATTGCACACACACACACACACACACACACACACACACACACACACACACACGCGCGCACGCGCACGCACACGCACCCACACCCACACACACACACACACACACACACACACACACACACACACACACCAAATCTACCGTTTGGGCTGGTGATCCTACTGTTGATGTCAAATACTCATAAAGGAGTGCAATCTATGCATATATGTCGATATGCATGTAGATAGTTCATATGGTTCATACCGGTATATTGTACACATTCTTATCATGGAATATGATAATTTAATTTAAATATTCGATCAGTTGTTGGAACTTATAGCATTGTTTGTTTTCTCTTATTTTTCCCATGTACAACATCAAATATGTTTTCTATAGAATGCTGCCATGCAGGGTAGTATTCTCCAATGTTAATTCTCCCACCACATTACACAGTGGAGAAACAGACAATTGTCTAAAGTTGAATGTTAAAGCACACATAAGTCAATGTGTTCTGTTATTTCAAAACCACAAATGGACACTCATGGAAAGTGTACCCATCCTTCAGCTTATTTTCTGTTAGTTCTCCAGTTTATGATGTCATCACTTGTTTAATTTGGAAGGTTTCTCCCTTGGTTGTATAAAATACAATTGAAAATAAAATTTCTGTTTACGTAAAAAGCAAGATAGACAGGGAGTCTCCTGTTACTAAAGAAATCCTCCATTGAGTCTATATCAGTGATTAGTCACTTTAAGAATATAGAGCTGTTAAACATTTAACACAAAAAATACACTCTTACCCTATGTTTAAGGGCTTACTACTTATCAGTACCAGTATGCCTTAAGCCTACAGATGCACCAGGATCATTTTCCCAGCAGTGACTAGAGACTTAAGAATAAAATAAAGACTAAAATGTTTAGTCTTGTTTAGTGTTTAGATACAGTATCCTGACGTGTATTATGTCACTGAGAACGGTACAAAATGTGATTTAATTTATGGTGATGTTATGAAATGTAAAGTTGTATACCAAAGGTATGAGAGTGAATCATATGGATTTGTTAAGTGACCAAGCAGTGACTTGGTCACTTAATTGATATTGCTGCTTTTCTCCTTCTTCTTCTTCCGCCAAAAATAGCTGTTCTGGCTGAACCGTGCAGTCGGTTTTCGCGAAAATTGGTAATCTGGTAGAGGGTGATGCCAAACGGTGATGATGCGAAGCCTGTGACCACTGGTCAAATGGTGGCGCTATAGCACTCAACTGAAATTGCAAACTTTAAACACTTATAACTTATGAACTGCTTGACTCTCAGAAATGTAACTTATATTCACTTATGCGTCTGCTTATGCCGAACAACTTTTGTATTCTGACTTTTGACCTCTGACCTTTAGATGAACCGCCATCTTGAATTATATGTAAAACAGTTAAAATGTCTGTTCTCCTACAATCTTTGATCAAAATGCATAACAATGACCTACACATGAACTTTGGAGCCATACGAATATGAAAATAGGTGTGGATTTTGTTTTAAGTGAAAAAATTATGTTTTTACGAGCCAATGAAAATTGCTCGTTTGTGAAAATGATTCTAATGCCCCTAATCTACACATGCAGCGTAATATGCTTCTGATATTTTACAGTTTTGTAGAGGGGGATGCCAAATAGCAGCAAAACCAGTCTTACTCAAATTGCTCAAATGGGGGCTGTTACGTGTATTATTATGGGGGAACAGACAGACAGACAGTGCAGGCAGCATGTGTTCCTCCCCTCTATATTCTGCTCTCCTCTCCTTCTCTCCAGTTTGTCAATCATACTCACAGGTCCAGCCCACTCATCTCCAGTACCAGCCCACTCCTCCACCTCTCACCACCGGTTGGGCCACCACGCATCTGTCTCCTCCAATCACCTCCATCATCAGACTATATAAGGCACCTGTTGTCTTCCACTCACTCCCTTTCCAGCCTGCCAGCAGACAGCAGCTCCAAACCATTCAGTGTCCTAAGCATACCAGTTTTGCCAGTTTGTCCAAATACAAGTCAAATAGTAGTCCTTAGAAGTTGTCCTAAACACAGCCATTTTGTAAAACCAGTCTTTGTTGTTAAAAACGAGGCTATTCGGTAAAGCCCTACTCTAGCCACAGTCTCACAGTAAAAGTACTGTTAAAGTACCGTACTGTACTGTTTATAATCAGAGTACTTTCTTTTGTTTGTAGTTCTAGTATTTAAGTTCAGCCTTCCCATTTTGAGTTAAGTTCTTCAGGGAAGGGACAGGGGAAGACAGGGTACCCTGTACATTTTGCAACACGTAGGTAACTCCCGTGTTTTTTACACCAGGTTAGAGGTGAGTGCCACATGTTGTAATTTCCTTTTTTTGAAGGTAGAGTAGGAATTGTTTGTTTGAGTAATTCCCGGTAGGTTAGAGGGTTGGGGTTCTAGGTAGGTGTGTTGTTGATTGTAACTTTTTCTGGCACCACCAGTCCCTTCCCTTAGCTTTTTGTATTTTCTGTTCAGTAACCTTACTACTTTAATTCAATAAATTGTAACCCTCAGTTTTCCATATATATATATATATATATATATATATATATATATATATATATATATATATATATATATATATATATATATATATTGTGTGTGTGTTGCATGTAGCAGGGAGACCTGTCTCCAGACAATCAGAGCCATCTAGTAGAAGAGTTGCGACATTGAGGGGTCAGAAAACCGCCTGGTCACGTGGTTCTCATACTCGAGCCCATAGGCTTCAATGCATTCAGTAACTTCCGGCTGTCACTATCCAACAGAAGTTTATGTAGACGGACTGGCCCCATGAAGTGAACAGAGTTGGCGTAACTGTCTATTTCCAGGGCTCTGCAGACAATGATCTGTGGCCACTCCCCAAACACTCACCCACTTGCAGGTGGCCACTGACAGCCCCTCCCCCACTATAAAGCCAGGGACTTAGTCATTCAGTCCTCCTATTGCTGTCAACATGCACTGAGTGAGCAAGGTAGGCATTAGGTGTTTTTTATGCTAAACCATCACTCACATTATTGTATGTAGTAAATGGTCCTGTTGTTCCTCAGGTGCTCTCCTCCTAGTTCTGGGCGCTGAGGGACAAGCTCCTGTTGGGTTGTTTGCACTTAACTGGAGGTATGTTTATGCACAAGGAGCTTGTAGATCAGCCATTTCTAATTGACACTTTACTATTTGTATAATTTTACACTGTGGTTCAGTATTCTTCAGGTGACCTCTGCATAAGCCTCAGTACTGCTCAAGAGCCTCTTTTGTTTGTTTTCTTGCACTTAACCAGAGGTATGTTTTAAAGGTAGGGGAAGTGATTTGAAATTCATGGTGTAGTACCAGCCTGGTGCACTAGGGGCCCCCAAAAGTAGCTACACTATGTGAACCTGCTGCTCTCTCCTGATTGGAGGAGAATTGTGGTGACCTGGGGAACGTTTATTAGCTCCTCTGCTAACGTGGGGGGGGGGGGGAACTCCATATGTGGTTTCCACACCTTATAATAGAGCATTTTAACAGAAAAAAATATTTTTTGGGTGATATCTGACAAAAGTGAAATCACTTCTCCTACCTTTAAGCAAGGAGCTTGTAGATCGGCCATTTTTAAATGTTCATGTTTGAATGTTTTATGATATATTGTGATTTATGTACTCATATGGGTTTTTGTTACACTTCCAGTGTAGACGGGTGTAGCCTACATGACCTGTTGGTGGACCTGTTGCGTGTGGCCATGACAGCACACACACACACACACACACACACACACACACACACACACACACACACACACACACACACACACACACACACACACACACACACACACACACACACACACACACACACACACACACACACACACACTCTGTCTGTCAATCAGTGTCTGTGCTTAACTCCCTCTGTCTCTCCCTCACTCAGTGTGGCACACCCAGCTGGCACCTGCAGCAAGTTCCCCAATCAGCCATGCTCCTCCTCCTGCATAAAAGCCAGCTCCTTCAGTCTGATGGCAGACAGACCAGACAACAGCTCAGCAGCCCAGCTCTGTTCTTGTTAGCCTTTGTTTTCAGTTCTCTTTAGTTAGTTTATTTCTGTTTGGCCTGGAGATGGCCGGCAGCCTTGGTTTTCGTTATGTTTTAGTTCTCGGTTTAGGATTCATTTGTTAAGTTAGGGCGAGGGGTGGGAACAGCTTCGACGTCCCTAGGGGTGGCCTGGGCCCCCCCTCCTGTTTGCGGCATCTCCAGGTCTTCCTTTGTTCTCCTTGTTTGGTAAAGTAATCATGTAAATAATTCATTACAAGTAATCAGATTACTTAAGTATCCCTACCAGTTCAACCAGCAATGCTGCCCTTGTACAAATGTAATCTAATACTTTTGGGAGTGGTTGTTAATAAAAACCGTTAAACCTTGCCATTCTCTTGATGTCCTTCTTTTATGTTGGAGTTTCCATTTTAGCCACCTCACTGCTTTTACAATGGAACTTGCATGGCTCATCAATGAAATGTTTAAATTACTTTGAAAATAATTCATTTGACCATCAAATATATAATGCAGCCTGGCATTGGTCATTTTATGAATCACATTCACTGTTAACATTGATGTGTAGGCTCTTGTTTTGAAGCATTTTTATCATAGATAATCATTGATTAAGGGTAGTTGTTTGTTGAAAGGATACACTTCATAAAAACGTACTGCTGTAAACCAGTATACTTTTATATTGTATGTAGAGTTTCACATCAGAATGTGGCAGATTGTCACACCCCCATGTCCTATTGCTTCAGTTTTCTTTATAAACTGATTTGTCTTGTGTTTTGTTTATCCACTGCTGCGTGCTGATCTAAAATCCAATTTTAATGCAACGCTCCAGAGCCATTTAGAGACGGAGTTGCGCCAATGATGGGGTACACAGTTACATTTGGTTAGTCACGTGATCAGTGGTCACAGTGAGCCTAACGGTGACAAATCATAGTCTAGTGTCTGAAACACATTGAAGTGAGTAAGATGAGATGTAAAATGACAGCCGGTTTGAATTATTTTACAGTAACAATTAAAGTCTCTGCAATGTGTATGATTTGCTATTACTTAAAAAGACCTAACATAAAAGGATTCAAGCTGGGCTTTTACTATGAGTCCAATGCATTTCTGCCTACTTCTCAATAGCACTGAGTTACACTCGCATATCATGAAAGTGACATTCACGGAAATGTCACTTTGTGATTGAGATGATAAAACTCAATGTAATGGTAATGGCACCAATGCAGTGGCCTTATGGTTAGAGTGTCTACCCTGAGACTGGGAGACTGGGGTTCGATTCCCGGCCAGGTCATACCCTGACATTCTAGATTTCCAGTAGTAACCTACCCAACGAAAGCTTTGCATTGTACAAGCCTTGATCATTTCATGTAACAGTGTAGTGGTTAAAACATTGTGCCAGATTATGTTAGATTAACTTCTTGAACAAAGTGGCCATTAAAGGTAGGGGAAGTGATTTCACTTCTGTCAGATATCACCCAAAAAAAATTTTTTTCTGTTAAAATGCTCTATTATAAGGTGTGGAAACCATGTATGGAGTTTCCCCCTCCCCCATGTTAGCAGAGGAGCTAATAAAAGTTCCCCAGTTGGTGGCAAATTCTCCTCCAATCAGGATCGAGCAGCAGGTTCACATAGTGTAGCTACTGTTAGGCGCCCCTAGTGCACCAGGCTGGTACTACACGATGAATTTCAAATCACTTACCCTACCTTTAAACAACTGTTGTTAACTAGTGTCCAATCACATTTATTTCACAATTTCTTCTAGTTGTACTTGAATTGTACTGTAATTGTCCAAGCTTTTATCAGTTTTGTTGTAGGAGGCCAGGTTGTAGGCTACTGTAGGAATTTTACATTTCATTTATTCATTCACTATTGTATGGACCCGGGGCAAAAGCACCCCCCTCAGATAATTTCTCAAAAATATGTTCCTTCTTCTGCATATTGTTCTGACTCCTTATTGCTGCTTGCTTGGTCACGTTTTATTGCTGCTTGCAGCTATATTTTTGTATTGTTTTTGTTGCTGCATTATCCTGTTGTTTGAAATAAATTAAAGCTCTTTAAATAAAGAATTTCTTGTTCATTTTTACTTTTGACTATCTCCAGATTTATATTATCATTGTTACATAAGTGACTGGCCTTTATGGCTGTAGTAACAGTAACCGTCCACAGGCCAAATCAACAGTAAAGTTAAGTAAAGGTTATCTGGTTGTCTATACAGTATTTCACACAGTTCACATCTGTGTCTCTTATCACATATTTTTAATGTGACAATTCACTAAACATGGGCACTTTACATTCCATAGCTTCTTTCTTGGTAGGAAAAGCCATAACGTCTGATGTTCTGAAAGGATTAATTCTAGCTTATTCAGTGGAAACTGGACATATCTCATTATCGGTTTAATCTTATCTGTTACTGGTATTGAGTAGCGTAAGTCCACCAGAGTCCACAGACAACTCATCACACAAGTGAGAATTATGGGCATATATGGATCACACTCAAACATGCATATTAAATTAGGCTTATAGTATGCATGTATGCAGGCATATATTTTATTGGTATGATTGCCTGTGACCTGCATATACACAAGGGGAAGAAGACAGCCAGACACATACACTGTACTGTACTACTGTATTCGTTGTTGCCAGGAAAAAGCCTCATAACTCATTTTTTTTTGTATGTCTGTCTGTTGTTGTTGTTTTTTGTTTGTTTTTTTTTTTTTTTTTTTGAAAATGAACATTTTGGATTTAGGTAATTTCTCCCTGAAAGCAGAAATATATCCTATAGGACTTTTTCTGTTTTTTTCTTTGTTTTTGTTTTTTTTTTGTTTTAGATATTTTGAGCCTTTTCTGTACACCGAAAAGGGACAGAAAACAGGACTCAAACCTGCAACTCTCTGTGAGGCTGCAATAGTTCCTATAGGCCTACATGTACAGTACATGATGTACTGTATGTGAACCAATGCCAACTGGCAGCCTTGCCAACAGGGCCAACAGTTCCCAAGACTAAAGTACAACACTAACTACTGTGGTCACTACTGCATCATTAGGTTTAACTAGCCGCATACAGATCCAGCATGTGTTGGACCCAAAACGAACCAAGAACAAAGACGAAATAAAGGTCTGCAGACTGAACATTAGAAGTGAATTTCATTCAAAGAATGACAACAAGTCACTTCAAGGGAGCTACAGTTTGCACACTGTAGTGCTCAGGGACAGGGCTGGGGAATGCAGTATACTGTACATCATCAAAGCACCAAATGAAGTGACAAAACCCCTTTAAAAACTAAGGCCAAAGAAAACCCTGCACAAATGCCTTGATGCACAGAGACAGTCAAAGCTAAAACTGATAAATACACTGTAAGAATGTAGTAATGTAGAGGATAACAGGACAACCAAAGTGAAGTGCGTTAAGAAAGGATGACTGTGAAAATACCAAAGCAGACTCGAGTGTCAGACAAACACTGAGTCACTCACTGCACTCACTGTTCCTGGTTTGATCCCCAACTCAGATGCATGTGCTACATGTACTAGATCATTTCCATGTTTCCTTCTCAGTATCCTATCTGAACAAAACGATCTACAAGCTCTCTGTGCCTTCAGGAATATCATCTCTGAGGCTCTTATCCAATTTGTTATCAGCAAGGCTGAGCAAGAGAAGAGGGCAGAGGGTGCACAGAGAAATAGATGTACAGTACACTCAGTGAATGCAGAGACGTACAGGTGAATGATTGAATGATCTCGCTATAACTCCAGTTTATTGCAAGCGTGAAGTCCTGTCAGAACTTCCTGTGTTATACTGGCAAAGAGAGAGAGAGAAGGGCCCAAGAGAGGGATGGTGTCCTTGGAAAAGGAGCCATAAAGCAAGGCAGCTGCGTCTTTATGGGATCATACAAAGGTACTGCTTCCACTGTTAGCCACAGAATGTACATTTAAACAGTTAATCAGTAAGACGCCCCGAGGCTAAGAGGCGACCTCACAATAAAGGGTCCAGTCACATAAAAGCGACTGGAGTCTTCTATGACTAGTGTCCTGTCCCATTAAATTTACTTTCATTAGGCTGCACCGCCCGCCCAAGTTCCATTGATTCCATCTAGAGAGGGACCCTAATAGGATGTTTTTGGTTTAATCCAATTTGTATTTGTCATGATGGTACCTGAGAAATAGATTCGCAGTGATGCCATATGCCATATGAATCAATAACACTCTACACTCATTGATTGGGGGGGGGGGGGGGCACTTTGAAAGCCATTGCTTCATGCAGTTACCATCAGACCTGTGGGTGTTTGAAAGTGCCATGCCTTTTAGTGCTTAAAAAGTGAATGATTAATTTAACACAGCAATGGGGTCAGCAGTTTGAATGTACAGTACAAACATTATGTGAATGCCTCTCATTAACACAAAAGGGCGGTTAACAAATCCAAAGCATCCATTGGACTTGTCATTATGAATCATAGCTATTCTGTGGCGAGCATCATCAGTCATAAGCAGTAATCATAGGTTAGGACTGGTGGGTCAGTGTAGGGATGTGATTACTACTTACCATACACTAAACTCCAACATTCTACCTGTAGAATGTTATAGGTAATTTATTCTGTGTAATGTCTCTGCACAATGCAAATCAAAAAATGTGTTTGGACTTTGTAATCTGCTTTGGAGAATTGTGGGTGTTAGTGACCATGAACTCTACTGTAGGCTACTGATAACATTGGCTCTTCCCAGAAAACAATAAAACTAGATCTGCAATCAGCAACTTGTGTATTGCGCCCAAGTAGGCCATGGCTGGCGACCGAACCGATCGCTTTACTTGCACTCATTCTGCTTACACAAGTAAAAACAAATCTAATCTATTGGGCATGGTGTTCTGATAAAGCAACAAGCATGCTGATGAGAGGATCCGTACATACTGGTCATCATAGTATCTGTACTTTAGATACATGAAAATGAGTCTGACTGACCATGCTGGGGCTATAGTGTATTGTCATGGGCAAACCATGCAGCCTTTCTTACCTTACCATATCTATGTATCGATTGCATGAAAAAATAAACATCAGAATCAGTATAGAGGAACAAGGAAAGAAGGGAATAAAGGTAAAACAAAAAGTGTCAATATTTGAGTACTTGTAGAAAGTTTAAACGTGAGTCAACAGAAACTGTTGAAGGTGAAGTACGGTATTTTCTTTTCAAACTTCCTCATAACAGAGAAGGGGGGAAAGTATTTTCATGTGCTTACTTTCATTCGAGTCTTTGAGTCACTATTAATCAAACCCAGAGCTTTGTTAATCATTGCTTTTATCAGTGCCAGACAGATCTAACCATACCTGGCAGGCATCACTGTAGGGGAACACAACCAAACTGGAATTCCTTCAATCATTTGCAAATATACTGTAAGTCACACAAAAGGGGAAATAAAACACTGTGTACCCCAACTAGAAATATACAATACTTTTATTATTTTGAATACAAAGCACAAACTACAATAAAATAACACTGACATATACAAAACTAGGTAGCATCCGTTTCATTCACAGCCAGGTGATGCAACAAAAGTGCTTTCCATGAAGTCCTGTGAGTGGTTGAAAGAGAGATGCCATTTGTACACTTCTGTGTGTACTGGATACTTTATTTAACTGTGAAGGTACAATTATAACAGCCTTTTTTTTTTTTTTTTAAACTGCACATTGTATTCCACATCTGTCTATGCGCTGCTTTACGCACGTGGTCTGTCACTTAAAGCGGATGATCTCTTGGATGGCCCATCGGATGATCTGGTTGAAGTCAAACTGGATGTATTTCCTCCAGTAGCGTCGATCCCTGCCATATGTTTGGGCGGGATAACACGGGCTGCCTGGAAGACCGAAAGAGATGTTTTTTTTAATAGTCATGTTTTCGAAGAGAAAATCTATGTTTTCAGGCTTGTCTTATAGAGTTGTGTGCTTCACCGCCTGCATGTTTTGTGACTCTGTATTAAAATTAGCAATTACCATTGCTTAGCATTTATTTGTAATGCCAATTAATATGCTTTGTCCTGTCAAATAAAGAAAATAAAGTAAGGGGAGAGGAGAGGAGAGGAGAGGAGAGGAGAGGAGAGGAGAGGAGAGGAGAGGAGAGGAGAGGAGAGGAGAGGAGAGGAGAGGAGAGGAGAGGAGAGGAGAGGAGAGGAGAGGAGAGTCTACAACTCCCTCTAGAGGTCTTGGAGAAGAGTTGCGCATTTCTGTTGCTGGTGAAAGTGAGAGCTGGCCACTACAGTATATAGTGTTTGGGTGTTCTCACTTATTCCATGGAAGATCCTTGCGACAGCTCTTCCGGAGAACTTCTCGTCACTTCGGGTGGAAAGGAAACTCCTAATGTCTGAGCGGATCTGGCCCTCCCAGTCCGCCGTCTACACACACACACACACACACACACACAACTTCAGTGGCAGTGATATGCTGAAGCCCATATTGACACAGACCTGGATGAAATACCCAAAATCCAAATCACTTACTATAATTGTGTTTAACATTAACACTGTGTGTTACCTTATATTTGTTGAGATCATCATCGTCGTCGTCCAGAGTCAGTGGACGGTCTCGGTCTCGTCTCTTGTCAAAGTAGTCAGACAACAGGCTCTTCAGCTGGACACTGCGAGTCTCGTCCATCTCATCCACACAGGACTCCACTCTATTAAACGCCACACTGAGACACCACACACACGGAAATGCTGACACTTTATACATTTCTACAATGATTCTTTGCATGTGTTTGCTTTGTACATTCTGACTACCGGTACAAAGTACTGTATTTGCAAATGCCATTGGGTCCACGGCCATGATTGACCACAGGCTTGGCTAAATATCTATCTCTGTCTAAAGTAGATGATCTGCAAGGTCCCCGCATTGTAATGTGTTTTGAGGTTGAAGATATATTTTGGTCACTCCCCCTCCCCCTCCCAGAATATGGATGCAGGGTTGAAATGAAGTTATTTTCTCTCACATTTTCCTTGTGTACATACCGTAAATCCTCTTTTATAATCCGGGGCTTTTATTTACTCAACCGATTTTTATACCAGGCATTTATTGGAAGGAGGCTGCTATAAGAAGAGAGGCCTATATTACAATGTTTCAATCCAATCATAATGAATAAAACATATTGTATAGGCCTACTCTGCATTATCTCAAGTAATATGCAATAGTCTAAAATAATGCTGTTTTTGTAAGGCCACTAGATGGCGTCAGTATATAGGTTTAACACTCATTTCACCATAGGCTAGGGGCAGGGGCGGATTGGCCATCTAGAGTAGGCTACAGGGAGTTTTCTCAAAGAGTTACATCTGGTTAACCAGCTGGGGAAATGTGCCAATCCGCCCCTGTGTCAAAGTGAAAGTAAAAGAAAAAGACTAGATAAAGTTATCGTATATAGTTGATGTTTAGGAATGGTTGGCAGGCATATTCAAAGGATGGAACGGAGCTATATCTGGACAATGTCATGGATAAAACTGGAAGAAATCTCGCATGGTTATAAGTAGGCCTACTACGAAAGTATTGACAAGGCTATGCGATCGTTACAGTCAGTCAGTCCGTCAGTCAGTCAGTCAGTCAGTCAGTCGATATAATGGATAACGGAAGATTCACCGGGATTATAACCAAATATGGATGGATTACTTCATTGGTGTACATATGGCTTCTTCACATCTCGGCTCACAGTAAGTGCATTGGAATGCGATGGTGCGCTCTGTAAAAATGGACCCTCGCGGGTCCATTTGGTTTCATTTTACGATCTTAAGAGTTACAGATCTAAAAGGACCACTAGTGGTCCCCGGACCACTGGTTTAAAACCAGTGGTTTATAGAGAGAAAAAAGGGCGAGCAGAATCGGGAGGAGGAGGAGGAGGAGGAGGAGGAAGCGAGAATTGAACTGCGCATCGCATAATCCCACACTCGCAGAAAAAAAAAAAAAAAATACCGGCTAATACAAGGAGGCCGGAAAATATACGTTAAATCCAACGCCGTTCCCGGAAAATAATAGGAGGACGGTAAATAATAGAAAGGCGGACTATATTAGAGGATTTACGGTATCAGCATGTATGTACAGTGATTCATTGTTATACAATAAATCTAAGGTGCTTAACTCCTAAACAGATTTACCACGATCTTTGGAGTGATGATTATTCTGTTGTCTGCTCATCACTCCTAAAGTCGTTTTAGGCTTTGTTTTATTAACAAGCTCATTAACTCACTACACACCACCACATGAAGTCCTTTAAGTGGTGATTGCACTGCACACTTTACAACTATAATTGATACATGATATAAATTTAAATGCATTTATCTCTTTCTGAATGAGCCCTGGAAACAGTGAAATCTGATAATACAGGCTGTTTTGTCAATTGTATTTAAAAAACTGAAATACATTTTAAAAAATCACACCCATGTGAAATGAAGTGCTGCATGTGTGGCTACAGTATACTAAAACACACTTCGTCCCATTGTGCTTGTTTCTCTGAACATGGCAACATCAACAATACACACTTCGTCCCATTGTGCTTGTTCCTCTGAACATGGCAACATCAACATGACTCCACGCATGCAGGCAGGCAGGCAGGGACAGACAGACAGACAGACAGACAGACACACACACACACACACACACACACACACGGACGGACGGACGGACGGACACACACATCTTGTAAATCGTCTAAGGGAAGTGCCTGGCAGCACTTCAAAAAGTAGACCGGGAATCCATTTTGGATTCTGTACAGTATGTTCAGTATTCCATAATTTTTGATGCTGATATGTAAATAAGTTTTTCAGAAAAAATAGGTCAGGCCTAAATGGGTTAAGCTGTCTTTGGACATTAATAATTTGCACAAATTCACAACAGAGGATTTTCTATGAATGATTTTTAACTATTGACCTAATGGGAATGAGTTTAGCTTTTCTGCTAATCTGTCAAAGAGTTAAAAGGCAAGACTGTTATTCAGGGATGTTGAAACATTGATTCACAGTTTGAGAAACTGAGATTTTCAACAGGTGGTCTGGGGACCACCAGTGGTCCCTGAGAGGATTCCAGGTGGTACTCAGGCTCAAGGATGAAAAGTTGGTTAGCCAAATGTAACTCTATGAGAGCATAAAAATTAAACCAAATGGACCCTTGCAGGCCCATTTGGTTTCATGTTTATACACTCAAAGAGTTAACTCCTTAACTGATCAGGCAAAAAGCTAGTCTTGTTCCCATTGGGCTCAATAGTAACAAAATGATTTATAGAAAATCCTCTGTTATGAATCTGTGCAAACCAATGGTATCCAAAGACAGCTTGAGGTGTCCACCTTAAGGGAAAAAATAGCCCAACTCGATAATATGTTTTCTTTTTTTTTTTATATAAATTGTACAAAAGGGCCCCGTTGTTCACACTGGAGTTTCCTCCAGGACTAGTTATGAAATAATCAGGTTTAAAGTTTCATCTTTCATATAACTTTTTTCTGCTTCAAGTAGATGCCCATATGCCTATACCATTTTAAAGATCAGGTGGTTGGCTACAATAAAAAAAAAAAAAAAAGACAAACTTTCTGACATGTTCCAGTGTGGAGATGGCGCCATCTAAAGGTAGCATGCATGAAAAAGCTGACCTATCCATCATCGTTTGCTTTTGACTGAACAGAAACACGATCCCAGATCCCCCCCCCCCTCCACACACACACACACACACACACACACACACACACATACACAGAGAAGAGGAGAAGAGAAAGAGAAAGCGTCACGACACACACACACACACACACTCACGTGCGCCCAATGCATGCAACGAAGGAGAAGAGCGGTGAGTCCCTTTAGCATTGTTCTGTAGCCACATGGCACAACAACAACAACACCAACCAAACTAATGGCTCTCTATGGGGCGGACTGATACCACATCACATGCGCCAGTGTTTTTTCGGCTATTTTAGTGACATTAACCCCTAAGTGACTACATGGCATGATAGTCTGCAAGTTAATCTATGCTTATAGATTAAAAAAGTACAACACGCGTTTTCGCGTGGGAAACAGGGGACAGAATATTACATCACGCTTTTTCGCGTGGGAAAACTGTAAAATTGTTAAAATATTCACCATCTGAATCAGCTCAAGTCTACACAACTAGAGAATGTCATTTTGATCTGTATGTTTGACCGTTTTGTTTTTTCAGAAATCCAGCCTGGAAAAAAAAATCTTTAGTTTTGGGGTCTGTGGGCTAAAATGTCATCAAATGGTGGTCCGTGGCTCAAATTCGGAATAAATAGTGTGTGTGTGCACCTGCGGAAGGCCTTGAAGCTGGAGCTCAGCTGGTAGAGCTGCGTTCTCTCCTGTTCCAGCACTCGGTTGTGGAGGAACTGACACACTCTGTCCATCTCCTCATCGCTGAGGTCACCGAAGGAGCGGAAGTAGAAGGACAGGTCACTGAACTCAACCAAGATGCCACTACGACCGCCAGCTGACAAACACACAGCAGCTTTTATTATACTAAATACAGGTCCACTTGTTTCTTTTGATGGGAAATCTTGATGAAAGGTTTTACTTAAAAGTAGACAAACTCAACAACAAAAAAGCAATATATTTAAAAAAAGCACTCACAGGGATCAACACACAATACTACTAATAATAGAGATCCATAAATTAAGGATTTTACATTCCAGAAGAGACACAAAGGCAAGTGTGGGAAGGTAGTCCTGATTTCTCCATTAGAACATGGATTACACAAGATTTTAACTACTATAAATGGAGGACAAAAGGGAAAACTGCTCAACATAAACATAGTTTGATATGACAGAGTGTAAACACATTTCACATTTCACTGATGTGGAAAACCTATGCAGGTACTAGTATCTTTATACACTGCATGTGTAAATGGCAACAACTTATTTTAGAACTATTACCTGTCAAACTACTGTATATGGAAATTTATGATGGCAGCGTAGGTGCTATTCTTTTTGAAGAGCGTGCTGAAGTACACATGCACACGCATACACCCGCACACACGCATACACCCGCACACACACAACCAAATTGCCTACCGGAGCTCCACTGCAGCTGCCTCAGGCCTCTCTTCACAAGAGGAAGCTGCCATCCCATGGTATCAGCCACTTCCACCACATCAAAGTCCACTCCGTTAAAGCTCTCCACTCGCTGGCCCTCCATGCGCTTTCTGGCCAGCACCACAGCGACCGGAGGGCAGCTGTCACCATGGCAAAGAAACCGGGAAGAAATCCTGGTTAAGTGACATTTATCTGCAAACGAGGGTTCCACTCGACAGGGACAAGACACTACAGCTGTGTAATTGTGCCTATTGTAGCATACAGACAGATTAAATTTACTATTCGAATTTATTATGGCACACTAGGAAAACATTTCATACATTTTAGTGACTTTCTGGAGCTGCTTTGGTCCATCGTAGCAGGTGATTTTACACACAGACAGGGTGGGGTGGAGAAGTTCCACAAAGCGTTGCGGGTGGAGTTCCAGGTAACACAGCAACGTCTCAATACCTAAAACGCACGCATACCCACGCACGCGCACACACACGGAAATATACATTTTGTTGAGGGAGTTGGCTTTGAATGTTACAATGCAGCCACCTATTCATCTCTCTACACCAATGGCTTTCAACCTTTTTGATACCAGGGCCCACTATTTATTCAGAATGTGAGCCACGGACCACCATTTGAGGACATTTTAGCCCCACAGGCCCCAAAACTAAAGATTTCTTTTGCTTTTGTCCACAATTCCAGGATGGATTTGGGAAACAAAACAGTCAAACACACAGATCAAAATGACCATTAATCTTCTACACATGGGCTAATCCACATACAGGATATTTTAACTCTTGAGAGTGTAAACATGAAACCAAATGCACCCGCGTCCCATCATTTAGCCTGGGGACCACCTGGAACCCTCTCAAGGACCACTGGTAGTCCCCGGACCACTGGTTGAAAACCCCTGCTCTACACCTACATCATATCACATGCTCATTTCATTTCTCACCCTCTTCGGTGATATCCAGAGCCTCCACAGTCTGTTGGATGGGGATAGCTCTCTCATGGGTGTGGCACACCCTCTCTCTAGGCCAATCAGTGCTCTGCACGGACTCCACTTCGGGCTCGCTTGACTCATGGCTACTGGCTCCCGGTCCATCGCCATCTTGGTTTTCTGGCGATGGGGGACAGTGATCTTGTTTGACCACTCGCCCCTTTTCACCGTCCTCCTCTTCCTCTTTGTTCTCGTCTCCTCTGTGTTGGCCTAGCAGCTCCTCTTCGCACGGTGCTGATGGAACCTTACAAACCACAAAAAATTACAAACCTCAATTTAGGTTAGTACGGTAACTACTGCGACTTTCGTTTTATTATTTGGTGTCAGTTGGGAAATGAGGACCATTTTCAAACTTAAGACAAAGTTATTTGAGACTGGTGAAGTTAGAAGAAGAAGAGGACCAGTTCCTCATCCTTGCTTCACTGAGGAAACATAGCAGGCTTAGTTTCTTCCAGAGAAGAAAGTCTACCGGAACTAACCTACTTTCGTCAAAGCAAGATTTCCACTTAGCCGATCATTCGATAAATCAGAAAGCGTTACTTTTCCAATGAATTACCTCTGTAGCTAGAGCACATGGTACGTCCCCTTGGTGGTCAGGTTCTGTGGACGGTACCATTTGGGGCTGGGTAGGGGTGTTCATGCTACCCTCCTGCTCACAGAAGTCCATCATCTCCAGCATTTCTGAATCCTCAATGTCCTCTGCAAACTGATGGACACAATGGAGACATCTGCCGTCACAAGGTGGTCAAAGGGCATCTCTGAGAATTTCAATGAACCACAAGTTCGCCGTCACTTACTCGTACGAAACATTTACCTTGGCTAGCTCTTGTTGTTTCTGGTGTATCTGTCGACATTTGCAGGAAGGAAAGGCTAACTGGACGAGTCTCTTCACCGAGTAGAAGTCTACCGTGTCGGCGTAGATGTGTCGACGCAACTCATGGAGGTCCCCACCCTACACACACATTTTTAGACTCACTCAAAGACCTACATACAAATACATAGTACAGCGGTAAAAACATATAGTATATATAATAAGGATAATAACCTCTGGGTCCAAGAAGAGATGGCAGTGGGCCGGTTGTCCATCTCTCCCTGCTCTGCCAATTTCCTGAACATAACTTTCAAAGCTCTGAAACAAAAACAATAATGTAAATTGAATTGTTTATTATAAAGTATTATTTGTAAATACTTTTGGAATTTGGGTGTGAATTCAGTCTTTAAATGAAGTGACCAATGACCACCCTATAATCCCAAACATTTTTGTGTGAGGTCTATTCAAACCTTAGGCATATTGTAGTGAACTATTCCGCGAACATCTGATTTATCCAGGCCCATGCCAAAAGCCACGGTAGCCACCACCACCCTGAGCTCGCCGCACATGAAGTTGTTCTGGACGCGGCGGCGCTCGGATCCAGACATGCCGGCATGGTACGCCTCCGCCTGCCATTTTAACGGCTTACGGATCTTCTTTCTGGCTAAAACACAGGGAAGGGGGAAAGAGGGAAGGACAACAGGAAAAATTAATATATTAAAGTGGCTTTTGAGCACCTAAAACAAACAAACAAAAAACACACACATACACACTAGCATCATCATGTCCAGAGGGTGTATTTGAAGACGGGCCTTATGGCTCGGCAAGTCTTACTTAATCACTTTGTTATATAAAAGAAAAATCTTCCTATACCCAGGTCTTTCTTCTTCTGTCCTGCAGGACTGCTTCCAGTCTGGCTGCTGGGTTTCAGGTGAATATTTTCCTTCACCAGCACCCCCTGTAGGCAGGTCCTGAGCAGCGCAGACACACGTGTGGTCTCTTCTCTTCTGGTGCAGTAGACAATGATGGAGTCCAGACAGCCGAAACGATCTCCTTTCAACAGGGATACTAAAGCCTGGGGGCAGGGAGGGAGAGAGAGAGAGAGAGAATTTATAATCATAATGTTCCAATTTCCAATGCAAAAAACACATTTAAATCATGAATTGCAATTATTTGTGTGAATCGTTAACTGTGTAGACCCACACAGACACACTACCTTGTCCTTCTCTCTGTCCATAGACACAGACAGCACCAGGTTAGGAGGCACGGCGGCAGACCTGACAGAGATGCCCTCCTCGTCGTTGATGTCCAGATGACGAGCGATGTCCAGGGCAGTGGACAGCGTGGCTGTGGCAGTGAGACCCAGGAGGCAACGCACCCCCAGACGCTCTCGCAGCACCTACAAACACATGCATTTACACTGTATGTTAAAGAAGAATAAGTGTGGACTAATCTATCTTTCAATCAGAGTCCACTGTCTCCAAGTGAGACTTTTTTTTTGCTGTGACTTTGGAAATCTGTTTGGAACTGCCCCTCAAAACCTTGACACAGACGTTCCAGGCTAATATCTACGCAGTGATATTAGTCTGGTCCATGCCAGGGTAGCACTAATCCCAAATGCATTAAAGAAATCTGTAGCATTAATGGGTTTGCAGACTCCCCCAGGGGTTCCAGGTGCGTTTCAGCTACTTGTGAGATTTAGCCCCCTTATGGGGGGCTGAAACTCTTGAGAGTTTAGTGGGTATCGCATCCAAGAGCCTGGACAATCTGTGGGAAGGACTTGAGCCTTATGTATGTGGTGTGTGCTCTTATTCAGTGATTCACCGGTGTGCAGTGTATTCTCTCATTTGACAAAAGTTAGACAGTACACTCTCAAAGTTACAGGTGTCCGTTTGTGCTGAAATCTAATCGATGTGTAAATAAACCGAGGGCGTTCCATGAAATCAAAACATTTGAGAATCACTGCCATGAAGAAACAGGTCACGAGAACACACACACACACACACACACACACACACACACACACACACACACACACACACACACACACACACACACACACACACCTTACAGAGCCTCAGATAGCAGGGTCTGAAGTTGTGGGACCACTCAGACACGCAATGCGCCTCGTCGATGCAGGCGAAGGCCACAGGGGGGAGCTGCTGAGCTGAGGGCAGGCAGCCTGAACCTGATCCTCCACCTCCCACCAGAGCCTCTGGAGACAGGAGCAGCACACACACCTCTCCTGACTTCACCTGGAGGGAAAAACGTGGACTTTTTAAAAGGCTTTTGGGATTTTATTAACACAAAACACAGTGGTCACAGTGGGCCTTACCTTTTCAATAGCTGCTTCCCTCTGTTTCATGGACATGTTGGAGTGGATGCATGCTGCCTTCAACTTAGCTGGGAGACCAGACACCTATGACGGAGCACACACACAGTAGCACATAAGGTTTTAAACTCCTTCAAGCATTAACAAAGTATCCACAAAGAGTACATCAATTATATTTTATGCTGCAGTTTTTGGTCCATATTCCACAGATCTATATACAGTTGTATAATGTGTTGGCATCTGCTTTCATGACAAATGATTAGGGCTAAAACGTTCAACGTCTGAAACCAGTTGATTGAGAGTTGGCATGTGAAATTCCGCATAAACTTGGTTTATATCCAATTAGCTTTGAAAGTCTCATTTGGTTGATTTAGGCCAGCAATATGGAATGAATTTATATTAAGCTTAAACAGTTTTGCTTGCGCACAAATGTATGCGTGTGTGTACCTGATCATCCATCAGTGAGACCAGAGGGGAGACTACCAGCGCAATGCTTTTAGATCTCTGAGCATACATGTAGGCTGGGAGCTGGTAACACAATGATTTACCCATGCCTGTTGACAACACTACCAGGGTAGAGAGACCTAAACGACAAGAGAGGGGAAGAGAAGGTAAATACTGTATATAATGTGTTAAATGTACAGTACCATTTAACTAATCCCCATGCACCCCTTTTTCCTCCCTAGAAAAGGTTTACGCTGGGAACAAAAACATTGGGGAAATACTTGAAGAAAAAATAACATGAAAGACTAAAATGGGCCTCCCTGTGGTGGATATTCTATTTAATGCTCTGCTCAATGGCAATTTCAAAGGAAAAGTTTTAAGAGAAAAAACTAAGGAAAAAATTTTCCTTATCCTACAGTTGGGCCAAAGTGAATGCATGTCAAGTCCAATTTCAATCCACACAATGTGAACCTCCTGTCCTTACAGAGAGAGAGAGAGAGAGAGTGTGTGTGTGTGTGTGTGTGTGTGTGTGTGTGTGTGTGTGTGTGTGTGTGTGTGTGTGTACACTACATACTGTACCTGACAGTATCCTCATAATGGCTTCCTCTTGTCCTGGTCGGAATGACTGGTAGCCCAAATCATTCAGAGCCTGGTACACTTCAGCAGGTGTTGCTACACACAAAAAACACAGGTTCCATCCATAATATTGCACATATTTTGTGAAATCCTAAATCAATGAAAAAGCATTGTCTTGATTCAGTAGGAGGTGTGTGAGTTTGTATGTACCCTGGACTTTTCCATCATCCCCGACACTAAACAAGGGCTCCATGGGTGGTGGAACGTCGGGCCGTTCATAGTCGGGGCGAATCACATTCAACAGAACCTCATCCTGCTTACTGTCATCCTTCTGGACCTCATCTGGCTCCACATCGTTTGCAGCAGGTTGAATAACTGCAACACATGATTGTTTCAAAATTCCAGAATGTGTAGATGTGAAGACAAAACATAAAGAAATGGACAAAAGACGAGAGAAGGTGGATCACTTAATTACAAATCAGGTGCCAATCAGGTGTATCAGCAGTATGGTCGGCTACAGCAGAACATTGCATGCACCGGTGCCACCAATGCAGACTGGGCAAGATCTCAATTAGCCCTACACTAAGTCCCTCCCCAATTCATCCTTGTCCAATGGCCACATTATCAGAGTAAAGCTTTACCAGGAAAGCTTGACCTGCATAGCAACAGTTGCTAAACAATTTGGATTGGCATTGGACATGTGCCCGAGTTGCCAAAGTTCTAAGGTAAGGCTCAAATCACAGTGAAATGCTCAGGGTTCCTCAGTGCAAACCTATACTTCTACTCACAGTTATATTGAGTTATATTTTGCATGCTGAACAGACTGTACTGCACCTATTGGTTCAGATTTCAGCGTTCCCGTTGCTCTGGCTACCTCCTCCAAGGTGGGCAGTTCAAAAGGCTCCTCTTCTACGGTGTCCGATATCTGAGACAGAGACGGCGGAGGGGCTACGGAACAGTAGAGGAAAAGTAGCTCGAGATGAGCAGCGTTGATAACGGGCGGAAACTATTCCAAATGTGCAAAACTGTTTCTTTTTCAAGAAATGTATTAAGTGCCCTGTGTTTCAATGGGTCCAAAGTAGTTAGAGTGGTAACAGGTCAGATGGGCACAAAAAACAAGTGGCCACAGCAGAGTGGTATTCGTTAGAGTTTAGTTACAAGCTTGAGTTTGATAGTATTTATTGTGTGGGTGGTTGAAAAAGATTTTATTAATTTATTTTTTGCTGGAGATTTAAAACCGTGTGCCGTGGCGACTGACTCTCTCTTACCTGGTCCCTTACAGTCCATGGCCCAGTGTCCAGTGCCGTTACACTTGTAACAGACGTCGCCCTGTCGATTCATCCCCCCTCTGAAACCTCCCCTCCTTCCTCTGCCGAAGCCACCGCCACCCCTAAAACGCTCTCCTTTCAGGGCAAACTTCTGCATGACAATCTGACAACACACATACACAGAAACTCATCACTCATTGTAGCATACAGAACATTACACTAGTTAGTTATTTCTACTTGCTGAAATATATATATTCACCCGGTACGGGTGCACAAACGCTATTCAGTGCATTGGTACACCTTCAAACCCAACTGCAAATTTCTTGTTCTACATTTGTCAACTCATTCACAAGTAACAGCGTGTGCATCTGCTCGCAATTTACCTGTTTGCGTAGGGCCATCCCTCTCATTGCGTACCCTTTGACATGAGATTTCTTCTTTAAGTTGATTTTCACAAAGTTGGGGTCTGAATTCTTGACATCGCTGTCCAAAAAAAAGCAAAAATAACAGACAACATAACCACAAAGTTCAAGCTGGATACCTTGGCTGGATACCTCTGTTTCAAACATGTTATAACATTTCTCAATATCTAATCTATATTACTAGCCCTCGCTGCAACGTGTATTTTTGACGAAGGATGCCCAAGGAACAAGTACCAAGTACCAATTTGAGCTCACCTGGGTCTAACAACAGGCTGCATGCGTCGTGATTTGTTTGCTTGGGCGTCCTCTTCATCCACCTCTCCAAACAGGTTCTCCTGAGGGGCCTTAACATGGAGTAAATCCATTTACATTCAAAAGAACAATAATGTACGGTATTACGGATACATGTGTGTACTGTGTAGATTAGAATTTGATTATATGGGTTATGTTTTACAGGAACACTGGGGTGCAAATGATGCATAAAAAAATGCATGTCATTTAACATCGATGAGAGCTGGATTCAAGAAACAAAGAAGAAATGAAGGCTTACTTTATTGAGTGGCTTGATGTCTTTCTTCTCTTCTTCATCTTCGTCCTCCTCTCCCTTCTTTCTTCTCCTCTTTTTCTTCCCTCCCTCCCCGGCTGGTGTTGTGTTTCCGTCAGCACCAACCTCTTTCTTCCTGCTGGTCCGCTGCCTCTTCTTCGCCCCACCCTCCTCTGCCGTGTCTCCTTCTGTCCCCTCTCCTTCTCTCTCCCTCTTCGTCCCTCTCTTCTTCTTGGCTCCCTTGGTTTGGTCATCCCCGTGTCCCACTTCGACGCCCTCCGCTCCTCCTTCCTCCGCTTTCTTCCTTCCACCTCGTTTCCGGCTTTGGGGGGCAGGTTTAGGCGTAGCGCCATCGTCTGCACCGTCCTCGTCTCCACCCTCTCTTTTATCGCCCTCTACCCGTCCTTTAAGTTGTCTTTTCCCACCTATTCCACTCCCTCCTTCTCTCACTCCTGCTTCTTCTTCCTCCTCCTCCTCCATCTTGCTTGCTTCTTGTCTCGCTCTCTCCAGCTCTCTCTCACGAGTTTCCCGTATTTTTCTCTCCAGCTCCAACTCCCTTCTTTCTTGTCTTATCCTCTCCAGCTCTTCTTCTCTGTTGCCTACCACAGGCCTCTCCCCTACCTCCACCTCCCCAAACACCTGACATCTCTCCAGCCACCCTCGGTCCAAACAACTCAGCCTGCTGACCAGGGCCGGCCGACTGCCTGGGCCCCGCACGCCCTCTTTCCCTCTAAATAGGGAAGTAGCAGGACCTTCCCCGGGTCCTGGAGGAGATTCTGTCGCAGTTGAGTTGGTATGAGACGGAGATAAACCAGGAGAATTCCGCTTACTAGAGGAAATACTCTCGCTGTTGCTACAATGGTCTCCATTAGTAGAACCAACAGGTTCATCACAAGACATGAGAGCAGGATCAAAGACTTCAAATGGCGCTTCAGGCTCCACTGGACAGAGCGTCTGCACACCCAAAGACCCTGGGCTGGTATTGGCTTGTCTATGGAGAATTCAAACAAACCCCGCTAATGATCAGTTTGTTTAGGTACAGATTACTACAGTAGATTATTATATAATCAGTTTATAGCAAAAGCACTGTTTGCACGTCTGTTTAAAAGTCTGGGATATAAAAGCCAGTCTTATAGCGCAGAAGACTGCACAGTAGAACACTCAATGTTTTTATTTATCTAGTATTCACAGATCCATTTCGTTGGGTTTGTAGGAGCATTACAAGTTAAATGAACCCTTATTTATACAAATTAATTCACATTCAATACAAAATACAGGCAATTGTGGAATGTATAAGGTAATTACTCTTAATTACCTTGGAGTGAAGGGGCTTGACTTGGCTGGAGTGAAGGGGTTTGATCTTGGAGTGAAGGGACTTGACCTGGCTGGAGTGAAGGGGTTTGACTTGGCTGGAGTGGTCAGGGTGTGAGGAGAGGAGGCTGTAGCTGCAGCAGGGCTGCCCATTGGTCCTCCTGACTGTCTGTCTGTCCAGGACTTGAGGGGAGTACGGCCAGGAGTCAAAGACTTCTTCAATGAGACAGGTCTCTCCTTTACAAGCAAAAACGAATAACAAGGATAATAGTCACTTTACATTGTTTTAGCATTTATAAAACCAGCGTCAACTATTTTTTGTTTGAGAACTGGACAAAACAGGCATGCAGCATGATAAAAAGAAAAAATAATAATAATAATAATCAGAAACGAATTTTGAAATTTACAAAACATATTCATGAAACTGAAACATTGATTTCGTTTTTAAATCATTCTACATCCATGTCAATGGAGAAATACACAAAATTACTTTTTTTTTTTTTTTTACATACAGGCATTATAATAATCTTAAAACACTCCTGAGAGTGAAATTTAATCATAATGTATTAGCAGCATACATTATAAATTACTTAATGTATTCAGAATAGATGCAATAATATTCTCAATGCCACCCATTCACCCTTGTGATCATCCATTTTGCTTTGTCAAAAGATGTACAGTATGTGTGTACTGTAGCCTATACAATCTAAACTGAGAAACGATTATAGACCTGCGCCGTAACCTGCACCGCCCCTGTTCCAGAACTGGATTCTCCATTCATTTTCCTCATAGACTTTTCGAAAATGGTTAAAAAATACACGATTGCGCCGCAGACAAAACCAACTCGGCTCGTGACAAAGCATGACAACAAACACAATATCATCATATAATATCTACTTAGCAAGAAGTAGAAAACGGCAGGCTACAACACGTTTTGTTTTGTTTTTCATCTTAGAAATTATTTGATTGTCCCAAAAGGTTGTGTGTATCATCATGATTTGTCACGACCCGAGTTGGCTTTGTCTGCGGCGTAATCGTCTTCATATGAATCATTTTCGAAAAGTCTATGAGAAAAATAAATGGGGAATCCACTTCTGGAACGGGGGCGGTGATGTCACTGCGCAGGTATATACCTCTCTACCCTTCTGACAGTTTCTCTCTCTCGCTCCCTCCCATTATTACTTCCTACCTTATGAGTGAGAGAAGCCAGATTGCTTTTAAGCTTTGATCCATAGTACTGGGCAGAGGCCTGAAGACTGTCTCTGTCCTGTGGGGTGAGGCTGGGAGAAGGCACAGGACGGCTGCTGCGATTCAGATGAGAACCCCAACACCCAGACTCCTGAATGGACAGACACAGAGATAGATCAGTGGTTTTCAACACCAGTATTTTATTCACCATTTGAGCCACAGACCAGCATCTGATGAGTTAGCCTATCAGACCCAAACCTAAATAAAAGAACACTTTGTCCACAGTTTCTTGCTGTATTGATGTGGCACCATTAGGAGAGACGACAGACAAACATTGATCAAAATAGTATTTTTCCATGTCTCTAATTGTGTAGATTTTTGGCTAAAACACATACATACACACAGTAAAAGGTACCTTTGGAACTGTATTGGTCTCAGCTGTAGAGCTGGGATGCTCAGTGTGTCCATTGCTTCCATTATTAATGCTGCTGTTCTCCTTGGCTTGTTTCAGATTCCGATATTCTTTATACAACTCTGTAATAATCAATACACAATAACAACCATCATCATCATCATCATCATCATCATCATCAGTATCATTCACTGCAGATGGCTCAGTATTAGTTTCATTTAGTTTTACTCTAAACATCGCATCTGTGTAGCTATTAATAAGCTGAATATCTGATTAAACTAAAATTAAGCATGGATCAATAAACGGCAATATAGCTATACTCACTCTTAGTTTCTTCTGGAGCTTGATCAATGTCCTCCTGTGACACAGAAGGAGAACCTCACTTCAATTTAAAATACTGTAGTGTGACTGTGAATTGTATGTAATTGTATGTATGTGTCATAATTCGACACACACACACACACACACACACACACACACACACACACACACACACACACACACACACACACACACACACACACACACACACACACACACACACACACACACACACACACACACACACACACACACACACACACACACACGGCTTTTGTTTATGATTACCTTATTGGGTTTTCTTTCATGCTGTCTGACAAACGATTGCTCCCAGTCTTTTAGAAGAATCTTCACCTCATTGTAGCGATCCATGTCGACCACTAAGTGCTCTACTAGGCTGTCACTTCATTCACACAGTTGATCTACGTGTATGTGTACTGTGTGTGTAACTGTACTGGTTTACAATGTGCACGACATGTAGTCTGTCTGTGTGCATTTCACTGTTGTGTTTACAGATCGAGTTGTGCTGCAACACTTCCGTGATGATTTTCGCGCGCCGGAGGAGTGACAGCCAGGTTGCCAGGTTTGACTTTATCCCCCTAACTAAATCATGCCGGAATTCCAGCTTGTAGTTCATAAAGCGTGCATAATGTGGTACAAAATGGTATCCCAGCAGCAGGAGAGTGTTTATTGGGCTCTCTGTTGTTACTGCTTTGTTAAATACATCACACGAATTGGTGCCGTAAATTATTATCAAGTAAACTCATTCAAGTAAACTGTGCTGCCACACTGCCATCCACAGGCAAACTTTGGAGGTTAAGGATGGCTACTGCCGCCTTCTGGAGTTGATGCAGATTGCAGACTGCATCAACTATCCAATCCATCTGTGGTTTCTGTCAAGTTACAATAAATCAGTGGTTTTCATATCAAGGCTCATTATTTATTTTGCATTGATCCACGGACCACTATGATGGGATTTAGCGTTGCAGACAAAACAATATATGTATTGATACTACCATAGGAGAGATAACTGGCAAACATTACATCATACTGTTCAAAATTACAATTTCTACAATTTATATGATTCTCTAATTGTGTAGACATCTTGTAAAATAACTTAGCTAATTTAGATGTTTCGCAATCATTTAAACTTTCAAGTTAAAATCTACAAGAGCCCATTTGGTTACCAACTCTCCATCATGGAGCTGGACGACATCTGATACCCCATCACTGGACCACTGGATGTCCCCAGACCACGGGTTTAGAATAACTAAGATAGTTTGTTACTAGAAAATAGTATCTAATCAGCATTTGTACTGCTAGTCCACCACACTTTTGTCCTCCTGTAATCGTGCTCTTGTCAATCCATTCCCAGCATCATGTCCTTTCTGACAACATCATCAGCATCACAATTTAAACTTGGAGTAACTCAGGGGCAGGCCATCATGTTCTATGCAGCCATGGAAACAAAGAATATTCAACAGATAGTCATTCACGTAGGCTACAACAATTAAAACCCTAGATAGATTACAGCATACAATCAAAATGTTAAATAGCTACACCAAAACAACCAATAAAGCATTTACAATGTTGGATAAGAGTGAGAAACCATTGACTGGCCTGAACTGTCCCAAAGAAGGACTTCTGAAGCTGATTGGAAGCAGGCGGAGCACTGACAAAAAGAGCCAAGTTACCCAAGCTGGTTTGGTAGGGACTAGGGGTGTAACTCCTGAACCAACAAAATGCCTGCCATTCCCAAGGATAACATAGAACAAATACCTTTCCAGACATTACCAAGCATGTGTTCTACACTGTGGTGTATGACACAGCTCACATACTACAGGTGGGGTGCTTCCCTAGAATGTGATATCTTCTCATTACTGTTTCTTCCGATTCGTAGACTGGTTATTATAATCTGTCCAGCTCTCCCAGCCAGGCCAGTATACATGTAAATGTGCAGGTAACCAGCCAACACCTCCTCCTCTCTTTCCTCATTGTTATTAAATATAAATGTTTGTACAATGTACAATGTTTTATTACTGTTCAAATGTTTGTATGACAAGAATGAAATGAAAACTCTAAGTAACAAAAAGGAAAATACAAGGCTTTATTTTTTTTACAGCAACGTGTATAAAACAGTCAATTGTGTACAGCAAATCACACCACCAGGTCTTGAGTTTGAAGAGTAGAGGGAAGCATAATTCATTTAAAGTGTTGTGACTCTATAATGCCGCCGGATCGCGTATCAGCATTGTTCACGGTCGAAACCACAACGGGACAGTATATTTATCGTTTCCTAACCTCTGATTTTCATTCTCGATGATTGTAAACATTCTCGGCATAAGCTTTCGCATCTGTCCATCTTGTGCTGGTCACTGGTCCATTCACTCCAGTTGAGAAACCTCATGGAAGTATGCAGCAAGCAGCTTGGTGCCTTGAATGTAGTTGGTCCTGGAGAAACAATAGGGAAGTAATTGTGTTATACAAATTATACATTAACCACCCGAAAACAGCACCAGAATATGGAGATTAATAACAAACCTTATTACTGGCGCGCAGGGATATTGCCACATTTGGAGTGTGACACACAAACACACACACACACACAGATATTTCTGCCAGCGCTCACTGCGTTCACAATACATGTATCCTGCCAGCCAGGAATCGAACCAGGCATTCACTGTCAGGCATTGAGACCGTGCACAATAAAGGAAAACATGCACCCCGTGAGTCAATCTTTCTTGACAGACTCAAGCCCATGTGGCATGTGCTCTATACTAACCTCAGGTGAAATTATAGAGTGGGTCGCCCAACTTTATCTGTGTGTACCTGTTAATCTTCTCATTCTGAGAGTGAGCCCCATCATCACAGGATCCCACAGGGAGCAACATGACATTTTGTCCAGTGGCCTCCTGGAAAGTCAGAGTTACTGGAATGCTACCGCCCTCACGAGTCAGGTCAGGCTCCACACCGAACACTATCAGCGAGCAAGGAAGTAGAAAGGAGATATAGGAGTCAAAATATGGGCAAAAACAAACAAATAATAACGCTAACTCAGGTGACTCTGGAGTCCGTATTCTGAGCATATAGGCAAAAATGTTAAAAGTTTTAAATGCTATAATTTTACAGAATAAATAACTAGATAACTGCAATATCTAAACAAGATAAAATTGGGTGGTCTAAGCTTATTCACATGCTATATTATTTGCTGTACCTGTCTTCATGGCCTTTCGACCAGCCATGTAGTGGGGGTGGTTGAAGTCAGATACCCACGCCTTGGCCCCGTGACCCATGTAAGCTTTTAGCTTATTGGGACTTCCCAATTCAGCAAACTTCTTCTGTAGGTGACCAATAACCTGGACAAGACGGGAAAAGGGATATCATAATTTGCATAGGCGAAGAAGAGCTCATGTAAGCAGACAATTCGGGAGTTGAACCAGAGGCTCGCCGTCAGGAGTTACGTTTTCTGCTTTATTTTGATGAAGCGAGAGAGAGAGAGAGAGGGAGAGAGAGAGAGAGAGAGAGGAAGTGAGTCTGGCCAGATAGGAATCAACACACTGTGTATAAGGCATTTTGTGCTTTTGTGGCATCCACTATATTTTAAAATCTACCTGTTTCTCTACAACAGTGGGGTCCATGTCTGGAACTAGGCGAATGGAGAACTTTCCGATGACTTTGCGGGGGATAACTGTCTTGGCCCCACCTTCGGAGAAAGCTCCCTCAATACCATGGAGAGAGAGGGATGGATATCTCCAGCGATGCATTAAAATTTGCTCCTACAGGCAAGACGTGCAAAAAAACAACCATTATTTATTTTTAATTATCCCTACAATGGTGCAATTGTGTGTGACTCTAAACTCTTTACAGTACCTTGGTGTCATGAAGCAGCCTTTGAGCCCCGAGATCCTTGCAGTAATCGTCCATGTCAAAGTCGATCTTCTCATACAGCTGTTTCTCCGCATCAGTAACCGGGGCCACGGCTTCATATATTCCTGGAACCAAGATCTTTCCCTTTTTGTCCACCAAGGAGCCTGATTGGTTATAACAAACAGTAATGTAATCGCTGTTGAGATGCCATGCTTTATTTAGAACTCAAAGAGATACAATTCCATCTCCAGAATCTTTATCTTTGGCATAGCTACTGAGCGAATTGAATTAAGCTTCATAAAAGTGGTGCGACTTGCCCATGAGTGCGATGAGGTCAGTCATAGCTTCATGAACAGAGCCACCAAATACACCAGAGTGGAGATCCTTGTCACAGCACTCCATCTAGGATTTGTCAAAAACAGGAGGGAAAAAATAAAAAAATAAAATCAAAATCAACTCCTTTGATTCGATGCCACAAGTAAAATCAAAGCAGCACAACATACCTCAATGAAGAAATAGCAGATGCCTCTCAGGCCATAAGTGATGCAAGGCTTAGTCTTGCCCAGCCAGTAGTTGTCTGAGATGCAGACATAGTCCACGCCTTTTAAGAAGGTGTCTTTACGGGCGAAAACCAGTTCGTCTAGACCCTCAGACCCAGACTCCTCCATCCCTTCAAAGCAGAACTTGAGGTTGATTGGCACCTCCTGGTCAATAATGAAAGAATAAAAAGGAGAAAAAAAAGTGTAAGAAAAAGCAAATCAAACTTTTTAAAGCGACTTAGGGCTCAATTTACGTCACATGCTAAACCCCTTATCCCTAACTTCTTTGCTTTATTTTACGGTTTTGTAAAACATTTTGACTAGTTCAACGGGGCAGTCTACATTGAAATGTGTGAGCTTGAAGACTGACCATTTTAACTGTTCAAAAATGTTTTTCAAAATAGCAAAAAAGGCAAAGAAGTTTAGGGATAAGGGTTTAGCAGTGACGAAATGGATACCTAAGACTAAACGAATGAAGGATCTGAACTAAACAACCACTGCACTGCTTTGAAAACAGTGGATTCATGGTCTGCTGTGTCTATTCACAAACGTATTCATTATTTTTTTATTTTGGTTAGTTTGGCAAATTAGTTCAATGAGCACTGCTGGGTGTGATGCAATGACAACAAAGGGCATAGGAGCATATTGTGTCACCTAAAGACCTTTGACCACATTAACGATATTGATGGCTGATTAACATGTGGAGAGGTAGACATGAAAAGTTCACAAAAACATTTGTGGGAAATCGAAACATTCAAACCACAAAATTTCAAATATGCAAATATGCTGTAGATTAGACACCCCACATTCCATAAGAAAGAAGCTAGTTAAGTTGTGTGCCATCTGGCAGTACCATATGCTGTCTCTTTCTGTTTCAAATGGGAGTTGTCTCATTATGCATGGAAACTTCATTCCACTTCTTTTTTTCCCCCACTCCACATTTTCTTAGCAAACCAACAATGCAATGGGTGACCCATTGCTGTAAAATGGCTCCAAAGTTCATGGTTTGGGTCATATGTGCTTAGTGCTTTCTTGTATCAGTTGTTGTCATCTATTTTCTGATAGACGCTGAAGGAAATATGTATATTTAGATAACCAGTGTACTGTTTGCATCACAACAATGCGAATAATCTTATTTGGTTATTTACCCGTTACTCTAATTACTTTGCAGTGATTGTTTTCTTCCCCTACATACCGGTAATAACTTTTGGCATGATTCCTTCTTGTTACCATTACCTGCTGAGTCTTCTGGTAAGCCTCAATACAGTTCAACCAGGCCAGCACTGGACCCTTGTCGTCTGTGGAACCTCGCCCATAGAGCTTCCCTGCACAGGAATTAAGGGAAATGCATTGATTAAAACATTGATGAAACCTTTATTTATTCTTGACAAGCACATTAAGGTTCAATAAACAATTAAGACATACACAGATATAAAACAAACAAATCTGTAAGTAAGGCCTTAAGACGTAACACACAAACCGTGAAATTTGGCACACATTTGGTACATGTTTGTACAGGTACAAGTTTGTTGTAGAGTGTCCGTGAAGTAGGGGCATCAAAGCGGAAAGCATATTTTCCCAGTTCAGATTGTACAGATGGTACCTCTAGTGTAAAGGCATTCACTTGAATGTTTTCAAAATAAACCAGATTTAAAAGATAAACTGGTGCCAGTACCTAATGCCAATGCCTAGAAGACCAAGCTAGAACCTACATTTTCACCTTTCGCCAAAAGGATGATTAGCCAAACGGTATGATTCACTGTTGGCAAAGAAAATCATCTGCCTCCATCTATCTTATCACACCCAACTCCTTTTCAACCCATTCCAACATGCTTACACTTACACTCATTTCTCCACTCTTAATTGCTCTGGAATGTTGACCTTAAGTACTTCTCCATCTTCTTTACCTCTATTCCCTGACTCTTCCAGGTACTGTAAAGGAGCTAATGAAGGTGGAAATCATTTGTATGTCATATCTCTGCAAGTATAACAGTAAGGAGGTGAAATAGAATGTACCATTATTTGGGTAGACTAGACACTATATACAGTTGATCTTTAAGTGCTTTACAAGCAGTACTGAGGCAGAACCGAAAGAGGCAGATTGCCTTTTTCTATTGCCAACTCATCAAACAACAGAAACTGATCTCAACAGAAATAAGGATGAGTCACTATCTCTCAGCTGACTGTCACCAGACATTAAATGCCCTAGGCAAAAAAGAAAGAAAGGGAACAAATGGAAGAAAGGTGTGCTGACATAAGGTCTGAACTCTGAAGCCAAATTTGCACTTGTCAGTGTATCCGTGTAGATTGTAAAATGTAATACACTGTTTTATACTGTATATTTCATTCAGCATTTTTGGCTGAGTTCGGTATTGTGTAATCCTGAACTTGAGGGGCATTTGACCTTTGAGTCATTAGCTATGGTAATTAAATGCCACTTGATCGGATCGGATCGGACTTTGGAAATATGTAATAAACCAAGATATGATCCAAAGTATTTTGATAAATAACAAAAGGCAGCTTAAACCAGCTACATGTTGCAAATAACTGATGATGTTGACATGATTCAGGGCTGGAACCAGGCAAGATGTTGGCTGGAATTCATGTTGATTTTACCCCGTTTACCCTGTAAATGCAGGTGTTACATGTCTGACAGCAGACAGAGTTGATAGGAGGACAAAACAAAACACCTGGGGCCAGAGGAAAAGAAATAACTAGGTCTGGTCTCACCGTCTTTCTCCACCAAAGTAAAAGGCTCGGTATCCCAGCCATCATCGATATTAGCTGGCTGGACATCAAGGTGACCATAGATACACACTGTCTTCTTGCTCGGGTCGGAGCCCAACTGGCCCAGGATGATGGGGGGCAATGGAATCTCTTCTCCAGAAGGAAGCTGTGAGAATAACAATAACATCAATAATAATTAATAACATCAACATTAATAATATCAGTATGATATTGTATGTTACTTGTAACAGTAACATGTGTGGAAGTATGAGAAGAATGAAAGAATAATTATATCTTTCATAGATAAAAAAAAATAAAGCAAGTTTGTTGAGGCCAACTCCCTGTAAAAGAGACTAATAATAAGGAGGACAAAAGGTTGATTGTTGAATGAGGAAAGGTTATCGATTCTAAGAAAACATGTTCTATATTTAACACAATGGCTACTATTTGTTTTGAAAAGTTCACAAAGACATCACATCTTGGTAACATGTCTAACCTTCTGTTTGCCAATGTCCACCAACTCCACTGTACCCCCCAGCTTCTCAATGTCTTTGGCAGCCATCTCCATCATCTTCTTGATCTCCCCACGCTTCTCAGGCCATGCTGACACACTCTGCACTCCCACCCATTGGGCTAGGCGCTGGCGAAGCGAGACAACAAACAAACATGACATTACAGCTCTATATTTTTTGTTGTATGACAAAAATAGCAGATATGTCACACAGAGAGTAGGGCTGTGCAAACAATCTGCAGATTTTCAACATTTTGGAAAAGGTGTGTCTAAAATGACATGCCCTAAACAGAAACGCCAGGTTGAACAATGTAAATTTAGCTTTCATAGACACGGAGGACATGGACTGCATATTCCTCCATTTAACAAGGAGTCCAACTCGCTTTATAATGTCAAATGAAATGAATCTTTATATCTTTACAATATTACAATAGAACGTTCTTACCTCAATGTACAACTCCTGATGTTCATCCACATATTTGAAAAGTGCTGATAGATCAGCCATCTTTGCTACTTCTGTGGGGAGGTGTGACCTGGGTGACAGGAACAGCAGTGTGTGAGACTTTGCCTGACTCTCCAATCTCTATTTATGTGAGGACAAAGACCACACCTCCTTCAAATGTGCTGACAACAGTATGTTGTGTTTCCTGTATCATGCATTCCAGTGGTCAGACTGATCAGAGTCCTACAGATAGCTAACAAGTCAGTAAGTTGTGCAGACCTATTTCCACAACTTTCATCTTATGAATGCCAGACATTGTTATTGTGAAGTCATGTCAATTGACAGCAGCGTTTAAATCTCACACTTGTGGCTGTAGCTACACTATCTTCAGATTAATTTAATATTACCTTGATAAACTGTGCTTTCTTTTCTTTTGCCCTTTTTCCTGCATTCAGTATGATTTTCCAGCTAATGAACTTCATTTAGGGTCAATTTAAATGTAAGTCTGGGCTTTAATATTTAGGGCAAGCGTTTTAAACTGATTATGGACCAGGGACCACCGCCCTGACTAAAAAAATAATCTGGGGGCCACTGCTGGTGGGATTATGAGCTAGGATTAGTAAACATTCCACAGAAGTTCCAGTTCCAAACTTCCAGTGAATATTGGAACATTGATACCTCATGCATAATAGGTCATCATCAGGCAATTTGATTTAGTTACTAAATGCATGACCAAGGACCACATGAAATTCCTTCTGTGACATGAAAACATCTTTGTTTTCAAACAAACATTTTGTTTCAAGTTGTGGTGCAATTTTAAGACAGCCAAGACTATGGAGTTCGCTTGTTTATGCCAGTAAATTACAACTTAAAAGACGTCATCTCACTAATGACTAATATGAACGTATATTGTAATACACTTATTTCATTTATGGACATAAGGACTAGGAGAGCATGCATTAACATGCCACAAAAATAGGTCTGGGCGCCCCTCACTTCACACGAGTATGATTCATTTCTATTCAACCGCATTGAACAGCTCGTAATTTAAATAGAGCCGCTGTTGTCACTTTAAAGCCAACTGAAATAGGAAACGCTGGAGAAATAATGATGAGTATGTACGTATCAATCTCCCACAAAAACATATCAGAACACAACATAAGTACTGTAGTAACGATTTTAAAACGGGTTTCAAATCATGTTTTAGCAGTCTTTAAAAGCCAGTCCGCCGTATGATGGTCTGTAGCTGATTTTAGCTGTAGCCTTAAATGTATTGAAAACTGAAAATGTAGCGACAACCAAGATAGCCGCCGTATCCTTGGTCATATCAGTAAAGAACCATATGCTATGCCACGTTCTCATTTGTAATAATAATAAATATATAATTTATAGTCAAAATTGTAGTATTAACAGCAGCGGTGACACTTCTGCAAACTCACTCAGTTCGTTGTTTCCACACAGCCGATATGCACGGGACACATTTCCCCTTAGCTACTGTCGCCGCTTCCTGTTTCGCTCAGAGTTAAAGGGGGGGTCCACTCATTTAACATTTTGTTATCATTTTATTTAAACCCACAAGGGAGGTAAGTCTAGAGAGAGAAAAGTAAGTCACATCTTGATGGCATCAAAATGAGATTCACTGTTTGACCGATTAGGTGTGATTATTATATTATAATGTATTAATATATAATTATATTAAATTATAATAATTTAAATGCATTTAGTGAATTATTAGAACATGCCAGACTTATGTACACCACACACAGTTGTGCAATTTATGCAAATCATGCATTAGTATTTTTTTCTAAGATTACATTTATAGTGGATCAAACTAGGACAAAATGTGTTCATTGCTTAAGCAGTAGAATGTCAAGTATGTAAACGGGTTTTATGAACATTTGAGCATTTCTGAGCCTTTTTTTTTGCACATCATGTATACATCATAGCCTCTTGATGTGGCATCACAAAAGTTATTAAATTTGAAGCTCCAAAAACTGGTCAGGCTGTTACTTGGCCTCACTCCCCCAAACCCACCTCCCCACTTGGACTTGTCTTGGGGTTGATGACACTACAACTTGCAATAAGTCTGGTACACAAGATTCAAATAACTAAAATACCCTTGTACCTGTCCAAATAAGTCCTTAAATGTTATAATCCAGTCCCACAGAGAAACTAAATATAGTATGTGCAACCCAGATTTGGTAAAACAAGGAGCTTTATTCGCTCTATGAACAGTGAATCCCTTGATTCAGTGTTGGTAAAGCATTTGTAGGGCTGGTCCGACCCAGCCCTACAATGTCGGGTTGGGCCTGCTCGGGTTTAGGTAGAATTTGAGCAATCCACACAGTAAGAGTGAAAAGGTTAATCTGCACCATCTTCATGAGGGTAAATACAGACCAACAGAACTATTATTTTTATCATAATAAAATTCAATATATTGCTTTTTTCCTGGAGCCCTAAGCCCGATCTGGCCCTACTGATCTGCATACATTTTAGGCCCAAGCCCGACCCTAAAATGTCGGGTCGGGCCTGGTCGGGTTCGGGCAGAGTTTGAGAACTCTACAGATATTCTCCCAAGTTACAACATATGGGCTGAGGCATGAAATTCATTTAAAACATTTTATTTCCCCACACACGTATAATTTCATTTCTTAAACTGATCAACATTTCATTCTCTCTTCTTGCTGCGCCATCTTCTGTGGCATCCCCATCTCATTGCCGTGGCTAGAAAGAGAAAAGAGATTTGATACATGGTCATCATGTTGCCTATCAAAATGTTTTTTTCCTCTCCTGCTCACCTTTCCATCAAAGCACCGCTGAGGACATTCCCCTTCGATTGGCATACACAGTTCTGTAGAGCACATGAAGTAGATCTGCAGAGGAATAATGACAATACAATGGCAGTTCAAGTTAGCAGAACACTGTAATAAATTAGACATTTCCAGCCAAGATTAAACTGCATGCAATAGCTAAGTGATACATTAAGCAAACTGCCATAGTTAGTCCGCATATTCTAAGAGCCTTTTGAGATAAGGCCTGCCATGTCTAGACAAACTGTAGTGCCAACAGTCCTATTCTAAATACCAACTCACATCTTCATTGATGTACATGTTGGCGTCTCTCACTTCCATGAACTGAAACGCATCAACCATAAATCGCCTTGTGTGGCGGTTTGCTGCAGCAACTCGAAGGATGGCCACAGTAGGGTCAAAGCTGTTGGCACATCTACAGAAGAGAATATATTTACATTAGGGCTGTTGAAAATAATGCGTTAATGGGATTAATTTTGTTGATTAATCTGATTAAAAAAAAACAATAACTCATGTGCACATTCACTCAACCCACTGAGAATTTTCTCACTGGAAAAATGGATAGAGCATGGTTTTACAGAGACATAGCTGTGTGTCTCCCTGTAAACAGAGCCATAGAGTATAGCTGGAAGGATCTACTAGCATTGGGGGCTTGTAGATCACGTAATTTGATAAATATTTAAGATAAACATCTTTTTCAAATCCTGTACAGGAAATGCCATGTTTTGGACACTGTTCAAATGGTGATTAATCTGACTAAAATGTTTAATCATTCAACATCCCTAATTTGCATTGCATTTGTGATATTGCTTGCAGCAAAGCGTTTGGCACATTTCCTTACCCTTCATAAATGAGCACTAGAGCATTTCTGGCAGTGCGGGGATAAGCAATGCAGTAGTTAACAATCAGCACCGCTTGTGGCCTAGGCGATCTCAAGCGAACTTCCAGGTACAGTGGTTGGCCATTCACAAGTTCTCTCAGAGGTACACGGTCAACCACCCAATTGTTGAAGGTTGCATCTGTTGGCAGAAATAGAGTAGTCAGCTCTGCACACTGCACAGACTTAAGCAATTTACATCCAGAAGACCCATACCACCTGACCTCTAGCAAGCCTCAGCTGAACTGCAAACAGGCCATCAGAGACTATCTGCGTAGGGAAGTTTGAAAAGGGCGTTTTGATCCGGTATTCAATGCTGATTAGCGATGGCTGGCTAACCGGTCCTCCAACATCATAGCGGCATTCAAACAGGAATCTGCAAAGCAACAGAGTCTTGTGATCTAGATCATAAGTGAACATAAGATTAGTGATAGTGTTGAAGGCTAAATGTAATGCATGGCTCAAGGAAATCTCACCTCACAGGTTTACTTCTGGTGATCATGCCAAACTTTTGGTTCAAGACAGTGACAGGAGTTTCCACTTCAGCCATATAAATTTTTGTCCCACCGATGGTCTGTATTTGGGTGAAAATATTTGTGAGGTTACGGTCCTTAACAGCAGTTCTAGTATTCCATGATGCAACGCTGCATTGAGACTTACATAGGAATGGGTTCCGCACTCATGGATTGAGAATTTGAAGATGGCAAACTTGCTATTAACAGTGAATGGTCTACAAGATCGGTCTGATGGAATAGTAAGCTCAGAGGGAACCACAGGGTCACGTTTAGGAACGTCAGCGTAAATTACGAAGACCATGTGTTCATCTTTAGTGCACTCTGGAGGGGTCAACAGAAAAGCACCATCATTACCACACATAATATGCAGCTGGGTTTTCCAGTGTTAAAGTCCATTAAATAGGTCAAGATCAATCATTTTTGCCATCATGCAATTGTATACAAGCTCAAAAGGTTACCAGGTTTAAAGATCAGCCCTCCAAGTGAATACTCACCATTCATTGGATAGAAACAGGTTGACTCAAAACAGCAGCCTGCCTCTTCACAGACTGTGCGGGACGTTGTCCCTGAGGCACATGGTACCCGCTGGTGCTGATTGAGAGCACAATCTGTAATGAAGTTTAGCATGAAAGGTTACTGAGGTTGCGTCATTGGGGCAAGACCCACTGTTTGGGGGGTGCAGGTGTAACGTTAGAGGCAACAGAAGCGAACCTTTGAAGCCGGTTTTCTCAACCGGTGACATTTTCTGCTAGACCAATTTCAAACCAATTTCAATTTGAAGCTATGAAATCACTAGAACAGCCCACCTAAACCACCATCCTAGGTGTAGTTCAGATTTCATTTTATGATATGGTTGTCAACTGCATTAATTGATGTCCAGAGCCCTGTGGAGTGAGTTCTGCTCTGGTTTTGGTGATTATTAAGTAGTCATTTTGTGAAGGTACTGGCGCCAACGTAAATTGGGGGGGTCAACGATACAAATAAGGTTTGCTTTTTTGGATCCATTTACATGGCTCCAGTGACCCCCACAAATTGTAAAGAAATAACAAAACCAGAGCAGGGATATCAATAATACAGTTACATGTCTACTCAGCTTTATGTAACCCCCCCCCCAGACAGTTTACTCAATTTAGCAATTAGACATTTCTGTTAGCACAATCTGGTGGCTTATATTGTCCCCCTAGCACACAAGGGGCTAGGCTTTACAGTTTCCTTTACAGTTTCAATTCATTTTTAAAGTATTGTTTTGGGGCAGCCTCGGTTAATGAAAAAGCAGAGGGGCAGGGTAGCTAAAATGAAAATCAAATATCCAAATACTGAATCAAGTAAAGTAAAAACTGGCGATAGATACATACAAATATAAACTAAACACTTGTTTTTGCTCCCATTTTTCCAGGAGATGGACTTAAGACCTAAAATTCATTCCAGATATACAATATAACCATTTCTCTCAAACACTGTTCACAAATCTGCCTAAATGTGTGATATTGAGCACTTCTGCTTTGTTAAGATAATCCATCCCACCTCACAGGTGTGCCACATCAAGATGCAGATGTGACATCATGGTTAGTGCACAGGTGTACCTTAGACTGTCCACAAAAGGCAACCCTGAAATGTGCAAAAAAAAAAAAATGCCTTATTGGGGGTATGGGACTCCCGACCAGTCAGTATCTGTCTGGTGTGACCAGCATTTGCCTCATGCCGTGCAACACATCTTTGCATAGAGTTTATCAGATTGTCAATTGTGGCCTGTGGAATGTTGGTCCAGTTGCTGGATATTAATGGGAACTGGTACACACTGTCAACATGGTAATAACTGCTCCTCTCCAATGGCTGTGTCAAGTTGCTGTTATTAGTGGAACTGGTACACACTGTCAAAAGGTAACACAGTATTACCATTTCGACAGTGTACCAGTTCCCACTAATATCCAGCAACTTCACACAGCCATTGAAGAGGAGTGGACCAACATTCCACAATTTACAATCTGATAAACTCTGTATGAAGATGGTGTTGCACTGCATGAGGCAAATGGTGGTCACACCAAATAGTGATTGGTTCGGAGTCCCATACCCCCCCAATAAGCACCTATGCACTAACCATGATCACTAACCACATCTGATCTGCATGTTGATGTGGCACAACTGTGAGGTGGATTATCTTTACAAAGCAGAAGTGCTCAATATCACACATTTATGCAGATTTGTGAAGAGTTTGAGAGAAATGGTTATATTGTATCTGGAATGAATTTTAAGTCTTTAAATCCATCCCCTGAAAAATGGGAGCAAAAACTAAAGTGTTGCGTATTTTTGTGTATATATAAAATATCCTAATGAAATGGAAGCACTCACTTTGGGGCCCTCTAGATGGCGCGGACACAGTCGTGAAGGTAGTACTGGGTGGTTCAGTGAAGGTAGTACTGGGTGG
This sequence comes from Benthosema pterotum, assembly GCA_039105355.1. Classification (NCBI taxonomy): domain Eukaryota; kingdom Metazoa; phylum Chordata; class Actinopteri; order Myctophiformes; family Myctophidae; genus Benthosema; species Benthosema pterotum. The sequence continues at coordinate 23,981,817 of CM076970.1, read as the reverse complement.
TTCAGTTGTAGTTGGCTCATCTGGTATGAAGGGACATTTCTGTGTTTGACCCACGCGTGGCTTCAGAGCACTCTTGGTAGAGTATTCTTCTCCAACGTAGGTGGCAAAGCCGTCGCTATAATCATCGTAGTCATCATCTGCAGTGTGGCAAACAACAAGTCAACCATAATGATAAACGTGCATTATAGTTAGTGTTCTATAGTACCAGATAGCTTAATTCCACCCATTTTCAAAAGGTCCTAGTTAAGAAAACTCTGGGTGAGGGAAGGAACATCTACGGTATATTTATGACATGGTCAAAATGTTGAAAACGGGTGAAATCCCCCTTTAAGATTTAGACTCAGAGGGATTTTTGAAAATGCCTCTATAAGAGTCTAAATCTTAGGTTGAAGGGGAACTCCACCCACTTTCTTTTTTTGGAGAATGTACAAATGAAACCAAATGAACACCAACGGGTTCATTTGGTTCTATTTCTACGCTCTCAGAAAAAAAAACGCGTCTAAAGAAATCCATAACATGGTGAAAATACATCTTGATGATGTCATCAAGATGTTTCACCATGTTAGTGGTTTTCTTCAGACCCCCCCATTTCTTGGAACATAGAATGGGGAAACTGTTTTTCATATCCACCCAGCACCTTTAAGGCATACTATACTAATGACAATGTTGAAAACTTCCCTTTTAAGAAAACTTTAACATGGTGAGGGAACGTCTAAAGGTACATTGATGGCATGGTAAAAATGTTGAAAACGGGTGGAATTTCCCTTTAAGATTTAGATTCTCCACTGCTTTTGAGTCTGAAATGCAAGTCAGAAGCAATGGAGCTCTGGACGGGGTACGAGCACGAGAAATGATTCTGGCTTCTTGGCCTATAATAAATGTCCCCCTGCACTTACCCGACGCTTCCTGCATCTTGTCGGCAAAGTCATCCTCTTCAAGCCCTTTTCCACTCAAAGAAAAGTGAGGAAATTTGTCCAAGGACCTCCATGTCTGACTTGTTGCTACCGTGGCAAATGCCGCCACCACCAAGCACACCGAACAGAGCTTCCAAGCTGCCATGGGACCTGGAAACATCACTCCAAGCTGAAGAGGATCTGTGGCCAATGGCATTTCTAGCCACTTATATACAGGCAGTTCATTGGTTTGATCAATAACACCTGTTTGTTTGCTGACTCACCCATTTTCAACATTTTAATATGCCAAATGGAACCAAACGGACCCGCTAGGGTCCATTTGGTTCACATTTGTATCCTCTCAGGAATTTTTTGAAAATGGGTGGAATTCCCCTTTAACCCCCATGCGTAACCTACCTTCTACAGAAAATGCTGTAACTGCAATAAGCAATATTGAATGGTAGGACATATAAAGGCCTTTCTTTGTCAAACGAACCTCTTGTTGTTAGATAAGCGCTGGTGCTGCTATGAATGAATGAATGAAATTTTTATTAACAGAGTTGAGAGTTACAGTACAAGTCAAGTACACACTGGCACTGCTACAAAACTGATAACAGCTTGGAGAATTACAGTACAATTCAAGTACAACTGCATCAAATCTGAAAAAGCTGATTGGGCACACTAGTTAAGCATACACTTGTTTACAATAGTGGCCAACTTGTTCATTTCATTGAGGCATTCAAATACCGTACATACAAAACAATCACTTCAGTAAAAACAGAAGCAGCAAATCATGGAGGCAAAATCATAGTGGAGGTAAAAAGGGGAAGAGAAATGTACAATGAGGAGAGGCAGGGTGGGTGGGGGGGATTTTATATACATTTTTGTTTTACAGAGGCCAGTTTCGAATTGCAGCCATCTGTAGGTGCCCTTTGAGAGCGGTTTTGAAGGAGTCAAGGGATTCACATGCCTTTATGACTGTTGGTAGTCATATAGACTGTTGCTATGAAATAAAGCAAAGTGATGTGCTTTACTTTGTTACTAGGAACATTTGTTCTATTATACTATGATACTGAGTTTTGTTATTCTTTCCAAATCATGCCCATGGATTGATTGCATCGGGCCTAAAACTAAGACTTTTTCTTTTGGGATGAGCGTTTAATAAATCATTCAATCAATTTTCTGTTGACTGATATTCCGGAGGTTGTGTGGTTAAATAGGATCAAATGTTAGTAGACACCCTCACAAACACTTTAGAGAAGAAAGTCTTGGAAAGACATTTATTCCCGGATTTTATTAATATCCCCTGGCTATTAAGGTCTAATAAGTCTAATATTACTTTTAGGTCATAAAATTAAGAAGTTGAAGGATACTTTCAAGTCTTAACAATCATGTATTATGTTCACATCATGTCCACTTTACATTACTACCATTTTTCAAATACTTTATTGAACATTTCAGAGAAAATGGTTAATCTTACAGGATAAACAGATGTCCCTAGTGCACAGTGTTGGGAATATTACTTTACCTTGTTAATACATTACTTATTAGTTATTACCTTCATTTTAAAGCAATATATTATATTACAATATTACTGTCCGAGCAAGTGTAATATATTAATATTACTATTACATATTACTTAACAAAAAAACTTTTTACAAAATATATAACTAAATATATAGTGTCAAATATTACGTAGGCCAGTGGCATACCTACAATAAAGCAAGCACACTTGGCTATCTGACCCAATCCATATGAAATCAACTTGAAAAAAACGTTATTCCTGAATAAATTTGATGACAAATTATAGAAAATTAATTCAAAAAGTAATTATTTAACTTCTGCAGTTGTCAAGATAATTTCACAAGAACATTTTCAACAAGACAGATTGACAGAAAGTAATATTGAAAGTAATGCAGTAATGCAGAAAGAAAAGTATAATATATTAGATTGTATTTGTTAAGTAATATATCTATATTACAAGTTAATGCATTTTGGTAATATATTATGTAATATATTAAGTTACGTAGTGCACTTGTCCCAACACTGTCCCTAGTGCACACCTATACTAAACCCTAAACTAAATGTTAGGTACCTTACACAACTCATGACACATGTTAAAATAGTTAGCAGGTGCCTACAAATATGGTATTAAAGTAGAATAAAAGAAAGGTCTGAGTGTGACAGTAGGCTTAGCCTTTATTGCATATATTCTCAAGTATCCACACAGTATTTGCACCTCTGTATACAACTACTTTCATCTCAGCAAAATAAAATTTAAACACTTTGCTTACAATTTTTTCTCATGGTTGATAGAAAATGCAGAACAAAGGAGAGGACATTTTAGAAACATTTTAGATGCCATATTTCACTCATATTTGGCCATTTTCTCTCAAACAATTTATTATTGTATTAAGAAATACAAAAGAAATACAAAATGTAAGCCTGGTTTTGACAGAAACAGAGAATTGGTATCACTTGTAGGCATTAGCTTTATGTTTGGGCAGGAAGTTAAAATTCCCTGGTACAGGTCCAAGCAGCATCTCACTGAAAAAAGGGTACAACATAAATGGTTAGTGATGTACATGTACATGTTAAGTTGAGCTACTGTGAGGTGGTGAGGGTAAAGCTATCTATTGGATAAGAAATCTGTTTGTACAGTGCTGAGCTGAACTGGTACCACATTCATACTATTACCTTATCTTCACCCAGTCCCCAACATGCTGACTAGCCATTAGGGACTCCAGATAATCCCTGCCCATGTAGAAAGGAGGTCGCTCATTGATCCTCTGTGGCACTCGTTCCAACAGCCCCACGGGTATGTATCTATACATATGGTAGCAAGATGACAGAGAATTTGGTCAATGATCTGCTATGCAACTCCTGGCAACATTTACTTGCAACTTGCATACATCATTCCCAGTGGCAGGTACAAGGAGTTGAAGCTTGTGTGATTTGGGCTTACATATCCATTTGCTTATTGGAATAACGGACTCCATCACACTATACAGAATAATAATAATACTCATTGACCCACCTGCACATAAAGGAAAGCCACTCCAAGAGGAAGTTGCGGGTCTTCTCCAGGCCTTGTGTGTCTGAACCCCAATGTTCCAAGCCATAGTTAGTGAAATCCCTGAGGACATCCATTCTTTCACTGGATGAGATGTCCCAGTCCCGCCTCTCCTTGATTTCAGTAAAGATCCAGGGCTTGATGAGTGCCCCCCTATGGCAGAAAGCATTATATCCAAAATCTATATCAACTTGGACAATGGGACAACATTTATCTTTTCATTTTTATAACATTACGTATTGTTGTGTTTTGGCCCTTTGTTAATTACAAGCTATTCTGCAGGCAAGCATGATTTCAGAATTTGTTACAAAGGTGACGTGACAAAATAAATTGCTGGTTACTTTAAGTACTCAGTTCTATATAAGACTATGTAATGGTATACTTGACATAATATTAGCAATACATGAAGGATTAAACCAACCTTGCTATCATGATGCCAGATACTCCAGTCTCTCTTGCTTTCATGGCATCTTCATAGGACAAAATATCTCCATTCCCTAGAACAAAGACCCAGAGCCCAAAGACAAGACAATTCAAAACTTTGACCAGTTTCTATTTCAAAACAATATTACAGATTAATATAACAACAGTGTTTGTAGAATGATAATCTAGAACAGCTCATGTACCAAAAAATGGAAGAGGGCTAGCCAGTTTGGCACAGGAGTTGATATAGTCCCAGTCAGCTAACTTTGTGTAGCGCTGCTCCCTGGATCGGCCATGCAGCTGGAAAAACAAAATACTGTTACATATTGTCACATCCTTTTTGTTGTTTGAGGAGATGAGGTGTAGGGGAATTTATTTACAGCCTTTCAAGAGGTACGGCTGTAAATAAATTCCCCTACACCTCATCTCCTCAAACAACAAAATAAAATGTGAATAAGATTAATGGAATCTTTCACTTCAGCGACTCCATGGGACACTTCTGATCAATTGGAGAGGTATCAGGCCTACCTGAATCTAGTCTGATGCATTTGGTAGAATGAGTTTGAAATAACTGTTAATAATAATCGTATAAGGAGTTGTATCTAATGAAATACACAAACTTGTAAATCTGCCTTGCAAAATAGCCCTACCGTGATCATGGACACGCCCCATTTCTTCATCTCTGGGATAAGTTTATGAGCCACATTGCACTTCTCCTGAACACCAGTTCGGATCTTGACAGTCAAAGGCACATCAAGGACCTTAGGGTATAAAAATAAGTCTGCTAGCATTAAACTTTGCATGTGAGGAAAAGGGGGGAAAACTAAGAAAAACAAATAACAACAACAGAGAAACTAAAAATCTGTAAAGGAAAAGACAAATCTGAAATAAATTTGTTTTGTTCCAATATGTAGAAATATAATTAATAATAGTAATGTTCAAACATGACCATGACTGATACATCTTGCATAAAAGGGTGTCTTACGTAGTTCATTCCTCTGATGATCTGTTCAAACTTTTTTGTCCGTGTCATCAGACCACATCCTCCACCCTACAGGGGAAAACACCATGTCATAACTCAAGCATTTGCCACTGAGATTAATTGTCCAAGCAACAAAACAAGCTCCAGATGTTTGACTTTTACCTTTTTGTAGACAAGATCAATGGGACACCCAGAGTTAATGTCCACAAAGTCTACATCAGTGTTGTTGTTGATTAGCTCTGCACACCTTGTCATTGTGTCTGGGAAGCAGCCCTCCACCTACAGGACACAATTCAGGTTATACAGAGCCTCTGTCCAAGTCCATTCACCTTCTAGACATGATGACATTTCCCTCAGTACAACATGAATTTGCTTTTTGTAGCAAGAACGGAAATCAATCAACATCAGAGACAAAAATAAGAATGTACCTCTCAGTAAAGAGATTGTCATTGTGAAATATGTGCACTTGTTATTTGCTCTTAATAGGCATTTTTGTGGACAGACATACCATAAACACCATTGCTACATATTTGACAATTCTTAAGAGTTTCAGACAGTGACAAACCTCAATGGTGAGTCACAAGGGGAGACATAAAGACAAATGGGAATATCATTTGAAGGAGCAACATGCATCATTGCGTATTTGCATTGTCATGTCACTGGCAACTCCATTGACAATGAGTGGTAGAAAGCATAGTTGTGACTGCCCATGTTAACACAACATACTGAAGTAGGAGGGAAAGTCTGTAAAACCAAAAAACTGGTTGGGACAGGTGCTGGACATATAAACAGTAACAGTATAAGTTTAAAAGGGTGCCAGTAAACGTTTCTGTCTTGAGAGCATCAATGCATGTGCAAACTATAAAATGACCCCACCTGAACACCGAAGACATCTTCACTCTCATGCCTCTTTAGAAGGGCCCACTCAGATGCCTGTCCCTGTAGCAGGTTGGTGCACATGGCCATCTCTCCACAGGTGATGTCAGCGCCAAAACGTTTGCAAATGCGACGAAAAGGTAGATTTCCACACTGTGGGTTACAGGGAAAATTATTGAAACCTATATTAAAACCGATTTGATAAAAATACTTTACATATTACCTGCATGAGTAGAAATTAGTACTTACTGTTGTTAGAGGAGCAAGATAGAGCTTGTCTTGAAAGTCCACCTTGAGGAAAGTGTGAAATGAATTTACTGTAATTGATAATAAAACCATGCATGCACAATAAACAATTATTGTTACATCTGTTAATTATACATTAGTAACCAAAAATGGACGCATGCAATGCAACCAAATGGCCCATTACACGGATACATCTAGTTAAATTTGTAAACCAAATCGGTTAAATTAAGACCTGGTGTTTTTACTCTCGACATTAAGGTGGGTGAAATATACCTGCTTCTTTTCACATGTCCGCAACTTGATAACATCGGCATCTGTCAAAGGGCCAATAGTCTTGACGGGAACCTGTTTATCTTGGCTGCCCTGTGATTGGTCAAAAAGGAAATTTCCAAATGTTGCATTACGCCTGATGTCACCAACAAACAGTAATTGACATTTTAACCAGCTCAGCTTAACAGTTTAAAACAAAACATAATCTGAGTTACCAGAAGTTTTATTTTGAAAAAAGTATACCTCCATTCCTGGTGCAGTTGTTCCTAGTTCCTCACCAGCAGGACTCTGTGTTGGCATTTTAACTGTACAAGTATTACCCATGCCTGACAAAGAAATAAAATATCAGCAGTGTCACTATAGAGAATATACAATACAGCCTGTGTGAATATTATAGGGTTAGGGTTAGACTGCCAATCATATGAAGTCTACAATAATTCATACTTTTGCACCGGCATACTGTATGTTCAACTTGTATGAAATAAGCCTTGATTTGTCTTGTGAACAACATACTCACATACTCACAACATACGCACAACATATTCAATGGGAATAGATAAAATCTCACTATTAGCATATTGGCAGATATGACAGAGGCTTTTGTCTACATACCTTGCTGCTTTCCCTGATTCCTATCGTTGGCAATCGTTTTGAGGTATTCCGCTGACTTCTTGAATGAGACCAAACGCTTCCTGAGACGATTTTGGAGGTCTCTGTCCAAAGTGTTCCTCACTGGAGTCGTGCCTTTACAAGCCTTGACGATTTCTTCGTTCACCATGTTTTTGAACTCTGGTGAAGTGTGCGCCTTGGCAAAGCGGCAGGCCAAACCATAAAAGCACTTTCCATAGGTGTTGTAGAGGTAGCAGCTTTTGCCGACGTCAGCAGGCTTGACAGCCATGTATTCTGCGATGTCGTGGAAGAATTTGCATTTGTCTCCATAAGAGCAACTCTCAAGTTCCTGAATGCATCATTAAAAAAAGAAAAAAGCTTTACTAAAAGTATGTTATCGCTGGTTTATTCAATTCATGTTTGATGGTTTTAAAGGGACTGATGAATGCAATGTGTTCAGCACCAAAAATATCTACAGGCCACATTTTTAGGGATATACTACAGATTTTTTTCAAGGCTGATGATAAATTCTTGGTATAACAATGCTCTATGCATTTAATGGTTTGGGTTTCATACCTGAATGATTGATGTACACAGTCGTTTGTTATCATAGCTGTTGGGTTTCATGTGTGGTCTTGATTTATTCTGTCCCCGCATTCGTTTGCCATCAGGCTTTGCCACCTTATCGCTATCATCAGCTTCCAGTTTGATTTTTTTCAGGGCTGGTTCTTCCAGAGGTGCCTCTGTTGGCTCATTAGATGCCTCATTTTCACTGCCCTCCTTTCCTCCTTTAGTGCACTGCCCATTAGAATCTAAATACGCATGGAAGTTTTCTTTGGTTGTTATGAATCTGCAAGCATAGGAATGGTCACGTTAGCACATCAGTATAGCACATAAAGTGTTAAAGATTAGGACAGTTAGCTAAACATTGTTTGTATGTTATTTTGGCTGTAGTTACATGACTTCTGTGATGTGTTTACGTTTTGTTAAATGTCATGCGATTCTTACTGGATAACTTACATAACTTTATTAAACCAAGTTTTCCAAACAATAAACCTTTATGGTAGTATCACAGTATTAAACAGAACATCTTTAGTAATACCTTTAGACCAAAAGCTTTTTGTCAACATTGATGGAAAACATGATAACTCACTCATTTTTAATGACAGCTACGCCTTTTGTTGCCGCATCAGGGCTGCTCACGTCTTCTTGTTTTATTTTCTCTATGTCCTTATCGTCTTTCTCCACTTTAATGACAACCTCGCCGTCTTTCTCGGTCTTAATGACAGCAATGGCTTCTGCAGACCCATCCGTGCTGCCTATGTTGTCTTGACATGATGTCTCTATGTCCTCGCTGTCTTTCTCCTTTTTAATGACAGCTATGCCTGTTGCAACACCATCAGTGCTGCAAAGGTCTGTTTTCTCTATGACTTCGCTGTCGTTCTCCATTCCTCCTCCTGAAATATCAGAAATGAAAGGGATCATCATGTTATTACAAATGTGTGATAAAGAAATATAAAACATAATGCATTAATTATTTTGCAATGAACTGTCAAAGGGTGTTAAAGGATTGCTTCACCAATTTTAAACTTAAATATCTATCTTCATATAGAGGGTATGCACATTGCACAGGCATAAAGTAAATGGGAAATTGAGTGGCAAATCGAGTGGAATGTTTTAATATAATTTAATGTTGTTTAATGCACTGAGATATTATTTCTGTTGGATATATGGATATGAGCTGTCCAGGGCATTATAGATATATATTTGCCATTCAGTAGGCATTCCCCAATGACTTCCAGGTATGATGATGATGTCTCGCACATAACCTTTATAGGCTCATATCTTACTCACAGTTTCGTTTACTCGCTGTGTCTCATTGGTGGGAATTTCATGCTAAAAACTAGTAGGGCAACTTGCAGCAGCAACGTGCAATGGGGCTGATCTAGAAGATACGCTACAACACAACAAAAAACGTCAATGCCGTCCACAATTTCCACAACAGAAGGAGGCGATCCACTAATCAGGTTCAACCTATATATTTGGCTTAAATGTTTATGTTGTTCTTCTATGCAACAAAAAATGTGGAATGCCATTAAGGAATACGAACCCACCAACACCCCCCCCCCCCCCCCCCCCACACACACACACACACCTTTAATGTACCTATTCATTATGTATTTATAAACATGAATGTTTTTTATTATGTCTTTTTGCGCTGACACTGAGTTACCCGCAAGTAATTGCAGTGTCCAGTCCACTGACGACGGGGTCACCACATAACGTTAGCCCATGGGCTACTTCTTAATAAGCCAATGTTAACATTTGAGTTGACATTGTATGGACGAAAGTATAAACTAAACAACACATTGGATGCCTGCTTTTCAAAACACTTATGATAGATCGTGTGGGAGATATAATGTAATCCTTATAAATACCTGGATCTTTGGGGAAAGTGAAATCGCCACAAGCGTGGGCTTGTTTGCGCAACAGTTAAAAGGGTCCGTGTGGTGGCATGTGTAACACATATTGGTTCCACATACGGAAGAGAACAGAGACGCTTGGTTCTGATATAAAGCTTATCTAACACGGCATGGAAAAACAATAGTGGAAGGACATTTGTGTGGGAATTGTGTTATTTGGCAGTTTTAACTGTATGGCTAAAAGTGGATGAGAAGCACCAGATGAGGAAATACTGGAGCATACAGTGTGTATTTTACCAAAAGGCACATGTTTTTATTTTATTTTATAAATTGATTGAATTGATTGTTTGTTAAATTAGTATAAAATATAATTTAGATTATATCTAATTATATCTAAATTATATCAAGTTATTCAAAGAATGAACAGTAATAAAGCACACGTTTTATTGGTAATGAGTTCAAAATTGCAAGCAATGTCAACAAATAAATATTATCACATTATCCAAGATGGCAAAGTACATTCACTCATCTGCTGAAGCAGTAAGTCTTTCCATCTTTGCATTAAATCGCTTTTGACTTGAGTCCAAGATGCTAATGCCATTCCTTTCAAAATCATAACCCACCCTTTGCAACTCTACTATTCGCTCACTAATATTCTTTGTGCTGTATTCTAGAACTCTGGGTTTCTCCACTATTTGCTTCAACGTAATTCCTCCTTCCAGTAGACAAACGAGTTTGGAGTTCAACGTATCCGCCCCAATGTACAGCACCGTTGGATGGGAGAGTACAAGCTTTTTAACGTCGGTTTTCCGACCACCATGCGAGATCATCTTCTGCTGAAAGCTTTTAAAGTTATTTTTGAGATACTCATTGGACAGGTCCAGGATTTCTGCCCCAGCACCTTGCAGCAAAGCTAGAAGTTCATAGTTGCTAAGCTTTAGAGCAGTTTGAATGTACTCAATGTTTGCCTTGACTCTCTTTGTGCTTCTGATGAGAATGTACTCATTTCTTGATATGACGGTTTTAGCAAAATGCGTTGGATCCTTCCCACCAAGCTCAGTACAAACATCCTCCAAGAGCTCCACCATTTGCTTGTTGAGGCTTACAGTGTTGGAGAAGGTCCGTGGCGCTGTGGTCAGTAGACGGTGAAGGACTTTGGAGGTAAGTCCCAGTGAGGTCAGATATCGTATGTTGCTTTCCAAATTCTTGCTGTCGCTGGTACGGAAGAAGGACTCTGGAGAGCGTTCCAAGATGCGCATAATCTCCTCATCGCTGTCGAAGAAACTTCTCCACAGATCCCACTGCTGCTCCAAGTGCTTGTCTGAGCGAGTGATGGACCGGGGATAGCGAGATATGATGCTGGCAATCACATTGCTGCTGGCACCTTTGCCCTGAAGGAACTGAGCGAGACCTTGCTCATTAGTAGAGATCTTCCTAAGTATCCCAGGCTGTTGCTTCCGTACCCTTTTCAAGTCTACTCCCATAAGGTTCAGGTTATCAAGCAGAGATTTGTTCTCTGACTTTGGCCTACTCTTATTGGAAGTTTCAGTGCAAAGCCCATGAAGGCAGGGGGATGCTAGTTGTACTGGAGGGTGGCCAAAGATCCATTTTGATGCCAACGCCCGAGGAGCATGAAGGAATGTCCTAAGTCGAAGTGATGCTGCCATTTTCAGAGCAGGCCTGTCACAACCATGGCAATGATGGTCTGTGGAAGGAGATCACAATTAATTGAATAAGAGTAGAGCATAGGTGGGAACAACGGATATAGTGGTGTAAAATTATCTATAACCAGAGTGCTGAAATTGCAAATTGGCCCTACCCAGTTACCATGTCTGTGTCCTTTTAATACCCATATGGAGTTCCGACGTGCCCAAATACTAAGTATACAGTATGCAGATGTTAGAACAGATCAGGGGATCAGGAAAGCTCCATATATGGTGATATACGGGTGATCAGACGTGAACAATGAGCTAATTTGTCCCACAACATTATTACGGTATTATTATTTTATATATAGGCTAGTTTTTGTAGAAAGCTCTGGAAATATTACACCACCTTAATGGTAGAGTTTTACAATTTACAATTTTGATAATTAGTAGACATTCACTTGATTTGAGCAGTCTGTCATGAACACGTCTACCTGTAGCATCAATTTAGATTCCAGGTTTACAACAGATTGTGTCTGTTGTAAGTTTATTATGCATCAATAGATGCTTCATTTACTGTGAAATTGGAATAGGATTTTGCCTGATTTACGAGGAACCACGTTAAATGAAAGGTGGTTCAATTTAACAACATCGCACTTACTCACCTCATGTTTCGTTTTCGTTTCCAGTTCCAGTCCCAGATGATGGACGGAAGGAAAGAAACTGCCTGTGCCACAAAGTCAAGACTCATTTTCACTATGTTCTTTATTTAGCGCCCTCTATTGCTGTGGAGTTTGAAATAACTCTATGGATTTATCCCACTAGATGGCAATATAGCACTAGCAGCAGAGGTGGATCAGGCCAGGGAATACAATATTACATCATAATTATAAAAATGTTTAAAGATAAATAGGCAGCTACTGAGACTGCAATAGTGGAGTAGGCCTATATGAAATTAGGCTTTGAGAAGCAACTGAAGGTATGAATGCATGGATTATTTAAATTATTTCACTGTGAATAACGTAGGTCCTATGCCGAATTTTTCTTGTACATCATGACTTTTCTTGTATAACATTATCATTTCATACATCTACTACATGATCATATAGAGAGTAGATATGATATAACATATAGTGACTCTGTCCAACCATTAACAATGGTATATATACAAAAGTAAATCACTAGCATAACCCTAATGTAGAGTTTAGTAGGCTACCATCAAGCTGTTATACCAAAAGTCTTGTTTTGGACAATGAGCTAAATGTTGCTTATAGTTTATTCATGTAAATGCAGTGTCTCAATTGCCAGCTGTCTGCTGTGTTCTCATCACAGAGATCGCTTTCTGGCACACAAAAAAACTCTCTTCACTGATGAGCCCCTAGCTCGTACATTATGTATGCACTGTACAATCTTCAATATTCAAATGGACTTTATGTGCAACTAGAATGAATGACAATGTAATGAAAAACAGAGAGCTCTATTATGATTCTTTCTTTCTTTCTTTCTTTCTTTCTTTCTTTCTTTCTTTCTTTCTTTCTTTCTTTCTTTCTTTCTTTCTTTCTTTCTTTCTTTCTTTCTTTCTTTCTTTCTTTCTATACTATAATTCTATACTAACTATATTCTGACATTTTCTTTAGTTTCATACAGGACACTTGCCAAATCCAGGGGTAGAACAGGAAAGGCATGCACATAGTGCAGCTTAAAATGTGTAAGGTTCTTTCTATGCTAGCAATACAAACATTACTTTATTAGAACAAATCAACAATGAAGTGGCCTGATCTAATGCTTAATTGCTAAGGGGCTCCTTGAAATAAATAATTACAGAAAGAAATAACAAAGTCTGAGAACTGTGACAAGCATGTCTGCATGCTAGTCATGGACTTGTCCATACTTTGACATTATCGCTGAAATTGGGTCCCTGACTCTTAGGCCATCTGTGGAGTTCTTATGGTAGAGCTGCTGGTTGTCTGACACAGTACTCCTTTGGTGCATCAATAATTCAAGGGCCTAAACTTTCAGATGGCCAGCAGTTCCTATCGAAGCAGCTGTAGTCTGTGGGCTACAAGCAACAAGTATTCATAGGTGAGTTCAAACAGGTGTAAGGATGTCAAAGAGAAGATGGGTGGAATTCAAGATCTGTCAGACCATAAGCTGTTCAGCTCCTGTCTCCAGAAGACACAGGCCATCCTCTCCTGCTGCTGCTACTTCTGGTATGTTGCAAAATAACTTCATATGGCGGTTTATAGGGCAGGCAGTGCAGTGGTATATATATGCATGCAACACCATAGACTTGTTTTTTAGATTATGACTATATAATAGTCTACTTGCCTGCCCATAGAGCCCCATTGTGATCCCGGACATGTTGAGCACACTGAGGTTTTATGTTAGAAATGTTGAGTATGCCATACTCAAGCTATGAGTGGGTCCCTATAGCATGTAGAAACTGCTGGATACTAACTTGCATATGTTGAGCAATTTTCAAATTTGGCACAAGACAGTATGTGACCATACCATTTAAAATGTTATAGAGGCAAAAAAGACAAACTTTCATCATGCGTTATGTAGCATGTGTCTAACTAGGGGGCTTTCATGATGCCAAATCCATTCCAAGCATTAATAATTCCAAGCAAATAATAATAATAATAATAATAATAATAATAATAATAATAATAATAAATATAGCTGCAAGCAGCAATAAAACGGGATCAAGCAAGCAGCAATAAGGAGTAAGAACAATACGCACAAATAAGCCCTAGAAACATGGGAGCCTGAACTTCAGAAATACATCAGGTAATTATGGGAGCAGGGCAGGGTTTTTGATTCCTGCCCTGACTGACTCACACATTGTAATCTGGTGTGACTGAGTGAATGATTGGTGAGCTGTGAGTGAGTGGTGAACTGAGCTATGAACTGTCATTAGTGACAACATGGCCGAATAGTGACAGTCAAACAGCCTTGCCCAGCCATGAGGCCCATAGGGCACGTGCCTATCTCCTGTTTCTGTAGCATGAGGCAGCTTGATGTACAAGTACACCCTCTGGACATGACGCTAGTATGACACAGGGTCTTACCCCCAATCCAACCCTTGATGCTGAGTGCCAAGCAGGGAGGCATTGGATCCCGTTTTTAGAGCCTTTGGTATGACCCGGCCGGGAATCGAACCCCGGCCTCCCAGTCTCAGGGCGGACACTCTAACCACAAGGCCACTGAGTTGCTGAATGAGTAAATGATTGGTGAGCTGTGAGTGAGTGGTGAACTGAGCTGTGAACTGTCATTAGTGACAACATGGCCGAATAGTGACAAAACACAACATGGCCGAATGGTGACAACCACCATTACATTGAGTTTTACCCTGGGTTACACATAGAACCATGAACTTAGATGTAGAAGACCACATGAGATTGTGCATGATTGACTCATATTACTAGGTGTCTGTGCCGGGATTTGAACCCAGGAACTCTCATTTCCAAGTCATGCGCTCTACCAATGAGGCTACCCAACAGACACAAGACATACTGGAAACAACACACACATTCAGTGGACTGCTTGGTAAATGGTAAATGGTGCATTTATATAGCGCCTTTATCCAAGGCGCTTTACATAGATTGTGCATCACATTCACCCATTCACACACACATTCATACACTGATGGCAGTGGGACAGGGACACATCGACACTAACTCTGCAGGAGCCCGGGATCGAACCGGCAACCTTGTGGTTACCATCCGGTTACTCTACCTCTGAGCCACTACCGCTCCTTAAATATGCACAAATAAGCCATAGAAACATGGAAGAAATACATCATGTGATTGTGGAAACACAGCCGAATAGTGACAAAACACAACATGGCCGAATGGTGACAACCACCATTACATTGAGTTTTACCCTGGGTTACACATAGAACCATGAACTTAGATGTAGAAGACCACATGAGATTGTGCATGATTGACTCATATTACTAGGTGTCCGTGCCGGGATTTGAACCCAGGAACTCTCATTTCCAAGTCATGCGCTCTACCAATGAGGCTACCCAACAGACACAAGACGTACTGGAAACAACACACACATTCAGTGGACTGCTTGGTAAATGGTAAATGGTGCATTTATATAGCGCCTTTATCCAAGGCGCTTTACATAGATTGTGCATCACATTCACCCATTCACACACTGATGGCAGTGGGACAGGGACACATCGACACTAACTCTGCAGGAGCCCGGGATCGAACCGGCAACCTTGTGGTTACCATCCGGTTACTCTACCTCTGAGCCACTACCGCTCCTTAAATATGCACAAATAAGCCATAGAAACATGGAAGAAATACATCATGTGATTGTGGAAACACAGCCGAATAGTGACAAAACACAACATGGCCGAATGGTGACAACCACCATTACATTGAGTTTTACCCTGGGTTACACATAGAACCATGAACTTAGATGTAGAAGACCACATGAGATTGTGCATGATTGACTCATATTACTAGGTGTCCATGCCGGGATTTGAACCCAGGAACTCTCATTTCCAAGTCATGCGCTCTACCAATGAGGCTACCCAACAGACACAAGACGTACTGGAAACAACACACACATTCAGTGGACTGCTTGGTAAATGGTAAATGGTGCATTTATATAGTGCCTTTATCCAAGGCGCTTTACATAGATTGTGCATCACATTCACCCATTCACACACACATTCATACACTGATGGCAGTGGGACAGGGACACATCGACACTAACTCTGCAGGAGCCCGGGATCGAACCGGCAACCTTGTGGTTACCATCCGGTTACTCTACCTCTGAGCCACTACCGCTCCTTAAATATGCACAAATAAGCCATAGAAACATGGAAGAAATACATCATGTGATTGTGGAAACACAGCCGAATAGTGACAAAACACAACATGGCCGAATGGTGACAACCACCATTACATTGAGTTTTACCCTGGGTTACACATAGAACCATGAAGTTAGATGTAGAAGACCACATGAGATTGTGCATGATTGACTCATATTACTAGGTGTCCGTGCCGGGATTTGAACCCAGGAACTCTCATTTCCAAGTCATGCGCTCTACCAATGAGGCTACCCAACAGACACAAGACGTACTGGAAACAACACACACATTCAGTGGACTGCTTGGTAAATGGTAAATGGTGCATTTATATAGCGCCTTTATCCAAGGCGCTTTACATAGATTGTGCATCACATTCACCCATTCACACACACATTCATACACTGATGGCAGTGGGACAGGGACACATCGACACTAACTCTGCAGGAGCCCGGGATCGAACCGGCAACCTTGTGGTTACCATCCGGTTACTCTACCTCTGAGCCACTACCGCTCCTTAAATATGCACAAATAAGCCATAGAAACATGGAAGAAATACATCATGTGATTGTGGAAACACAGCCGAATAGTGACAAAACACAACATGGCCGAATGGTGACAACCACCATTACATTGAGTTTTACCCTGGGTTACACATAGAACCATGAACTTAGATGTAGAAGACCACATGAGATTGTGCATGATTGACTCATATTACTAGGTGTCCGTGCCGGGATTTGAACCCAGGAACTCTCATTTCCAAGTCATGCGCTCTACCAATGAGGCTACCCAACAGACACAAGACGTACTGGAAACAACACACACATTCAGTGGACTGCTTGGTAAATGGTAAATGGTGCATTTATATAGCGCCTTTATCCAAGGCGCTTTACATAGATTGTGCATCACATTCACCCATTCACACACACATTCATACACTGATGGCAGTGGGACAGGGACACATCGACACTAACTCTGCAGGAGCCCGGGATCGAACCGGCAACCTTGTGGTTACCATCCGGTTACTCTACCTCTGAGCCACTACCGCTCCTTAAATATGCACAAATAAGCCATAGAAACATGGAAGAAATACATCATGTGATTGTGGAAACAGCAGGGTTTTTGGAGACTCAGACTTTGTATTGTCAGCAGTGGGACTTGAACCCTCAATCTTGTGTTCCGAAGTCAGGCACCCTACCGACTGAGCTATCCAGGCACAATGATTTGCTTAGTTGTTGTCATCAATGAAACAACCCAACAACACGCCACCAAGCAGTAAGCAATATGAACAATATGCACAATTCAGCAGTCCGAGGGTGGAGCTTAGTGGTCAAAGTGACAAATGGAAACAAGTTCCACATGCTTATTCCTCTCACACAATCTGGCACAATGTACTTGCTCCAGTGTTGCCAGAGAGAAACAAGCAGAAGAAGACTCTTCACAAACGAGCAACTTTCATTGGCTTATAAAAACGTCATTTTTTGATGAAAACAAATTTGCTTCTGAAGTTTTGTCCGGATGGGGCCAAAGTTCTCATGTAGCAGGTGTCATGCAAATTGATCAAAAATCCAGGCATAAAATCAGACATGAGCATTTTTCAAACTGCTTAAAATGGCAGACACTCTGGGGGTGGAGCTTACCAGTCGAAATTACAGATGTGTTCCACATGAATCAAGGAACGTGTAGAAACAAGTCCCATGATTTTAAGCCAAACGAAGCCTGAGTTATGCTTGTTCAAATGTTTCAGTTTCAAAGAATTGCTATAGCGCCCCCATTTGAGCGATTGGAGCAAGACTGGTTTTAGTGCTATTTGGCATCCCCCTCTACCAAACTGTAAAATCTCATAAACAGATTACTTTGCATGTGTAGATTAGGGATAATAGAAGAATTTTCACAAACAAGCAATTTTCATTGGCTCGTAAAAACATCATTTTTTTCACTGAAAACAAAATTCACACTCATTTCATGTTTGTATGGCTTCAAAGTTCATGTGTAGGTCATTGTTATGCATTTTGATCAAAGATTGTAGGAGAAGAGACATTTTAACTGTTTTACATATGATTCAAGATGGCGGTTCATCTAAAGGTCAGAGGTCAAAAGTCAGAATACAAAAGTTGTTTGACATAAGCAGACGCATAAGTGAATATAAGTTACATTTCTGAGAGACGAGCAGTTCATGAGTTATGAGTGTTTAAAGTTTGCAATTTCAGTTGAGTGCTATAGCGCCACCATTTGACCAGTGGTCACAGGCTTCGCATCATCACCGTTTGGCATCACCCTCTACCAGATTACCAATTTTCGCGAAAACCGACTGCACGGTTCAGCCAGAACAGCTATTTCTGGTGGAAGGAGAAAAAAAGAGACAGAATCAAGAAGGGATCAAGGTCCACTTCGTGGACTGCTTGATCCCTTAATAATAATAATAATTCCAAGCAAATAATAATAATAATATTATTAAAACACTGTCTGGGTTGAAAATGGCCTTAACATTCAGCATCATGACCCCCCCTCTTTCCTAGACATATCATGCTACATAAAGCATGGTGACATTTTGCATTGTTTTGCCTTCTATAGGCTGTTAATGGCATGGTGACATTATGCCAATTATGAAAATTGCTCAACATATGAAAATTTCTAACATACAACCTTGGTGTACTCAACATGCCTGGGTTCATATTATGGAAAATGGACTATAAAGTAGGCTATATCATATCTACAGTAGCCTACTTTGGAAATGACTATGTGAAGCATTATGAAATACAATGTAATTTCTCTTCTCTTCTCTTCTCTTCTCTTCTCTTCTCTTCTCTTCTCTTCTCTTCTCTTCTCTTCTCTTCTCTTCTCTTCTCTTCTCTTCTCTTCTCTTCTCTTCTCTTCTCATGGGCTACTCCACTTCTGAATGAGTATGCTGTACATCAGTGCTGGTTTCCAAACTATACAGCTCTAGCAGTGATTCCTACTGTACCAGTTTAATTTCTGAAACCACTGTTGTAGATTGAAGCCTATTATTACAATGTTTTTAACTGTCATGCCATGTGTCAATTAAGTCATCCCGGAGTCATGAATAGAAATGCACTGCAGGTTCGTCACTTCTGCCCACAAAGAAAGGAATGATGAATAAAATACACAGCACACAAGCTGCAAAAACAAATTGATAGAACGCCATAGGAAAACAAAGGCTAGCATTGAAGAATGAAAGTTCTGTTTGACATTCCGGGAAGGCGTGGCCTAAAGCGGCAGGTCTGCGATACGTCATCACACGGCCACTGTCTCGTGTTTACGTGGAAAACATGGCGGCTGGGATGAGAGCGTTCCAAAGAGCTAGCTCCTAGTAGTAATGCGACACTGTCGCTCTGTTTTGGAAGTCCATACGTGCAGAATTGGAAGTCGTGCGCCCGGCGGTTTTGTCGCTAACTTCTGGGACTATCGTGTGGCAGACAGTTCGCATGAAGAAGCCATTTCTCTCTTGTCTCAGCCACAGGGACAACAGCGGCAATGGAAGACGAGGAAAGGCAAAAGAAGCTGGAGGCCGGCAAAGCAAAGGTATGGAAAGACCTTGAGTCTACATCTCCCACGCACACAACTTCATCACACATCCCATATTATGTGTAAAAGCTAGTGTTGCAGAGCTCATCCCTTGCCTTCCTCATCCCATTGTTTCATGTTTTGGGGCGTCAGTCAACAGCTGTTTTTACGGCCCCCCATAGCTCCCTCCTCCCTTAAACCACTCAGCTGTCAGAGTCTCCTGTCCTGGTGGTCAGTGACAGCTGGGTTAGCTAGCAGCCTGGACACATTCCATTGTTGTTGTTGATGCTGTTTGTGTGCCAGCTTTAATGTATGGCTCATGTTATACTTCCTACTCGCTGTAGGAACTAGGAAGCTCACAAGCAAACCAGGCAGGCAGGCAGGCAGGCAAAAGCAAACCAAGCATGCAGGCAGGCACATTTTGTGATGGATAGGCAACTAATCACTACTGGCATGCGAGTATGCGGACAATCTTGTGTGACAGGATTTCCAGGCAGGGCATGCCCCCACTAGCTTTAGCAAACGTTGCCACATGGTACTGGGAAAATAGCTATCTGTACCAATTAACCGGTGTCACAAATTAGATCAACGAATATAACTGATATCGTACAAAACCGCATATAAATCAGCTAGCCCTGCATGTTCTGAACAAGAATAAAAGCCATGCAGGAAAAGGGTGAGGGTGTAGTAGTAATAGTACTCTCCCCCCTTTTCATTTTTCAACTAAATTTTAATTCACACATGAAATTCAAAGAATGATCCCATGTTGGTTTACATTTGGAGGAGGATTTGAGCTGTAGTTGGGGTATTAGCTACTTCACAGTTGAGTTATTGAGTTGCTTGGCAAGCTTTGATTAAAAAAGGTGCATTCATATATTATATTCTTACACAAATTTATGATCCATTCAAACGTTAAGCTTCTTGTTCATTATTGTTTTCCTAGTAACATCTGATATTGGTATTTTATGTTGCTTTTATGTGTGATCTGATGAGTGTTATTTTATGATGTTGTCAACACACTTATCTAATGCAGCGGCTTGGAGCCCAACACAGATCCTTATCTGATCTTTGTACTACTACTACTACTACTACTACACACACATTTTTGAAACTGTCTGGCAAATAGTTATCTTGTTGATGAATATGTTGTGTTGGCCTGGTGGTGCTATTCCGCTTGTTCTGAACACAGAAAAGGGACATAATCTTTCCCTACAAGCCGTCCTCTGTCGATGTTCAGGATGTACAAGACTAGACCAGAATCACAGTCCACACATAGGGTTGATTTTTACATCATTTTCAGGATGTATTAATTACTTTAAATAATATATCTTATTCTGAGCCAAATCAACTGCAAAGTTATCATATGACTTAAGTGGATCTGGCCTAATTCGGGCTCTGTCATCCAGGATGTCCGTATTAGCGGGCAGAATGTTTGTTCAACTAAGGTGATATTCTGGGGTTGATCTTACTACAGTAATCTTGCTTTGACTTGATCTAACCTCAATAGAGATGTCACTAATTTTGTTCGGGTCCTGACTGTGCTTGCAGGGTTACAATTAAAAGACTTCAACATTTTTTATTTGTGACCACTGGTTCTTTGTTGAATGTGTTTATTAGGGGGCTCCTGGGGTGTTTATAGTGGAGTTGGTACTAGAGATTTGCGATTTACACTGTGGGGAAGATGCCATTAGCAGAGTCATTGCCTTGGCTATGGCTCTGGCATGTGAGTGGACAAAAGAACTCTCTTTGTTCCTGCAGGGAATTCAGGATGCATTGTACCTTTTATTATGTTATCAATTCCTACTCACATGATATCAACTTGCACATTTTGATTCTCTACATAGATGTTGATAATGCTGCTGAAAATTAATCTTGCTGCATTAGATCCATTTCACTGTGGCATGAGTGCAGTCAGTGCACATTGCATTACATTGCCCTGTGATCTTGGTGATTCTTGTCTTGTCCTGGTACAAAAGTGCAGTCTATCAGCAATATTTTGAATCAACCAAACGACTAACTTTGAAGACTAACTTTGAACCCCATATTCTTTTGCAAAAATCCGACATTTTCTTCAGCACTCCTTGAAAGATTTTTTGCAATCTTTAAGGAGCTTACATAGTGAGTTTTGAGCATTCGGTTCTTGCAGACTGTTTTGAGAAAATGGTGGGAAAAAATGTGACATCTGAAATTCCCATTGAAATTCAGGCCCTTTATTGTGATAATGCTAGTCAGAGAGGCAGCCTGTGTCTCAGCCAATCGCAGTCTACCACTCGCAATATGAAACAAGTGCCAACTCTGTCTGCGAGTCAGACTGAGTTGTTGTGGAACCCGATGCTGATCTCCAGTTAAGATGTACTGTACAAAATGAAAACATAATAATTATAATGAAATAGTGAATGAAACAAATTAATAAAAAAATATAAATAAAATCAAAAAACAATATCAGATGATGGAGTTCCTGCTAAAGTGTATAACATCATTCCAGGGAATTAAATTTTTGAAAAGAATGCTTATTGAACATGAAAAACACACAGAAAAAATAAATTTGTTTTCCAGTTTCTTATAGTTAATTGTGTGTTGTGATCACATTGTTGGACTATTGTTTTGCCACAACGTGTAGTTGCTACTCTGTAGTTTATTTATGTGTAATGTCCTAATGTTTATGTATAATGTCCCGAGTGATGGGTGGAATGCCTTTTACCCATCAACCACCCTTCATTAATTCTTTATCATGTATATTGGTACCTTTAAGAACACTTGTATAAACCATATTCTTATGAATGCTCAAATAAATAAATCATCACGTTTTTGTCTTTAGTCATTTTCATATCTGCTCCACTAAAAACATTTGATGTTGAGTGCACCAAGGACCACATGTCCCATTAAACAGTCAGGACTTCTCAGTTACAGTGGAAGAACTTTTGTTCATTATCCCAAGTCCACTCGGAGTTTGGTTTCATAGATGGCGATAAGCAGCATGATGCCAAATCCCAGCCATATGCCAGCATTCTCTAGCAGGCACAAACCATATTGATTAAAGCCTTGGTCCTCAACAACATTATGTATTAAATCTGGTAGCATGTCCACCAGGGCCACATAGAGAAAAAGCCCTGCAGTGAAAGGAAAGATCCATACGACTATGTTCTCATGGTAGTGTCCAATGATGAGGCCAATCACCATACCCACGTAGGCAAACATGGCAGACAACAGATTGTAGAGGATTGCCTGGCGCACTTTCATACCCGCCTTCAACAGCACAGCAAAGTCACCGAGTTCATGAGGCAGTTCATGACAGAAGACTGCTAGAGAGGTACTGAGACCACTGGCTAAGCCATCGGTGAAGGCAGCACCTATTGCCAGGCCATCACTGAAGTTGTGCATGCCGTCTCCCATGAGAACCAACCAGGCCAGTGCGGCGATCCCACCCTGTGGATTCTGGTTCAGCATGGGGTTTGATTTGTGGTGACGTTGATGTGTGGGCACCCCTGCCATGTCGGCTGACCCTGGCGGCATCACCTGCCCCTCTTGGTCGAAGCCCATCCTGTTGCCGGCCACTGAGGGATCGCCACTGTTGTGTTTTCTCTCATTGTATATCTTTCTTCCGAGGGTCAGCAAGTGTTCCATGATGAACATGACACTGATACCTACCAACACCATCAGTCCCTTCCACACCCCGTCAAGGCTGTCCTCGTGCTCTTCGTGGACATCCGCATGTTCGTCAAGGTCGTCGTGATGGTGGTGGGGGTGCCCACTTTGGGAATGAGGGATGAGGTGAAGGAAAGCATCTCCACAGAGTGTGCCCACTGCCAACGCAACCATGAAGACAAGAAGGTACTTGAAGAGGTTGTGGTTCATCAGAGGTATAAGGAATACCCCCAGCAGGGACGCCAGAGTGATCACTGTGACGGACACAAAGCCACCCACCCATGCTGTGACGGTGTTTCTTGACAGATGGGGCTTGCTGGTGTCGGTGCGGTGGTCATCCGTGATGCTGCCAAGTTGAAATGGGTCGTGGTTATGGAAACTTGCATTGCTAGCATCCTGGCTGGTTCTCTCCCCATGGTGTTCGGCCATGGCCATTCTGAGGTGGTCCAGATCGGCACTGTGCACTAGATTCTCCAGGCCTGCCCGAGATATGGAGCCATTCTTGCTGTACTTATTGAATATAGACTCCAGATGATGATGATGGTGTGTGGGTCCCGCTCTTCGGCTGTCTACCACAGCAAAAAGAGCAACAAGAATCCACACCACAGCCAGCAGTACCCTCCATATCCTCTTAGCAGCCATCGTTCTGATGAACATCTAAAACCCCTGTGATGAAGGGAATGGTTCAGGTCAATTTGAGATCAGCCTCTTTAAACACCAAATTAATTAATTATCGTAACGTCACACGTCACGCATTTTAATGAAAACGGTGTGTGCTGTTGGTTGCCGTGCAACCAACAGCACACAAAGTCATCAAATGGAGACGGATTGGGCAGAGGAACAGATATTTCAATCAAATGAGTCTGACAATGCATGCCCCACCCGGTTATGTATTATAATACTCAGAGAGATCTGCCCATGAGGGAGCAGAAAACAGCCTAGTCACATGGCTCATGTCCATTGCATTCCGTAAGGACTAAAAAGTCATGGTCTTTGTCACTATTTGCCAATAGAAGTCTATGTATAAGCAGGGGTTGACACTAAGGTCTCCGAGGCACTTGCCCATCGGGCAAGTGAAAGTCAGGTTCTACTTGCACTCAGGTCATGGTCACTTGCCCCCAAAATGCAGTATATCGTAAATTTAGCATTTTACATTCTACTTGGGTTTTACATTCTACTTAGGTTTCCTTTCACAATCGAAGACTATGTCACAATCAGCTACAGTAAATATTCAGCTTGTAAATCAGTGGTTCCCATAGTGGTCACAGACTCGGGGGTCCATGACCCAGCAAAATGATTTAGGGCGCGTTCAGAAATACACCCTAAACACACTGGTGTACTCTGTGGTCGTTTGTTTACCTGGTGTATTTGGGGCATTTGGTGCTCCTCGTTCGTTTATTCACACCGGTATGTTTGGTGCACGCACTGAGCAACCCTACGCTGGAGACGGCCGGGGTTGGCTGATGTGGAAGGCATGATTGCGTCACAGCTGTGTCTCAAGCGCTACCGTTCAATGAAAAGCAATGCAAATGTTGTGAGCTAGGAAGCTAGGCTATGGCTAAGCACTGTACTGTGGTCCACCAACTTTTCCATGTCTGTCAAGTGTCAAGGACCTGCACATTTATCAAATAAATGCATGCGGACCCCCATTTGAAAATACTTTCCAGGGGGACCCCCATAAGAGAGGATTTATATGGCTTTGGCAGTGATTCTCACCATTTTTGAGTGAGGTGTGTAGTCTGGTTTTAACTGCTCGTTCGTAAATAAGGCTCACTCAACGCACTCGGTGACGTCTCCGCCCACTGCCCCAAATCAACTCAACGCACTCGCAGTTTGTGTTTCCGAACGCACCCATAGTTTGTAACCAAATGGACCTGGAGAGAGAGATACAAAGCAGGGAAAGACGCAGAGGCAGAGCGCAATGACCACCTTCAAGACAAATATATCTTGTGTTGTGTTATAGCAAACTAAGTTGCATACTTGCCCGATCTGGCAACCGGGTAGCCGTTTTCACTTGCCCCGGGCAAGTGTTAGTGTCAACCCCTGAGAAGAGGTGCAAATGAACTGGCCCCATTAAGTGAAAGGAGTGGTCGTATCTCTCTAGTAACTGTGAAGTCTCTGGGCATAAAAGGGACGCGCAACACAATTTTATGTCCATATATGGAGATCGCCAAACACTCAAAATGTTTATGTCCATACTGTATAGAGATCTCCATATCTGTCCTTGTCCCCTTTATTCCCATATACTGTATAAAGATCCCTAATGTCATATAACAATCAGATGGTTGAATTTGGAAAACCATAACCGTTTGTGAATGCTGGCCGGGTGGCCGGTGGATGAGGGATGCTGGCTCTGCCCCACCCCGCCATGAGCACCATCTGGGTCAGTGACCACTGGCATGACCGACAAGTCCTACCTACTCAGGGGAATGACTGTGCCACTCCGACTTCTATAACACAGTGATGGTTAAAAAAAAAAAATAATTAAGAATTAAGAATCACAATTCTAATTCTTAGGGGTTACGATTTAATTATTTGATTTGAATGAAGTTCCTTTGAAAGTACCCTGCCTTCTCTGTCTGTGCGCTTACGATGTGTTCATTAATCAGTAGATGAAAGTGTGTGAAAGGCATGGCTGAGTAAGATAATGCAGAAAGGTATGTGTACAAATGGAATGCAAATAGCTACAATTTGTCATGTATGCTTTCCTTGTGTGTTGTTCACCACTGTTATTAGTTAATTGTGATGGTTAAATGGGCATCGCTCATGCTCCTAAAGAGAAATTGTAAACATGCTTTTTCTCTGATATTTTTCTCTGTTATGTTTTTAGCCCACAAGATGCCAGTGTATCACAGTAAATGATTGTCTTCCTGACCTGAAAAGACAGGCTACTGTAGGGCTGATTTGGGAATTAATTTGAGGTGTTAATAGCTCCATCAAAAGCAGAGCGGTGCACAAATTCTGACTGTTCCCTGTGGATGTACTTTGCTAAGACATAAAGGAAAGATGGTGATGCTTAATGCAAAGCCCTGTGACCTGGTGTTCAGCAAGGCTCAATGGATCCTATTCAGCACAGTTTAAATATTTTGGACTTTCACTTTTGGTCTAGGCCCCTGAGAAAAGAATTCCACACCGTGTGAAGTGAGGGGTGCTCTTGTCATACTACATCATCCATTCATTGTCAAAGGGGATTTAATGTCTACAACCTAAATAGTCGATTTGCGTGTCTGTATGTGAACTAAATTCACCATTGTCAGTGGGAATTTAATCCTTGTCTAAGGCAAAAATAAATAAGCCCCTCAAAATAAAGCTCGTCATAGGAGCTCGGCTCAAAAAACATAGACCAGACTTTTTATTTTATTAAGCTGCAGCTAATCATGGGTCTGCAAATTATCCAGTGTTCACTATTGAAATGTTGTGCTAAAGCCCTGTTTATGTAGCTGACTGTTAACCGACAGGCCATGGACAAATTATACCATCAATGTTCACTGAAAGTATTTTATTTCATCAGAGTTGCTGCTTTATCTGTACACAACAGGAGATAAAAGTATTTTATGACTGCAATGTAATATAGTTCATATGGAAGTATATTACCTTATAACGATATACTGTATGTATCTTTTTTAATAACATGATACGTATCACATTAATTAAAGTACCCCCTCCTTGGTAGGCAATGGTAGTCAAAGCTACCATTCCCTGGCCCTTTAATTATTTGATTGAGGAATATAATATGTATTCTTGCTGTGTTCTGTGTTAATATGTATTCTTTCTGTGCTGTGTATTGGCAAAATGTAGAGTTTTTTGTTAGACATTGAGCGAAATTAAGATAAAATAAACAAAAACACTGCTTATCAACCAACCGATTATTCGATCGATAAGGTTATCCAAACATCAATTAATTGATCACATAATGATGTACTGCCGTATAGTATGCATGTATACATGATTATGAAGTAATGCTCAGCACTATGCTGACATTCCACCTGTTTCAAATGAGTGTTTTACTGGATCTGGACTCTGGAGGGGGCTCTGGTACTCTAAAGGTGATCTCTAGCATTGGAAGTTGTTGAACACACCTTTTTGCCTCTTGGTCACATTTTCAACGATCAAGAAGTTTCGTTATGCCTTCAGCAATTTCTCACGTGCTGTGTGAAATGTTGTCTCAGTTAAACCCATGCTTCGTCCTAACCTGTCCCATCGTAGGTCTAGACTTGTCTATCATTAGCAATCAAGGTAGATGAACGAAAAAACACTGGAGTAACAAGTACTCACTTTGCTCTAATCTAGATCTCATTCTCAGTATGTCATTGGGTTTATTTCAGTAGGGAAATGGAGCACTAAATCTTTAGCCGATTCTTTGTTTTGAAGTGGCAGTTTTAATGTGTCTTATCGGCATGTAGTGTTGTGTTCAATGTCAAATTGCTCATGTTTTGTTATTTGTTTGGACCTTTTTATTAATGGAATCTTGTCTTGATAACCCATGCTTATTGCATAATTATTCTAAACATAATTGTCATAAACAGAACAGTTTACTCTACCAAAGAGAATGCCCTGCAAAATGTGTATGTTTGCAAATATTGCCTGTTTTCATCTTTGAGACAGCAGATGGTGATACACCTACATAGTCTGCAGTGTTTGGTTTGGCCAGCCTATGCTCTGCAGCTCCCTCTGCCAAATAGGACACATATCCCAGTATCACATGTAGCCGATGGTAATTATTAGCTTCCCCCAGAATAGTAAACTACAGGACTCCATTTACAAGGAAAACATTTCTTCAACTTCAGAGTTTGGACAGTTTGAACCACTTCAGTCACAGATTGTTAAAAGTTGTCTAGCCATTATATTCTAGTAGTCATTTTAGTCTATAAATCTCACCAGCTCACACTCTCTGACACTCACACTCACATGCTTTGACTCTAGCATTAATATTTTAGTCAAATCCTTGATAGATGAAGATGCAAATTCAAATATTAATGGGTTGTTAATGTACTATGATCAGCTAATGTGTTGACTGATGGAGCAAAAAAAAAAGCCTGATTGGCCCTTTAGTCCTTTAGTGTCAGAGACTTGATCCTTAACGTCAGAGACAATAAAACAGCTGGGGCATTTAGTAGGGCTGAGGGTGACGTGGCCAAAATCAAATGACAATATATTTGACTGCATATGTATCTGCTATTCATAATTGTGACAATTTCTATTTTTTAAACGTTACAGAAACTGTGTAAATTAGCAGATCTACAAGCTAGCTCAGTGTGTTGTTGATGCTTGCTTGTAATTTGGCTATTTTTTTAAGTCATTAAAACCGACCAGGAAAAGGCAACACTTCATAGAGATGAAGGAGAAGACACCAAAGGCAATTTAAGCCTTTTTATTCAGCTGCTGCCTGTATGACTAATGACCGTGTGCCGCTTCAGTTTTGCTATCCTCTTCAGAGTCTTGATATGGCAGCATTTTTGGGAAAGTATATTCAGGGGTATATGAAGTCTATGAACTCATTAAACCAATGGTAGTTGGCTCTCTTCCACGGTAACCCCGTTCTGCTCCAGCAGTCTTTCTTTCCTCTTCTGCAACTAACTACTGTCCCTGTTCCTGTGATGCACCAGACTGGCCAGGCTTGAGGCGCGTTGTCAGCTTTCCTCTGTTCTCACTTGATGTTGTGATAATGGATATAAGATATCCAAAATCCCAGACAATATATTGCCTACTAGTTTCATATTGATGTACTGCCCAGCCAAAGCATTTTATCTTCTGTGGATAAATTGTGTAAATAATATACTCCAAACTGTCCACAAAAGGTCATCAACATTGCAACGTACATACAGTATATTGCATTGCAATTGCAATAGTCATGTCCAAAGTGCTTGATAGAAAATGAAAACTTGAAGAAAAAACGTCTATAACAGTGGTTTTCAACCAGTGGTTGAAATGTGGTCATGTGGTCCCCAGATAAATGATGGACAGTTGATAACCAAATGGACCCTTATAGATCTTAACTCTTGAGCGTGTGAAAGGAAACCAAATGGACAGGTCAAGAGTTAAATTATATTTAAACATCTGAATTACTTAATTTTCAAGAATAAAATGTTTTGCCAGTTTATCTCCTAAATTGTGGACAAAAAGTGTAAAATCCTGAGTTTTGGCCCGAGAGATTAAACTCAACGTGGCTAAAATGCAGAATAAATGCTGGGCCCTGGTATGAAAAAGTTTTAATGTTCTATAACATTGTTTATTTCATGTATTTATTCTGGTTCAATGCTAGTATTCATGGGGAAATGAGCAAAACAGTCTGTCTGTTGAACATGGCCATTGCTATACATCTCAAGAGCCATGGCAGATCTTTGACCCTCATGCTGTTCATCCACTGGCTTTAACATGTCTCTATTCATCCCTCTTGTGACTGTAGTTGGCTGAGTACCGGCAGAGGAAAGCCCATGCAGACAGCCAGAAGAAGCAGAAGAAGAAGAAAAGGAAGCCAGGGGAGGAGTCGGAGGGCGGTGTGAGGGGAGAGCAAGACCAGCCTGCAGGGGAGAGGATCTCTGAGGGAGGAATACATGGTGTAGGAGATACACCCACCACCGAGTTTACCTTCTCCCGAACGCTGCGGAGCGGCGAGACGGTCAAGCATGACCAGACCTACACCATAGAGGTAAATAGTCACAAACATGCAATTAAACCCCATATGGTTGACTCGAGTCCCTCTGTACACATTCCATTTATGTCATTCAAATCTGTTTTCTCACATAAGAATGATAATAAGATATGATGTACTTAGACCCAAGATAGTCAGTCAGTAGTTTCCCTTCAACTCTACAGCAAAGCCTGTATTTGCAGCCCCCCCCCCCCCAAAAAAAAGAGAGAAAAAAAAAACTTGGATGTGGTACGTGCCAGTTGCCATGGAAACAGACAGTTGCTTTTAAACAAGTTGAGCTACTGTGGTTTGTTTGATACGTGTGGCCTTGTTAGAGCCGACAACACAGAGCTGAAAGCTGATTGAATAAAGGGATGTTTTCATACGTGGTTCAGTTCGTCCAGGAGCCATGCTCGCTGTCTAATTGAAAATAGGTTTAGGACATCACATAAGAGCATCCTTGCTGCATAGCTGGTTGCTGGGCTATAGGGCTGCAACTATCATCAAGGAAAAACAAAAAATAATTCTTTGCTCAAATTATTTTTTGTGAATGTTTTATTTATTTTTTAATTGATTGACTAACTGATTGATAACCTTATCAATCAAGTAACCGGTTATTTGATAAGTGGCATGTGCATTCCTGGGCGCCACACATGCGCATAAAGTATTTCATTCACAGACACGTGGCAGAAATGATGACGTGTTATCATTTGAAAAACAAGAATGGAACTCTCAACTCACTTATAATATGCTCCAATTATATTCTCTGAAAAGCCAATCCCTAGTCATCTAATGGGTCCATTTCCTTTTTCATCCTCAGGTTAACTGTGATTCTTATAATTACACTAATTTAACATAAAAAGGAGGTACAGTGCCCCCATAGAAATGTGCCACCTCAAAAGACAACGGTAATGGATAATGGAGCATAAGGCATTAAGAACTAGGGAGTCAAAAACGCAGTGTCCAAAGATGCAATGTATAGGTTTTGGACACAGTGACCAGTAAACTACTGCATCCTGTGGACTTGCGTGAGCGGAGCAAGTGCAAGTTAAGCGATCAGTTTGCGGTCGTCTTCATTCGCCGTCCCCGAAGTACTCTGATTGGCCAGTTTAGGTGATGACGTAATCGTGACATAGTTATAACTAATGTCATGAGTATTATCTCCTGAAGGTTTTATTTGTTTTTGGGCCACTCACTCTGCAAACACGCGCAAGTATGCCATGTTTTACTAGTGTGCAACGCGCAAGTTGGCACTTGTAGTAGGCAATAGCACAAGTAGGGCATTGCCTACTTGTTGAATTTATTTTATCCAGTTTGCAGAAAAAAATCTTTGCAAATAAAGTTTTCAGATGTAGAATTGTGTCAATTTCCTTCAGGAACATGAACCACATAAAAAACATATAAAATGAATTTGGAGTGAAATGATAGGTCAGTAGCTACAGTAATCAATAGATTAAGCAAAAAGTAGAGAACAAATATTAATCGAGCAATAAGCAATTGGGCTGCATGCAGCAGTAATATATAAGGGAATAAGTAATAAGTGAGCATAAGGCAGCAGAGAGCTAGTAATAATGCTAAGGCAATAGGAAGGGAGTTCCAGTAGTAAGTAGGTGCTATAAGACAAAGAATTTGGCAATAAAAGAGCGTGGGGCAGTATAGAATCAGTTATAAAGTGAGCAAATTAATCGAAAACTTTGACGTGCCTTGCACCCTACCGAGCTGTCAATGTAACGTCGCTGAAAAGTGAATCTAATCAATAAAAGTAGTCTATAATTCTTCTTCTCACCACGTGCAAATCAATTGAGACCTTTGCTATTTTTTTTTCTCTTTTAACATGGCGTTATATTTAACATTACAATAGTATCTGTTCTCAACCATGTCATTTTGGCCAGAGGCTTGGACCCTTGCATCGCTCAGTGGTTGTCTTGTTCTTTATGTTGTGTCCACTGATGCCCCAGAGCAACAATGTGTTGCTGTGGAAACTCTTTTCCCCAAGTCCTGTATTGCCTTCACACCATTTATAACCATTATTGTATTATGGCTCATGTACACATTTATTCAGCTCGCTGCAACTTGCTCTCAAGTCGTTAACCTCGAGCTCTTTTGTAAGCGTCTTCCATAGGAAAATCTGCCAATTCTTTCCTTTTCTGTCTCTGTGGCTCTTCAAAAATATTTGATCCAGAAATTAGTCGTCCAAAGGCCTGTGATAAACTGCCATAGACCAGCCGGTTCTCAGCAGGGGGCCAGGCTTCAAAAAAGACACCAAAAAAAGGTTCACTGCAGCAGTGTCTGTTTAATGTAGGCCAACAAGACCAGACACCAGTTGCATGGTGTGTATAATGACTGTACTGAGCAGGATGACTGAAACATGAATGCCAATTCAGTTGTGGGATGGGCACGGAGCCTGGAATACAGCCAGCTTGCTACGTTTGGTGTTAAATTATTTATTTTCACTTCACAAGTCTGGAAAGCGTCCTACTGTATCGTCGTGCCCAAATGGAAGATGGGAGGCTGAGTGGTGTGTGGGTGCGTGTGTGTGTGTGTGTGTGTGTGTCAATATATCACTTGAGTCACTTCCTCTTTTGTCTATGTAATGGAAATATGACTCAAATTGGCACCCTGGTCAGACTGATTAGCGATTCAAGTGACAAAAAGATGAACATAGCGGACCAGGCTGCATTCCTTGCCAGTCGATAGCCTTTAATTCAGAACCAATCACTAAATGAAGACTAAATCTGACATGTATATTAATTTGCCTTGTTCCTTTTCCAAGTAAAAACACAGTTCATGTCACTCTCAGTAACTATTGATGTAAGCTACCGGTATTGTGTTCCTCTATGACTGGCTGTGGCTGTGGCTCTTTGGGAAGCCGTATTTGTGTATCCGTCCATCCATCAAACCCTTAGGTTTTGAAAACTACTGACTGGTTTGTTTGCCACTTACTCATGAAAGTATTTGTAATGAAATGTTGGTGTGACTTGCTCTGCAGACTAACAGTGTATAAAAACAAATCAAGATGTTATAAAATCATGTATTATACATACAAAAAGTAAAGATTAATTAGTAATGTACGTAATTGTGTACAGTCTATAATTGTAGAAAATTTGTGCTGTGCTTGGGTTTTCAGTCACGCTTTCCTCTGCAATGCCAATGACATTCTTTGACTCTATATTGCAGCCGGAGAGTGAGGTGTCCACCACAGCTGAAGATTATTCCTCGGAGGTAAGACAAGCTTATTGAAGTTATGAATCACACTAATGTGACGTCTGATCATGCACTGTAGCTGGCCAACAGTATCCTGGTTTCAAATATTACACGACTTCACCTCATCTTCCACTCTAGTGTGGACGGTGAAATCGGTTGATTTAGCTTTTGGTTCCATCTTTATATTTGACAAAACATTTAAATTTAGTATATGCAGTATGTTAATCGTTAATTATGAAATAAATAAAAATGTTAACTTAAACAGTATAGCTGCATTTTTTTTTTACTTACAGTATATCAGACAAAATTATAAATACAGTATTTAATGTTTAAGGTTTATGAACTAACAATACAAAATTTGTTTCTAGCATTTTATTTTCTGATAACAATTGTTTTAATGGTGGTCTCAGACATGACTGGTGGCAGGGCGTTTAAACTAATAAAATTCAATATAAGTTCGAATGGAAATTAAATTCAGTTTGAAGTAACCTACATAAAATACATGTGCTGGTTTCAACATAATACAGTATCACAATTTAATATCCATGAATCATTTCCAGGAGTTTCTATAGCTAAAAACATTTGAAGTAAAGTAAATAATAATAATAATTTCCAGCACAGTATGTGATTATAGGCTTTCACTGACATGATTGTGACTTAACAGGTAAATGGTTGCCATGAGATGCCTGAGAGCCAAATGGAGTCTGCCAAGGATTTTGTCTGGGTACAGTACATCAGTGAAGCTAACCGCAAAACCAATCAATGCCACACTCAGCTCTGCATTTTCTTTTTCATACTTATGGCTGACACTAGACGTCCTGTAACCTCACTAACCAAGTGGCTACTTACAGCATATGGCTTTCTATATGGCTTCTGGGGATTTCACTGACTGCTAGCATACTGCCTATAAACCTGCATTCATTGATTAATATATTGATTCTTCTTCTTTTTTTTTTCTTTCCCAGTTGTTTGAATTACCCCTTTGATTAAATTACACAATGATTATTTTCTTACTGTGTGAGCACAAAAATACATCTTAAAATTATTTCAAGTGATTTCACTTTTGTCAGATATCACCAAAAAATATTTTTTTTTCTGTTAAAATGCTCTATTATAAGGTGTGGAAACCACATATGGAGTTTCCCCCTCCCCCATGTTAGCAGAGGAGCTAATAAAAGTTCCCCAGGTCACCACAATTCTCCTCCAATCAGGAGAGAGCAGCAGGTTCACATAGTGTAGCTACTTTTGGCCCCCCTAGTGCACCAGGCTGGTACTACACCATGAATTTCAAATCACTTCCCCTACATCTTAAAATGATTTCAGATGTTTACAAAGCAGTCTAAATGTGTTTTTCTTTTACACAGAACAAGGAACAAGGTCCAGCATTCCCATTTCAATTACATTTCTAAATGCTAGATAACACAACAAATATATATACTAACTGTATAGTTTTCATCAGATAATTTCACCCGTAACTGAGCATAATGTGAAAACGAGGACTAACACGGCAACTTCCTGTGTCATTTTGTCAATTATTTCATGATTGAGGTAAATGGGGCTTGAATTGGGCTGAAAAGACATAAATGGGTCATAGACACCACAGGCCGGCCACAGGTCAACAATGGAGGCGTGCTGTTCCCATGTGGATCCCAAGAACCACCTGATTAGATTCTTTAACAAATGGTGTAGTGGTGCCTTGTGACTGTGCAGGGCGTTGTGACCTTTCAGAGGTGTAAATTAGTAAAAAGGCTGAACGAGTACAGTCTGAGAAAAGGCTGAGGAGGAACAATGAACGGTCCCATTTGGTATTTGTTAGGTAATGGTTAGCGGTGCAGGAAAGAAAGACCTTGAATGAATATGTTATAGACTGGATGAAAAAGAAAATGACGCAAGTAATAATTGTTTCAAAACGATATGAAGCTCACTTGTGTTGTCGATAATCAAGAGTTCAATATTTAAAATGCAATTTTTTGAACAATCTGGTTGGTGTCGAGTTTAAAAACAAACAAACAGCAGGGCCTGTCTTAGTCACTTTCTCAGAAAACACAGTAGAAAATTCAACATTCCCATACTGTAAGGTCCATCCTGGCGTCCTGCACTAACATAGATAGATTTTTGCTTTTAGCTTCTAATGAGGAATGAGAGGAGCTCAGGTGCAGGTGTAATGAATGGGAACGATCCTCGCTTAGTCAGCATAATTTTGCAGCAGGAGCATTTACTTATGGCATGTGGGATCACTGGTGCTAACAGAACTGTAACTCATTGCTTAGATGTCGAATTTTATTGAATGCTGTAGGCTGTGTCCATGCTAAACTCTGTATCCCTAACTATTTTTTAAGTTACTTTTTTTTAGGAAACATTTTAATAGTTGAAGAATATTTCTTCTTAACTCTTAGAGTTATGTGTTGCTTAATTCCCAAAGGTATGATGAATTGCGGCCTTTAAAAAAGAAAAAAGGAAACCAGAGTGGCTATTTTTTCTATTAAAAAAATGTTTTTCAAAAAACACAAGGTAAAACGCAAAGTCGTTTATGCATAAGGGGTTTTAACATGGATGAAAATAGATCACCTATATGTTTAGGATGGAATTTAGCTGTTTGACATGCATTCTCTTGTAGATCACAGCATAACAAGCTTCAGGATTCAGTAAATATCAATAATATTTGTATATGTGTGCACTTTATATGGTATGCCATTTTGCCTGGTCACTGCGGCGTAGTCTGGAGTCTGGACAGCATGCATTGCAACCCGCTGCTTTAAAGGTTTATAGCAATGCCGAAACTAACAAATTAATGTCAAAAACCAATAATTAATGCCATTTGGTTCTTCTTACTAATCCTCCCACCAGCTTGTTGCTGTGTCATTCTTTCCTGGATTTAGTCCAAGCAGCGATCTAATACTTGAAGTCCCACTTTTTGCCATTTGTCTTAATGCTTGGTTTCTTTCCACCTACCTAGGAGGAGGTGGAGCCACTGCAGCAGGTGGCAAAGGGAGGCACGCTGCAGGACATGGCGGATGCTCTGGCTGCTAAGAGCCAGGCTGTGGAGGAGCTCAGTCAAGAGCTGGAGGGAATCAGGGCCGTCTTTGGCAAAGAAGGAGTGCAACAGGTGACTGTTTTCATGCAGTGTTGCCAACTGCCAAAATCCAAAATGCACTAGTGGCACTTCCAAAACACGCTAGAATGCGCTAGAGCAGTTTTCAACCATTTTCATACCAGGGCCACACTATTTATTCTGCATTTTGTCGAGTTTAGTCTCTCGGACTACTGTAGATTCTTGGAAATTAGGTAATTCAGATGTTTGGATATAATTTAACCCTTGAGAGTGTGAAATGAAACCAAATGGACCCGTAAGTGTCCATTTGGTTTCATTTTTCAAGAGTTACAAGGGTCCATTTGGTTACCAATGGTCCTTTCTATGAAGGAAGGAGGACTATCGTAGGAGGAGAAATGGTGAAAAACTAGGGTTTTATCTCTGGTGCCTGTCAACCAATTTCGCCCCAACTCAGCAAAAAAGCACTAGATTTTCCGCCGAGTTTTTCACAAATTTTGGCACTACGGGGGGTCTGGAAAAAAAGCTAAATATAGTGACAAATGCGCCAAGTTGGCAACACTGGTCGCATGCCCCAATTCGCTAGTCCTTTCTGTACCACAACAAATGTATCAAATGCCACCTTACACACATGTTGGGCCTTTCTAATAATGAGTAATTCGCCATAACAAACAGATGGGATACACGTGCTAATGAGAACAGATGGAAGTGACGCGTGGAATTTATTCACAGCTAAAACATAATAAATATGCAAACGATAATGTACAATGTGCTTCAGTAATTCTACAGTCATGGGCTGGCACAAGGGCTGGCATACAGTCAGTAATACAACGTTTTGGGGTTGTCTCTATGAATAAAGTCGGGTAATTACTATAGTCTGTTCACCCTGTAGCAGCTAAAAGCATTTGCCCAGACATTGGCATCGGAAAGCATTGTATTGACTGTATTCTGTTCTTTTACAGCTGCAAGACTTTGAGGCAGCCCTAAAGCAGCGTGACGGTATTATCACCCAGCTCACTGCCAATCTACAGCAAGCTCGCCAAGAGAAGGACGACATTATGAGAGAATTCCTGGAGTTGACGGAACAAAGCCAGAAACTCCACAT
This sequence comes from Benthosema pterotum, assembly GCA_039105355.1. Taxonomy (NCBI): domain Eukaryota; kingdom Metazoa; phylum Chordata; class Actinopteri; order Myctophiformes; family Myctophidae; genus Benthosema; species Benthosema pterotum. The sequence continues at coordinate 23,944,386 of CM076970.1, read as the reverse complement.
TCAGTTCCAGCAGGTAGGATGTTTTTCTCCTTCCTACAGCATGCTTCATCCTATGATTTAGACCAGTGGTTTTCAACCTTTTTGATACCAGGGCTCACTATTTATTCAGTATTTGAGCCAAGGACCACCATTTGATGACATTTTAGCCCCACAGACCCCAAAACTAAATATTCCTTTTGCTTTTGTCCACAATTCCAGGCTGGATTTCGGAAACAAAACAAGCACATATAAATCAAAATTGGCCATACATTCTACATTCTCTATTTGTGTAGACTTGGGGCTAATTCAGATGATGGATATTTTAACTCTTGGGAGTTGGGTCCATTTGGTTTCATTTTTACACTCAAGGACCACTGGTTGTCCCCGGACCACTGGTTGAATACCCCTGATTTAGACCACAGCTAAGGCCCTCCCAAAGTGCTGTTGACCAATGGACCTTACATAACCCCCTCCCAGAACTACTATGGTCCAATCACAGCTAACCATAACATGTGATAGACAAACCTCTCCACCAATAGCTTTCCTGTATAATAAAACATCATTTTAAAAAATAAATGCCATCCACACATTTTTCCACTGCATAGGGCATGCCTTGTTGATGGATTTGGAAGAGATTTTGAAGGTCTGGTTCCAAAAATTAAGCAGTATTTATTGTCCATGATATTTATATTGGAATGAATGAGCCCGGCTGGAAAGTGTCCTTAGGTGAACAAGAGGGCAGGGCTTAGCTAAAGATCTATTAGTTATTATCGAGTGTGCAAACTCTCACATTATAGACTGGACATATTGATTTGTCATTCATACTGGATTATGACCGTTGTTGTTGATCTGATTCTACACCGACAGCTGCAGGCAGGGGAGACCCTGAGGAACACCAGCCACAGCAGCACGGCCGCTGACCTGCTCCAGGCCAGGCAGCAGATTGTCCAGTACCAGCAGCAGCTGGAGGAGATGAGCTCCCAGGTCAGAGTTCACCAGGAGAGGAGCGATGAGCAGCTGCTGCAGATCAGCCAGCTCACAAACACAGTCAACGAGAGGGAGATGGTGAGTTGGCCACCTACACCAGTGGTTTGAGGGACCACCAATGCTCCTTGAGGGGAGTTCTAGGAGGTCCCCAGCTAAAAGATGGAAGAGTCGGTAACCAAGTGGACCCTTGTAGATCTTTAACTCTTTGAGAGCATACTGTACGATGACACACTCTCAAGAGTTATTGACACAATAAGTAATACTATTATAAGAATATAAACGTATTAATTATATAATCACCTGCATCGCTTTATTTACCTACACAATTAGAGAATGTAGAATTGTTATTTTGATAACCTTTGCCAAAAGCATAGACGTGTAGACAACATCTTAAAATACAAAATATACTTCAGTTTTGGGTCTGAGAGTCGAGATGTCATCAACTGGTGGTCTGTGGCTCAAATGCCAGGTAAATAATGGGACTTGAATGGAAAATGGTTGAAAACCACTAGCCTACATAGTATTTGATTTGTATGGATAGTTTCTGCTGACTGGATGAAGCTCTCATGAACATTCATTGATTTTATTCTAATGCCACAACAAAATGCTCCGTTTTTCTGTTTTCCACAATGTCTTATGTACAGCATCTGGTGTTTTACCTTTTGGATGTGCATACTTTTGTAAACTCACAAGTGCTGCATAATGTAAATGTAAATGTTCTATTCTGTGGGAGCTTTTTCTGATTTCACCTGATTGTGCTTTTCTTTTTAGGGAGGGAGAAGATCAGAAGAATCCTTTGCACAAAAAGTTCATGAAAAAGACCTGCTGATTGCCGAACAAAAAAGAGTAATGTTGGAGTATGAGCAGTCCTTAAAAGAATTGAGAACCGAGCTTGCACTGGCTAGCAGAGGGGCAGAGGCATCATTTACACAAACACTGAATGAGAAAGAGCTGCTGATTTCGGAGCAAAATGCAATAATTACAGATCACGAAAGGTCACTGATCCTGCTCAGGGAGGAACTTTCCCAGGTAGGGAGGAGTTCACAAGAATCTGTTGCACAACAACTGGAAGAGAAAGATCGTCTCCTTGTGGAGCAGGAGCGAGTGATTTCAGAACATGAAAGCTCTATTAGCCAGCTTAAAGATGAGTTGGCCTTGTCACAGAGAGGCTTAAATGACCTCTCCCAGCAAATGTCTTCAAAGGAGCTTGAGCTTGAAAGATGCCAGGAGGAGTTTGAAAGCACGCGTGTTACGTTAGAAAGCTCTATTAGCCAGCTTAAAGATGAGTTGGCGACGTCGCAGAGAAGCTTAAATGATCTCACCCAGCAAATGTCTTCAAAGGAACTTGAGCTTGAAAGACACCGGGAGGAGTTTGAAAGCACCAGTGTTAAGTTAGAAAGCTACAAGAGTGAATTGGAGAGTTGTAAAGTGGAACTGGAGAAAGGGCAAATAGAGCTGGAAAGCTGCAGAGGGGAACTCGCAACCTCTAGACAGAAGGAGAAGCTGTCATCTAATGAGATAATGCAGCTCATGGGTACAGTAGAAAACCTGCAGAAACGATGTCACCAGGGAAGCCTTTCTGAAAGTGACAACCTCCAACGGATGGAGAATGAATCTGCCCAGAAACTCGAGCTTCTTAGGTCAGAGCTGGATGAGATGTATGGCCAGCAAATTGTCCAGATGAAGCAGGAGCTTAATTTGCGACATGCAGCAGTACTGACCGGAATGACTGCGCAGCATGAGGCTGAACTTGAACTTCTGAAAGCCGAGCTGCAATCGAAGAAGGCTACAGTTAGTATTGATGTGGTGGATGAACTCAATGCCAAAGTTAAAGAACTTGAGGAGAGGCTAGAGGAGTTCCAATTAAAGCATCAGAATGTAACTCATGAGCTGAGCCAGGTATCTCAGGAGAAGCTCAACCTGCAGGCCCAGGTCAACAAACTTCTTCAAGACCTCAGCTCTGCTAATGATAAAGTGGAGAAGAGCCTGGTCTCTCAGCAAAGCCAACAGAGTGAACTGCAGCAACTTCAGGACAATATTGCTGAACTAAGAATCCAGCTTGCTGCTGCTAAGCAAGAGGAGGAAGAGGCAGAGGCAAAGCATGAATCGGAGACAACCAACTACAAGATCAAGCTGGAGATGCTCGAGAGGGAGAAGGATGCTGTGCTGGACCGCATGGCAGAGTCACAGGAAGCAGAACTGGAGAGACTGAGAACACAGCTTCTCTTTAGCCATGAGGAGGAGCTCACCCTTCTCAAGGAAGACCTGCAGAGGGAGAGCTTCCTCAATGCAGAAAACCTCCTCAATGAAGCCTCCATCAAACACGAGCGAGCATTGGGAGAGCTGCGCATCGGTTACGAAGAACAACTGCACTCGTTAGGAGGAGAGAAAGCAGCCTTTCTCTCTGAGCGGGATGAGCTGTTACACCAAATACTTGCACTGAAAGAAGACCTGAATCTAGCTCTGCACAGTTCCAAAGCAAACGAGCTGGTCCTGCAGCTCCAAGAACTTCAGGTTGAGGTGGAAGAACTGAGAAAGGGAGGAGATAAAACGGTTCAAATGGAGCAGGAAATCCAGACACTACTGAGAAATATAGAGTTACTAGAGACCCAGAAAAAAGAGAGAGAGGAGCACTGGGAGAGCAAATGGAACGAGCAGGAATCTGAAAACAAGACAATGAAGCAATCTAACAATGCATTAAAATTAGAATTGGATTCCCACATTGGGAATATAGAATCTCTCACTGCAGAAAATAATCAAATGCAGCAACACGTGCTTGAGTTGAAAGAGGAAATAGAAAAGCAAAGGACTACTTTCTCTTTTGCTGAAAAGAACTTTGAGGTGAACTATCAGGAGCTTAAAGAGGAATATTCGTGCCTTGTTGAGGTAAAGAGACAGTTAGACGAGAAGATGCTCAAAGAGACTCTTGAGTTTGAAGCAAAAATCGCCAGCCTCCAGTCTCACATTCGTGGGTTGGAGGAGGAGGAGGAGAGCAATAAGTCTTCGGGGAACACAGATGCAGCCATCAGACCTTTGATTGAAAAAGATACTACTGAATTGATGGAAAAGCTTGACATAGTTTTGAGTGAGAAAGAGAGCCTAACTGTGAAGCTCTCTGAAGTCTTAAAGCAGCTGACTGTCACCGAGGGCAAACTAACACAAGTGGAAAGAGAACTGATGAAAGTCAAACAAGAAAAAGAGACAGCCATGACTCAAAGCAAAAGTATGGTGAGGGAAATGGAAAGCCAACAGGAGACCTTGAGCTTACAGATGCGAGGGCGAGATGCCCAAGGCAAAGCTAAGCGTCGGCAAGATGAGCAGCATGTACAATCAACAGCCCCTGCGTGCACTATCAAAGACCATCACCTCCAGATTGAATCTCTGCACGGGGAGATAGAGACTCTCCGTTCGCTTTTATCGTCAGCTGAAGTTGAGCGAGACACCATCAGGCATGCCCTGGAGGAGCAAAGGCTCACTCAGACGACTTCCTCTCAAGCAACAGCAGCAGCAGCAGCAGCAGACCAGCATTCAGGGGAGGGACCTGTTGAAGGACGATCCTCCCATCAGAAGCCCTCGGGGTCAAGCAAGCGCAGGAGACGGCAAAAAACAACAAAGCAAGAGCACAAATCTGGCACTGCGCACTCACAGAGCAGAGAAGAGAGAGAGAGGGAGGAGGAGGAAGAGGAGTCTGTATTAGAGGAGGGGGAGAAGGCTAGAGGCGCTGCAGAGCCGGGGATGCAGGCTCAGATGAAGAGCCAGGTTGCGTCGCATTCACAGCAGAGGGCCAGAAAGGAGGGCTCCACGGACAGCTACCAGGGAGACGCAGGCATCAACAAGCGGGTAAGTACTTGCAGGCATGCACTGCAGCACTCTCTCAGCTGAAACAGCCCTCACTGGTTTTTCTTCCTGTCTTTTCATTTGAATAAATCATAGAATTACCTGTTTGAATGCTACATTTAATAGAATGCTTTTTTTGAAGTCATCCTCTAAGCCTACATACTGTACTATGTATGTGTTATGTGAAAATGGAACATAGCTGTAAATGCATACAAGGTTTTCTTTCCAAAAGGAGCCCAGGCTGTGTTCAAACTGCATATGTCATGAGGAAATACAGCTGTGATTGAGTGCTGCAATGTTTCAGTCACAATCAACATTATCATTATGTAGAATCATTATCTCCAGTCAGTATTTACAGCATAAATGCAGATCACTATTATCATCATTGTAGACCGCATTCATGCTGTAGCCTTAAATAAGTATTTAACACAGCAGTAGGACAAGCATAACATACAGCAGAGGGATATTATGGCGCTCGAATGTTTTCATTTGTAGTGAGTTATAGTCTTGATTACAAATTGCCAGTGCACTTGCCACTTGGAGGCTTGCTCTCATGGGGACTATTCAGCATCGCAGTCCAACAGTGTGCTTATTGCTCATAAGATATCACGATGGTTCTCTCTATGGGTGAAGTGGGGAGTGAGTGGGAGCTTTATTCTGATGAGAATAATACATGCAGTATGCAGTCTGCAGACTTACTGCCAAAGCATCACCAGTCCATTCAAAATGCAGCTTATTACTGCCATTAGAAACCATGATGCATTATTTATCTACCTTTTTGCCATTGATTTTCTTTTAAAGGGCTAGGGGGAAAAAAAGATGAAATCTCTCATTCTTTTGATAGTTGAATGAAATGTCACCATCTTGCAGAAATGTGTACATTGTAGTTTCTTTCCATTCTGCAGGGAGTAAAGGGTTTGAGGTGAGCGGCTTTACCCCAGTCACTCCCGTGTATCAACCACCTGTAACTTCCAGGCTGTGCCTCATAGGACAATGCCAAAAAAAATACTGTCTTTGTCTGCCATTTCACACCAGTGTCCCTCAGTCTCTTCACACCTCCTGGGTTGGACTGTTTGTACAGGATAGCCATGGGTTGTAAATAACAACCAGGTGTTTGTGGTTTGATACAGTAATCGGTAGGCAAAAACATAATGTATTCCAGAATTTATTATTTATTTAATGACATTTCAAAAGAGATGCTGTCTTGTAAATGTACCGTAGCTTACACCTAAAGAAGCCACTACATCATCATCACAGACAGCACTTCATAAAAGTATAATTATCATGGCGTGGACATGCAAAACCGGTTGATTGGCTACTTCTACCGTTGGGACATATTAAATAGATTTGAGGTTGTAAAACGATTTCATACTCTGCACAGCAGCCACTGCATGCTCCTCCTCAGAAGGTGTTCCATCCGTGTGCCACATGTCTTTACACACCCAGCGTCTCTTAAGTGTCCACATTAGTCCTGGCATCATGGCTTTGCTAACAGGTGCAACAAGAAGCTAGCGTTCCTCTCCTGCTTGCTTATTAGGTGACAGGAGATCATGGAAGGGAGCAGCCCGGCTCGGAGCCTGTAGTGTCACTGGGAGCAGAGGACGCCCGGATGACCACTGAGCATGTAAATGTCACTCAAGCTCACATCCCGGCATGTGCTTTTTCAGTGTGGGCTCTCAGTCTTTGATAGATCACACAGTGGTTAAGGGCAGGCTCGAGCTAAGCTCAGTCAGTGGCCAGTTGGACAGCTTTTAGTTAGGGATTTTCAAGTACAATCACTATAGGAGTGAGTGAGTGAGTGGCATAGATCGACGCAATGTTCTACGTACATTATGATGATGAAATTCATATAATGATAACAGTGTAATGTCTCAGTGTAATATTAAATGTCAAGTAATATTTCCGATATTTTAATGTGTCACAGATAATAAACAGCAGCCGAAGGTAATAACATGAATGATTTTCATTTCTGTGCTGTGTGCCATCATGGACTCCAAATCTGGGTTATTGAGTTAATCAATTGAGTTGATCAAATTCAGCTAATGATTGTCATTTCCTAATGAATCTAAAAGATTTTTCCCCATCTTACCTTTATTTGATAGAGAATTATTGAGTAATTATTTATTGGCCTTTGGCAACCACAGAAACAGAAATAACCTATCATGCCATGTGTGTATTCTTTTTTTTCCCTGAGTCTATAATAATACATAAAATCAATGGTGGTTTTCACTGGATGATCACGCTGACCTTGGAGAACAGCTACGTGATCAAAGGTTGCACACCTCTGAGTTCTAAACGTTTCAAACCCAGAATTTTGTTATTACCATTTGTGACACATTTAAAATGAATCTCTTCTGTGTAAAAGGGTCCATTCGACCAAAAATAAATAAATTAAACGCAAAAAACATGTCATACATCTAAAGGCTTTTAGCCGTAAACTTAAATTGGTTTGTGCATTTAGTAGACTTTAAGTGGCTTGGCCAAAGCGTGGTTGCGGGGGAATTGGATCAGCATAATCAGATTGCAGCTCGGATTTGCAATTAAAATGTACCTGACATCAAACGTTTTAAAAAAACCCATTTCATATTCATAATGAGATGTGAAATGAAGAGGGCTTGTCATCCCTCGCTCTTCTCAAGCTGCTGATAATAGTGGGCACTTGTTATGCTAAAACACAGGTGGATTAGACTGCCACTCTGTCTCGGTATTAATACAATTTCTTGGAACAATATCATCTTTATTTCAGACAGAGGTCCATAGCTCATACAGGTCACATATGATTACATAAGACACCTCTGTGAGAGTGGCACAGTGTATTTAAAGCTGTATTATGTGAGAGGTTGCGCTTTACCATTATCATTGGCATCTCGAATGCGTCTTTTGAAAGATCTTGAAAACGTGTCGCAAATCTTTAAACATTTATACTTTCACTTTGGCCATTTCTAACTTCAAATCTTTGGTTCTGGTGGTGTCCCTGTGACACAAAAAATCAAAAGGGGCTAAATACAAGCAATGAGAAACATACGTTTTTTCAGAACATTGCAATGATTTTAGAAGGCATTTGCATCATCTGCATGGTCTCGGGTCTTGATGTGGGTTACATGACTGTGACTTTTCCCGGTGTCAGGGGGAGTGCAGGCTGCAGCTGGAGGCCCAGCGCATCAGCCTGTCTCAGATACACGCTGCCCAGCTAGAGCTGTTCCAGGAGCAGGCCGATGCCCACACACACTCCCTGGACCTGGAACTGCAGCGTGTGAGAGAGCACGGCGGTCAGGGTGAGGAAACGTACTGCGTACCCACAGCAAAGCAAATGAACTTTTGAGTGTACAAATGTAACCAACCATTTTGGGTGCATTTGTGCACTCTCAGAGTTGCAAATTGCAACTCTGAACTGTCCATTAGTGTGTCTTGTAGCATGGTGTTGGTCTCCTCTGACTAAGCTATATTGTTTAATTCATTTAGATATTGTTTAAATCGTTCAGTAATGATCTGGCTTAGATGCTATACTGAAAATACTACTGAAAATATATACTGTGTGTGATTGGCTTGCACATTCAACATAGTTTTTGTGCCTCTCATGAATCCATGCTCAATATATAACCATACCGTGTACTGTATATATAATATAACATCTGTGCTTTTCTTAGATGTGCCAAAAGTTTCCAAATACCAGAACGTGATGCAAGCTGTGTCAGAAGAATGCAAGCAGCTGACCCTGGTAATGATGACCACCAAGTCATAAGAACTAGAATGCAGAATTGCAGTGTTATAGGTCATTGACATGCAAAAACATAATTGACAAAATTAAGGATAATTATGATATTATGTGCCAAGCAATTAATGTTTGTGTGAAACTTTGTTTTATCTCTTCCGGCAGTCCCTTGCAAGGCACTTCGGTGAAGAGTTGCTGGAATCTGTCCACCAGGTTGATGTGAAGGACTGGCCGGCCTCTCTAGTGGAGGGAAAAATACCCACCAATGTCACCGCTGTCTTACTGGAAGCCAGAGGTGACTGCAGATACTGGGTCAAACAGATATATAGTACAGTATATTTATAAGAACGCATTATGTGTTCATTCATTCAGCCTTTCAATGATGCCGAGACTACGCACGGCATGGCAAAACAAGTTTACTGTAAAAGCAAGCAAAGACTCAAGACACGAACAAGACACCTTTAAAGTGAACCATGACAGTTAAAAAGAATGAGATTTCTAAACTGCCTCAATGAAAGCAAGGAATCGAGGTTTAAATGTTGCATTTATAGGCAGCGCTATCACTGAAGTCGGTCTTGGCTAACCCTCGGGATACGTACTCGCTTGTAGACATTATTGACAGAAATATACGATACCTGGGGAAGAATAGGAGAGCTCAGCATGAACGTCACCCTCCCTCAAGTGCATTGTGTCTTTCTTCCCGTTTCAGAGCTGTACAGGAATCTCCGGGAGGTGAAGGAGAGAATTGAGCAGGAACATGGCCGTCTGACACAGCTCCAGGCTCTATTGAAGGCTGATGGAAACAAGGTGAGCATCACTGTCAGGCAGAAAGCTTTTTTATATCTTTTTCATAAATTCATGCCTTACTTTATTTGTTCTACTTTGCCATATGCCATTGTCACAAAATAGCCAATCTACAAGTCTACAGTGTGTCTCATTGTAACAACATTATTGTCATTTTCTTTCCCGTGCTGCCAGGTTAAAAGTGGTTAAGACCATCTCCGGCAAATATTTAACTAGACTAAAAAAATGAACAAGCTCATGTGACTAAATAATAACTACATTGGATCTCTTGAAATAGAGGTTGCTTGTTTCATGGAAATTCACACTATTGTACATACAAGATTTCTGGCAACAACAGTATTAGTTTGCTTTGGAGGAGTCGGTAAAACAAATTAAAAAGAGGCTTTATCCGAAGTGCCTTAGAATGTGCATTCACCCATTCTCTCACTCTCTCTCATACACACACACACACACACACACACACACACACACACACACACACACACACACACACACACACACACACACACACACACACACACACACACACACACACACACACACACTAATTAGACCCCTGGGAGGGTCTAATTATTAGTGATTAAACCCTTGGGAGGTCCCCAGACCCCACTTTAGGAACCACTGCAGTAAAGCTGTAAAGCTAACACGATCTATCCCATTGCTCTCCTAGATGGAAGCTTTGCAGACAGCATATGATGAACTGAGGAGTAGCAGTGAGAGAGAGATGTCCAGTCCACAGCAGCAGGCCGACCGCTCAAGCCCCTGCACGCGCACAGGTAAATCTGGACTTAACACTATGCCAGGCCTCAAGTAATTCTGTTAATTCATTTGTGTTCCTAAGTCGCCTGTCAACTGGCTGCCATTTGGGAATGGCAATGGAGATGAGTTAGTTGTCCTCCATGACAAGCTGCACAATACGTTGTGTTTTATTCATATCTGTGCAGTGCCAGTCACTTCTGTCTGTCATCTTCTCTGCGGCTTCCTGCAGATGCACCTCCCCTGGCCTTAGTGGTGGAAAAAACACAATCACTAGTTTTACTTAAGTAAAAGTATCAATATTGCATTGTAGAACTACTATGTTACAGTTAAAAGTCCGGAATTCAAGATACACCGTTACTTGAGTAAAAGTACCACAAATATCGGCTTCAAAATGTATTAAAGTGTCAGAAGTAGAAGTAGAAACTAATGTTACTAATGTTTTCAAATAAATGTAGTAAAATGTATGTATTGGAAATTGGGAATACTCAAGTAAAGTACAGAAAGATCAAAATTGTACTTAAAGGTATAGTAAGTGATTTGGGTGATTTGGAAAACCCTCCGTTCCTCCCAGTAGCAAGATGAGCACATGCCAACCCCCACTCAATCCTGATTGGAGGAAGCCCCCCTCTCATCCTGATTGAACGAAAGGCTTTTCTCCCAAAGCCAAAACTGGGGGGGCTCACTGGGGACAGGAAGGAACTCCTTATATGGTCACCTCTTTCTATAGTAGGGAATATTAGCCAACAAAGACATTTGAATTAAGTGAAATCACTTACTTTACCTTTTAAGTAAATCTACGGAGTTACTTTCCACAACTGCCTGTCCTAGTCATGAGTGCAAACCGCTGCTGCTGCTATCTTTGTTGTTTACACCAGTAAACAAAACATTGCCTGTATTTCACAATACAGCCAGAGAACAATCGATACAGTTCCCTCGGGGCATTCTAATTTGTCAAGTTCTGGACTAATTATTGGGTTTGCACAATCAACCAATAATGACTTGCTGTGACTGACAGTCAGCTCTTGTCATCATTGTAATGTTCTAAGATCGGGGTTTGGTGGTTCATTATGAATTGTTGCTCTGTCCCTGTTGCACATAACAAGCAGACAGACATGCTAGTTTGTATGACAGCGAGGAAACACAGTCCACCCCCCAATTGCCAGTAGACAAATCCTTCCCGTCTCTTACGGGTAGCTCTTGTGCATGAAAGTGTTTGACACACCTCTTGAACTGAAACAGTCAATATGCACTTAGTCACGTCTAAAGTACAGACTGTTGGGTTGTGTCTTACAAAATGAATCTGAAAAGGTTTCCCCAGTAAATTATTGCGACCTCTCTGTGTACCTACTAATTGCTTTAGTTTTACTTTTTGGGGATAATTGCTTGTTAACTCCCTTCTCTGTCGTCTCTTCTATAAAGACGGCAACAATGTATTTGAACTGAGGAAAGCCCATTCACACACAAACAAAGAAGTTATGAGCCGCAAATCAAGCTTGATTTGATCAAAAACGCAGCCTGGAAAAAGAATCAAGAGAAAAAATGGATTAAAATCATAGGGCGCGCACACACACACACACACACACACACACACACACACACACACACACACACACACACACACACACACACACACACACACACACACACAGTCCCCAGGGACACCGGACAATGAAGCATATAGAAGGTTCATACCATGAGTCGTTTTTCTTTGCACCTCCAGGCAGCTAAAAAGAAAGCAATCTATAGAAAATGCAATTCACCTTCTGGCTGGAACAAACTATGACTAAGCAAGGCACCCGCCTACCATAATCCAACCGCCTTCTTCCTCGCATGTGTACAGTATTTGCCCACATAAAGCTTTACATTTCATAATATTCTGTGTGTTTTGGTACCAGGTCCTCAAGAGCAATCCGTGGCATCGTCCAGCTCCCACTCCACTGACCTGGAGAGGCTGAAGGCTGAGGCGCAGGAGAAGCAGACGCTGCTGGAGGAGAGACACAAGCAGGAGATGGAGCATCTCAGAGCCTACTACCAGCAGCAGGCTGCAGAGACGGAGGAGCGCTACGCCACAGAGCTCATCATGATGGAGCAGCGCCTCCAGGAGGCCACGGGCAGCCACACTCAAACAAGGTGATTATCGTCCATACCTGAGCGTTTGTCAACAACGCATGCACTTTGAGCACTTTAGAACGGGGCTGAGAATGTAAAAAAAACAGTCTTGAGTCTTACTTAAGGTGCAACCTTGGTCTTTAGTTTGACACCCAGGCGCTGTTGTTTAAATTCTTATCCACTCTAACTCTGTTGAGTTAGAGTTTGTTCTGCACGAGTGACTTTGTGAGCTCGTAGATTGGAAACTCAAAGCAGGTCTTAGTGGTTAAGCCTTATGTTTCTGCTGTAAAATGGTGAGGGGCAGTCTGCAGGGGACCAGCTGTGCTTATAACTCTACTGCTAACCTGATATCACCAGCTCAGGAAATTCTAGAAGTTCTACTACTACTGATCAGAATCCCTTTTGAGATGCCAAGACCTGTTAGAATATTTAATTGCATCAGCTTAATTAAAAAAAAAGAAATCCACCCCTCCTGCTATCTCCAAACCTTCTTCTGTAAAGTGTTGATTCGGTTTCCATAGATAGAATTGAAAAGATCTGATCATGAAATCAATGTTAAAATAGCCACCCTTCAGATATATTTGATTAGTAATCTGAAATTATTTCTCACTAATGTAAATTCGTAGCTTGTGTTCACAACATGATGTTATTCTAGAGTAATTAGCTGTACCGTAAAACCCATACCATATTGTATAATTATTATGAAATAATATGCCAAAACCGAGTATTCAACTGAGAATTGTGAAAAAGAAGCCAACAAAACCATTGTGAAAGCTAGCTGAAACTGTTTCCACCGACAATACCTCATGAAATATTCAAGAGGTGGTTAAAAGCATTACTCTTGCTGTTCCTGATCCTGTTCCTGGCCCACTAACCTATAAGGTTAGTGTTTCAGATAGAAAGTGTAAACATTGAATAAGACATGAATGAATGGATCTCTTAAAGCGACACTTCACCATTTTTGCATACAAAAATGTAAGATTGTAAGATTTAGAACACTTTCCTGGGGGGTCTTTATGTTTGTAATATGTGGTTGTAGATATTTTAGATTTTAGCAGTGAGCCTACAGCTCAGTGTCTCTGATCAATGAAATATCTAAGGGGTGTGTGTGTGCGTGTGCGCGTGCGTGCGTGCGTTCGGTGCTTTCTCCTTCCTTCTCGTGTGCCACAATTCATCCCACAATGGTATACTGTTTAATGTGATTGCCTTCACATCTGCAGTGATCCACACTCGTTTTGAAGCGAAGCGAAACCAGCGTTTTGGGGAGGAGTAGTTGATGTGGTTAATTGATGCACATTAGGATTCGAATAATACTTCACACCTGCCAAACAAAGCGCACTTTTCGACACTACGCAGCAGGATTCGTTTTAATCGTTGTAAATCTTTCTGGTGTGACCAAAAACACACATTACAGACAAAGACCTCCAGGAAAGTGTTCTAAATCTAATATATATTTTGTGTGTAATTATGAGTTTTAGAAGGAACATTACATTTGAGATTACCATACAGCAATTACTCTCAATTCAATTAATTTATTAAATTGTTCAATTTATTTATTGCATGTAGTTATTTGGGAAGATCAACCCCTTCAAGCCTTAACCTCTTTCTCTCTATATTCTCCTCTGAAATTAAAAGCCAAAAGGGATTTATTCATGCCACTGATTTTACACATTATACCGCTGATGATCCATCCTCACACATTATTTACTTTAGTTTACAATATGTTACAGTATTTTATTTGAATACTTAGTCAAAATAAGGATCCATTCATGTCTTTCTCATAAATTGAGATCCTACTGCCCTCTGCTGTTTGGATTTGTAAGCATATTCACCACTACTGTAGTTTCTCACTCACAATTCCTGGTTTGAGCACCTGAACCAGTCCTTGTCATTTCTTTTTGGACAGTTTAGCTGAAGTACCACCAAAAAGTTTGATTTCATGTTATTCACCCTTTAACATTGAAGCTAAAAGCAACCAGCTGGACCAAGTGGGTGAAACCAGCTGACATTGTCATCCTCCGAGCTCTATGGCCACTGTCATATAGTTTTAGTTATTTTAGTGACCCCATATTGGCATCACTAAAATCTCCAGGGAGCATGTACTGTAGGTGTACAGCACCCAGCCTGTAGTGTTGGACAAATGTTGTTTACTAACAAAATGCTGTCTGGACAGGGCTAAAAACACTGTAAGAATCAAGAATGTAAGAATTAATACTAATATTACTACTACTTTTAATAACATGACAATGTATTATATTGAACATGTTTGTGTTGGCGACAAAACATTATTTTGTCTTTATTGTAATTCTAAAGCTGTATATAATTTATAACAACAAAACTAGCTGTTTGATGAACAGATGCCTTTCCAAAACAGAACTGCGGTAAATCAATGTTTAATAAGATGAAAACAGATGCTTTCTTAAATTTCAACGGAACAGTGATTTTATTTATTTATTTATTTATTTTACTTCCTAATCTGTCTTTTAGCTTTTCCGGTGTTGGCCAGTCAAGCTCTGGGAGGACAGAAGAGGACACAGAAGAACTAATGGTAGGGGTTGCTACTACTTACTGACTCATCGTCACCTCCCCCTCCCCCGGTCTGAAATATCTACTGTTAATATACAGTATACTTTAAAACACAGTGACAGTAAAGGAGGGAGGGGGGGTAGTACTTTCCGCCTCCAGGCTACAACCTGCCCTACATCCCTGCCTTTCCTCTATCACAGGCAGGCCCCAGTTCCAGTTCGGTCCGTCTCTCACGGGACAGGCTAAAAGGGTTGGGGAAGGTTACATAACCTTGCAGTGTAGCGCATTACTGGTGAACCGGGCATAAATTCTCTTGTCTCGACGCTGCATGGAAGGACGTTTATGTCTCACGTGACTAAGCACACACCAACCCCCGCTACATTTTTAAAGTCACTTCATTCAGCACGGTTACTTCAGATACTCTCCTCTGTGTGCGTGTGAGTGTGGGTGTGTGTGTCCATTGTGTCCAACCTCCTAACGTCTTACGAAGTAGTGAGTGTCCATGGTTTCTCGCATCGTTTGTGCAGAAAGGAAGGCCAGGAGAGAAATGGAAATAAGGAGAGTGAGAATGATATTGGAAACATGCATCCCATCAATGCAGGATTGGCACTTAAGGAAAGCGCCGCTGTCGAGGCTGACGCTAAACAGACAACGCAGGGATTCATAGTTAGACAGACCGCTACTGTATTGGTGGAATAGTGTGGTTCCAGCATGATGCGGCACATCTCTATCCTTTGATCGGTGCTGGAGAGTGGACAGAACAAGCGTGTGTATTTATTTATGGTAAAGGCGTTGATGGCTACATTGAGAACCACTAAAGAACTGTTTATCTTAGTATTTTGAACTCCCTGCACTTGTTGGTTTATTTTTTACTTTTTTGTTGTGTCTTAATGGTTGTTATCTTTTCAGGACTTTATCTCTGTATCTTGTTTCTCTCCTCTGGTCCAGTTATCAAACCCTCTATCTCGTCTCTCCACTGCTGGTCGTGTTGTAGCTCTGTTTCTCTTACCCTTTCCTGTTTTCTCCTGTCCCTGCAGCGGCTGGTTGAGGCAGAAAGCATCTTTGAGGAAGGCTCGGACCCACAGCTACAGCGTGGCAGGTCAACAGGCCTGCCGGCACAGCTGCAGACACTGAAAAAGGCACTCTACCACAAGTATGTCCAGGAGGTGGCCGCACTCAAGGAGCAGCACAGCACCGAGCTCAGGAGACTGACCGCAGAGAGGGCAGGGGAGAGGAGAGATGCGAAGGAGACCGGAGGAGCAACGGAGGAGACAGAAGCATTCACCAAGGTTGACAACGTTGACGGGGCGTCACTACACATCCAAGGCCCCGGAGCAGAGGAGCAGGACGACCTGAAACAAAGCTGTGATAGAGTGGAGAGGGAGGTTGCCAAGGTATGTGACATGAGTTCTCTGTAGGAGTAGTAATGACTGCAATCACTGTTTGTTTCTGGACAATTTGGCAATTACTTCACTTATATTCCTGTCTAATTTGTAAGTGGAATTATGTCATTTTCTAGTGAGTCACTCGATGGTGTACTGGCACACAGGGCAGTCTAGTCGGTATAACCTGGCAGCTGTCCAGAAGCTGCCTCATCAACATCTTAGAATCTGTAAAGACATGTGTTGCTGTTATTTTGTCCATTTCCAGTTCCACTAGCCAGACATTCCATATATAGAGTGTATCACCATTCTTTGTTATGGTGGATGAACGTTCCTTGCAGGCCATAGTTCAGATGTCAGTGGAGTTCGCCCAGCAGACGGAGCTGGCCCGTCTCAGCCGGACCACTTCATCCATGCAGACGCAGGAGGAGGAAGAGGATGGACGGCAGGAGAGGAAGGAGGAAGGACAGGTCCTCGAAGTCTCACCGGAGGATGGGGAGAGGGAGAGACTGGAGAAGGAGCTGAGCGAGAGGACCGCCGAGCTGCAGCGCTTGAAGGAGCAGCTGCGGAAAACAGAGCAGGTCGGTACAAGAGACTGGCCTGATGGAATGTGCATACTGCTCTGTTTGTACTCTTCTTAAAGGGCTTGTAGTAATGACCTCTAAAATTAGTTGTTGCATGAATCTGAAAACAACATACACCGAGTTAAAAAAAGGACACTGCACTGCGGCACTATTGTGTTAAGTTACAACATACTTTTTAATGAAGACTATGCTCGCCTGTGTTTGCAAAGGGCTTCTTTCATACTTTCGAGGAGTCTCAGTTTTGCTTGTAGGCTGAATTCTTATCACTCTTTTAATAACACTGTTCGTGTCTTGAAGACCTATAGTAACTAACCCCAGGTCATCCAGGCTTATTGCCCCAGTAGGCATTAGATGCATGATAGCAGTGGCTGTCACCTTCAATGTTCTTGATGGAATAAGACTGGAGTCCAATGCACTCATGGGATTGTAATCCACTAATGTTCAAAGCGACTTTGTAAGAAAGTCCTTGTACTGTGTAATTAATTTGATTGAGTTGCATATATAAGTGTATAGCTGTGTCATGAAGTCATATGATTAAGAGGAATAAATTCCTTAACAACTGAAAGATCCATACAGTACTGTATGTGGTGTTCCTAAAGTTTAACCTCTGCCAGATTATAATTGTTAATTTGAGCAGCTGTCTCTCCCAACAAGATGACTAAAACTTGAAGATGTAAAGTAAAATGTTAATATCCAAACTGGTTCCGGCAACTTTTAGAAATGGTTCTGGTGATTATTATGTCATCGGGCAGACATTTCATTGCATAAATTAAATGCTACAACTACTGTACTATATATATGAACAGTTAACACTACAACACAGTATACAGTGTACACTGAACTAGACTATATTTGGGCACACTATCCCTCAATGGAGCAGGTCAATGGAGCAGGTACAGATTAGTATATATCTTGATGACATTGCAGATATGACTCTTGCATTTTACACGTTCTAATTCTGTACACCTCATAGTGTCCTTCAATTGTTTTATCTCACTGACATTATTCCCGATAAAGAGAGTAGGAAAGAGTTTTATAGAGCTAAATAATATTTCAATGTGACTGTTTTAGGTAGTTCCTATATGACAATAACAAAGAATGCATTTTGAGGAATGCAGTTATTTCACCTTATGCGTAGTGTACCACACAAGTGCATTGTGGAAACAAAAATCATATTTACATGACTTTAACACTTAATGTTGTCTTAACTGTGAAATCAAACAGACAGGCCGTTTCATCCGCTCTAAATGAAACGATGTTTTGGAACTACTGTAGTACCAGAGTGTGCTCTGCACCATTGACTGTCTATGGATAGCCTGCACTCTACACACACAGTGTTGTGTGTTGGTGAATGAATTGATATTCATCAGCAAAAAGCCAGCACTTCTGCTTTCTCACCAAAAGAGAGCGCTGCATCCCCTACAAGTTCTATTGACTCAAGTGCACCTGTTGCCATAGCACCACAAAGATACTACTGTTTCCCTCCCTCCACAACAGCTCTGAGGGATTGGGAAGTGTTTATGTGTTTATGTGCAGATCATTTGCCTGTGTGCAAAGCATGTGCGTACCTCGCCTTTGTCTCATTTTAATCAATTTGTACTAATGGTCAGGAATAACTACAGACGTCACTTCGTTGCCTGGCGCTTTCGGGAACGTTGAACTAGTGTAGCCAGCCTTTCCAATGACTGGACTGCTGTCTGTGTTCTCTCTGCTGCCTGTCCAGGCTTTGCAGGAGAGAGACGGGGACAAGCGAGGAGCTGGAGAAGAGAAGGACAAGGAGGACCCAGGGATAAAGGAGCTCCATGGAAGGAGAGATCAGGCAGAAGTTGGAGGAGACGCCTCCAGCCTGGATGTAATCACCACTGAAAGGTACTGCCATACAATACATTGCATAACACAATTTGATTAAAGGGAATTATTGAGTAGCTTACCTATGGATTGTCTACCTCTGAATACTCTGACTTGTCCAAAGACTTCAGTGTGTCGTGCTCCCAATTTGTGTATGTGTAGATTTGGTGCTGCAACTGGCACTAGAGACTAGAGCCTACAGCCTGCATGCGCTCACACATTTGTGTGTATTCATTGCTTCATTGAAACGCATATCAAGACTCAAGTTCATTTAAGTCCCTGTAACTTGAAACCATTTAAGTCCCTGTAACTTTGATCTCTGTTTTCAGTGTATGTACAGTAGTACACTACAGTACAAACAGCTTTCTTGTTTACAAACATTGAGACTGCACACGCAGGTTCCGGTTTCATTGTAATCAATTCCCAAAGATCTCCTGAATTAAATATTCTCTGACCGTTAACGTAGTGCTGACTCATCTCTTCGATTCCAATCGCGTCTTTGTAGAAACCAGCTGCGTAAGGCCTATGAGAGGCTTCGCCAGGTGCTCATTGAAGTACTGAAGACGACAGCGGCAGCGGAGGAGACCATCGGCCTCCACGTGGACACGCTGAGAAAGGTCTCAGGTGAGGGGTCCCCGCAGGCCTTCTCACAACCCGCCACCGGTCCAAGACCTGCAGGCAAGTCCCAGTAGGCTTGGAATGAACCTACAGTATGGCAGAGCGGCTCTTTGAGGCTGCTTACATGTATTTATTTGTGTCTGTGTGTGTCTGAGATACACATCAAATTCTTAGTTAATGAAGTTAATATATTTGAGACATAAACTATATTTTATTACTATAGTTTATTCTTGAAGAAAGAATATTTGATTGCTGCTGACACTTTTAAGGGTCTCAGTGAGACTAATCGTGGTCTATTTAATGTGTTATGGGGTGAAATAGGTGTCTTTTGCTCTTACTGTTTAACAATATACTGCTATATTTAAAGATTTAATATAATTAAAATAGGGGGATTTAGGGAAAGAAAAAAAGATAATCAGAGGGGTGAGACAGAGGAGGAAACTATATTTTTATCTGTCCTGTATTAATTTATTTGGGTTGTTCAGCTGTCATGATGGAGACTTGTCTATTTTTATTGTACTCATCACAATAAACACTAATTAACTAATTAACAAAGCATGTTTATTCACTCACTTCCTGGAGCTCCTCTGGCTCTAAAATATGTATTTGCCACAAATACAAAAAAATAAAGAGACATGCTAAAATAAGGTTGAAAATACCTCATCATGACATGGCATCATAACATAATTCAGAGGTACTTTGCCAGTCCATATTATAATGCCTTGGATTACAAAAACAGTGATGACTTAATTAAACCATTGAGCTAGTTGTTTACTAACATCCCTAAATATGGATATTGTAACATGGTAATTGTCCTCCTGTCATGTCAAATTTAACCAATTTCAACCTGGTGTCCCTATTTTTGCATGTCATTTATTTCCTTTTTTAAAAATTATTGTTAATGAAACTCCATCATCAACCGCTTATCCGTTGTCTGGTCACGGGGCAACACATCCATCAAAGAGCTTCAGACTTTTCAGTCCTGAGAAACATAGCGACTTCCTCCTGGGAGATCCTGAGAAGATCCAGAGAGACGATGTAATCATTCATCTGTGCCTTGGTCTGCCTTGTGAAACCCCTTTTTATATTGAAAATGTCAGATTTACAAGATTAAAACATATACATTGTGAGTTGGTATTTTTCATTGCAAATTATGACATAGTGAAGTGATTTAAGTAACCTTATTAACATTTCATACGCCATTGAACTCGATGGGCTTGTTTGGTCTGTATACAAAATACCCTGACTTGGGTATTATGGTTGTTTGTTGTATACAACACTACAACCCACTTCAATCTCCAGTATTGAGGGACTAATTGGCAGAGCTGAGTCAGAGCAAACAAGTATCATACTTAAGTGTGTTTTTGGAATAACTTGCTGTGTAAGTACTACTTTCAAGTGGTATAGAGTTGCAATCTCCAGTGGTAATAACTCTCATGTAACATTCTTTCAATTTAACTTTTCATAGTGGTTTAAAGGGCTCAAACCCAGAAAGCAAAGCAACATTGAGCCGATTTTGTTGCTGCTACTAACTCATATCTATTTCAACTCTTGTTTTAAAATCTTTAACTTTATACCAACCTTGAAAAGTACCTTAGTTACCATTCTTTATCCGACATACACACATACCTACCTACGCACACAACCACAAAACCGTCATCGAGAATGGAGGTCCCTTACTGGCCTGTGTACAACACTGACATACATACCCAAAACCGATCTTAATACTTGCACACTCTGAAAGTAATATATGTGCAAAGCAAATTCATTAAACGTATGAAAATGCTATGAGATTCGACTAAAAGAAATATCTTGTTTGTATAGAAACAGTTTGTTTCCATTAGTGTGTTTCCTTGTACAGTATGTCACTGGATGATTACATGTTCTCCCACAATCTCTTCACTGAACATGTTGTCCTTATCTTTTCCCCTCAGTGCCCCCTACTGTACATTATGTACCTATTTAATACAGTCGGGTAAAATACATTAGAATAAGATTCCTTACGAAAAGAAATTAGAATGAACTTTATTTTTATATCACATAATAACATGCTCTGTGCGCACAGTGAGTTAAAATAGCCAAATGTCTCATTCCCGGCACCTTCATCAGTCTTATATTACCTAACATCAGTGAAATATTATCTTGGATTCATCAGCATAATAAATAGTGTAATAATGGTTGTTTGTGTTATACAGTATATATAGGCTAGCAGTTTACTAGCTTCTGGGCGTTGCCATATGTACTTACAGGACACATGTACACATACAGGACAGTATACCAGCCTTATCCTATAGTCTAAGCACTGACTGAATGATTCTCTTAATTAATTAGGCAGTTGAACCATCTGCTAACCTTTTCTTCCTGTTGGTATTTACACGTAAAAAAGAAGCAAAAAAAAATCCACTCTTTTGTAGGCTAATACTTTATTATCTGGCTTTCGGCCAGTTTGGTTGAATAATGCCTAAAACATCTAACAACGACCGATTTGGCTCTCCTACACTACCAACTTAACACTACTAATTACTGACTGTGAATGTCAATAATCACATGAGGCATTGCAATATATTTATTGTTAATTCCCCTGTTAAATCCTCTGTGTGGTTCCACAGGTCCCCCAGCAGACGCTCACCAAGTGGTCGCTGAGACGGGTGCAGATGAGGTCAGCGGCGGTGTGTGGTCCGGCTCCACGGACGAGGGCCTGGAGGCGTCCCAGCAGCAGATCACAGAGAGCCTGCTGCTGCTGGCGGCCGAGGGCCGGCTGGAGGACGAGGAATACCTGATGGGAATCAGCACCCGCCTCCAGGTGGCCCTGGAGAGGATGCTGGTGGCCATCACCCAGACCACCAACCAGGTAGGACAGAAGCTTGTACTTCCTGGGATCTGTGCACTTGGTGTTATTGAATATTACCTTACCTGTTGGAATTAGTGACCATTATATGAGAAAATGTAGTACACCTTAACAAGCGATGATCTTATAAAGCAGTGGTTTTCAACCTTTTTCACTAGGGCCCACTAGACCCACATATGCCAAAACTTAAGATTTATTTTTGCTTTTGTCCATAATTCCAGGCTGGATTTGGAGAAACCAAACAGTCAAACATACAATTCAAAATGACCGATAATCTTCTACATTCTCTAGTTGTGTAGACTTGGGCTAATTGATATGATGAATATTTTAACTCTATAGAGTATAAAAATGAAACCAAATGGACCCGCAAGGGTCCATTTGGTTTCATGTTTACGCTCTCAAAGAGTTACATCTGGTTAACCAACTGTCCATCATTTAGCCTGGGGACCTCCTGGAACTTTCTCAAGGACCACTGTTGGTGCCCGGACCACTGGTTGAAAAGCACTGTTTTAAAGCATCATGGTGACATGATCCAATGAGCCCTTCTCAAAACCCCACCCTTTTAGTTTAGTCACTGTCCAATGCCAGTACAAATACTTTAGCAACTGTTGCTATCCAGGTCAAGCTTCTTCTAACTTCCTATAGAGCTGTGCAGTCCGCCCCTTTCATGACGTCGCCCGTGTTCCAGAAACGGAATCCTCATTCATTTTCCTCCTAGACAAAGCCAACTCGGGTTGTGATAAATCATGACAACAAACACAATATTATCATGCAATATCTAATTAGCAAGAATTAGAAAATGGCAGGATCCAACACTTTTTGTTTCGTTTTTTTTGATGATTTGATTGTCCCAAAAGATTTTGTGTGTCATCATAATTTGTCATGACCCGACTTGGCTTTGTCCGCGGTGTAATTGTCTTGTTATGAATCATTTTCGAAAAGTCTATGAGAAAAATGAATGGGGAATCCGTTTGTGGAACAGGGGTGACGTCACAAGGGGGTGGGACTGCGCAGCTCTATTGGACAAGGACAGATTGGGGAGGGGCTTAGTGAAGGGCTAATTCTTATAAGTGAGACTGAAACTTTCATGAAAGGTCTACACTCTACAGTACAGGCAGCGCTTGCCCGATGATAACATTGCCTAATAAATAGTTTCTATTGATCAGGTGCAGACAGTGTGTGCTTCATTCCTTCAACTAAACTATGCATGTCTACTAATACACCAGCCTAAAGGATGAGTAAGGCAAAAACAGTGGAATGCAATGTTATGCAATATGAACATTCGGAGGCTTGGCTCGCAGCCGTGTTGGTAACTGCTTATTTACAGCTTAGAGCAGCTATTAATGGACTACTGATGGCAACAAAAGTATGTCCTCGGTTGCCACCTAAAAAGTGCTCGCATTCCTTTTACACTGTGGGCGGCGGTGGCTCAGGGGTGGAGCGGCCAGATCGGAACTGTAAGGTTTCTAGTTCAAGCATGGGCTCCCTCAGTGTTGTGTCTGAAGTGTTCTTAAGCAAGACACTGAACACCTTGAGTACTCCCGATGTACAGGTTTGAGCCTTGAATGGTCTATTCTGTGTGTGAGAATGGGCAAAGCTATAGAAACCCACCATTTATCACAGTCCCCATGACATTGATGCACGTGTGGGCTTGTACCTAGAAGTTGCCAATGGACAGAAAAGCACCAGTGGACAACGCACACTGGCATTGTTGAGCAAAAAGTAAAATTGCCGTGCACCACATTGTTGACACCCCTCTCCCCCATATGGATTTTCATGTCGGTTCACAAAGGGATAAATGGGGATGAGACTGCAGAATTTAGCTGGAAACAGAGTTGGCCTGTGTAGTTCATGCACAAAAGAGCTGTTGGCATTCCCATGGTTGCCTATAGATACAAGCAGTATTTGCATGGGGGCTTTTGTCTGTTCATCCAGACAGCCTATCGTGATTCAGCCGGGCACGAACATCCCCACCCCCGCTTTCTAGTACTATACACACACACACAGTGTGTCTCCTGTGTCCAGTGTCTGCTCAGAAACATAGTTCTACTTAACCAGGTCACTAATGTGTTAACTTATATTTTCTGCACTGCATATGTGCATGGGTGTTGTACACAAAAAAAATCTCTCATCCACAAGCAAAAAGCGTGTCACACGTGAGCTTGTAGATTTGGCTATTTTTGGTTCACAATGCTGAACTGGCTTGCCACTAAATAAATCATGCTTTATGTAATAGATGGCGCTGTGCATCTTCCCTTTGGCTTTTCTTGCAAGCATTACTCGCGCTCACGTGGGCTTCATCTTGGCTACCTAAAAATAGA
The DNA here is from genome assembly GCA_039105355.1 of Benthosema pterotum. Taxonomy (NCBI): domain Eukaryota; kingdom Metazoa; phylum Chordata; class Actinopteri; order Myctophiformes; family Myctophidae; genus Benthosema; species Benthosema pterotum. The sequence goes on along the minus strand of CM076970.1, from coordinate 23,920,072 downwards.
TTCATATGCATTTGTGTGTGGCTGTGCCATTTGTTCCCTTTAAATAATCAAAATCGCAAGCATCCCATCCTTTGCCGTTAAACAACATCATTTTATCACACTTACCAGTGTCCGAACATGGAACAGGGCACAATCAAGCTACATCACATTCCATGTTACTCAGATTGTATGTTTTCATGTATTTTCTTTTGTTATACAGCCGTGCATTTTTAAAACAATAATCATAGGGCGTCAAATTGCAGTCTTGTGTGACGTAACTTCTTCTTTGACTTCAAGCCTTGCGCTGCATGAAAAAGAATGAAGAAACACATGTAACATTATCTTGCTGTGACAGAAGTGAGTGTATGTGCATGCATGTCTCTGTGTGTGCGTGTGTGGATTCTAATGTTTTAGTCAGACCAACAAAAGCAACTAAACCAGAATAGTAGTGCCAGGTTGTCTGGAAATGATCTATCAGTAATGGACATTTCTATAATGTTTTACAAAGGAAGTGCGCTAACATGTCACACACAACATTTGTTCTTCCATTTACACAATTACAATGCAATAAATTGAGGTCTTGTGCCCAACAAATCTTCCAAGTGGTTAGTTTAATTGATCCAGTGACCGTTTGTCTTGTCAGTCAGTGGAGAATGTGATCACTTAATCCTGCCTGTGAAATTGTGTCCAGAAAAGCATCTCTAGTAATGAGCCGGTCAGGAATGTTAATTGTCTTTGTTTTCCCAAAGTTGTCAATTATTCGCTCGGGGCGAAAGGTGATTGTTCTCCACTGTTGTAGCTTTAGTGAGACATTGAAAGATTGCTCATGTGCGCTCTGTTTTATGGTTGACAAGCCTGCCAGGATTGCATGGGAGAAGGTCTAGAGTCTAGACTGGGGAAACAGCTTTATGAATCTTTCTGCCCATCTGCACCTAGAGTATGCGGAATAGAAAATCCGGTCGGACAAGCTCTCGTGGAATAGGTGTAGCTGGCTCTGTGTATTGTATATGCCAGTGTGTACCTGTATGCAAAGAGAAGGGAGTGTGTATTCTTACTTGCAAAATCTACCTGCTCCACTTGCCCTGGAGGGGGCTGAAGCCACGCCTGCTTCCCTCCCATATTTCCCTGAACAGTATTCTACACTCATGCTTATTTATACAGGAAGTAAAAGAGAAATTCTAGCTTTGGAAAAAGAAAAAAAAATGGATCTCTGACTAGGACTGAATTCTTTCGAGCATGTGCGTGTACAATGGAGCAACAAAACGAGCGAAAGAATGACACGACAGGCTGCCTGGGGCCAGAAAAGTGAGAGAACCGTGGGGGGAAGAGAGAAAGAGAGTGGAGTGGTTAAAATAAGGACATTTTGATGTTTAAAAGAGCAGACAGCATGCTAGAATGAGTAAGCACGGTGTTAGGGCACAGAGAGCAGGAGTTGGGACAGCCACAGCGAGTGGAACTAGACAGACAGGAGAGGTAGGGGGTCTGGAAGGCTTGGATCAGACCACGATCATTTCCCACTTTGGTCGACTGCCGCTTGGAGTAAGCAATTAAGGAGGGGGGCCTCTGGGACGTTTCCCCTGTGGGTCACGGTTGCCACGGCGGCACACCATTGTTAATGAACCTTCAGAGGGAGAGAGATAGAGCGAATCAGGGAAGAGAGAAACGCAGCACGAGAGAGAGGGAGTGCACTGGAGCACACATGCCGGCGTGAGCTCCCTCCGCTCAGAGGCATGCTATGGCTGTGCTCTGCTCGCGTAGCACAAGGTCAGAAAGCACACTGGGAAACAGTCAAGAGATCAACCGGAGAGGACAAGAACGGAAAACATGCACGGCTTCCTTCGGTTTATTTACCTTTGCGGATAATGTGCCGGAATCCCCTCAAAGCCACAGATCCTGGATCTGATATCCAACTCTCGGGGTGAGGATGACTTTTCTCTGGAAGTGCACCTGCTGCTGCTCTGTCACCAAACTAGACAGCGTCACTAGATGACAGCCCTCCTTAACATTTACCTGGCACCTTGTTCCACCTCCGAGAGGCGCAACATGTGATTTGTAGATGACGTGAAACTTGTGCCGGCTCCAAATGGTGTTTACTCTGGCTGTGTGCGGAACGTAGGAACTGTTGCTTGGCACTGGACTGCGCCTGGCAGTCGTCTCTTTAATCCCCCACGGAGATGTTTTTCTTGTTTTTATTTGGCGTTATGGTGGCCGGATCACCTCAGCTGGAGACACGTTGCCACATGGGAGCCCCTGTGTGATCAGCCCCACGGGAAGGAGCTTTGGAGTATTCCCAGGACCCACAAACCCCTGATAACCTGCCGCCGCTGACATGGATTCGTACCGTTCTTACTGGAATTCTAACAGCATGTGGGTGGAAGGGGAGGACCAGGACGTATACGAGGTGGAATCCCGCGTCCCCCTCCCACGGCCCTTTCCCCTCCCCACCTCCTTGAACGAGAAGAACTCCGTGGTGGTGCAGACGCAGATCTCACACGTCAACCACAGTACCAATGGTCACCTCCTTAAGGTCGTGTCCAAAATATCACTCCCCACCCCGCCGTATACAGTAAGTTCACATGTACAGTACGCAGGCAGTGATTCAGTGGATTGGAGGAAGCGTGGACAGTGTAAAGTGCTCCTCGGGCCGACCCCCACCCCCATTACATCGATTTGTTGTCTCGTATTGCATCCTGCTCGTAGCCTTGTAAACAGTAAAACACATGGAGAGCAGCTGATGTGTCATTGATGTCTGAGACTGCTATTGACCCGTCACATTAGCTCCTTTTTCATCATCTTTACACACAAATCGATTTGAGAAAGTCTGGTGACAAACATACTGTAACATTCAATGCTATTCTACTAGTTTAGAAGTTAAAAGTCTGTGGGGCTATCGTGTGGCATCGCTACATTACTTCCTCATTGTCCTTCGGTTGCACTGTGACCTTTGCTCTTGGTGATTGGGAAATCCTCCCCCGCTCATTGAGTGTCAATGAGCTCTTGAGAGGTTTATTACACTCCTATAGTGCTTTCATATCAGCCTCGCCAAGCACAGGTACATGTGACCTGTCCAGAAAGACCACCCTTGCATAAGCAAGGTTTGTTGCTTATGCAAAAATATGATTTGTTTTGTGGCTCACATGTGGGTATGTCCACACAACAAGAGTCGTATGCTGAAAATGTCTACAAGCTTGCAATGCATTATGCATATGACAGGCGAACATGTAAATCGGTAATTTATTGTGATACAACAAACTAAGGTGAGCTGTGTTGCCAAACAACAAACCATTCTAGTTTGTATTAATGATGTAAATGTTCATTGTGTATCTCTTTAGTTCTTCCTGATGCTCTACAATGTAAAATAATAAAAAACAATAATAATAACTGGCATGGTAAACAGGTTTACAATAGTTTAGTTAGGTAAGCTTGACTTTTTAACCAAAGTTCTACAAAATGAGTGATTGATGCAGATCTCTCAACCTCCATCCTCCATCCTGTCAGTTGTCTGACAACTGCAACGTTAAAAGGTCACAGCACTTTCACATGGCAAACAAGACGAACACGATAGCATAAATAGCATTTCAGCTGCGGAGTTTGCACTTCAAGCACTCAACGCAGCGGTTCATCTCCTTAGACCCCGTCTCTCGGCGGACCTCCTCGAAAAGGATGATATTGCCGCTGTACTTTTACCTTCATAAATATTTTTTCAGGAGCCGCCATCGTGATGTAAGTCATAACACTAACGTTGGTCCGGACTCGGACAGTGTCTGTCTCCCTCGGTGGCGCGTGCGCTGCGTCTCTCACCGTCCCCCGCTGTCTCTGGTTCGTCCTCAGCTGGAGCATGCCCGGGTGACCCAGACGGAGCTGATGCGGGAGTCCTTCCGCCACAACCAGGAGATCGGCGAGCTCCTGCAGCGCCAGGAGGAGCTGCAGGAGAGGCTGGCGGAGGAGGCGCGTGCCCGCGAGCAGCTGGCTCTGGAGCTGCACAAGGCCGAGGGTGAGTGACCATGGCTCTCTTCTACAGGGGTTTAGTTTTGTTGTATTGCAGCTGTGCATGTGTAGATCTACAGTATATTGCCATTTCTTGCACAAAAAAACACAATTCATTTCAGAGCTTCACGTCTGGCATACAGTACAAATATACATAATGTATTATATATACATTATATATAATGTATATAATGTAGATAGAGAGAGTGTGTGTGTGTGTGTGTGTGTGTGTGTGTGTGTGTGTGTGTGTGTGGGCGTGCGCACGTGCACGCTTGGAGTTGGATTGACGGATTTGGAATTGTGAATTTCAGTATTTGTTGTATTGTCAGTGACAATATTCAGATTTTGTTTTTTATTTTTTTCAGATGAGCATATGGCTATGATTAGTGTAAAACAGAAGGCTTGACATGTTGAGTGTGTAAAAATGTGTGTGTGTGTGTGGGGGGGGGGGGGGTGCAGTGCAGTGAGTAAGGTGGATCAGCTGTGTCTTTGCATAATGAGAGAGAGAAAGAGGCCATCTGTGATGCAAAGTCTACAAACAGAATAATTGGTGGGTCTTTTTCTCTGTCTAATCTCAGCAAAGAACACTAGCATCCCTATTCTGGGCATGTCATATTAGATGTAAAAAAGAGCAGTCATGAGCTGGTACATCACAGTAGTGTTCAGTGAAGAGAGTTGGCGTAGTAAGGAAAAAAGTGGGCCAAGTTCGAATCAGTTTATTCTTAAATCGACTGCCAAATCGCAAGTGCAATGATTTGAGCAACATTTTCTACTATACTCTACTCTAAATATAATGGTAATGCTGCGATTTGTATTATGTTTGTCAGTGTACTATAATATACAAAAAGTATTGGTAGTTTAGTATGTAGTATGTTATCTTTCCTTAAATGAATTTACAGGGGTATAACGATTTCAATACAGTGTAGCCATAGCATATAGCATATACTGTCATTAATTTGCAAATACCCTATCATTTTTAATGATAAGAATTGTGCAGTTGAAACCCTTTTTCTAAAAATAACGTAGAGTACCAGAAGGCATGGCCATTGGGATGCACCAAAGCACACTTGTAGATCCCTTCTTGTGCTGGTTGCGGGTCAGTTAGTTTAAATTTCAGATGGGTACAACCTCATCATGTGTCAAGCCAGGAGACGATAAAACATTTGCAGATTGTTTTTAGGCTCCATTCTTTTGCATGGCTGTTTGCCTGGTCATATCACCGGCTAAAATAGTGGAAACTTTGCAGTAATAATAGGAAATACCTTGGGAGCTTGTAAACAGTGTGATGTTTTTTCATGTGATTCTCCCTTTGATGTGCAGCATCGTGCATCTAGCCTAAATACAGGTACATGACGTGAACACAATCTTCTCTGTGAACATGCACATCAAACCCACCCAACCCAGTAGGTTTACTGTAGTTAGTTTCTTTGCACTGTTTGACCTGCATGAGATTCTGGTTTCGTTATAGTGAAGTTTTGGACACTCGCCACAGAATAGTGTTGCGTTTATACCATATGTTGTAAAAGCACACAGGGTTGTTTGCCTGCAGTAGCATCCTGGTATGATGTCATTTGTGTCTGTATCCTGATAGCGGCTCGTGGAGCATAACAAATATTAGCTGTTGCAAAGAAGGTTAATCCACTGTCAACTACTGTTTGTGTTCAGTCATCCACCAAATGTGTGAGATACAGTAGCACGACAAGGTGTTTTGACTAACCAACACTGGTGTCATGAACAGTTGAATTCGCCAGTGTGGACAACTGGACATAATGATAATTTTGAAACTGTATGTGAAGGCTGCATTATACAGTAGCTTGACAGAGATATGATCATTGTTTATAACAGTCGCTTCATTCAGTTTAGCCTTCTGCATAGTATGCTGACTGGCTGCTATTATACTCATTTCTTTTTAGAGCAGGTTCCTGCCTGTCATTTTATGTTGAATTCCTGCTGTATTCACAAGCAATGTAGATCCTACTACATACTTTTCATTCATTGTCGGTGAGTGGTTGAAAGCACTAAACCCCAAATAGTTTTTTTCATTGTTGGTGTTGTCATCGTTCTGTTGAGAGTGTTACTGTGGGCAGGAACAAATAATATCTGTGTCTTTTTGTCTGAGTGATCCACACTTGTAATAGCTGCGGGTGTGGCCGGTGAAAACTGGTTTTGAGTTAACCTCAAGAGACAGAGGAGCGACCTCCTGAAAGACTGACAGAAACTATTAGGTGCCAGTGAAGATCATAGCGTCTCTGTTGGGTAAAGACAAGAGGACGGGACACTATACAGTAGAGTTTGTATTATTGTTTTAATTTCCCGTCAGTCACTCATCCCATACATGATGGGGATGCCCCAAACAAGCTCAAGTCTCATGGCATCATGTGACATCATCAGGGATAGAGATCCCTGATATCACATTACTGTGAATGTGACCTTAAGCGCATTTAAATGGGAGAGCACTGATGTCATTATTATTGTCCGGCACCTCTACATCTGACCTCAAACCTTTAGCTCCATCCATCCTTTCTCTTCGATGTCTTCCTTTTGACTGATGGAAAAACTTCTTGGCAAAACAAGAAAGTGGCCACACTCACCAGTAGCCAAAGTGCCAGTATATTTATTTAGGACATAGCCTTTTGACTGATACCTGTCCATTCAAACTCTAGTCTAGATGGATCCACCCCAAGGTTATTAGTGCCTCGCCCTTAGGTGTCTTAGTCGTCTTACTAGTATTAGTGCCCATGAGATACCCATGAGGCCTTTGATGTCACTGTGACGTGTGGAGATTTGTAATGTGAGAGAAAACATTACCTGGGTATGTTTAAGCTCTTCTGATCATATTCACACAAATAGACGGTAGTAGTCGGTGTGATTGTCTGCGTTTCCTAAACACAAGGCATCGGACTGATCACTGCCAAAATCCATTGGCACTCTTTCATTCGGTCAATTAAGTAAATTCATTCACATATATTTTGATATAATATATAAAACATTTTAAACGTTTTATATTGGAATCAATAAAAGCCAGTTTGTGCTAAAATTTTCCACTTGATATTTACACTGCTATTAGACCTTGCATTGTTTATACACGATTTCAGGTGTGTTTGCGTTGGTAAACTGCATGTGTTTTGTAACCTGGAGGCAGTGGTGAATGGTGCTCATTCTTTTCCCCTTGATGGACAATGTTCTGTTTGCACGTTATCGTTTCTACGAGACGGAGACAACATCTCTCTTGTGGTATTATTTCAATCCCATTGAGGACTGCATTTTCCAGGACCTGTCGCTGCTATCCTTCTCTCTGTAGCTCCAAGATGGCCTTGTGGGTCAAGAAGAGTTAATGACTTCCTCCTTTTGTATCAAACATTTCCTAACTTTGATAATGAATGCTGTAGTGTTGGTGGAGGGATTTGTATTTGATCTGGCCTGAGGACGGGGCTCTGTAGACTTTGTATGTTTCTATTTGGTCATGCCTGAAGACTGACAGGTGTATGAGGAAAAAGGAACAATGTAGTTTACAATTGAGATCCCCAAGTTTTTAGATGCAGTGCTAATATGTTGTACGGTATAATACTAATACAGAACAGATCACAGGCACATTTTTACTAAGTTTAAATGTATGTATGCATCCCTACAGAGAAACAGGTTGCTATGAAATCTGCCTGGGATCTGGTGGAGGCGTTAACATGATATACTGCATCATTGTGTTACAACCTTTCACACACACACACACACACACACACACACACACACACACACACACACACACACACACACACACACACCTTCATGGATTAGTTTCTTGTCTATGGATCTCCTGAAATCTGATTGTGTTCAGTATCATTTTCAGTGTTGCAAGATAATGTCTCAAAAAGCAACATGAATGCTTGTTATTATCTGTGTTACATCCTTTTCCTGGAGATGGTTGGGCTAGGGAGATTTCCTATATGTAAATAACATTTATGCAAAGCAACTTTTGGTACATACCATTGTTTGTTGTTACTTGTGAGTGCAAGTACTGCAGGGTACGTGCCCTCTGCTCGCGCACAAGTAGGCCATGGTGTACTTGTGCAGCTCTAGTTATATTGCCCATGTTCAGTTCAGTTGTTGACTAATATGTGTTTAATGTTTGTAATGACGACAATACTTTCTTTATTGTTACCAATGGCTCACAATCACTGTCACCTTTGTTTTATAGAGGTGGGAACACACAGGAGTAACATTGATTTCCTTTACTAATGGCCTTACACAGTCCAGATAACCACTTTAAGCCCTTTAATACGTCGTTCTACAACAAATACTGGATATCCACAGCACGGGCACACAATGCATCATATATGTGAGCTTGACGATCTGCAATGCTCAGAAGTACCTACCATTGCATGTTGAGACAAGTTGACACATTTCCCTAATTTGCTAAAAGCCTTTCTTGCGGTGGGCGTAATGCACCGCATAGATTATGTAATTTCAAACATGTTGTGCTTAATGTGATGTTAATGTGTTCCTTGTTGCTCAATTTGTACAGCATTTAAGTTAGACCACTTTGAAAAACCACGACTTGTTAAGTTTGCAACATAGTGTGTAGAGTAGACGATTTCTCCACTCCAGTATTGTAATTGTAAAATGTATATCCTTCACATCGCAAGACACTTGTTATTTCTATTATTACATATTTACAAAGTAGTATGTCATACAGCGTATTTTGACTGTGCTTTTGCTGAATCTTTATTTTGGAATAATGTTCCAAGATAAGATTAATAATGTTTTGTACATGAGCCGTTCATCATACATACAGAGTAAATAAATCAATGGCTTTTCCATAGAGCAGTAGGTTCACCTCCTTAGGTAAACTTTAAAGCCTGCCATGGTTCCTGATCTGACTGTCTGACACGGAACTATCTACTCATAACAGAGATTTCTAGTTGCACTCCTTTTTTTTCTTAAGCCCTATTTAAAATAAAAAGCTGGCTTACAATCCCACAGCAACTTGTAGACTAGAGCTGCTTTTTTCCTTATGTTTGAAAATCCCTCCACCATGTCCAAACTGGGGATGCCAGGTTGAAAGTGACCCGTTAATAAAGCATCACTTAAAACCACTGACCCCACACTATAGCAACCAGAGGATGCAGTCAAGTTGAATGGGAAGCTAAACAACAGGAATGCGGGGGGTTCGATTTAGGTAATTATTTGCAAATCTGTTGCTATGAAAAAGCATTCAAAATGTTGTCTGTCAATGATTGAGTTATCAACACCTCAGTCCAACAACATTTGTCACTCCACTTTCTTTTTTTTTCTTCTAACTAATCTTTTGTAGTTGCCACCTCAAAATATTCTGGATGGGGAAACGCTAAAATTAGGTAAAGAATAAGTAATGAGTACAATCAATTGCTGAGCACGATGTGTTCAATATAATAGTTTTTGTGTGTGTGTGAGTGTGTGTTCATAGGCCTTTCTGTTGTCTCACATGTGAATAGTGTGCTAGTACATGCTTGCTGACCTGTGACAGAATGTATAATGGCACTGTTTATTGTATATGCAGCTCGGCTTTGTACACTCTGTCAAGCAAAATGGGTCAGAAATGCCCCTCTCGTTTGTATGTATGTGTCTGTACATCTGTATGCATGTATGTGTGTGCGGTGGTGCAGGGTATGGTGTGCCATGGCGATTTTAAACTGCCGGCCAGGCAATATCCGGAATGATTGCGGGACATTGTTGTGAAGAATATGTCTATGTATTTTCAAAGCAAGAGCAAGGAGGTGCATAAATCCCAGTATACATACACTGTATTATACACTATACTGCATGTGAACTGGACACTATTTGAAAATTCAGGGCCTATTATCCATCCATCTTTCCATCAGCTCCACCAATAACTTAAATATAATCCCACCACCTCATCCTTGGTCGAGGAGGTAGACACTCGAGGGGCAACCTAACCAGTTGCCCAAACTACTTAAGCTGTCTCCTTCCCAAGGGAAGAAGCAGCCATTCCATTCTGAGCCATTCCATTCTGACTCACCAGCCCTTTGTGGGAGAAAGCACACTTTTGTACAGTATCTGCGTTTGTATTTGCAGCCTTATTCTTTCAGTCTTGACCCACACTGCATGATAGATGATAGTAGGAACAAAGGACTGATGATAATATGTGTAATAAATTTACAGTGCACATGTGAGTGATTTACAATAAATCCATATGTACTTTTCCTTTCATTTGTGATTGTGCTTCACTTGATGAAAGTGAGTAGCTTCTGACTTGAAGTCTCTTATGAACAGTATTTGTGAATATTGCGATGTGCATGAGTCGCACGTCGAAGCTTCTCCTTCAGGCTGAGTGTGGTTTTGAAGCAAGAATCCCCACTCTGCTGCTGACACAATCCTTACAGTGGAATCGATACTCATCATGGCAAGATGATGAGTATTGCTGTCTTTTCATGTTTTGTGTTGTTTTAACTTCTCTCTTGTTCGATGTTGGGGACTGCGGTCTGAAATTAGCAACTCTGCCAGCATAAATCTGGCATACTTACATTGCACTTTTCTTTTTGTAATGTTCATTAATATGCACTTGTCCCGACTAACAAAAGTTTTAAAAAATGGCCAAAGATTTCCAGTCAAAAATGTTGATATAATAATAATAATATTATAATAATATATAATATAATAATATATAATCGCAGGCATGTCTCAGTGTGCTTATTTCTGTGTTTTCAAATGGCAGACGGTATGCTCCGAGACTACATGCATTAGGTTGATAAGATTGTCTGGATAAGTAACCTACTGTACTGGTGATTATTGTCTGATCACATTGGAAGCGGGTGATCCCTATCCCACACAGAAGACCTCTGCCCCTGGTTGTAGTCTCTCCAACCAGAGTGTTGGTCTCACACAATTTTCCCGACTCAGAATTCAGGAGGTTTATTTAACAAACTCAAAGTAGCATTAAGAGATTGTGTCTCCTCAGAGATTACCCTGATTTGTGTCCTTGTGTAGCAACCTTGGGTTTTGTTTCCTGCAGTCTCAGTTGTTCATCCATTTGTGACAGTCTTGTAATTCTGCATTCGTTTGAGTGTCGCACAGGAATGAATTCTTCAGGGCATGTTGAATAAACTCATGTTTGTTGGATTAAAATGTGAACACATGCTTATACTGTGTGTCAGAAGTAAGCAGAGTAACATAGAAACGCACACACAGCCGCACACGTACACAGTACTGTGCACAGTATTTTCAAGTGATTTCAAGTGATAATTTGTTTTGTCTTAACTACTTCATATAGTCCTTTTAACCATCTCTCTTTCTCTCCATCTTCAGGTGTGATTGATGGTTACACAGGTGAGCGGGCTGCGCTGGAGGAACAGGTGCGCCTGAAGGAAGAACTACAACTCAGCCTGGAGCAAGAGTTGCAGGTAAGATACGTTACCTTGTTACTTGCGTGAGTGGAGCGGGCGCAAGTTAAGCGAACGGTGCGCGATGGTCGGTCAGCCCTCGGGGTAATCATACCGGCCTGTTTAGGTGATGAGACGTAATGGTGACGTGAGTAAAAGACCTTTTATAGCGACGCTCTGCTCACGAACATGGCCCTGGCCTACTTGTGCGCAACACGCAAGTTTGCACTCTGTCGATTGCTGATCTAGTTGAGAAGGTATTGGGACGTTTTGAATATAAAATGTGTTTGTAATTTAACAAACTTTTGAACTTTTGTTTGCTGGTCCCTGGAATTTTTGCTTGAACTTGACATCCCCGTTTTGGTCATGTCATAAGTTTCAACATTATTCTGCAGGCTTGCAACTTGTAGCATAGTTAGATTTTAGTTCATGTGCCACAGAATGATGCAATGAGTCTAGTAAAGTCTAATAATAGGTGTAATAATATTTTGTTCACTCTGAGTTACAGACTGGTAAGGGTCCCCTGCTGGGCCCTGGGCCAGATGTTGAGAAACGCTACTTTTCAAACAGCGGCCCATATTGACCGCTCTTCCGTCTGACCAACACCAGAACATAATCAGACTGTTGTCCACTCAGGTGACCAGCAGCCGGCTGCATGAACTGGAACAGGAGAGGCTTCAGATGCAGGAGGAGAGGGAGCTGTTGTCACGGCAACAAGACGCCATGAGGGAACACGCTGGGCCTCGGGAGCTCCGTACGTATCCCACAATTACTTTAGAAACGACGACCACAACATGCAATACAGACTCCAGAGGTTTAGTTTTTTGTGTGTGTGGTAAACTGTCCTTTTAAAACATAAATGACCTGCTCTCCCCTACACAATAAAATTACACAGTTTTATTTGCAAATTTGAAAGTATACAAATAGCATTTGGTTACTTGTTGTGAAGTCTTAGGACGTTTACTCTCACAGGTGTTTTGTCTCTTCCTGAGGTTAACGCCCAGCGACTAGTTCACAAGCAGAGTAAGAATGAACAGGAGGAAGATCACATTGCAGAGCTCCATTAATGCTCTGCAGTCATTTAACAGGTTGTTTCCCGGTGCTGAATAATTGATGGCCATTGATTGAGAGGCTGACAGTAGTAACACATTGTCTCATAAACTGTTTATTGTTCGTGCACTGACGGAGGACCACCAACATCCTTATGAGTTTGGATTCCTAACTCATCAAGTTGTTTGGTCCTCTCTCTGTAACATGATAGTCATGGTTGTAAACATTTAGCTCAAAATGCAATTTACTAAAGGCAACTCGGTTACCATACATGTCTTATATTTGCAGCATTTTTATTATGCTTTCTTTTTGTTGTTTACATTGCACAAGGGGTCTAAAATGTGGGGATGTGATACAAAATTCTTTTAAAGCTATAGTAGGTAACTTTTTCCATCAAAGCAAATTTTTTGGGGATGATGGGGTATAAAAGAAATTCTGAAAAAAAAAAAAAAAAATAATCAATAACTCCTCCCTGTGGGGAATACAATAGGGGTGTAACCACTCATTATACTGGCTGGGAACCATATCTTGATTTTGTGGAAAAACGTTAATTGTGGATTGTGATACCAGCAGGGAAGTTGCCTACTATAGCTTTAAGTTTCCCTAAGCTCCCCGAAGTTCCCCGAAGCTCTTATGTAACCACTGAAGTGGAAACTCTTAGGTTTGGTTTGTCAAGAAATATCACTGCTATGTTTACTGCCCTGATGCATACATTGACTGGCATCCAGTATGTTCTGTGGAACCATAACGTGACATCCCTTGTATTATGAAAAGGTGTTGTGTAGAAACGTTAGGAATCTCTTGTGAAATGGTGGGTAAGTACATTACTGCATATCTTAAGGGTGAGGTGGGTATACACTCCTTAGTTAGAGGGGTTGTTGTGAGGAACTCTCACCATTTTCTCTCACAGCGTTTGGCTTCTCCATCCTTTGGCAACACACAATGATTCACCTAATACCATGGACACTAGAGGCAGCCCTCTTATCCCATTTGTTCCATTCTACCTCTCCATCTTTCTTAACCCTGATGTATATTTTTTAGGAATTAGAGTTCTCTGCCTGTTCACCATCCAAAACAAGAGCATGCTAAATTTCCTGTGCTTTCTTATCCTCCTATAGGCCTAGTTGAAGCTGCAGTGGTTGCAGCACCTGAAGCAGGTGTGTCCACATTGAGCATGGCTCAGTCATCTATATGTAATGGTTGTCAACTCCAGTGGCAGTCTAACCCCGCCCACCTGACCCTTTTCCAGTCCAGCACAACTCACAAAAATAAAGCTTGGAGCTTGCTTGCTATGGGCTCACAAATACTCACCCCCCAAAAAACCTAACTCGCTTCTGCTTTTCGTTTCAACTCACTTTTCTCTATGTTCTGGCTCTTCACCGGTTAATGTTGGTGTCTATGGATCAATGTTAGCAGCACCTCTTTTTTCTTTAGCATGAATATATAATGTAATCATAGGTGTTATTTAGGGTAATCATTATCTCCTAATTGTCAATCATCTTTTCCCCAAATTGAGAAACGTTTGTTTGATGGCTGCCGAGCCATAAAACAGCTATGTACATACAGTACATATTGATTCACCAGCGTTTAGCCCTATTCTGGGATGATCAATCCTCAAACAATAGCAACTCTACAATCTCACACACCGTGAGTTTACAGAACGGCTATTATTGGGGTAAAGAGATTTGGTCCTAGCCTACTAAAATGCGGAGCCCAGATGAACACAGGGGCAACTAATTACAGTGGTTAAAATCATTCCTTATACTGAGATGATTGGCCAATCAGGATTTTCCTCTCCCTTGCCTGTACGTGCATACGGGGCATGGTACTGCAATGTCTTGGACTGTCTACACCCTTGTTATGCCATTGCACTTTCTTGTCTTTTTAAACTTGCACTAATCTAATTGGGGTTTTATCACGGGTTAGAAGGTGTTGGTTGCTTGTTTGATTGGTTGGTTGGTTCATCGGTGGCACAAGATGGGACGCGGTTGTGGTCATGATAGCGTATTTTGGAGAGATGACTGAGAGTCTGAGGTTACATATTTGGGCAAATGGATACTTGTATAATTAATTCATAATTGTAGAGAATGTGTTATTTATTATAGTACACACTGGAGTTGATCAAATCAATCCATGTGAAAGTTACTAGTCTCACAGACCTCAAACTGTTCAATGCCTCTCTTCAACCTACCTAACAATGAAATCAGCAGAAACCTGAAATAAAACCTTTGGCCAGCAAAGTGATACCCGTGTTCTGTGCGTCCCGGTGCGTCCTCCAAACTCGCGCCTGCAGACCTCCTGGAGGAGACAGAGAAGCTGATGAAAGAGAAGGTGGACGTCCAGCGACAGGCGGAGAAGGAGAACTCGGACCTCCTGAAGCATGTGAAGCTCCTGGAGGCCGAGCTGGAGGAGCAGGTGAACCGGGTGATAGAGCTGGAGCAGGCGCAGAAGACAGAGACCGGAGACCTCCAGCAGCAGATCCAGGCTCTGGAGAAACAGCTGGACAAGAACAGGAGGTTCCTGGATGTAAGTGATGATACACTAACGACTAGTTAAATATTACATACTCTAATATTATTACCTTTTCCAGCAAAAGTAGTGTAAAGATATTACTACAACAGGGTTGTACTAATGTCTTGGCACTAAACAGATTGTGTTGTACGTCTCTATTCGTTCACGGGTGGGAGGGGGGACATGGGAAAGTAATATCATACTGTGTAATATATTATTCTTTGATTCAAGTAATGAGTAATATCATTGCTTTTTCTATGGGGTGCTACATAAAGTAAGAGTATTACTCTCCTAAGTAGTATTGCCCAACACTGCTCATAAATAACAGCCAAGTACAGTTGAAGAAGTTGAAGAAGCGCTACTGAAACAGAATTGTGTGTTTTGCATAAAAAAGTCCACTTTAGGGAACACTGAACAGCATCAGATATTTCGTAGCACTCAAAGAGAGTGCAAAAAGAGAGATACTGTTGGATGAGAGAGGGAACGATATTTCATCCCTCTATATGTCTTGCCTTATTTTGATGCCACAAATAAGAACCTTGAAATGAAACAACTATGTCTTCAGGAACAAGCGGTGGACCGCGAGCATGAGAGGGACGTCTTCCAACAGGAAATCCACAAGCTGGAGCAGCAGCTTAAGAACCCTCAGAAGCTGCAGTCGGCCTCGGAGCAGAGAAACCGTGAGGTAACCAACACACAATACAACGCATTGTTCTCGTACCCTGAGGACCAGCTAGGCCGGAATGGAGATGCTGCTGCTTGTCAATGCAGTGTCGTGGTTATGTACAGAGCCCTCCCTGGTACCGCTACAATACACCCTATCCAGTTACATGTGTTTACCAGAAAATGACACCAAACTAGTCAAGCAGGAAGTGCTGGGAAAGAAAACAAAACAAATAGAATTGGATTCATGTTCGTTTAATCATACTGCATGTTCTTTTTGAGCAAAATTAAGATCTATTTAGATGTAAATCTTTCTTGGCTAAAGTCAAAGCAAGCACTCCAATACTATTGTTTTTAAAAGACTGAAACGTGCTCTCATGCATATGGAATGAATTCTGTACTGCATGGCCGTATATGTGTGCATATATACGGCCACTCGGCCAGTACATAAACATGGAATGTGAGAACAGGTAAGCTCCATATATGGAGATCTAATGTGAGATTAATGCTGTGATCTTCATATATGGACACGGCCATGTATGAAGAGATGGTAGGTACTGTAGACGTACTGTATCTTTCATACTTATCATTGTTCTTATTCTTCATTAACAAAATGAAACATTTTGTGTGCTATACTGTTATTCCCCACTCTGAGTTCCTTGTTTGGAGGCCAACAGTGAACAGAACTGAACACTCGCAACTGTTGACAGTCGATTAGGCGAATAATTCTGCATAACATAATTTACATAGACTGATAGCGTATTTCCATAGTTTTGACTGAGAGACTCTACTATATGCTCTGCAGTAGATGGATTCTGAAGGAAAGATGACTTATGTTGCAGTTAATGACACAATCGTGTCAAAGAATACATTTAAAATGTATTCTTTGATGGAACATCGTGACTGTAGTGGAGCAGGTTATAGAGTGATGGAAACGTCTCAGCTGTCTGTCTTCAAGGCCTCCATGCCTTAATGTCATTACACCAAGGCAGAGAAATGACTTCCTTGCAGAAAACACAATTACTGCACAGTATGTCGTCTTGGTCTTCTTCTTTCCTCATTAAGTAAGTTCTTAATAATATTAACATAGAATCTGTTTTTCCTCCAGCAGTCTTGTGGATCTTGTCATTTTCTGATTATAACTTTTAACCAGTGTTGTATTATTTTCCTACCCTTCTCTCCCATGTGGCTTTTGCAGGTCGATGGAGTAAACTCTAAGGTATAGTTTATAGCTACATGTAGAAACATCCTTGAATCCAGACAACATTAAGTCCTATATAGAGAACCCACACTCCCTGTAGCAAATGGTTAGTGCGTCCCTGTCTATTTCCTATATTTGTCCCTTTTACCCACCTTGTGTTCTCCATCTACGTCTCCGAGATTGAAAGCAGGTTGATGCGCTACTTTAAATCAGCTTGTCAGATGTCATTGACCGTCACCTGACTTTAAAATATAATTTCTCCTCTCAGTTGTCCCATGTCCCTCATATGAACATCCACCAAATGGTGCATTATGTTGCACAGTTGATTTCTAAATGGATTACTAGTGATTTGTTTGCCTGAAACACTGTATACACACTCATTTCTAATCATACGTTATGTAAATGAAGCTGAAATATTTGGGGGAAAAAACAATGGATTAACACTTGTGCAGCATGTGTTGCCCAGAGTGTGATATTTCCCTAGTTGTAAACCACCAAGTTGTTTACTAGGATTATTTTTTAACACAGCAAATATTTCAAAAGCTGGGAGTGCTTTTCTCTATGCTTGCTCTACCAAAGGCGCAGTCATCATAGCGTCATCATAGCCTTCACAAGACTTAACATTTATAAGAAAATCCTATTCTCCTTGGCTGCTTTACACCCACGACATCATTCATTCATTCATTCATTCATCCATCCATCCATCCATCATCCATGCATCCATCCATCCATCCATCCATCCATCCATCCATCCATCCATCCATCCACCTTTTCCCCATCCCACAGGTGGATCATTTGACCTGTCAGCAGCCCTTCTGACTAGTGAAGTGCACTGTAGTCTTTTTCCAGCCTGAATCAAATCTCTCTCCTCCCCCTGCCAATCATCTGAAGTCCACGCCGCCTAATCTACCCTCTTTCTCAGGTGGATCAGCTGACCTCACAGATAGCTGTGCAAAGTGTGCATCTATGGGCTACGCTGTGGCGAATGCTGGCGGTTGAGACGTGCTTCTCTCTAAAGTACCCCCCCCCTCTCTCTCTCTCTCCCTCTCCCTCTCTCTCTCTGTCTCTCTCCCTCTCCGTCTCTCTCTCCCCTCTCTCTCACTCTCTCCCTCTCTCGCTCTCCCACACACATCAACCAGGTGGATCAGCTGAACTCCCAGCTGAAGGAGAAGGCAGACTGGTGCAGTGAGCTGCTGCTGGCGTCGGAGCAGCTGCGCCGCGAGGTGGGCGACCGCGACGAGGAGATTGACAAGCTGGAGAGCCGCGTGCGCGAGCTGGAGCAGGCCCTGCTGGCCAGCACCGAGTCTCTGCACAAGGTTAGGATGAATGAATGACCACGGGTGGGGGAGGGGAGGGAGAGGGGAGGGCAGTTGGGGGGGTGCAGAGAGTGATGCAAGAGATGGAAGCCCGGGAGAGCAAGGGAGGGGAGGCAAAACAAAAGGAATGAGGGAACAATAGCGGCGCTGCATGGCAGAAGGAAGTGTGTGTGTTATCTTCGTGAGGGGGACTGATGAGGAGTGAGGAGAGGAAAGCCCGGGAGATTTCTAGCAGTGGCGGCTTTAACAGCAGCATGCAGCTGGAGAGGAATAGCGGTTTATTTAAGGAGAGGCAGTGGCCTGTTGTTGTTGATAGTGTTGTGCTAAGGTTAGCTACTGTCAAGATTGCCCCCCAGTGTTGGTTTATAGAGACGCTGCTGCTGCTGCTGCAAAAACACATGCTCCTGTTTCCCACACTGCTGGCTCTGAAGCAAATTAAATTATACAAGCTGCAGACTACATTATGTTGTGTCGTCTGAAGACGCTTGGCGTACATTAAGCCCTATATATGTCGTAGTGCGTCAGCTAGCGAGAATAGCCGCTCTATAAGCTCGCGACGCGTCATATTTCAGTGTTATGAGCTTGTAGATGAGCTATTTTCGCAAAATGTGGGACGAAAAAGACCCATACTGCACAAAAACTTGAACAGTGATTCTTGGACGGGCAAAAGTAATGGAAACATGCACATCTACTCTAGACCAGGTGCTGGACAAAAAAAAAAAAAAACAGTACATGAGAAAGAAAGAGTGGTAACAAAACTCAGCTCCTTTAATTCTTGGGGGCATAAGAATATATAACATAATATATTTTTATTAGATTTTATCATGCTCAGAAAGCGCTCAAAGTGAAAGTTGCAAGAAAGCAGTAAAGGTTTGGGTCATGTGACTTTTGTCGATACTGTATGAATGAATTACTTATGGGGCTACAACTCAACACAGGTGCTATGGGTCGAGGTCATCCAGGCAGCTCATCAAAGACATCACCATGGCAATAGTGGGGGTGATAGTAGTAATGGGCATAACATTAGAATCACATGGAATCCTATAAATATGTTACTCAGAAAATGTTCAATAAAGGGTTCCTACAGGTAGCAGGATTTGAGGGCGAGCTCTTCATTCATACCAACCAGGCTAACAGACAACCAGGTTGAATAAAATCATCCATATGGGTTCAGTTTGAAGGAGTTTGGTGTCTAAGTCACAACCTTCTGAATTTATTAACTTGCTCCATGACTATAGATAACTGCTACGGAGTAGGCAATTTAACATTCTTGTGTCTAATAATACATGTTTGGACTGGTCTGGATTATTTTGCATACATACTAGACATTTACATTGGTCTGTGGTTAAATTGATTTTCACTATCTTGTGAACTTATAGTTATATGTGTGTGCCATGTGGTGCAAATGTCTTTTCGTTTTCAACTTTTTTCTTTTTTTATGCCAGGCTGAGGAGAAGAAGCGACATGAGAGTCATTCAACACTGGAAGCTCAGCTACAGACTGAGAGAGAGGCGCTGGAGCGGAAGGAGAGAGAGGTAATACACAGTGACACCTCATAGTGTTGATTTAACGCCAGCGCTGTACCAATGGAATTAAATGTACCCTAGGAAGGTGTTCCAAAGGCACTTTTGTCGGGGGAAGTGGTCTCTGGTGGTCACACAACCCATTTATGCAGTGTTTAGTGAAAAATATAAATAAGTAGCCTTGCCAGGCCATGATGTCATGAGGCCCAGCTGAGCCATTGAGGCCCATATACAGTAGGTCAGAAGCCTATCTCCTGTTTCTGTAGCCTGAGGCAGCTTGATGTACAAGTACACCCCCTGGACATGACGCTAGTATGTCGCAAGGACCCCCAATCCAACCCTTGATGCTTAGGAAGGCATTGGGTCCCATTTTTAGAGCCTTTGGTATGACCCGGCCAGGAATCAAACCCTGACCTCCCAGTCTAACCACAAGGCCACTGAGCTGGTTAGTGTGAAAAATATGCCAGTAAATAATTATGGAAAATAACTTCAATAAAAATCTAAATCCCGTCATGACATGCCATGTAACAAAAATCACCGTTTTAAACAAACACAAACATTCGAGGGTAATGTCTGATGTTATGCTGTGTTGAGGTTAAAATTATAACGCTTCTGAAGAGAATTAGATTAAGACAGAAGAAATGAGTATAGCCTACTAAGACGCATGGAGTTGCCGTGTTCAGTAGGCACGACCGGAAAGGGATACATACCATATACTGTGTATATAGTATACACACGCCCCCCCACACACACACACACATGTACAGTACATACTGTATACGCCCTTTTGTGCTTCCTCCAGATCGTTAACCTGGAGGAGCAGCTGGAGCAGTTCAGGGAGGAGCTGGAGAACAAGAGCGAGGAGGTGCAGCAGCTCCACATGCAGCTGGAGATCCAGAGGAAGGAGCTGAGCAGCCAGCAGCAGTACCTGGACAACAGGGAGAGCATGCTCCAGGTACGCTCATCCACGTGTACAACACGATTGCACAAAGAATGCGCAGTGGGGACGCCCCGCCTCCCGCCTCTGACTGGTCAAAGCTCACTGTCAAGGTGGAAAGTCTGGTGACACAGAGTCCAATGGGAGAAATATTGCTCAGTGCCGACATTGCATTGGCGGTGTGACCCTTTACTGTTCTGTCCGTATTGGGTTGCAACTCAAAATGGGCCGAGTCAGCTCTAACAAACTTTGCAAATGCCCGACATGGCAGAGACGGCGCACCTCCAGCCTGTTCTAAAACCATACTTTAGCAGCAGAAAAAAAGTGTCTGACATTGGTGGCGGTAACAGAATTCGTATCACCACCATACTGAGCATCTGGGAAAGTTGTTTTGAATAATGGGTCGAAAAGGTTTTTCAAAAGAGTTAAACAGGCTACAAATTGTTTAAACTGTTTATATATTATTCAATAGTAAGAGATTTCAGATTCCAATTATGTGGGCTATTTCACATCTTATCCACCATGCACTAAGGAATGTCAGCACCACCTACCAACCACTGCCCTGATAACATAACTGAACCTCTACTATAGCTTCCTCACTGACGGTATCCAACAAAGCTGCCCTGGGATGTGTTGCTGGGTTGTATGCGACACACACAAGTGTGTTCCGTATAGTGACCTGTCTGGTTGATAGTTGTCATCTTCTAATCTGTGACTTTTGAAGGTGATGCAGGAGAAGGACAGGGAGATAGCACTTCTTAATGAGCAGATCACTAAGCTCCATCAAACGGAAGCAGCTTCCGATAACAAGGTAACACACTATGCGTATCCAAAACTACGTCTGTTTGTTTTGCATACGCATAGGCTTGTGGTAGTGGATCGTCGTGTGTGACCTGTAGCATCCCGTTATTTTTTTGTTTTGTTTTGTTTGTATTGTATTTAATGTCTTTTTTTCCCCATCATTCGGTTGCTGTTGTATTTCTTTAACGTTTTTGTTTGTTGTTTGGTAAGTAGATTCACTGTCAGGTCTTGCCGTGTGGTTGTTTGTTTGTACAGTGGCATGATTTTTGTAAACCTGTGAGACCCCACGAGTGTAAGAGTTAATAATGATTGCATCCAATTAATGTTCCGAAATTAAGCCATTCTGAACTGGGAAATAATTCAAAGATTTGCGCCTCATTTTCACCATTTTCAAAAATATCACACCTACAAGCTCATAGCGCGCCACTCCGTGGCGCGCTATGAGGGTTATGAGCTGATATTTTTCAATAATAATACCTAAGAATCTACATGTACTGTACATGATGGTCGCTTCAAAGTCTTTGGTGGGTCGCAGAGGTCTATCCAGAAACATTGCGACTGTCAACCTCTCAGTCCGTTGCGCTGACACGTGCGTCCCACTCCCTGCAGGAGATGGGCGAGAGCGACGAGCTGATCAGAGACCTGGAGTCGCAGGTGGAGTGCCTGCGCAGCGAGCAGGAGCGCCAGAAGAGGAACAACGAGGAGGAGCTGGACCAGCTGAACGCCGTCATCGAGAAGCTGCAGCAGGAGCTGGCCAACATCGAGCAGAAGCAGACGCCGACGGAGGAAGAGGAGGACGCCACCAAAGGATCAGGCCCCAGCAAGGAGGAATTCGACGAGATGAAGCAGAGAATGGACCTCGCCACCAAAGAGCTGGACACGCTGAAAGCCGAGCACGGCAAGCTGTTCAACACCTACCGGCGCCTGAAGGAAGGGGCCGCGGCGCTGGCCGAGAGCTCAGACGACGCCGGCGACGGAGGCGACCTGGAAGAGGCTCTCAGGTAGGGATGGGACGATACGATACAATATCGATATTTAGGGTTCTGAATCTATTTATATTGCGATTCTTAATTAAGTTGTGATTAGATTCGTTATATCGCGTTTTTTGACGTGCTTTTATTATACTACAGTAGAACATTTTTCAGAGGGCGTACAAATGTACACCACAATGTACACAAACAAAACTCCTTGATGTCATCAAGTCCTGTTTCACCATGTTAATGATTTCTTTCAGACCTCCATTCTAGGAAACAAAATGAGGTGGAACTTGGGTTCCCCTCATGGGTGGAATTCCCCTTTTTAAACAATAACAAAAAGTGCAATCATACACATCAATTCAGCCTGATAATGTCTAGTCAGTCTTTCTGACATGAACAAATTAATGAATAGACCCTACATAAATATTATTAAAAAATCGATTTTCAACCTGGCGATTCGATATTGATATCATGGCATTAAGAATTGCGATATATTGGCATATCGTTTTTTTTTTTTTGCCCACCCTTACGCTCAGGGAGAAGACGGCCGGCCTGGTGGTCATGCAGGCCCAGGTGCAGGCGCTGGAGCAGAGCGCCACGTCCAGGGTGGACAAGCTGGGCCAGCGCGTCCAGGAGCTGGAGGAGCTGGTCGGTCAGAAGGACGCAGAGCTGTCCCGCTGCCGCCGCCTGGTGGAGCAGGCCCACAGCGACGCAGACCTCCTCCAGCGGAAGGTCTCTGACCTGGAGGAGAAGCTGAGGGAGAGGGTGGCGGCGGCGCTGGCCAGCCAGGTCCAGCTGGACGCCCTGCAGGAACAGCAGCAGCAGCACGAGGACGGACGCGGAGCCAAGGAGCAGAGCAGCCGGGAGAGCTCCTCCGGGAGACCGGAGGAGTTCCGCGCCTACGACTTTGGCGATCTGGGTATTCCCCGGATGGACTTCGGCGGGTTAGGACGAGCGGGGGGTCGGGGAGGAGGTCCCACAGGGAAGGTGGTCCACCTGACGGAGAAGCTGCGCGAGCTGGAGGTGGGCCTCAGCGGCATGCAGAAGGACCAGGAGCTCCAGAAGCAGCTGCTCTCCAGCTCAGAGGAGGAGGTGTTGGAGTATGAGAGGAGGCTGGCCGTGCTCATGGAGTTGCTCAACCAGATGAAGGCCAAGGCTGGCGCACACCAGAGGACGCCACTGTCTGTCCAGGTATCAGTCACACTTGTATCCTAAAGATGAATGTTCTGTGGTTTAATAATGTATATCCGTTCTCAACCTATAGGACTAGTGGAAAATAATAATATCTCTGGCAAATTAAAACACCATAAAACGTTGAAAATCCAACCAACAGTGAAAAGTCTTCACACTTATTTACTTTTTGCAGATTGACCGAGCTCTTTTCCAAATTGCTCAAATTACAGGTTTACATTTATTCAGATTCCAGACCAAACAGGTTTCATATACACGTAATGACAAATAGCATAGCATAGTGTATTTGTCTCATTATTACATATTTAGTTTTTATTCTGAGAATTAGCCCTTCTCAAAGCCCCACCCTTTGAGGTGGGGTTTAGTCACAAATAGTTGAGCAACTGTTGCTATGCAGGTCAAGCTTTCCTCTGCTGACGTGCCTATTGAACAAGGACGGATTAGGAAGGGACAAAGTGAAGGACTAATTGTTTTGTGCATACATGATGCAGCTCTGATGTAAATCTTGTCTGAATTTTCCATCAGTCGTCCATTGCTGGAGACCAAATGGCTGTGACTGAACTTCTTGGAGAGCTGCAGGAGGTCAAAGACGAGGCCACTGTTACCAAAGAGCAGCTCAACTACTATAAGGAGAGCTGCAGTAGGCTAAAGGAAGAGCTGAAGGTATGGGTTTGGGATCATTAAACCTGCTTAAATTACAGTAGGCTTTTCAGCATTTTGACAGCTATTTTTGTGGTTTGATTGAGGCTGTGTTTCATTTTAGGAAAAAGAAACCACAATGGATACATTGAGAGAGCAACTTCAGAAGGTGAGAGTCAAAAAAACCTATTTAGTTCTACTGCTAGTATTTCCATACATTATTGGAACAGACACCTATAAGACCATCTAGTAGTCTAATACTTGAGCCTTGTGACATTAGGAGGCCTCCAGAGACAGTGGGAAGGCCAAGGTGTCAGAGGCTCACCAACAACTCCTGGAGGTCCAGCAAGAGGCTGCCGTCACCAAGGAGGAGCTGAGCAGCAATAGGGAGAGTTATCATAAGCTACAAGAACTGCTCCAGGTCTGTATCTATGCTTCTAATATGATCTCTACATTCCCTAACCACTAAACACAAAGTGAAAGTATCACAATTGATGTACTGAGCTCCCAATAAAGTATCTACTGTAACATGGAACTTTAAGGCTGAATTGTCTTTCACCTTTATCACTTATCGTGTTATTAACTTACATTTCGATGTCATTATTTTCTTTCTCAGGAGAGAGAATTGACTATTGCTCATCTTAAAGGAGAACTCCATCGAGTAAGTAGAAACTGTGTAGTGAATCGCTTTAATTCATATGACTAGAAATATCATATTTTGTAGAAACGTTTCAATCTCTTTCCCCTGGATACCCACACATGTCCAGTGTCTACCCCACACAATACCAAAGCTTATATTTATTCTAGTCTCATTGAGCTCTTTTCAAAATATTATTTTTTTCTTCTTGTGGCACAGGACACTGTTAGTGATGTGAATGGCTATGACTTTGTTTTGAATACATACTCTACCTCGGTTCCCTCTTACCAGGCAACCTCGGAAGCAGAGGAAGGGCCTCGTGCCACTGACCTCTCACAGGAGCTCCAGGACGTCCGAAACGAGGCCGCCGCCACCAAAGAGGAGCTGACCAGCTTCAGGGAACGCGCAGAAAAACTCCAGGGCGAGCTCCAGGTCCGCGACATTTCCATCGCCAAGCTGAAAGATGAACTCCAGGAGGTCCGAACAGCCTTGGCCAGAACAGTGGGATCGGCGCCCCCATCTCCTTCTCCTTCGCCTCAGCTTCCAACCTCCACCTCCTCCTCTTCTTCCTCCGCCGCCCAGCCCAAAAGGAAAGGGGCGAAACAAGTGGGCAAGGGCGGCAGCAGCGCCAAAGACAGACCGCCTCTGTCCAGGAAGAGCTCCGGTACTGCCACCAGCCAGCCTGCTGACAAAGCCCGGAGCCCACCACTAGCCAGCGACTCCAAGCAGCAGCAGCAGCAGCAGCACCAGCACCGTGTGGCTGTAACGGACTCTGCCACCCAGACCGAGCCTCCCCAGACGCCCGGCGGCCATCACGATCTAGGCAGCGCGTCTGCGTCGGACGCAGCCAAGGAGCAAGTGGAGGAGGTGATCGGAGAGTTCCAGGAGAAGATCGACCAGATGCAGGAGCTCCACGCAGCCGAGATCCTGGACATGGAGGCGCGGCACATCTCTGAGAGCGAGACGCTGCGCAGGGACGCGCTGGCTCTGGAGGAGGAGTGCAAAGCCCTCAAGGCTGTCATCGACAAGCTGCGCACCAGTGAGGTGAGGCTGGCAGCGTCCGGGGGTCCACTCTAGATGTAAATCTTTTAAGTTGATAATAGGTATTATGATGCTTGTTGTACAAACACCTTGGGCCTTGGCCTTGATTATAAACCACTCCTAGGTAATAACTGGGTGGTGAAACGCACATCATTGTGCTTTTACAATTTAGGCATTTAGCTGACGCTCCAAATCCAGAATTTTGGCTGGTTAAAGACCAAGGTGGCTGCAGAATTTTAGATCAATTGGAAAGTGCGCTGTCAGTAGATCAGTAAGGAGGGAGTTACTGTTGTCCAGTTTTCATAGGACTGTTGTCTGGATACGGAGCTGGGCTGATTCTTGGGTGATGAAGGGTCTAATGTGTGTTTTCATTGTCTATCAATAATATAGACGATTATTTTGCCTGTTGGTTTAACTCATTCGTGTTTTTTTTAACGCTGTTCCATGACCGTTTTCATCAAATATGTGTTCATATTCAATATTTTCCAGGTCTCTGCATCCAGAATGGACCGTCCCACGTCATTGCACTTTAAAGATGGATACACTAGTGGTAAGTTGAGACACGATCTCGAGATAATTATTACCGGTATACTAACTCAAAGCCAAGTGTCAATTATGCAGTTCCATTAGTGCTGCAGTCACTCTAAATGAAATGTCCTTCCTAGTATGTTATGTTCCACGTTCTTTAAACATTAGCCTTAATTGATGAAAAACAAAGCTCAAATGTGTATAGATACAAGGTACAAACTATTTGCAGATTTAGTTAAATACCATATTGATCTCTACGTTCCTGAGTAAGAAGAAAAGTACTGTCCTTGCTGCGACACTGCATGGCTCCTAATGGAAAGCAGAATCACCAGTGTAAATAAATCAATGAAACAGCTTCCAAAGACCACATTTAACTGCTCTTTCACCTCTAGTATTGATACTGCTCAAAGTGTTCAGAGTGTGCCTCGTGTCACGTTTGCAGACAGCAGTTCGGACTACAGCCAGAGGACTGGGTACGACCTCCCCAACCTGCAGCACGAGTTCAGGACCACGCCTGAGGGAGCCAGGATAGAGATGGACGACCCCCTGCCCGACAAAATCAAGGTACAAACCATTGGTTTGGCCATCTCTGTCCAGGGCCGGATCTAGGCATGGGGAGGGGGGTGGCAATGCCCCGCTAAATCTTGTGGGTCACAGAACTAAAGAATTTAAATGCATATGCCATTTTTCGCCTGCCCCCCCAATTGGGAAATGTTACATCCAGGCCTGTCTCTATCTGTACCTAGCAGTAGGTCATATTTCTCTCTCTGCGTACTCAGACGCTGCTCCGTGAGGTTCACCAGGAGGGCATGCAGGTCCTGTCTCTGTCAGAGCTCCCTGAGGGTGAGCCTGCCAGCCACCTCCACCACCACGGCCCAGGGTGGGTCAAGGAGAGGGACGCTCTGCTGGCCACGGTGGACTCCCTGAAAGGCCTCCTCACCCAGATGCAGACCCACAGGGAAACGCAGGTTAGAGAACGCTAGTCGTACGCCCGTGGCACATTTTGAGCTTGTTAGGTTGGCTGTTTTCTGCACGGGACACCATACTTCGACAGAGCATAAATGAACCGTTTATAAACTCCATCTTGTCTTGTTATGTTGCATGTTGAGTCCACATTTATATTTTATACATTTACAGCAGGCAATATTCTCATCAAGAACTGCTCTGCTCTGTTAACTTTTTCAGCGCTAGATGGCGCTAGCGATAGTTCAGCTCAGGCCAGCATTCACAACATTAACTTCTTTTAGGTAGTAGGAGAAGACTGCCGTCTCCCGTGCCCCAAGACAGTAGTCCTGCTGTTTCGAAACCTTCATATTTTACACGTGTGGTCATAGTCAGTTGCTATTGAGTCACTAAACATTGACTAGAGATCCCTCAACAACTGCTTTCCTTTTCGTCAATGCGGCTGAAGCTAAAGCCAAAACAAATGCGGCTCTGTAGATCAATGTCACCGTCAAAGGTGCAGTGACTCAACGTTATATGTATACCATTGAAGGTGCTGTAAACAGACGTTAAAGGCCTTCTTGGCAAGGATGCACTTAGCATATTACTTCCTTTCTATGCTAAATGGCAAAATTCTGAATAGTTGTAATTATGTATGTGTGTGTGCATGCCCAGACTCCAGGTGGTGTGGACTGGCGGGGAGACCTCCTGGCTGCTGTGCAGCAGGTGTTTGTGAGGGAGCGTAGTGTGTTGAAGAGCGCCCTCTACAGTCAGCTGGACCTACTGGACACCAGCGATGCCATTATTCACCTCAACCAGCTGGAGCGGAGGCTGGCTGAACAGGTCACTAATTAGTGATTACTAACAGAAATTATACAAAATGTCGTTTTGAGGAACTTGTCTGATTGGTTGAAACGTGTCGCGTGCAGTGGTTCAAACCAGCATTGTTCACCAGCCAATCAAAACAGATTTGAGCTGGTGTTTATCTCTGTGCAGCAGACTCCGTGGCTAGGCCTGCTAGTTTCTTGGGACATTTGTGGTCGTAGTGGCTACATCTGTCATTGAAAAAAATATTTTTCAGCAATTTATTTTTAACTGTTTTATAACCGCAACATTACACAAGAGGGCGTGGTTTAACGTGATTCTTGGCACTTTGCTTGCTAAACTTGACTATGTCTCGTTCCTGACCGCATCGTTGTCGTGCCAAAAATCATGTTAAACCACAACCTCTTGTGTAGTACTGCTAAATCGTAGAACCACAGTGTATCATTTTGTGCCAGGCTGCGAAATTCTGCTAGTTTCAAACAGTCAAATTCTTGAAAAGTACCCCTTAACACCCCTGTTATTTCCTCTCACAAACCCGATGTGTGTGCCTTGGTGTTTGCGTTGGTTCTGCAGGACGCCCAGCACAGAGAGGCCATGGGTTCTCTCCACACAGCAGACAGGAGCAGCCTCATCTCTGAGGTCCATCAGCTCCGTGCTCAAATGGAGCAACTTCACCAAGGTCTGTAGTTCACCATAACCCTTCCAACCACACCCTCTTTCTCCTGTGTTTGTTTTCTTACACTTATAGTCATCATCACATTATAAGATGAATGTTGCGATGCGTTGTGGATAGCACTTAATCCAATCAATCCATTTGACTGTTATGGGACACAGCCGAATGCAGTGGGGACACTGTCCTGAAGCCTGTAATAATGAATCTCCTTCTTGTGTTCCAGGCCTCCAGCCTGCTGTCTTGTCGCTGGACGTAGAGGAGCAGCGGAGGAGGGCAGGCGGCGGAGGCGTAGCGGAGGCTGACATGCTGCTGATGGAGGAGCTGAAGGGAGAGCTGGCCCAGACCAAACTGGAGCTGGAGACCACGTTAAAGGCCCAGCACAAACACCTCAAAGAGCTGGATATGCTCAGGTGAGAGAGCTCTTCTTTCTCTCGCTCTTTCCCCTCCTTCTCTCGTTCTCATCCCCCGAGTATGGAGTCCATGTTGTTGTGTATGGGATCAACTAACTCAACATTAAATGCATTTATCATGTCCCGACTGTCCCGTGGTCAAACAGGACGGAGGTGTCCCAGAAGGCCTCTGAGGTGCACGCGCTCACGGACCAGCTGTCAGAGGAGCACAAGAAGAGCAGAGAGCTGCAGTGGGCCACGGAGAAGGAGAAGTGCAGAACCGGCCGGAAGGAGAACAGCGAGCGAGAACAGCTGGAGGTGAGAACTGTTCCATGTGTGCGCAGTGTTGCCAACTTGGCACATTTGTCGCTGTATTTAGCTTTTTTTCAGAACCCCCCCTAGCACCAAAATTAATGAAAACCTCCTGGCAAAAAATCTAGTGCTTTTTGGCTGGTGAGTTGGAGCGAAATTGATTGATTGATTGATTGATTGATTGATTTTTCCTCCTATGACAGTTGTATTCAAACAGTGTTCACCAGGCTAAATGGACAGTTGGTTAACCAGATGTAAGTCTTTGAGAGTGTATAAATGAAACCAAATGGACCCTTACGGGTCCATTTGATTTCATTTTTACACTCTCAAGAGTTAAAATATTCATCATGTGAATTAGCCCAAGTCTACTAGAAAATGTAGAAGATTAGTGGTCATTTTAGAGAGAGAGAGAGAGCGAGAGAGAGAGAGAGCACAAAAGCACTGATGTTGTATCGATCATCCCCTGGTTCTCAGATGTTCGCGGACACTTTTCCCAGTATTCTGTACAAAAACCTGTTTTCTGATGTCATCCTGTAAATACTCTTAAGCATGAACTCGTCTTTTTCCCCCCCAAGGACCTCCGTATCACCCTGGGAGAGGAGCAGAGCCGTGCGGCCCAGCTGACCTCGTCTCTGGAGCAGGAGCGCCAGGCCTCCTCCCGGCTGTCCCAGGAGGCCGAGCAGGAGCGGCTGGGTCTCCAGCGACGCCTCCAGGAGCTCCAGGTGCAGCTGGAGACGGAGCGGGCCAAGGCCCAGGAGGTGAGGAGCGCCCTGGGGAGAGAGAGGGAGCTGCGGGCCTCCTCCTCGGAGGGCGGTGGTGTCTCCTCGGCTGAAACGGGTCCGGAGGACGACGGGAGCGGACGGGAGGCGCAGCAGGAGGAGACGGTGCTGGGAAGGCTACAGAGGGAGCTGGATGACAAGCACACACAGGTAGGAGAGATGACTTTCACCATAGGCTTGTGTAGACGATCAGGCATTTGATATGATGATTGATGTAAAAGGGTTTGCACAGCGGAGAAAACTATCACTAACAAACGTATGGATATAAGACACTGCCCTACCCACCTAACCTGAAGTCTTTGCAATTGGTTCTGAGGTGCTGCACCTAGTTTTAGCCCCTACATTGAATTCATGTGCCATATACACTACACTATATTACTCCAGAAAATACACATAAGGAGAGGGTGTTTTTGTTTTAGAACTATGATATGGCTACAAAATCTTACTGCCAACAGAGTGGTTTCATAAAAGCATCCTCCAATTATGTGGCCATATACTATATGTGGGTAGCGTTGTTTTGTAATTCCTCAATTCATACCGTGCCAATTGTTTTTCTCCATACATTTAGCTTGCATCATACTATGCCATTTCTCAAATGTAATATTGCTTTTGCTTTTCAAAATTATTTTCATAAATAAATAATAGTACACATGGTTTAGGGTCGGAATGGCAAAAGATTTCAGATGCTTCACTCTTCATTTTGGTTCCAATATTCACACTTCTTACTGCTGAGTACAGTCCAGTTACTCACTCATCTGTTGGCTAATATCGCCACCTAGTGGAGTTTTCTCTTTAGTATTTCCATTTATTTTTTTTAAGTTACTGGCAGGACTGAATCGACATTGATTATACTATAGGAAAAGTGATCATTTACATAAAATACAATCACCCACTTTAGAATGTAAGGCTTTCTTACTTATTATTGTTTTATAAGCCTACATTCCAGTTCATATATATATATGAAATGTGGCATTTACCTTCTAAAACCAAAGAACAACACCCAATCCAAGTGACATTTGCTGCTTGCTCACTCCCCCCACTTCCCCCCCTAAAAGCATCTATTAAATATGAATAGGTGTATAAAGGTGTAATAAAAAGCTGACATGGTCCTACTTCAGGTGGACCGTCTCCTGGGTGAGGTGGAGGCCCAGAAGCTGGAGGCGGCCAGGCGGGAGGAGGAGCTGAGCCTGACGGCCCAGCAGTCGGCGCGGGACCACGAGGCGCTGCAGGAGGCCAGGGCTCAGCTGCAAGACCTGGAGGCGCGGCTGCAGGACACCCAGGCCCAGCTGGAGCGGGAGGTGGAGAGGGGGAGGACTCTGGAGGAGGAGAAGGAGAGGCTGGAGGAGCGGGTGGCGCTGCTGGGACAGCCGGGAGCCGGGGGTGGAGCGGATCACCCGGACGGTGGCTACAGCGTGAGTGTCGACCCTCGTGCAACTGTTGACTTTTTGCCTTCACTTTATTTTTGGAAAAATCGTGAAAATGTATCACAAATCTTTGAATATATAGTTTTCAGATGGGGGTCCGCAGCCATAATTCTGATGGTCCATATGTTAATGACTGACACAGGGACATAGTTTTTTTTTCTTCTTCTTCAGAAAAACTAGACTATGGTGTCAGAAACTAGAATCTAGCAACAGAAACTATAATCTACCGCCGTAAACTAGAATCTAGCGCCAAAAACTAGAATGTAGTGTCAGAAACTAGAATCTAGCGTCAGAAGCTAGAATGTACCGTCAGAAACTAGAATCTAGCGTCTGAAACTAGAACCTCAAGTCAGAAAGATGTCAGACAGTCTGAGGAAGAGCATTGTGCTCGAAACGTCACTCACCTTTATGGTGCAATAAAAGGTACCATTTCAGCATGTGAGCCCTCAGTGTGCGAGCTGCTACTTTACCATTTTTATGCCTTCACAAAACCATCAATAACACCATTCTACAATAATGCTTCGTTCTAAAGAATAATGCAGTGTTTGTCTAAACAGCGGAGGCACAGCGACTCCGCGGACCGCACCAAAGACTGGGTGCTCCAGCAGAAGAGCGGCGACGCTCCTCCAACGCTCCACTCTGCCTCTGCCAGTCTTCTGGAGGCCTCCAGGGCTGCAGCCTCTGGCCCTGCCTACACTGCTGACAGGATCCTGGGCAAGCTGCACACGGTCGCTTCCAAGATCCACTCCATGACCAGCCAGGCCACCGGAAGGTAGCGATGGGATTCGTTTTATTTTAGTGTGCTATGTTTATATATCACTTAAAGGGGAACTCCACCCATTTTCAACATTTTACTTATGTTATTGATGTACCTTCAAGGTGTTGGGTGGACATGATGAAAACGTTCCCCCATTCTGTGTTCCCAAGAAATGGAGGTCTGAAGAAAACCACTAACATGGTGAAACATCTTGATGACATCATCAAGATGTATTTCACCATGTTAAGGATTTTTCTTCCAGACCCCTTTTTTCCTGAGAGGGTACAAATGGAACCAAATGGAGCCGCTAGGGTCCATTTGGTTCACATTTGTATCCTCTCAGGAAAATTTTGAAAATGGTTGGTATTCCCCTTTAATTTGCTGTTTGACAACTGTTTGTTTCAAGGAACTTGCATCTGTTCATTCATAATTACTAAACGGTTGTATGCAGGATGTGTTGAAGCTACAGCTCACAGAAACGTGCATGAAAATGTTTGACTGCTATGTGTAAACTGTTTAGTCTAACAGAGGTCAGCAGCGAAGACCTGTCTTGGTTGCGGTCCAACATCGATGAGGTCATCACTATGCTGCAGCAGTCCTCCGAGTTTCCGTCTGCCCCCGAGGTTAGGATTGAAATATTTGGATTTGAATTTTTTTGTATAATCTATTTATTTACATCATTTTCACTCTGTGACTCTCTCCCCTTCTCTATCAAATGACAAACATGTAACAGTGGTCTAACTGAACTAATGTCTTACAGTATTTCTAACTTTACTGACTACACATGACCTGACTGCACGTGAAAATCTGTGCAATAATGACATTCATAATTGCCCCATGGCCTCTGCATAAAAAAATAAAAATAAATAAATAACATTTTTTGAAAATAAAATGTGCACAAATAATTTCCCAGTGTAATAATTAAAATAATGGATCATGGAGATTTCATTATCTTAATCTGAACTATATTGAGTTCTGAATTGCATCCCTGTCGGGAGGTGGCAGCTCACCCTCTGTATTTATCTCTGTCTCCTCAGACCCCAGGCCTCCATCTAGGAGCTTCCTCCAGTGCCTCCAGCTCCCTGACGGAGCGTCTGCTGAGGCAGAACGCCGAGCTGACCGGCTTCGTCAGCCGTCTGACCGAAGAGAAGAACGATCTGCGCAACCAGATACTCCGCCTGGAGGAGGAGCTCCGTCGATACCGCCAGGCTGGCCTGGGATCAATAGACGTTGTAAGTGTATCACAGATTAGCTATAATCTGAAGCCCTAATCTGAAGAAGAAAAGCAGTATGTACAATTTACAGCTCGGAGACAATTAAATGTTTCCGTCATACTTCTGTCAGTCTGGAGAATGGAAGCTCTGATCATGAGCAAGTGATCTAGTTGGGGTATCATCTGCAGCCTTCTATCACCGATTAAGGCCTGAATAGTGAATTTTGTTTGATGAAAAAAGAGATCCAGGCACACAAAGTTAAGAATGAGGATCAGACTTTATTAAATTAAAAAGGCCTGTTTTGCCCTGACGAAGACGATTGTGGTCGGAACATGTTGGCCGTGTTGCCTTTTTAATTTAATGAAGGCTGTTGTTTCCTTGTTCTTAATGTTTGTGCCCAGATCTCTCTTTTTTTCTACCAATGGATTTTTCATCTGTGTGAGCATCTTTTGTTAGTCATCACCTTTTGCTACTTCCATCTGAGCACCTGGTTAGCTCATGTTTTTCGAGTGAATTTTGTTTCTCGCCATTCCAATTATTATTGTTGTGTGATATATAAAGCTGTCGTTTCAAAAAAGAAGTTTATTCACAGTTGCTTTATTAATTTGTATTTTAGTGGCAGTTAAATGTAACGTATTAGACCCGAATTAAGTATCCACATTTCTCCCTGTAGTCTGGCAGCAGAAGAGGGACAACCAAAGACCCTGCAGGCCACCAGCTCTCCCAGGAGAGGGAGGCCTGGGCCCGGGAGAGGGAGCGCCTGGAGAAGTCTCTGCACATGACCCAGGCCCAAGTGACTCGCCTTAAAGGAGAGATCAGGACGGAAGCCTTGAGAGACATGACTGGACCTGAGGCTGACAACGCAGCTCTGAAGGTTAGAGTCACCGTTAACTGACTGCAGCTGCTGAGTATTTAACCCATTTTGTCCTGACTAGATTTTAGTTTCTGAGACTAGATCCAAGTTCCCAATGCTAGATTCAATTCCCGGAACTAGATTCCATTTCCTGACATCAGTTTCAATTCTTGGAACTAGATTACAGTTACTGATGCTAGATTCTGGTTTCTGACACCAGATTCAAGGTCCTGACGCTAGATTCAAGTTCCTGACACGTTCCTCAAGTTCCTGACACTAAATTCTAGTTTCTGACAACAGATTATAGTATCCGATGCTAGATCCAAGTTCCTGACACTAGATTATAGTTTCTGTTGCTAGATACTAGATTCTATTTTTTTTCCTGAAAAATCTGTGTTCTGTGTCAGTTATGCTCAAAATATTTCATGCCAAGGACCACCAGAATTATCTATATTTGACTGCAGACCCCCCAACTGAAAACATGTTCTTGGCATCCCCCAGAAGCAAAGATTTGAGTTAAAAATGTTTGCTCAGAAAGAATATATTGAAAGATTTGCACCACATTTTCACGATTTTTCAAAAATAGCAGACCTACAAGCTCATAGCACGCCACTCGGTGGCGCGATATGAGCTTGTAGACTAAAGTATGAGCTTGTAGGCTCCTAGGCTCGTATACACAATGCTAAACAATTATTACGTATTTTCATTCCCTCCTCTTCTTCTCCCCTCTCCAGAGGATGTATGGTAAATATCTGCGGTCGGAGAGCTTCCGCAAGGCACTGATCTACCAGAAGAAGTATCTTCTATTGCTGCTGGGAGGCTTCCAGGAGTGTGAGGAAGCCACGCTGTCACTGATCTCCCGGATGGGTGGCCGGCCGTCATCCTCCAGCCTGGAATCCCTCAGCCAGCGCCGACGGGGCCTTACACGCTTCCGATCTGCCGTCCGAGTCTCCATAGCCCTCTCCAGGTAGGGAATACAGGGTCTGAGGGGTCAGCAAGTAGGGTGCCTATGATCACTGTGCATATGTATGGTTTCAGATGTGCATCTGTATGGTTTCAGGAGAGATAAATACACAGTAATGGACATTACTGCAGTGTGATGTCTTTCTTAGCCAAAGCCAGTGTTGTAGTATTTCTAATCATCTTATTGTCATTTTTATCATCTCAAAAAACAAATGATTTTAGCCTCCGTCTCACCAGTCCTAAATGACATCTCAGGTCATCTGGAAAATTAAAACTAGATGTTGAACACTGGATGTCGCGGTCGGAAAAACATCCAAAAGATCTGAGGCCTGCCCTGTTTCTTCCTTTGAGATCTGCATTTATGTATCTATTTGCCATTTCATTTTGTTCTGTACTTTACAAATACATTTCCCTTGCCTTTCAGAATGCGTTTTCTGGTTAAGCGATGGCAGAAAGCCACAGGGGCGAGCTCCTATACCTCCACCAGCATAAAAAAGAATGGAGTCGGACAGACAATAGGTATATCTGATGAAAGCTCAAGTCATTCAGACAGTACAAGAAAAGGAATGGAACATTTTGTGCATTTTGTCCTCTCACGTAGGAGAGTGTAACACTTACAGTCTCATCTGCGATTCTTGCAAATCTGAACTTGTTCGTCTGCTGTTTTCCCACAAACATTCATGTATTTTGCCTGTTAGGACATACCCAGAATACGGCTTCTAGTTTAAAAAAAAAAGGACGATCAATTTATTTCTTGGTGGTTCTCAGGCACAGAGACAAGGGAGTCGCCTTATCATCTCCACCCAGGCAGCCTTGATGTTTATCGGGACAGAGGTGGTGGAGGAGGAGGCTGTAGCAGCAGCAGCAGGGGGCGCAGTGGACGAGAGTCACCCAGATCTGCAGTGTCAGCCTCACAGCACAGGTATGGCTGCTCATAGTGTTACTTTGGGTGCTGTTACATGCACAGAATCTATTCGGAATATTCAGCTTGGATTTAGGTGGGTGACCTAAATCCAAACTGTTCATGTGATGGAACGTGCAAGTTATTAACATCTTGAGGTCATATTGATGTGAGGAAAGGTCCATATATTATTTCATTTGAACACTGACGCCTGTTCAGTTGTCTTGGTAATGAGGGACTGTCCCACGCAAAGAGGGGTGTCTGGTCACCTTACATGCACAAGCTTTCATTCCGAATAGATCCTGTGCATGTAACAGCTGCCTTTGACTCAGAGTGTGTACATGGAACCAAGCTGGACCCTGTAAGGCAGTGTTTTTCAACCCGTGGTCCGGGGACTACCAGTGTTCCTTCCCTAAGAGGGTTCCATGTGATCCCCACGCTACTCTAAGTTGGTTAACCAGATGAAAAGTTGGTTAGCCAGATGTAACTCTTGAGAGCGACTCTTGAGAGCAAATGGACCCACAAGGGTCCATTTGGTTTCATGTTTACGCTCTCAAGAGTTATAATATTCATCATCTAAATTAGGACCACTTGAGAAGCCTACACAATTAGAGAATGTAGAAGGTTAATGGTCATTTGGGTGTTGTTGAACAGATATCACTTGGCTGTGGACCCTGGTGCCCTGAGCTGCTCCCACCTGCAGAACTACGACCCTGACAGAGCTCTGACCGACTACATCTCCAGACTGGAGGCCCTGCAGAGGAGGCTGGGGAGTGTCACGTCAGGTATGTGTGTGTGAGATACTGTATGTTGGTAGGTGCAGAATTATCCACTTGAATAATACTGATGTACAGGGGAAAGGTGGTGCAACAAGAACATGTTATATTTATTGTACATACTGTACTAGGCAGCAATTTTGTAATGTTGCCTAGTATGTCTAGGCAGCAATGCCCTGAAAGCTTTTCTACTGCTGTCATTTCGCCTGCTTTCTGTTGTATCCAAGTATCTCTCCCTCAGAAGGTTTTCATTGTATTTGTTTATAGGGCAGATCTTACAGGACTTACACTCAATCACAAGAATGTAAAAAATGGGACGGGGCAGATTTAGAACAGACTGAAGATGTTTCCATTATAGATGCCTATATCTCTTATTTTCCTTAAGTTTTTAATGGAAGAGATACTCATAGGTGTGTCTACATTCGTATTCTGTTTCTATCCACAGGGTCTTCCTCATATACCCAATTGCACTTTGGCTTGAGAAGATAGACGTTTCTACGTTACTTTGGAACTGGCTTGAAGAAACTCAGTTGCCTTTTCTTGTGCTGAGCGCTCTGCTGTTTTTTGTATCATTATGGTGTGGACAATATATTCCATGTGGACCAAATCCCCCCTTCCTTTTTTGTTTTAATGTATGACATCTCATAATCAGGCTTTTGTCGCCAGCACTCGAAAACAGCTATGTTTGTAATTTGATCTGCCTCTTTGTTGTGGATGAACTGCAATCGTATATATTTGTCAAATGCTAATTTAAAAAACCCTTAATTAATTTATACTGTATATGTGTTGTATGGGTGGAACTTTATGTAGAGAATGTTTGGCTTCATTGTTAAGGAGGCTGCTACTGGATATTATACACTACACTGTGTTTTGTTTAGCCCGGTTTCTCAGACAGACTACAGAGGACATTTGTAGAGAACGTATTTTTGTAACGGGTAGCCTCTTTGAATTTTCTGGGTATTTTGTCAAAAACTGAAATAAAGATGACTATAATATTTGAAAGTATATCTCTTATTTCCCTTGGGTTTAAGCAACAAATAATAGTTTTTATTCAACTTACTCCACACACAAATACATGTTCAAAATCAAATTAATTTAAGGAAAGTATGGATGGAAACATTGGTAAGAAACAAATGAATGGATGTAACATTCATTGGGCTCCATAATCAATTGACAGTGGTCAATTAATTATGGAGCTCAATGACTACATACTATAGCTAACAATCCACCCCAATGGGGAAAACAATTGATGCAGTATAAGGGCAATGGCCTCAAACTATTGATTCACTCACCAGAGGGGCCTCTCCTCCAACAAGGCACTGAATCGAGTCAAAACTACTCTCTACATGTCTTAAAACAATTCACATTGTGAATATGAATACCAGTGACATAATGTACTCTCATTAACAGTCTATCCACCTCCAGTATTTATCTAGTGCGGGGACATTTTCGGTCTTGTATTGAATCATGCAAATCATAGATATAGTGAACCCAAAATGCCACAAAAGGTTTCTAGACGGGGTACAGCACCTAGCATCTAGATTTGGGGTGTCAAACTACATGGAAGCTGGCCACACTGCCCCATGAGATGAATTGCGAAGGGAAAAAACGGGGCAGGTGTCCATTTTATTTGCTGTAGCAATGTTCTCCCTCTTGCCGCTGGCATGCTGTCGAAATGCCATTGTATAAGCATTGAAATCAATGGAGTCCGCAGCTAACGACCAGCTGTGTGTAAACACTAACACACTGAAATCCACTGGTTGCACAGAGGGGCTGTGCTAAAATTAAGCTTGGACTATTCATGTTCGTTGTAGGCAGTGCTTGAATTGACCAAGTACTCACTGGTACATAAAACCAGTGTTGCAGAATTTTCCCACCTGAGCGACCGCCCTTTCATTGCTTAGAATTAGATATGGGTCGCCATATACTGCCGTGAATCTACCGGTATGTAGGCTACTGATTTTGCGAAGCAATTGCACATGTTTCTCCAGAACTTTCAAGGTTGCCTGTGGCTATCATGACTGAGCAAATATCGCAAAATGAATTTAACTCTCACTTGAGATTCAAAGGTGGATACAATGATTACTGCTGTTTCAACTACAGAATAGCTGGGGAGCATAATTGAACGTAGGCCACAAATGCACAGACAACATGTCATCAAGGCCGAAAAAAGATGTTGGGGCCAACCTGGCCCGCGACATCAAATGAACTTTGACACCCCTGATCTAAATCATTTGAATGTTCAAGTCCCATTAAGAGTTTGCTCTCTCTGAAAACGAGCAGAAAGACACAATCCTCATGTCACTATCCCTCCGGTCGTCTGCGGCTCAGTGTTGCCTCCTCTTGTATCTGATCATAGGGTTGTTTGGGGTGTGTATCATTGTTGTGTAGTTGATCGTAGGGAAGTAGCCGTCCACCAGTTCAAACTCATATTTGCGCAGCAAGATTGACCAGATGGTTTTTATTTGGACATAGGCAAAGTTCTCCCCGATGCAACGGTGTCGGCCTGCAAGGTGGAGTTTGAGAATGAATTATTTGGATCGTATTTTAATTATTATTATTTAAAGTACAGAATTGAGTACAGAATCTGAGTGGTAAACAGGTAAGTAAACTGATTAGTCTCACCAGCACCAAAAGGCACATAGGCAAACTTGGCTCCTGAAGCATAGTTGTCGGTGTTGTAGCGGTCAGGGTTGAACTCCATCCTCTCATCCCAGGTATCGTGCAGACGGTGGTTGACTGTGGGAGACACACAGACCTGGTGGCCTGCTGGGATGGTGTAACCTGATGCAGTCTGGGGGAAAAACACCAGAGGACATGGTTATTTAGTGGCACACCATCATGTCATTATTTCACTTGATAATTGGTTCTTTGTAACGTGTGACCACGTTACAAATGTCAATGTACAATACACTCAATGGATTATAAATATGCTTCTACTTAAGTGGATCTCAAACATTTTATTTTCAAGGACCTCCATGACTCTGAGAGTTGCAGTCCTGTTCTACACCCTAAACCAAAACGGTAAGTGTTAACAAGAAATAAATTTTTAGTCATGTTGTTAATGACAAGAAATTGAGTCCTGGAAATGAATACAACCAAATGATGACTTGTATGTACAGTAACCGCATACTCTATATCTTTTTCATTCTTTCTTTAAATTTTTATCTCATGGCCCAACAAAAGAGCTACAATACTGATCCGGTTCCATTGTTGTTGAGTATTACTAAAGCAGAGGTAGAGGAACAATGGGTAACAGCAGGCCATAGTAAAGCATAGTTTTAGAGCGTTGCAGAGAATGGTCCCAACAACTAAGGCCTAGATTTTTGTCACCTCTAAACCCCTTATCCCTTAACTTCTTTGCCCTTTTATACTAATTTAAAAAACATTTTTCAATAATTGAAATGGCTAATCTACAAGCTCACAACGTGTCAGTAGACTGGCATGTTAAACTATTCCAAAAAGTTTATAAAAATAGTAAAAGAGGGATAAGGGGTTTAGCGTGTAACGAAAATGGAGCCCTAAATTTCTAATCTACCTGGTGCAGGTCGGCTGATTGGTTTGCAACATGCTCCATATTTTGAATTGCAAGCAACCCAACACATTTCTAATGTAACGATACAACCGGACTATACAGTATTAGTATTAAAATAGTTTCTGTGGTAAGTGGCTGGTGGTTGTAAGTTTCAACATGGCACATCCAGTAGCAAGTCATTGGTCTGAACTAGGCGTCAGCCTCACTAGATGTTTGACCTACCTGAGTGGAGCGGGCCATCCTCATCATGGTCATGATGGGAGGTCGCAACCGCAGGGTCTCCTTCAGACAGTGGTCCAGGATGGTGAGATCCTTCAGCTGTGAAGAACAACCATGATGAACATTGTTAACAGGAGGTTAGGTTCTCAGTCCTGGGGACTCTTAAGTCTAAAGCAGTGGTTTTCAACCAGTGGTCCGGGAACCACCAGTGGTCCTTGAGAGAGTTCCAGGTGGACCCCAGAATAAATGATGGAAAGTTGGCTAACCAGGTCTAACTCTTTGAGAGTGTAAAATGCAACCAAATTGACCAGCAAGGGTCAAGAGTTACAATAATCATCATCTGAATTAGCCCGAGTCTACACAACTAGAGATTAATGGTCATTTTGATCTGTATGTTTGACTATTTTGTTTCTTAAATCCAGCCTGGTATTGTGGACAAAAGCAAAATAAATTAGTTTTGGGGGTCTGTGGGGCTAAAATGTCTTCAAATGGTGGTCCGTGGCTCAAATTCTGAATAAATAGTGGGCCCTGGTATTAAAAATGTTGAAAATCACTCGTCTAAAGGGTCATTTAATGACATCAGTTCAAACAAGCAAAAAAAAAACAATGGCTGGTATTCTCGATCGCTATGGTGTAGCCAGGTATGGTGTAAGTCTTCTCATTGGCTGCATGGCAGCAAATCAGGTCTCGGGCCTTGTGTGTAGGCCGAAAGCCTATACCACCAGGCCTGGGCCTGAGCTTACCAAATAATTACCCAGAATAATTAAAACCTGCAAGTCAAAAGGTCCAGAAATCACCTGACCACCCAATTAAAAATGTTACTGTACTCCCCGGCTTTGTTCATCATGAGTTGAAGCTCTTGATGACTGGTTTTAATTATTATGGATAATTATTTGGTAGGCCCAGGCCCAGGCCTGGTGGTATAGGCTTTTGGCCTGTACACAGAAGGCCAGACTTGATTTGCTGCCATGCAGCCAATGAGCATGGCCCCACACCTGATTTGCTGCCCTGGAGCCAATGAGAAGACTTACACCATACCTGCTACACCACAGCGATAGAGAATACCAGCAATTTTCAGTTCAAGGTCAGCTGCAGACTGAAAAGTATTTTTTTTACTTCCTAATTCTCCCATTCATAACTGAAGTGATACTGATCTTCATCTCGTTTCTACATGGACATGAAGAGCATTTTAGCCATATTCTATACACTGTGTGTGAAAGGTTCACCTGGTCCAACTCTAGTACAGGCAGGTCCTCTCCGCAGACAGCTTTCTGCTCGGCGTAAGCGCGGTCCTGGATGTCCTTGTGTTTGGCCAGGTAGAATCCCATCCAGGAGCTGGTGGTGGAGGACGTGTGTTGACCCGCCAGCAGGAGACCTATCAGCATCCCTGCGATCTCACTGTCGGTCAGGGGCTGTCCAGTCCTGAAAGGAGGAGGGAAAAAACGGGGATGTTTGAAACATTGTTCTCTAAAAACTACTTGGTTGCATGTTAACAGTTTAAACAGCTCTGAGATTAAAACGTCCTTAATGGCTATTAATTTCATTAGGCAGTACAAATACAAATAATCCCTTTTATAAGATGTTTGTCAGTGAGACAAATCCAAACACTGATTATGCTATTTCTTTCCATTCTTTTAACCACGCCACATTTTATTGGTTAACTACTGTATGTGTGCTGTCAGTGTCGAGACAAAAACCTTTTCTTATGCAGTTATACTGCAATTATACTTCTGTATTTCAAGACCATATAATCCATGCGTAATAAAGTCATGTCTTACTTGTAGGTGGCATCGATAAGAGTTTGCAGGATGTCATCCACTTTCTCATTGGATTTCCTGCGTTTCTGAATGACCTTGTAGAAAATGTTCTTGATCTCAACGTGTGCTCTGTCCCTCCGCCTGCCAAGAGACATGTGAATTTTAAGCATTTTTGTCCAAGTCTCATATAAATGTTTTTTTTTTATTTTTTTCATACAGACTGTTGCTCTCTCAAAGGTCAATGGAAAGTATGCTTTTCTGACTCCTATTATCTCAGTAATGTTTTATTAGTCCCATGTTATGAAAATGTCTTTGTAGATAGATGTAATTCTGTGTGTGAGGGACGAGTGAACATGGGCGGAACATTTCCTAATTGGGGGGCATGAGAAAATGTTATGGGGGCGGCTTCATCGCTCGTGTCCCCCCACACCCATGCCTAGATCGGCCCCTGCGAGTGAACCGTCACTTGCCCTTGCCCTACCCCAGTGGTGGGGTTTCGGGACCCCCCTAGCCCTCAAGGGGTCCCCTTGAAGGTGGTTTCTACCATCCTACCTGAAGCTGGGCAGGGGCAGCCAGGTGGGCAGAAGCCAGGCCTCGTGAGTGAATCCTCCATCCAGGTCAGCATAGAGCTGGGCCACGTGTTCATCCAGCATGCTGCGGATCTCCTTCCCATGGAGACAAGCACTGGCTGTCAATATGATCAGCTCGGCCAAGGACTCAAACAGATCTGATGGAAAGGAAACATGGGCCAAGTAAGAAACAAAGATTTACTTCATCTAATAAGAGAAGTGAGTATTTTCGTGTATTGGTTTGAATAGGGATTGATTAGTTATTAAACAATTATTTTATAAAATGAGTGGTTTATAAAATGAGCAATTGGTGAAATCCATCAGCTGTTGCCGCCATTATTCTGTGATTTATTGTATTGTTTTAATATGGTGTTTCCCGTCCAAGGTAACTGACAAAAAAGTAGAGATTTCGGACTCTGGTTCCAAAGTGCTTCACAATGACACAAATCAATGGGAGGTGCCGTTACCGTAAAGAATGCTATACCGGTATTGAAAGTATGATTCGATCAGAAATGACCTTACTTCTCTCTCCACTGTCTCCCCATCTTTCAAAGTACTCGATGGTCTCATCCTCGATGATCTTGACGTGTTGTTTGAAATGAGCGATGTTCAGCCCCGTTTTCAGCATCTTCTTCTGTTCCAGAAATATCTACCAAACGTATAGGGGTAGCAGATGAGTATCACATGTGTTTTTTGTCAACTTGCTGGGACTTTTAACCAGCTAGATTTGACTTACAGGATTTGGTACATCGTAGGCGACCCCCTTGCCAAAGACCGGAGTGGTCAGTTTGGAGTAGACATCCTCAGCATTGAGGTCTTCATTCTTGCTGTTGAACATCAGTGCAGCTGCGTCACTGCCCACCAGGTAGGTGAAAGTGCTGCCAACCATGGTAAAACTAAATACAGGCCCATACTGTGAATAGAGCACAAAGAAATCAGGTTTAAGATCCTTGAACATGTGAGAGTAAAGGGGGAGGGGGCTAGAAAGAGAATTTAAGGCCTTACTGTCTATCTTAAATAATTTAATTGTGAAGGTGAGAATAATATTCCCATATAGATTATAGCAGTGGGGTCTAGGGAACCACAGGCGTCCATTAGTGTCCATTTGTACACTCTCAGACTTTGACTTAAATTAACTAATGGATTAGAAAATTTTATAGCCTACTTTACAATTGCATAACCAGTCAGTCCCCAATAACAGGGTCAGTTATCCATGCCTTTGAATGCACACAAGAAAGACTCAATAGGATAAACTGTAATCACTTACTTTCTCATATGCGTCTTCAAGAAAATCAATGGGGCTTTTCCCAAATGCAATGGCATGTCCCAGGAATGGAATCCACGAGGGGATGTATGGTGGTGGTTTCTATAGAATAAAATAAACTTGGTTCATTTTCATTATCATGAATATATTCGATGTAGCCTACAGCCCTAAAGCC
Organism: Benthosema pterotum; assembly: GCA_039105355.1. Lineage (NCBI taxonomy): Eukaryota > Metazoa > Chordata > Actinopteri > Myctophiformes > Myctophidae > Benthosema > Benthosema pterotum. Next base: position 23,875,391 of record CM076970.1, on the reverse strand, counting down.
GGGTTCAGTATGTTGGAACTTACCCCATCTTTGTCCATGGACTGTTTCAGTAACACTTTAGACACATATCCTATGGTCAGTGTGATCACAGAGGCTGCCAGGACCACTGATGTCAAATTGTCGCTCACTTTCCCCACGGTGTCCTCCAGCAGCCTGCTGCTGATCTGATATAAAGGCAGCGCCATTGGAATTCACTTTTGAACAACAAAAAATCCCGACAAAGCTAAAAAATAATAATAAATAAGCTCGATCCGTTGTTTCTCCTCGTACACAGGCGATGCTCGATCCCTGTACTTCTCCCAGAGCAGAGACCTTGGAATATAACTTCAGTTCTTCATTGAGATTATCATTGCATGCACAAGAACTTCAAGAAGTTATACTAGCATGCAAAAGTAGTAGTAAAGTGCTGGTTAAAACGACAATGAAGAAGCTGTTGGTAATATCTCCTCCAGACTGTATGGAGGCTATACCTGTCAATGCATGTCCTGCCCCCGCCTGACCAAGCGCGGCTCTCTATTGGCTGCCGTCCTCGTGTCCATCAAATAGCTTGTGCCGTTCTACAGTATGATTGGCTGCCGCTACCTGAACCCATGTCTGCCTATATGATGTCACTACTTGTCATGGCACCATGGATGTGGGATGCGGCAATAGGATTAGAACAGACCAGGCCAGGGCCAGGCCTGGGCCACTGTAGATATGCATTTATGCACTTATAGGCCAGTAATTTTAGCTCATGTTTTACCTAAAATTGGAATAAATTGTAACATGGGATTTTTCTTCACAGATCATTTCTTTGAAGTCTTCAGAACAACATACTAAAAGTCCCAAGAAATCCAAGTTGCGCAAATATGTTTAATTTCATAAAGTAATAAAATACATAGGCTCCAATGGAGCCCCCTTCCTATACAAACCCATTATAACTTAAAACTCAATTTTAACCATGATGGATTATTCAAAAACAACCCATCTTTTTTCTGGTGACTGATATTGTCCTCCTAATATGTGAGAGGGCAGTGGAATTTCATTTACAGGTTTCATTTATTTTTTTAAAAAAATATTCATTTCGGTGGGCATACCCAGATATGGAGGCAGCTACATTTTCCAAAACAAAATTTAAAAAATAACTGAAACCTGTGAATGAAATTCCACGGTCCTCTCGCGTATTAGGAGGACAATATCAGTCACCAGAAAAAAAGATGGGTTGTTTTTGAATAATCCGTCATGGTTAAAATGGAGTTTTAAGTTATAATGGGTAAATGTAGCTGCCTCCATATATGGTTATGCCCACCGAAATGAATATTTTTTTAAAAATAAATGAAACCTGTAAATGAAATTCCACTGCCCTCTCACATATTAGGAGGACAATATCAGTCACCAAAAAAAAGATGGGTTGTTTTTGAATAATCCATCATGGTTAAAATGGAGTTTTAAGTTATAATGGGTTTGTATAGGAAGGGGGCTCCATTGGAGCCTATGTATTTTATTACTTTATGAAATTAAACATATTTGCGCAACTTGGATTTCTTGGGACTTTTAGTATGTTGTTCTGGAGACTTCAAAGAAATGATCTGTGAAGAAAAATCCCATGTTACAATTTATTCCACTTGAAACGCTATTTTGCCTGGACTATTAGTATGCTAGTGTGTGGAGGGTTTGCAGAAGAATATAATTGTTTCAATGGTAGGGGGGTAAAGTAAACTAATTCTCAGTTTCGCCAAATCAGATTAGGTTTTTGTAATGTGGATTCATTACACCTTTTTTATTATGTAATTTGGTTTCCAATCTCTACATCTATGCTGCTCACTGCACACAGTAGATATAGAGGTTCCAAACTATAGCTATAGTTTGAATATTATTTTTAATCTATAGCCTATATGTTGATTGTAATTTAGGCCTACATTTACATCTATAACCCACAGAATGTGTGTGTAATACAGTTCTCCATCTTATACAGTCACACAATTTCTATCAGGCAAGGTGTCATGGAAATATATAGGTAGACTGTTTGCTATTTTCTCTTTGTCTACTTTCTCTTTTAAAAACCTTAAAAGCTTTATCCGCATTCATTTGATATTTATTATTATTTGGCCAATATTATTCAATATTCACTTAAATTATATCTTTGAATAAATAACTGTATTGAAATCGGGCGACAGTGAACAATATAAACACACCAGTATGCATGTTTATATACAGTACATAGGCCTATACATGTAGATAATTCAATTTATTAAAACAAACCTTGAAACCATTAAATAAACATAATTATTTACATGCAATGACAAAAAGAATCGCACAATGTGTTGCTTATTATACAATATCCTATGAAAATCAAAATGCACATGAAGATGCAAAAGTTTACATCAGTAACCCTGTGTAACATAGAAAAAAAGTTTGCATTTGGTAAGAGGTCCCTCCTCTCGACGAGTTTAGTCCATGAAAGAACCCACACATTGCGCTTGTGGCTGTTAATACTGTCTTCTTCAAATAGTTCTTCAACCGTATGCATATTTGTCTGATGAGCTTTTGTCGTTTGGGGTCATCTGTCCACTTAGCTTCATTAACAGCTTCACAACGAGGCCTGCCTTTAAACAGAAAGAACACAAAACAAATGTCATGTTAATGTTAAAATAATCTAACAATGGACCACTTAAACCCTCTATTCTTTGTGAAACGGACCTGAGATGTAACTGTGCTTGGTACAATATTATATCACTAGTCAAAAAATAAAAGAAAGGCAACAAAGTTTTGGGATAAGCGGTTTAGCATGGACAAAAACAGAGCCCCAACTGTCTTGCCAGAGATAGTAGATCTACAATACGCTTTGAGCTTATATTTCTGTTACTTCAGAATTGAGGATTTAAGCGATTACGTAATGAAAGTCTTACTGGAGTTACCTGTTTTGTGTGCACAATGAAGTTCATTTTGTTCTCCACACTGTGGATCTGAAAGTATTGGTCAGCATGGCCAAGCTGCCACATGAATGCCCCATACTCTAAACTGATGAGTAAGACCTGGAAATGCATAAATAGAAAATGATAGGTGTCATGCATATTATATACTGTATGTCTAAAAGTCTTTTTTGGTTCAATCAACATACAGTATATACACCATCATATCACAGCAAAGCATGTATACCACATGCATATTTATTTCTATACAGTATTTAATCTTAATGTATGTTTGTGATCATCAGATAAATTACATTTTATGTCTAAAAAAAAATGTTGCTCTTACAGCACCCTCTAGTGGCATATATGACTCATGGCTCATTCAAAAACATGGAATTAAATGTTCCTGTTCCTGTTCACCTGTCTACCTGATTCCAGAAGTTGGCACACCAATATCCTGTTCCAGCTATTTTTTTCCTGCAACTTGGATTGTTTTGACTGAGAAGCATACTTGAACCTGTGTCACCGTCATACTGTATGTGTTTCCTATTCAAATCTGCTGCAGAGCCAATCAAGCACTACTATGTATGTACAACGTATGAAAATTAACTGGTTCAGAAAAGTGATATGCCACCTTCTAAAAACTCTAAAATCATACCGGATAATGTAACACAAAATGTAAAGTGGAATGTAAAATAAACAAGTTAGCAAAAAAATAGAACAAGAGGACGAGTGGATCCTGAATAAGGGATACCTTTGTCTCCATATTCATGAGATGCAGTCCCTTGGTGTTGACGCCCACATACACGCGGATTACTTTGTGGTTGCTGGCGCTGGCTTTGGTGTACACCTGGCCTGTGAAGAAAGCTGCTCCATAAGTAGGGATGTCCCAGCAGTTCTGCAGAAACAGCCTCTGTAGATGATGCATCTCCTTACTCACACCCTCACTGGTACTCAGAGCCTGTCGGAAGGAGAGGTGAGGACGAGGAAGGTCAGTGTCCCGCAATGAGAGAGTGGAATTTCATTTGCGTGATGAGAGGGATTTGATATAGCACGAAAGGGCAAACACTGTATACCTTGTATTCATGAAGAATCCTGTTCGTCCAATGATATGCCTTGCTTTTCACTTTGGATATCGGCACAATAGATTTGAGGTTTTCCTCACTGTTGAAGACGAAACATTTATTTATTTATTCATTGTAACTTCTGAAATTCATACAGTTTCTACTACTCTGTTCTGCATTTAGCAATTCAGTCGTACAGTTTTTTTTCCACGTGAAACTGAATGTCTTACTTGAGGAAGCCCTGCTTGTGTTTCTTGCTCTCGTAGTTGCCGTAGATGATCTGTAGCAGAAGGCTGGCCAGGGTGATGAGTTTACTGTCCGGCGAGGGGAAGAAGCCTTTGAGGAGACAGTGGCGCGCCTCGTCAAACAGGATGAGGATGGACAGAGGATCCTCCACCTGGAGTGTGAGCGATTGATTCATTGAATAGTGTATTAGTCATAAATGTAAACAGTACAAGGTAAGGTGCAGTCAGACATTAAAGGATAACACAAAAACGTCTGGGAGCTCGTTTCCCTTATGGTCGGTAATGTGAGAGGAATTCAGTCCTCCCTTATCCCTGCCTAGCACTTGACTGACACAACTGACTTCCAGAACAGAAAACAGGCATGTTACAGATGCTTGCTGTTGGTGACCACTGTGCCACTAGTGTTCTAATGTGATCTATCATACCTTCTTTTCGACTTCGAGAGGTAGACGGACGTCCCTCCGGAGGAAGAGCTGTGGGCTTTCCCTCTGAGGGTCCAGCACTGTGAGGTCGGTCACGATCTCTGTCCAGATACGCAGATGCTGCAGGGGCTTGTGGTAAGGCTTTAGCTGCAGATCTGTCATACAGTGCACACACGCCCCCGCATTAATCAATTGCAAGCTGGTGTCCCAATTCAATGTCCTTTAAAGGCAAACTTGTTCGAATACACCTAAAATAGCAGATATACAAGGTCACAGCATTCGGACACGATAAAGCTTTTAAAATGGTATGCGGATCTGTTCTCTCTCCTCCCATTGTACAAATGTAACCACAGGTGCATTTGTCTACATTTGCACACACTCAGAAACAGTTTTGGTGGTTCCTCAAATTAAAAGGTCTGAGAACCACTGTGCTACACTAAATGGATCAGAGCAGAGCCATTTAGCCACTTTTGGGTTAGTCACATGGTCAGTGGTCACAGCGAGCCTAATAGTGACAAACCCTGGAGGCTAGATTCTGAAACACATTGTTTTAAACAAGAGTGGCGGCATATTTTACGCTTATGTATGTAAAATGACCACCGATTTAAAATATTTATATATAAAGTCATTAAAGCTGGGCTGTTGACTGAGTCCAATGCATTTCTGCCTACTTTCCAATAGCACCCAGCTAAAGTCTTTAGAATATTAGAATATTGCGAAAGTGACATTCGAGAGAATGTCACTTTCGCCAAGAATTGAACGGAATAGGGGTAACTCTAAATCTCTAAATGGCTCTGGAACAGAGGCTTCATTAGAATCATTTGTAACACCTGCGAGGGAAGTAAGGAAGGAGCTTTTCCAATATGGCTGCTATGCATACAGAGCCTATGATTCAAATGTTACAATAAATGCGTATTGTTGCCGTTTTTGGTCAAACATGCATTGACTCACTGAGGTTCTCAGAGCAGATCCAGATGGTAAAGTACTGCTGGGTGTCCTGAGAGAGACGCATTCCCTCCATGATCTGCTGCACCGTCGTGTTGTTGCCGTGTTTAAGTTCCACTGAACGGTAGGAGCCATCCATACGGTAGATGCGCACCTTTTCATACTGTAGGAACACACACACACAAAAAGTAATCCAGCATTATTGTAATTGTTTTGTGGTGTATACTGTACTAGCTTATGTCATTACGCCCAGCAGCCTTCCCCTTTTCAAAAATTCAGAATCAACATTGCAAAATAGATATCAGAAAGCCTCTATGGACAACTTAAAGAAAGTATTTGTCAAGGACAGCCCATGTTTTCTTTTCACCCCAAGTCCCAAATTAGTGTCATACATTTTGTCAGAATGCAGTGGAAAAGATTAGCTGTGACTCACAGGCTTGTTGTTGGCTTGCTGCAGGAGCTTCACAGTTTCTTCCCATTCGTTCTGTTTGTTCTCTTCACATACTTGAAGGGGTGATCTCTTCTGCTGGTCTTCTATGTGCTGTTAGAAGTTACATCAAAGCTTAATGTATTCAAATAACTTTCGTAAAATGATAGGCCATCATCTGCTTGCCAGTAAAAATATGTTGACTGTGAAGTGGGTAACTATGTGAAATTTAAAAAACCCTTTCCCAATACATCTTTTTTTACACCATTTCTCTATTTCTCATTTCCTAATGTAGTTGTTATGGTGGATACGAAACGAGTCGCCCCTTTACCAACTCGCCGTGGGCGTACAGCCGGTGGAACTGTGCCAGTGCTGTGACACATACTGGCCTCCCCGCCCAACATGTTTGTGTGGACACACGGAAGTACATTTTAACCCCTGGACCACGTCGTGCTGAACGGCTGCGGCGTGGGTAAGATGTGCAAACAGTGCAGTCATTCTTACTCTGTCTATCTCAGGGTGCTGCAGCAGGAGTTGTACAATCTCTGAGTGGCCTCCTCTGGCAGCAAAGTGCAGTGGGGAGCTGAGCTGGCCATTCAGCAGGTTTGGGTTACAGTTGCCTTTCTCCAGCAACAGCTTGGTCGCCTCCACTTTACCGTGCCTTTATGGAATAGAACGCACATTGTACAAATAAAATAAATAACATTTCACCACTTTACCCCTATTTTTTATCACATGAGTCTGGTTGGGCACAAATATAGCAATACTAGACAATACACATGATATTGTGACTTTGTAAATTTTAGATTTATATACACTGGGTGGCAAGCATTTGATAGACATACTCAGGTTGTGTATATAGGAAGCACAGTTACACGGGTGTTTTAATTAGTGTGACAGTGTTCTTACCAGTGAAACAGAGACAGACAGACTAAAGAGACTACGACAAAGTTAATTGGTGAATTGATTTTTCAGTATTAATGTGCAGTGCCTCAAAAGATAATTATGGTAGTATTGATTAGACTTTGTTCATATATCTGCGTAGGACATTCCTTGTGTACTGTATGTAATGGCGAGGAATGAATAGACATTGGAATTGTATCGAAAATTGCCGTTAGTAGTACTTTTTTTGTCAAACATGCACAAAAAAGGGAAGTCAGATTGAAGTGACTCACCAACAGGCATAGTGAATGGGAGACCAGTGGTCACTGTCCAACTGCTTGACAGAGAAGCCGCTGTCTAACAGCTTAGAGAGCAGTTCTGTGTCTCCCTCGCAGGCACTACGATGGAGGGGGAAGTCATCCACCCATTGGCGCTCTCTAGGTACATGGGAGAGATTATTGTAATAAATTACAGTTATTGTAATAAACATTAACATAGGAGCTATTCATTGTATAAGGATAAGAATGGATGAAAGAACGAGACAAATTTAATTTAATTTAAACATTGAGGTCATCTACAGAAAAGAACACTAGCAAGTTCATGTGCAAAAAAAAGACAAAAAAAAAAAAACATCCACAGATGGCAGGAGTTGTGAGCCACCAAGGTATAGAAGAACCCTTACTTGTCCTCTGTGGCATTGTTGGGGCCATGCTGCCACTTATCTCTCTTGGGAATTTGGATCTTGGAGTAGTCCGGTGCTCCGAGACCAAAATAAGGGTTGATTATAACTTTGTCCACCTTCAAACATCAAAGTGGAAAACAAGATAAATTGGGGGCGAAAGCAACGCACAATAAATGCCTCTGCCTTATAGTAGATATATAACGGTAGTTATCTTTCCCAGTATTGGCGGAGCTGCCTCTCATACCCTGTTTGTGTACTGTAGGTCAGAACCGTAGAGAGGGTTATGGATGCACATGTCGGCCTTCTCCAGCGACATCATCTTGCTCTTGATCTCCAAGGCGGTGTACCCCATGTGGAGACCCTCATCGGACAGTTTGCCCTCGCTGGTGTACGCCGGGTTGCTGACGTTGGTCTTGACTCGCTCCACGGGCGCTGGCCGGAACAACGCCGGAATCGCATGAGGCACGGTGTGCTGTTCTGCTAGCCATCTGTAGAGGTGAGGGTGAGTGTAAACGGAGTGTTTAAGTAACACAGACTAATACTATTTTATTTAACCAAAAAGAGGGATGGCACAGTATACAGTCTCTCCATAAAAATACTCTGTGTGGCACTGGTTTTCATTCACTCTAAACACCATGAAAAACACTTTTAAAGGACAACTTTAGTTTTTTTCAGGGGTCTAGTAGGACTAGTAAATTTAAAAAAATGCTATAATATGTGGTAAAAGAAAGTACATTCCCAGGGACAGGTGTATTGTTGGAATACCCCTGCCCCCTGTCAAAAACAGCTAAAATCCCTAAAGCAGCAAATAAAAGACAATAAATTATTTGTATTTTTATTTTCTTTCACTAATAACTAAAACATAAACCTTGATTAAAAGAAAAGCTAGAGTTGTCATTTAAAAGCATTTTTTCATGGTGTTTGAGTAAATTAAGGCATACTCTTCCATTGTGCAGCATCATGCTCTTTGGGAAAAATACGGACTTAACAAAGAGAACATCTAATCATCTACAGGTATTCTCTTAGTGTTCTTACTTGTCTAGAGCCAGAAGCATTCTGGAGGTGATGGGAGAGAAGTGGGCACTGGTCTCACTACATACTCGCATGATATCCTGAAAGCAGTAGAAAGTAGGGCTTCCAGCACTGCAGATCTGTTTGCTGTTGTCTGTTCATAATAAAAAGGGCAAGAAATAGAAATATGGCATAAGTGACAAAGAACAGCATCTAAGGAATTAATTATTAAACAAGGCTTTTGTTACCAGCTTACCTTTAACACTGACCGGTACAATAAATAGAGAGGCTTGTTTTCCTTCATTGTCACCATCCAAGGGGAATTTCTTCATATGCACCACACGCTTCCCTGGAACAAAACATTGCAAGTTATGGATATGTGTGTGGTTGTTCTAAACGTAACAAATGCATGATATTACCCAAAAAATAATGAATATGAATATGTAAAATGCTATGCTAATTATATCAGTTGGTGCAGATGCCATAAAAATGCAACATTTACCGATAAAGCCCTGGTTATTGGATATGGGTTTGGTTGTTTCATCAACAAAATCCAGAATGGATCTAGCCTTATCCCCGTCAGCTTGGATCTTTGTAGCTAGTAGGACCCTCTTTTTCTTCTTCTCTTTTCCTTCCAAAGGAACTTCTATTAACAGGATCTGAATGAGAACAAGAACAGTTGCCAACACTAAGATACATGATAATGAAGAGCATCCTATAGTATTGCTTTGCTTATTTGTGTGAAAAATGGGGAAAAATACAGCAAAGTAATGAATTCTGGAATCTGGAGCAATTATTAATGACAAGCGTTTTTACCTCATATGCTTTAGCCCGGTATTCTTTTGAGCTCAAACTGACTTGACTCTTTGGGCGAATAACAGCAACAAACACATCTTCGAGGTTGTCCTGGTTGCCCATTTTGTTGGCTTGCCGCTAGTTCCATCAAAACATCTTATACAAGGACCAAATGCTGTATCCGCATGCCTGAAATCATTATAGAGAAGCAAAGTCTGAGTAATGTTGGCCAAGTAGTTTGGCTAACTACTAGCGGTTCATATAAGATGAATTTGACTCTGGGCATTGCAATGTAACTATTGCACAGACACGTCAATTATAAATACCCCAATAATATATCATGCATGTGTTAAACACCTTTTCTCTATCTATCTATCTATCTATCTATCTATCTATCTATCTATCTATCTATCTATCTATCTATCTATCTATCTATCTATCTATCTATCTATCTATCTATCTATCTATCTATCTATCTATCTAGATAGAGTCAATCTTGTATTGTACCCTGGTTATAAGACGACCCCCATTTTTTTTTGCAAGACTCATGTGTGTAAAAAGATAGTCCCCAAATATAAGACTAGGCTACTCCATTTTTTTAGGTCCAGGATATTTCCATTGGGGGGGGAAACACCTTCTTATATTCAGGCCAATAGGGTATATATGGTTATTGCATGGTTTTTAGATGACAACACCTCCTATATATAGGACTAGTTTGACTATCCTGTTACTAGGCTACTATAGATGTAAAATGTACTACTGTTGCTATTAGGCCAAACAAAAACGCCCCCTTTGGGCGTAAACATTTTTCGCCTCTCCGCTCCGTCCCTGCTCTAGGGCAATTGGCACAGAGCCAAGAGCAGTCAGTCCGTCAGTCAGTCAGTGAGCCTAGTAGCGGCAGCAGCAGCATTACTAGACTAGTGACTTCTCTGTTTTATACTTTACATTTTTATTTACATTATTTACTTCTTCACTGGCTCACTATGGTGCAGACTTGCTGTAACAGAAGGACGCCTCACGCAGCTTCGCATGCAATTGTTTTTTACGCTGTTCCAGCATGGACCCATATAGACTGGGACCATATTACAAAAATGTGAACCCCGAAGGCAAAACATGTTTTTATTTACATACAACTGTTCTAGGGGTATTAAGGCGTGCTGAATCCAAATCTGCTGTATGTAATGCTCAAAAATGGCTGCTAAGCCTTCAAAATGGACCATTTAAACATGGCGGCCACCACCATAATGAAGCATAGTAAAATGATGTATGTTTGACTAAATAGGGTAGAAAATAGATTGAAATGTATGTTTTCATGGGGAGTACATTGACATTCATATTTTAGATCAATTTTAAAGGTACACTTTAATATAATTTATATTATGTAATGTAATTTGTTGGTGAATAATTGCTTCAATAATGGCCTAAATTAGTGTTTATGACTTAATGCATGCAGTAAACGCATGGACAGTCAGTCCCTATGATCTTCAATGTTCTGGCAGGTGTTGCCAATTAAGTTTCTTGAAACGGCACACTTCAATGTACATTATGTGTACTTTCTTGCAGCCGCAGCGTTGGCTGAAAGCAGCCTTGTGCAAATGCATGACGTGTTCTCGCTGCATGCTTTTGGCAATGGTGGCAAGGAAAGCAGCCGGGGTAGCAACTGACCATTCAGGATCATCCATGCCATTTCAGTAATGGGAGGAAGATCAGGGTGTGTTAAGTGAGCTTGATTCTATACAAGAGCTTGATAATGGGAACGCATGATGTGAAACTTTACTGCATCTGAGGTTGGTGGCATAGTCTCTTGCGGACGCCCCATACAAAACAACTTGACTCTTGCTTCATTGCATGCACCAACTTCAGGCACACCTCATCGAAGGCCAAGCACTTGTGATGTCAATGGAAAAGCCACCTGGCATTAGACCACTTGGTGAATATGTCAACATATGTCAACACTCTGCTCATTGTTGTATCAGGGGGGTTTGCTGGAGTGAATGACCATTGTCAAGTCATCTGATCCTGATGCCAGGATCTGTGCCAGTCTCATCTCAGTGCTGACCATGAGGAAGCTGACACATGGCTTGGTTTGCACTACATTCATGCTCAAATGAAACAGTTCTTAGTTGTGTCAGCACATGATAAAGATGTGCTTCTTTTACTTCTGGCATGCGATGGCAAGATGCAATGTAGGCCTGGGTCTCTACATTAAAGCTGGGACAGCAAAGGATAGTAAGTATCTCCAGTGCATGAAATTCAGAAGTTGCCTTCTGGTCAAGTTAATACTCTACTTGCCTCTCAAGCTGTAACAGTTTAGTGGCAGTGGTAAGAAAACAACCTAGCAGGTGTTCCAGCAACATCCCTCAGACGTCAGTGGCCTTGGAAAAGGTCTTCTTACGGAAGACATATGAGCTCAGCAGAGAAATTAATCTGTAAGATATATGGTGTTGGCAACACCTGCCAGAACACTGAAGATCATTGGGACTGACTGTCCATGTGTCTACTGCAGGGGTTTTCAACCTTTTTGACTCCAGGGACCACCATTTATTCAGCATTTGAGCCACGGACCACCATTTGATTACATGTTCACACCAATGACCTAAAAATAAAGAATTCTTTTTGGTTTTGTCCACAATTCCAGGCTGGATTTTTGCAAACAAAGCAGTGTAGACTTTAGAATTAAATTCAGATGATGAATGTTTTAACTCTTGAGAGTGTGAAAATTAAACCAAATGAACCCCCAAGGGTCCATTTGGTTTCATTTTTACATTCTCAAGAGTTACATCTGGCTAACCAACTTTCCATCATTTAGCCTGGGGACCACCTGGAACTTTCTCAAGGACCACTGGTGGTCCCCGGACCACCTGTTGAAAACCACGGGTCTACTGCATGCAAATAAACACCAATTTAGGCAAATAATGAAGAAATTATTCACCATTAAAAATATTACCATAATAATACCAAAGAGGCCAATTTTCGCAATATAAATTATATTAAAGTGGTACCTTCACAATCGATCTGGAATATGAATATGTCATTCTATTCCCCATATATGAAAACATAAACAATACATTTTAATCCATTTTATAGCTTATTTAGTCAAACATACATCATTTTATTATGCTTCATTATGGTGGTGACCGCCATTTTTAAATGGTCTATTTTGAAGGCTTAGCAGCCATTTTTGAGCTTTACATATAGCAGATTTGGATTCAGCACGCCTTAATGCCCCTAGAACACTTGTAAGTAATAAATTAACACGAGCTTCCTTCAGCACTTAAAATAAGCACATTCTTGAAATCTAGCCTAGTCTACCACCACGGACCAAACGCATGGCATGGATCGCAGCTTTAAACTGTCGGAAAAAGTAAAAGTGTTTACACTGCACAGCTGATGATGACGACGCGTCAGGCTCAACGAGAGTTGAGAATGTATGTAGCCTGCAGGGCTACTAGCGTATGCCCTAGGGCAGGGAGAAAGGGGCGTGGACCATCGCACGACGTAATCTCATGACGCGCCGTTGGCGGGCCTAATACGCCTAATGTGTGAATAGCAGTATAACTACAGTAGACCATAGATACAGTATATTAAACTCAGTATGCTACCAAACTGAGTTCAGAGGCTCCTCAGTAGCCCACTGTAGTTTACTGATCAGTAGCCTATTATAGTTCTTAGCATACTGTGCAGTAGTCTACTGTAGTTCTTACAGTGCAGAAGGCTATCCTACTGTAGTTCTCACTGTTCTTCAGACATTCATTTCAGTTGGCTACTTCGTCACGCCCCGGAAACCAGCAAACTGTTGCCTTTCTCGAAAGAACAGTTATTCTACAGAAACTACACATAATAGAAGTGTAAATAACGTCACATAGTCTACCGTTTGTCTCAATAGTGTCCCCTCTATTGAGATCGCAACTTTTAAGCTTTTAAGATGAATGACAGGCTCACTGTCGCGTTTATTTTGAGCAGTTCAAAGTAAAACTCACCTAAATGCGTTTCTTTCCACCAACGTGCGATGTACGCAGAGTCGTTCTTCATTTTCCTACTAACACGATGCTGCGCAACCATGTTGTCCATCCATACTGATCAACTCTGAATAATGATGAACAGAGTGCCTTATATTCTTAATTCTTTCTGTGTAACGTTAGGCCGTTCACATTGGGCAGGGTTGCTGCCGACAACAACACCAAAACGAAGCGAAACAGACAAGAGTCACATTACGTTCACTGTTGACAACAGAGGACTCTGGTGGCGGGGTGGACTCAGTGCGTATAACATGTTTATATATCCTACAGCAGGTTCCCAGAGTGGGGGCCGAAATGATAGTGGAATCAAGTGGACCCTTATGGGTATGTTACAAATGGAACAATGTGTTCACTCTCGGTAAAAATTGACATGGTTTTGACATGGTCTTACAGCTCTTACTATATAAATTGGGACCCAGAGATATATCTCATGTCAATTAAGCTTTTAATTGAATTGATACAGATGCCATGGGGGTCCATATAATAATGCATGTCAAACTGGGGGCCATTGAAACTAAAATTATTTGATAATCACTGCTAGAGGCATAAATGTCTTCTCTTATGGACCAATTATAGTGTCAATTTTGGGAGTCCCTGACAAGAAAAGGTTTGGAAACCAAGTACAGGCTACAGTTAGTGATTTATAAGATACCTATCATGGATGGACAAATTGTGTACAAATGTGTTCACTTTAATTAGTTACCACCATTTTACCATGCATCATATGCAGTAATAGTGTAGAATTATAAGATCAATTCAAACAATAATGAAACTTGTCTTTAATGCCAGAAAATGGACCTCCTAAACTGTATACTTTTTAAAAGTTTGTTTAATAATAAAAAGTAAAACAGTCCCCTTTGCTCTTATTGTGAACATTCAGGGAGGCATCCTGAATTATAGTGCATTAGTGTGGTACTGGTACAATACTGTCATCATCAGGCCTACATAACAAAAGCTCCCAAAGAAATAATGAACCAATGTCATCATTTTGATGACATTTTTATTCAATAATATATAAAACATTGCATATCAGGTAGCATTTATTGGCGGGTGCAACTTACAACCTAAGTGGTTTCCTTAAAACAAATATAGCATGCTTATAGAAATATTTATTTAAAGAAATAATTGTAATGCATGTGCCCACATAAAGAATAAGGTATAACATCAGCTTGTACCGTATGGATACATCATTTGATCTTTCCATTAGTCCACAACAGCATATTGATAGACCACAGAGAGAGATTTATACTGTATACTTCACTAATATCTAAAACGTAAACCTGTGCATAAATATCACGGCAAGGAGGATCACACCCATTTATCAACTTCAGCCAAGTCTTTGCCTTTGCACTGACTCAGCACTTCCTGCATTTTTGTCTGGATCTCCTCGACCCGCGGGAGCCACTTCTCCCTGAACCCCTCCACGTCGTCATCGGTAACCTCGGTGTAGGCAATGTGGGCCATGAGGCCGATCTGGAAGAGGTGGAGCAGGTGGTAGCAGCGGTGTTGCATGGTCTTTAGGTCACGCTCACAGTGCTCCAGGTACACCTCCAGTAGGGGCCTCCGGCTCCCGAACACCCTTATGGTCCCTGTGACACCGTAGTAGAACACGTCGATACTCAGGTCGCTCTTGTCCAATGCATAAATCTTTGCATACTCCTTCATGTGGTCCTGGGCATTCTCTGGATCTCTCTTCATGGCCTCCACCATATCGTTGAAGGCCCTATATTGGTGTCTGATGAACTGCTCATACTTGCCGAAGGTGTCATTCACCTCATCGATGCGGATCTGCCGCAGGCACTCATGGTTCTGTTCAGAAATCCTTGCGAGCTTGCTGTGGACCGCTTGGAAGCCCTTATCGCAAGGGTGTGACCTCTCCTGAGTGGCCTGCACGCCCTTGCGAAGCATCCCGACCAGAGAGGAGACGATACCAAACATGGGGAATGTGTCGGATGCAAATTTGGCCAGCTTCTCCACACCTTCCAACACCAAGGCCACAGTGGTCTTCACCTGTTCTGCGTTAGGCATGGCTGCTGCTTCTTGGCTCCTCAGCCTCCTGCAAGCCTCGACGTCCAGGCAAATGAAATGAGTCAGGAGGCTGAAAGCGAGAGTTATATAGGGATGTTTAGTTGCAAGAAATGTAGGTCTTCAAGTTTTTCAGGTTTTAATTATGCTTGAAAGGATTGCTTTCTGTCTCTGTGGCATCCTAATTTACCATCGTACGGTTGTTACCAGGAAGGGTAACTTTACATGCAAATTCTTAACATACCGGTACCTGTGCATCTTATAGGTCTGTCTGCCTGCTGTCTCTGGTGTATGAACAAAGTTCTCTATGAGATGAAATAATCAAAAGACTTAATGACTGTTATTGTAATATGAATGGGTTATAAATGATAACCTCTTTAATAATCTGAAAGAATAGCCTATAGGCGAAATGCTAAACAGTTTTGTATTATAATTTTAACTGATGGAAGGAATGCTGATCAATAAATTGATTGACATATCCAACATGACAGTTCTCAGATGGTCACTAGGGAGGATAGTTTCTGGACACTATGCATTATTATTAGGCTTATGGCCCATCTCAGTATTTATGTCTGTGTATGGATGGACACGAGCAACCCTGTCCATCCATACTGGTCAACTCTGAATAATGACGAACAATGTGGTTGTCGATATTCTTAATTCTTTCTGTGTAACGTTAGGGCGCATTGGGCAGGGCTGCTGCCAACACCACCAAAATGAAGCAAAACAGCCATAAAAATCTTCTCTGACCAATTTGGGAGTCCTTCATGAAAGAGTTTTGTTTCATTTATCTACTGCGTAATCCTGTTTGACATGTATACGTGACCCTGTTAGTCCTTTTATTATTTTTTTATGTCCATTTGTAGCCGAAGTGAGTGTTTTTTTTTTTTTTTAATTACATACTAAATATCATGTACAATATCATCAGGAAGCAACCAAATTCTGGTGTAAATTTATCCCCCAATAGTAGTACATGAACATGCATTGAAAATGACCAATGTGAATGTCTGCTTTCCCTAGAATCAAAGTAACTAATTCAGATTCCAATGCTTTGACCAGAAAGGTCTTATGTTCGAGCAGTGCCAGTGCATTTTGGTTTCCACAAGGTCTCGTGCAGTTTGCATTCTCTCCTGCAAAGTGTATCATCTGCTTTGGGGTGATAAAGAACCACCCAAATTCTCTCCATGAGTGTCAGTTGGTACTTTTCTCACATTCAAGAGAAGCTTTCCAATCTTCATTTTAAAATTTCAAGGTTACCTTCGTTTACCCACTTGTTCTTTACATACTGACCTGTAGCCTTTGGAAATAATACCTCTGCTTTTCTCTGAGGAGTGTTGTTGGCCTGTTGCACTCCCCCCCCTGTAGTGTGTGCATGTGCACATCTTGTTACCAGGGCGACTGGAGGGTTTTCCAAATCACTGAATGCGCCTTTAATTTATCTCGCAAGACATATTGTTCTCTAACAGACTTCCAGGCCTCAATTTGGAATTTTATCCGATAGTGTTTTTAACTGACTTTATGGATTTGGATAGGTCAGTAGTGTGGTACTTTATCTTCATCAACCCTTTGAAGCTGTACACAGAAATGATTTGAACCAATAATTTTGATGAGATTTTTATTCAATAGATATACGTGTGTATATATATATATATATATATATATATATATATATATATATATATATATATATATATATATATATATATATATATATATATATATATATATATATATAATATGTATAAAATAAGGCAGCATTCATTGGCAGGTGCGACTTACAAACTTAAGTGGTTTCCTTAAAACAAATAAAAGCACACAATCTAGAAATAATCTAAGATTATAAATATCATAGAATATAGATTATAGAATAATCTAAAACAATCTAAGAAATATTTGCATGTATGTGCCTGAAGTGAACAAAACAAAAAGTTAACATCAGATTGCATTACATCATCTGGTTTCTTCCATTGGTCCACAACAGCATATCGATACTGAGAGGCCGCTATACTGCACTAATATCTAAAACGTAAACCCCTGCAGTAAATATCACGACAGAGTGGACCACATCCCTTCGTAGACTCCAGCCTTGAGGTGGAGCTGTCATCGTTGCACTGACTCAGCACTTCCTGCATTTTTGTCTGGATCTCCTCCACCCACTGGAGCCACTTCTCCTTGAAACCCTCCACGTCGTCATCGGTAACCTCAATGTAGGCAATGTGGGCCATGAGGCCGATCTGGAAGAGGTGGAGCAGGTGGTAGCAGCGGTGTTGCATGGTCTTTAGGTCACGCTCGCAGTGCTCCAGGTACACCTCCAGTAGGGGCCTCCGGCTCCCGAACAATGCGTTCCCCATGACACCATTGTAGAACACGTCGATACTCAGGTCGCTCTTGTCCAATTCATAAATCTTTGCATACTCCTCCATGTGGTCCTGGGCGTTCTCTGGATCTCTCTTCATGGCTTCCACCATGTTGTTGAAGGCACCATATTGGTGTCTGATGTACTGCTCATACCTGCCGAAGGTCTCGTTCACCTCGTTGACGCGGATCTGCCGCAGGCACTCATGGTTCTGTTCAGAAATGCTGGCAAGCTGGCTGTGGATCGCTTGGAAGTCCCTGTCGCAAGGGTGTGACCTCTCCTGAGTGGCCTGCACACCCCTGCGAAGCACCCCGACCAGAGTGGAGACAATACCAAGCATGGGAAATGTGTCGGATGCAAATCTGGTCAGCTTCTCCACACCTTCCAACACCAAGGCCACAGTGGTCTTCACCTGTTCTGCGTTAGCCATGGCTGTTGCTTCTTGGCTCCTCGGCCTCCCGCAGGTCTCAATGTCCAGGCAAATGAGTAAGGTAGGGATGTTATGTTGCACGAAAGGAAGGTCTTCAAGTCTTTCAGGTTTTACTTATGTTTTAAAGGATTGCTTTCTATCTATCTTTCTATCTATCTGTGGTATCCTAATTTACTACCATATGGTTGTTACCAGGAGGGAGTCACTTTAAATGCAAATTCTTAACATACTGGCACCTGAACATCTTAGGTCTGTCTGCTTGCTGTCTCTGGGTGTATGAACAAAGTACTCCATAAGATTAAATAATCTGCAGTGACTCATGTTTGCCTGTTGCTGATTGGGTGAAGGTTCCGGTTATTAAGTGTTTGCGGGCTGCGGCTGGGGGCATGTTGCTCCCCAACATGTCCCCTGAGATACAACCATGACAAACAACGAACTAAAATTGGTCACACCTGATACAGCTCTGTCGCTCACTGGGACTGTACATAGTTGAAGGTACACTCCGTCGGTATACATACAGCTCATCCCAGGGAAACAGCACGGTAGACTACTTCATTACTGACATAAACTTGGCATCTCTCAGAGCTTTCACAGTTAGCCTGCAAACACCCCTGTCAGACCATAACAGAACCACAGCATATTTAAAAAGATCAAAGAGACAAAGAACAAACACCAAACGGATTACACACCAAGACAACACTACAAATGGAAGCAAGATGGCACAGAAGCTTTCCAAAATGCTATTGGACAAAAACAAATCCAATCACGACTAGTCCAGTTCCTAATATTGTTCCTAATAATGACAAACAATGTGGTTGATATTCTTAATTCTTTCTGTGTAATGTTTCGCTGCATTGGGCGAAACCTTACACAGAACAACGCCACCAAAATTCATCAAAACAGACAACATTGGGTTCACTGTTTCACTACTAGAGCCGCAAAAATCTTCTCTTATGGACCAAGAGAGTCCTGAAAGAGTTTTGTTTCATTTATCTACTGCTTAATCCTGTTTCACATATATACGTGACCCTGCTAGTCTTTTTTACTTATTTTTTTATCTGTCCATTTGTAGCCGAAGTGAGAATGTGATTTTTATTTGATGTCTGTCATTTACAATATCTTCAGGAAGCAACCAAAGTCTGGTGTTAATTTATCCCCCAATAGTAGTAGGCCTATATAAAACAAACATGCATTGAAAATGACCAATGTGAGTGACTGCTTTCCCTAGAATCAAAGTAACTAATTCAGCTTCCAATGCTTTGTTTACTTTTGACCAGAAAGGTCTTGTTTTCAAGCAGCGTCACAACGTGCAAGTGCATTTTGTCTCCTACAGTTTGCATTCTCTCCTGCAAAGTTTATCATCTGCTTTGGGGTGATAAAGCACCACCCACATTCTCTTCATCATCATGAGTATGAGTTGGTACTTTGTCACACTCAAGACAAGCTTTCCAATCTTCTTTTAAAATTTCAAGGGTACCTTAGTTTACCCACTTGTTCTTTACATACCTGAAGCCTTTGGAAATGATACCTCCACTTGTCTCTGAGGAGTGTTGTTGGCCTGTTGCTCTTCCCCCCCACTGTAGTGTGTATCACTCCCATAGCTCTTCCAAAAACGAGTCTATACTGGTGGATTTATTGAGACCAACTCAAACCAACGTCGAACTAGGAAAAAAACAAGACCAAATATATGTCAATACAACGTCATAAACATAAAGTACATATGGTAAACAAAAAGAAAATACATTGCAAAAACAATACTCAACATACCTTACTGGCTGCTCTAAGCTAAGGGAATGAGAGTACTGTACTATGTGCCCTGGCCATGGACACAGCAATGCAACTTCTCCAGCATCATCTGTCAGATGACAGGTGTGCAACCTTGTCTGTCGTCTACCTGACACCAGTGTCCCCTATAAAGGGTTCCACATTAGCCTATAACAATGGCACTTCCGGTTTAACTCTGTCATTTATCAATAAAGCTTCAATTATAGAAAACAAAATACCAATTAATAGAACAACAAATAATTTGCAATAACTACAGCAGTGACAGTGTGTGCATGTGCACATCTTGTTACCTGGGCGACTGGAGGGTTTTACAAGACATATTGTTCTCTAACAGACCTCCAGGCTGCAATTTGGAATTTTAGTTTTTAACTGACTTTATGAATTTGGTCAATGTTTACTATTGAGATATTGGTCCCTTATCATAGGTGTCATATTTTCATAGGATTTGTTTTAATTTTTAGTTTTAATTTAAAGTGTGTGTAGTGCATTATTGAGGTACTTTATCTTCATCAACCCTTTAAGCTGTACATAGGAATGAACCAACAATGAATTTTGATGAGATTTTTATTCAATAGATATATATAATATATAAAATATTGCAGCAATATCAGGCAGCATTTATTGGCAGGTGCGACTTACAAACTTAGTGGTTTCCTTAAAACAAATAAGCACACAATCCAGAATAACATACTTAAAGAAATCTTTGCATGTATGTGCCCGAACAAAACAAAAAGGTAACATCAGATTGTATTACATTATTTGGTTTCTTTCATTGGTCCACAACAGCGTATTGATACTGACAGACCCCTATACTTCACTAATATCTAAAACGTAAACCCCTGCAGTAAATATCACTAGGCCAGACCAGGTGGACCACATCCCTTCATAGACTCCAGCCCCCGTCTACAGCTCAGCTTGAGGTGGAGCCGTCATCTTTGCACTGACTCAGCACTTCCAGCATTTTCTTCTGGATGTCCTCCACCCGCTTGCCCCACTTCTCCCTGACCTCATCCTCATCGTCCTCGGTAACCGCCGTGTAGGCCATGAGGGCCATGAGGCCGATCTGGAAGAGGTGGCCCAGGTGGGAGCAGCGGTGCTCCATGATCCTCCGGTCGCCCTCGCAGTGCTCCAGGTACACCTTCAGCAGGGGCCTCCCGAACACCGCTCCGGTCCCCATGACGCCGCGGTAGTACACATCCAGACTCAGGTCGCTCTTGTCCTTCTCGTAAATGCTCGCGTACTCGTCCATGTGGCCCTGGGCGTTCTCCGGATCTTTCTTCACGGCCTTCACCATGTCGTTGAAGGCTCCGTACTGGTGTTTGATGTACTCCTCGTACTTGCCGAAGGTCTGGTTGATCTCGTCGATGCGGATCTGCCGCAGGCACTGGCGGTTCTGTTCGGAAATGCTGGCGAGCTTGCTGTGGACCGCTTGGAAGTCCTTGTCGCAAGCGTGCGCCTCCTCGCTCCCCAGGCCCGTGCGAACCATCCCGATCAGAGAGGAGACGATGCCGAACATGGGGTCAATGGACGATGCAAAGGAGGTCGCCTTCTCCACGCAGCCCAGAACCTTGACCGCAGTCTTCTTCACCTGCTCTGCGTTAGCCATGGCTGCTGCTTCTTGCCTCCTCGGCCTCCCGCAAGCCTCAACTTCCAGACGAATTAGTCAGGAGGCTGAAACGAAAGTAAATTTTGAGTTTTTAGGAATGTTGCACTTCAAGGGATCGCTTTTTGTCGCCGTGGTATCCTAATTTACTATACTATGGTTACTTACAGTATAGTGTTACCAGGGAAACCAAGGGCATCTCAAATTACAGAGCCAGCAATTGGGTAACAGCCAGGGGGTATGCAGCAAACTATTTGCAAAAGGAGTCACTTTACATCCCGATTCTTAACAGGTCTGTCTGCTTGCTGTCTCTGGGTGTATAAACAAAGTTATCTATAAAAAAAAAAGTAATCAATAGACTTAAGCAAGAGTTATAATGATAACCATTTTAATCTAAAAAGAGTATAGGGGAAAAGCTAAACAGTTTCTGGATGCGAGTTTGTTGCCACGATGCAGGTTGGCTTTTGGTATTTTGATTTTTTGTTTGTTTTAATTATAGCATTATAATTAACTGGTGGAAGGAATGCTTACGATCAATAAATGGATTGACCTATCTGAAATGACAATTCTCTGAAGAATGAATTACTCAAACACTGTATAAACTCTCTCGCAATGTACTCTTTAGCTACAGGTAAAGGCTCAACAGGTGCTCTTGTTACTTTGCATGGGTCTTTTATCAGGTTATAACATATTTAGTCCATATGATTTAGAGCTAATATCTAATAAAGAATTTACACTACATTTAGACTTGGGGTAAGGGAACTCCAAATGTACAATGCTGAGATGTTTAGATAAATGTATGATTGTCAAATGGCCTATACTGACTAAGACCCGACTGTCTGCAACATAGGCCCGTTTGTTGCAGACAATACACAGTATTGACACAGACAACAAAAAACTAGCAGCAGCTACTCGGACACATACTGTAGCAGCCTCTTGTGAATGCAGAATAAAGCATGATTATGGATCTATAAGCCTTTTGCAGGTGTGAAGTGACTTGAGAGTAGGCTATTATGTTAATAGTAATGTGGCAAGCCGCTTTAACAGTTAATCACACCACCCTCCTATCTGTTCTGTTTTAGAAGTCCTCAAAGATATAGATACTCCTATGTTTTCATATGTTGTTGAGGGTAGGATGGATGGATGAATGGCATTTTATTAACAGCTTGGAGATTTACAGCACACTTTAAGCACAAGTCAATAAGAGACTGATACCTGTGAATGGACAGCACTAATAAAACATTTGTGACCACCATGTGTACTTTATCTAGACATAAGGCATGTACAAGGGGAAAAGGGGTGGGGGAATCATATTTTACTGAGCTGTATTATTAAACAAACAAAATGACAAAATCATTATATTACACACACTAACTGTACTGAACGTATAGCCTTAGTTACTAACACATACTTTTTAGAAAATAGACAATTATAATTGTCCACAGTTAAAGCTGTAACTATCAATTATCATCTGCTTGAAGGTTGCACTGAAGGAAATGCCAAGGAGCCTCTGGACACTAATACATTCAAAAGCTCATTTATATAGATATCAGATTGCATTAAAACATTACATTTTTAGCTATTACAGGGCTCAAGGGGATTAGGACATTTTATTGACTTTATTAATAGGTATTATTGTTATTATTATTATTAATAATAATAATGCTTGGTTGTCTGGGCTCAATTGCACCCAAATACCATTTCATATTAAGTAGATTTTCTGTGGTCTGGGTTTTCTGGCTCAAACAAGTGCTCTAATTTTCCTGCTGAATGTGATGTCGCATCATAAGAAAAAAATACAATTTTCGGGAAGACAGAGCTACAGTATATGCGTTGTTTGTTTTGAGTATGACCATGCACACTTGCTCATTTCATTTCCTGATCTCACGTGTCTGATCATCTATCTTTATGATCTGCTAATACATCTGTTCAAACTCAACACCGAATTCAAATAGCCCTTTAGGTCACGCATTCTGATGTCCATTTATTTACTCACCTGAGATAAAAACTACTGGAAGATAGTCCTCAAAATCTGTCAGGCTTTGCTTTCCACCATTTTCCTCTTCGGACAAAATTAGAGCCAGCCTCTTTGTGCCATATAAGGTAATAGGAATGCTGTAAGCCGGCCGTATAACCGTGTTCCGCGCCTAACAAAACCCGACCTACAAGCCCACAACGCTTCGCATCGCGCCGCGTTGTGGGCTTGTAAATCGGTCATTTTCGGCACTGGATGCCGCTGTACGACTGAGTGTATGTCAGACAGCAGTGACTCATATTTGCCTGCTGCTGATTGGGTGAATGTTCTGGTTATTAAGTGTATGCGGGCTGCGGCTGTGTGTGTGTAAACCACGGGCTGTTTCCAAAGCAAAAAGGCTGGGCATCCTCTCATTGTTTCTGGCCCACGCATCGCCACACCTTCAGACAGAACCTGCGGGGGTGAGGATGAGGAAATGTGTCTGAGGTCACCCACAGGCTGCTATAGAACTTAGAATGGGCCAAAAGGGACAGATTTAGGCTACTCTAGCCATGTTTAAGTTCCTTTCAGCTTGTTTTTGTTTCTTGGGCGTGATAGTCCCTCCCATAAATATTTTAGTTATGTGTTGTTGAAGTCGAGAAGAATCGATTGAGGCCATACATCTCCTTGAGCAGAATGAGGTATAGTATTAATGACAAAATGAGCACAACTTTAGGAGTTATTTCCCCATCAGAATTTGCCATACTAAACAAAAAACATCTGCAGCAGTCTGTTGAACCTTTTAACTTGAACGTCCACCATTGCCATCTTCACCCTTGGTGTTGGGGGTGCTTGTAGCAGGTTTGGGGGTACATTTACTACATTAGTAGAATGGATATACTACACCTACCACCTAGAAGCTTAAGTTAAGTTGTCTCATTATGAATGATATTGCACTGTATGAAATGACAGGAAAATATAGTATAATATGGTCCAAATTCCAAACTATACACCATATTCATCTTTCTCCTCCACCAGTAGACCACCAGCCGCCACCATATCAGACAGCTCCTTTGTCTCTCACACACTTCATCCTCATTCTCATCCATATTTAATGCAGCTGACAAATTGAGGAGTCAACAGAAAACCTCTAAGGTAGCACATGTCCAAGTTGAAGTGACAGGGTGAAGGTAAGATGGTGCTTCAAGGAGCATGGCGCTTCAAGGAGCCATGTTTCTGAGGAGGCCTTTCTGATAAGAACCTAGTCCATTAATATTAATATAGTATGAACACCGTCTGCATGTGAAGAGCATTGCAATACATGACACAGGAGATGCGTCAGATTATCCTCCAGAGATCCATACCCATATGGAAATGTTGTGATGGCATGGCATGGAACCTATAGTTAATTTAAGATCCACAATATTTCATCATTCATAATACAGTATAATTTTGTAATATATAAGAATTAATATGACTTTCAAAGCAGATTTAAAATCCATAGCATTTTGTAAAGTATCTGAATGAGTTTGCATATGACATTTAAAATTTTCCATATGGGTAGGTGGGCCTTTTTGCTAGAAGTTGCCACATTATAAACACATGATCCCTGCACCCCAAAAGGCAAACATATTCCATGAAAATATGTGCTAATCAAACTATCTAACATAATTTTAAATATGCAAGCAGCCCTTCTATTGCTGATGTGAAATCTAGGTCAGATCATGCCCCACTCTGTATTTTGGTGTTAAATTGTGCATTTATATAGTGCCTTTATCCAATGCGCTTTACAATGCATTAAATGTTAAAATATGTTGTGCGTGACGTGTGGTTTCTTTTTATAGTTTAGCACAAATGAAATGGGCCATTAAAGGTGAAATCAAATCTTTAATGTTCACCTGGATTCACCTGGTCATGCAAAGTGCAAGAATTCACAATATTATGTACACATGTGTATTTGAATTTTCTATCAACGGCTAATCAAATACTACTGAAGCGATACTAGGACATACTTGTTGCATAATATTTGACCTCATACTGACTGATAGGAGAGAAACGTGGGAAAATAGTCATCTGCGTGTGTGTGCACACACAAACACTGCACTTAATGTACTGTCAAGGCAATGTCATGTTTACTAGTGTGTATGTACATATAATGTATACCCATTTATAAACACATTGGCAATCGATTCATGTATAGATTTGCTGGTAATGCATTGTACATTTATACTTGGATAATTGATAGAATATACACAATAATAACTCAGGCAGAACCGGCATGGATTTTGTTTTGATGCTTTTGTTTTCTTTTATCTTCATTCCTATCTCTCTACAATCATGCGTTCACAACATGGTGACGAGTTGTGAGCTTGTAGATCTGCTATTTATGCCAAATGGAACAATGTCCCATTTGTTCCTAAAACATTCTGATTACATAATGCCATTGCAGACTGCAGAGGAGATAATATTGACCGTTATAGTTTAGCCTTTGACCTTGGCTTAACTGTGTGAAAGTGGTCATCTGCACAAGTTTCCACAGATTAATGAATGTTGATGTTACCTTTATGCTCTATTGATCCCTGTCAACATGTTTCCACTTTACCTTGAAAAATAAGTTTAATTTATCATATTGCATATTTGATCATAAATTATAATATTGCTTACTACTACTACTACTAGTGATGGTAATAATAATAATATTTTATCTTAACTAGAATTAAGAGCAATGGTACAGATATCCCAGACATGATAAATATTAGCAGGAAGGAACATAGCCTTTTTAAAGCCTTTATTGTAAGGTGGCTGCAAAGTCAAAAGGATGCAATACAGCATATTTAGACCACATCACTGGTCTTCACAAATATCCTGTATTTGTTCCAATTTGAATGCATGGAACATCTGTTTTCCTGTTTGGATATATCCAAGGGAAAGATGTTCAAAGAGTATCAGAAGTTGTTCACTCAAGCACCTGTGGTTTTGTTGTTTGGTTTTCTGGAAAAATGTACCAAACCAGTATCAGTATCACCATTACATCATTACCAACTCTATATTGTTGTTGAAAGTAGCATGGTAGTTATAATAAATAGATTGCATCATTTATAATACTGTAACTGTGTGTGTGTGTGTGTGTGTGTGTGTGTGTGTGTGTGTGTGTGTGTGTGTGTGTGTGTGTGTGTGTGTGTGTGTGTGTGTGTGTGTGTGTGTGTGTGTGTGTGTGTGTGTGTGTGTGTGTGTGTGTGTGTGTGTGTGTGTGTGTGTGTGTGTGTGTGGTCATTATACGACGCTGTGTTTGTTGTGAGCTCGCTCAGCTGTGTATTCTGAAAGAGAATGGCCTGGTGTGATCAATTCAGAGAGCCCACCCTCACTGCCCGCCCCAACCCTGTGACGTTGGACCTAGAGGCTTTACCATGGCATGTGCTACATCAACATCCCAGGTCAGTGTGCTGGCTGTGACAGTTCATCTCTGTCCCCCCTCTCTCACTCTCTCTCTCCTGCTCCTCCTCTCCCTCGGTCTCTAAATCTGGACCTTCCGGCTGAGCACTCCCACCAACCGGCTTCAGGTAAGACTGGACCTATGAGGAAAACCCTCAGGAGCTAGGAGAGTGTCGTGTGGGACGAACTGTTGGGTCTTTATTTCGGGAAATGCTCTGGAGGGGTGAGACGGGTTCACTCAGCCTGGGCTCTGACCTTTGTTCCCCCCTTTTCCGATTGGATGTTATGCTTTTGTGATTGGAAATGTTTTCTGTGCAGCATGTGGGTTACCATAATGTGGAGGTCCATAACTTGGACTGGCTATTATTCCAACCTGACCATAAAGTCTCTTAAGTGTCATATTCAAGAAAATATAGTGTAAGTAAGATATTCTGTCCCTTAAGTATTATTATTATTACATTCACCCCACATTTGTGTCAAAAATGTCTGCTGTGAAAAGGGTCTAAGAACTATTGAAATGAGAAGGGTTGTTTATTTACAAATGTTATGCAAGTTTTCTGCAAAGGTGAAGTAAATGATTTATATTATCATGTTGTGGAAAATGCTTTGTCTCTGCTCTAGTCAATCTCTGTCAACACCCCTGGAAAGTACTTCAAACAGTTCAATAGAATCAATAGAATGTACAAATTTATTTTGGAATCGGAGACAGGTCAGGATGTGATGAAACAAATGTCAGCTCCCAATGGAAAAAGGAGAGCTGAGAGAGCACACTCTGCCTCTTAAGCGGCATTTGTGGTATAGCCACAAAAAAGTCTCTTCGGACTCAAGTGCACCTTGTCATTTACCATTTACAAGAAACATGGAAAGCAATATGTACAATTTTCAAAACAAACCCATGCCCCAACTCAGAATCAAGTATTTGGTGCAATCCTAATTCGGATATACAGTAAATAAAGTACCATTTAATGGAAAGAATGGGCCATAAGAGAGTTATTGGAAGCAAATTCATCATTGTATCTTAGAGGGGTGCCCACTGATCAAGTAGTCCAAGTGCATGCTACATACAGGGTCTGGTCAATAAAGCGAAACAACTTTGCTCTCTCTTGATTACAGATCCTGTCATCATAACTGGGATAATCAGGAATGATGAACGGCACACAAGCTCCCGTATCAAGATTTTTTGAACTGATAGTCCTTGCAGGGTGAGTATATTGTGTATACTGTATGTCAGCCAAGTATAAATATATCAAGAGTAGGCAAGTACGTTTAGTTTTCGCTCAGTTTGTTTCTAAGCATTATATGGCGGACAAGATCAAAGGCACTTTTTTTAAGAACTTGAAATTGCCACAGACAAGTTTTTGTTACTGTATATTTGCACATAATCAAATGTGAAAAGCATTACTTAGGCTAAGATATAATCCTCATAAACAGTTCACTTAACTTTAAACAGATCTTGCGATTTACTTTATTTAGTAAATGATAGTGTCACAATACTATATGACCTTATCTGCCTAAATCAGTGGTGAAACACTTGCCTGCGACGTTACAGTTATCAACAGCCCTGGAAAATTAAGGCCTGTTCCGACCTGGATTTTAGGCCTGACACAGCCCTAAAACATCAGGTCAGGCCAGGTCAGGTTTGAGCAAAATTGGCACGGCCCTACTTAATACTGATTAGCATAGATTTTAGGTCTGGCCCGGCCCTAGAACGCTGGGTCGGGTTGGGCTTGGTCGGGCCTGGTCAGGTTTGGGCAGAGTTTGAGAACTCTAAACCTGCATAAGCATATTGATACCATTTATATGTCCACTGTCCACTTCAGTGGCAGACGGACTCCCAGGACATCTCTGGAGGGACCATTCCCTTTGTCAGGCCAGATAACAGCATTATCACTAGTAGTGCCTACCACTGCAGCTGTTTATACAAACATAGATAGTAACTTTAACTGCAAGTACTGTCTGCTGCTGAACCATGTTTTCTTTAGAGCTATCGTTCTGGGGGACGGTGCCGTACAGAGGCCCGACTACGATGACACGTCCAGCCCCGAGTTCATCAATCCGTCCTGGATGGCGGGCATCCCCGACAACCTCCCGCTATCTGAGGTCACCATGCCTGGTACTCACAACACCATGGCGCTGCACGGCGGGCACATTGCCGAGTGCCAGTCCTGGCCCCTGTCGTCTCAGCTTCGCGCCGGCGTCCGCTTCCTGGACATCCGCGTGCGCCACGTCAAGGGGAACCTGACCATCCACCACGGCGTGTCCTACCAGCGGGCACACTTTGGCCACGTGCTGGAGGGAGTGGTTGACTTCCTCAACGAGTACCCGACGGAGACGGTGCTGATGCGCCTGAGAGAGGAGTTCAGCGAGACCTACGACATCTACGGCGCCGTGGTGAGCTACATCCACCGCTACGCCCACTGGGACCTGCTGTGGCACAGCCGCCAGACGCCCACCATGGGCCAGGCCCGGGGAAAGCTCATCGTCCTGCAGGACTTCTCCGGGCCGGACCTGGGAATGCGCTACCGTTCTCTGGACATCGCGGACGATTGGAGTGTAGGAATACGTTCTAAAAAGCCTCACTGACAGATAGAGCACCGTTAATTCCTCAGTATAAATTCACCTATAGCTAAGACCCGGCCTCTTCCACTTCCCCCTTGGACACTTTCAAGGCAGGCTCATTCATTCGAATGTAAATATCATGGATTTTACACATTAAATACGGGTTCATTTTTGGAACCAGACCTTCAAAATCTCTTCCAAATCTACCAACAAGGCCTGCCATATGCACTGGAACAATATGTCCATGTGATTTCTTTTTTAAAAACAATGTTTTATCATTATGGGAAAACCATTGGTGGAGAGGTTTATCTAACCCATGTTATGCCTAGCTGTGATTGGATCATAGCCGTTTTGGGAGGGGCTTGGCTATAGGTCAATTTAACTCCTAGAGACCACAAATGGGTCCATTTTCATTTAGATCCACTGTACACTCACAATTAAATTAACACTCAGGATTTAGCAGTGCTTTTCTGCTGAAAATCACTTATTTGTGAGACAAAGGATAGCCTTAATGAGACATCGCTATAATGGTATTTATTATTGGATGTTTAGAGATGATTAGTAAATTATGACTAAGCTGTGTGTCCCTTTTATAATGTAGGTACCCACACTGCTGCATGTGGAGGAGAAATGGCAAAGTGTGTACAAGCACCTAGAGGCTGCACCTGAGGGGAATAAAGCTCAGATGTTTCTCACCTATGCCAGCGGAGCTGGTGTCTTCACCTACCCCAGCGCCATCGCAATGCGCATCAATCGCAGACTTTTTGACTACTTGGACGCCAAGATGGGTCAGAAACAACGCCTCGGAATCATCACCACGGACTACCCTGCTGCTCCTCTCCTTCAAATGATCATTGATTTCAACTGAGAAAGGGCACCACCGTGGTCCCTGAAAGCCTTATTTATACTCTGCTCGTACGACTATGTCGCAAAATGCGACAAGCTTGTGCAAAAGAGAATAAATTAAGCTTAACCCAACTCACGGCAAGGCTGAGACCTGTACACGTTCACTAATAAGTCTGATCAACAAATTATTTTTCTACTGTTTGTGGTGTTTTTATTCCTAACTTCTCATATTAGCCAAGTTATTTCCACATCGGAGACTGTAAATGAGACAATGGGGTCCCACTATTGATCTAGCCCTAGCCCATGATAACAAAACATGTAAACATGTCCAGTAAAGTTGCCAAGTCAGTTTTAGTATTTGGTGAAATACACTACTCCAAAGGTCGATAGAGAAACACTACCTGGATACACAGTCAGCCAGTTTGGAGAGGATGGAGAGATGTGCTCTATGGCTGGAGAAAACCAGCAGACAAAGAAAATGCAAAAACAAACAAACAAAAGGAAAAACTACATGATGACTTATCATTATAATGGCTTTATTAAAATGAGCACATTCAAGGTTTTAAGACATTAAAAAATGAAAGGAAAAACTGTTTTGTACTTTATTTCAGTGCTGTGCAGGTGTGTGTACAAATTAAAGCACAAAATTAACACTATAAAACAAGAAGAGGATAAAAGAAATTGAGAGATGACAAGAGAGAACAGATGAATATGAATGGAAACCACATTGAAGGATTCACTGAATTATATTCACACAAACCGAACGTATCAAATTAATAGGGATATAATAACATTATAATTGACAAGAGTAGCACACAGATGTCTTGCACAAATAATTTTGCAAGTTTCCATGTCACTTCTTGTGTCCCAACATCCGCCCTGAAAACTAGAGGATGTTGCAAAGTTGACTTGCTGATTATAATCAGTAGCTGCACTATCTACACTACCCATGCATGCTGTGCCCTCAACGATTATAAAACAGAAGGTTTCCGTCCTGGAAAGTGCACAGGTGAGGCGGACTATACGATCAGAAGAAAGTTATTGCATTCCATATTGTTTGGTAATTCAATATTATTCACTATTGTTATATGTTGTGTACAGGTACATAAGAGAAAACCTAATTTTGCTTCCTTCAGACAATGCAGCAGCTAATATACATTGTAACAGAACAGCAAACTACTCTTCTCATTATGTATCATTGTGTTCTACTTGCTTTACTCTAGGCAGTGAGCAGAGAGTAAAGATGGACTCTCAACCACAGCGTCCTGTACTGACTGCAATAGGAGGTCTGTCCTTTGTTTATCCCCATTCTTTTGTATTCATGTTTTATCAAATAACACCAGATTGTTGGCTTTAACCACACTCTCCTTACATATTACAGTTGTGGTGAATATCATTCTATTGATGGTTATGATCACAGCTATTGGATTTGGTAGGTTTATTTCTTCCCAAGCACTGTAAAAAAATAATATCATAATTCCATGTATTTGTAATATTCCAAATATCTCCTGCAATATCTCTCAGGGATCAGGCATTGGAGTAGCTGTCCCTTGCAACCATACATCCCCATCTACCTGGCTGTGGCTGGAGTGTCCACCACCATCTGCATCGTTTTAAGCTACTGCATCACATATTCCAGGATGCAAGGCGCTTGTAGCATTCTGTGTTCGGCTCTCATCACTGTCCTCTACCTCTTCAACTTTGGCTGGTTCATCTCAGGTGAGAGAGGGAGAGAAAATACGAACGTAGAGAGAGATCCATCGGCTTATTTGGTGTTTGATTGTATTTGATTCACTGAAAGAAGGCACATTGGCTTTACTTAATTTTATATCATGTCATTGGTGATGCCAAACCTGTCATTAACCCACATTGACTGTAGATGTATACTTGCATGTTATGATGAACTTATTTTATTACTTCTAGGCACTGTGTGGGTATTTGCCATATATCCACCCCACTACCTCCCATCACCTGGCGTTGTTGGATACTGCCAGAAAACGGTCTACCTGTTTGCGTTCTTTTTAATTACCCTGTGGTGGCTGATCTGGATTGGAATGTTCTTTGGGGCCATCTGCTTTCTTTTCTTCGTTTGTGCTATGAGTGTTAAGACACGCCATTTGTCACGTATGTACAAGTACAATGCCCCTTATGGAGCCACAGCCAATGTGGACCCAGATTCTCAGCCAAGCAACAGTGCTTGAGTGAGTAAGCTTTGTGTGTTTATTATTATGATCTGATCATTCAGCTATCAATACAACACCAAAGAAAAACTAAAGAATTGACAGATAAATTAATTATAAGTGAAATGACACTTAAATGCTACTTAGTGTGTTGTAATAGTGATAGAGTATCTAGAGTGTGGTCCTTGTAGTAGTTGCATAACAGGAAGTTAAACTTCTTCATATCGTCACCTTCTTAAAATAATCGCCTAAATCATTTTTTCCAGGTTTTTCAGGAAACACACAAAACTCCCCCAAATTTTTTTTGGGGGTGTTTTGTGTGTTTCCTGAAAAACCTGGAAAAAATGACTTAGGCGATTATTTTAAGAAGGTGACGATGTTATATTTCAGCAGCCGTTATCAGTTTGTGTTGTTTTCTGAGAGTGTGTTGAAAATCAGCATACCTTGCATGCAAAGTGCAATATTGTTGTAGAGTGTTTATTGTCCCTGCACTGACCACTGTACATTTGCTGCACTTATATTATTTTTGTTGTCATTTGTGCTCACATCCTATTTGGTTATCATTTACAGTATTGTAATATGTATTGTAGTAGTATGTTTATAGTATGTTTATACTTGGGCCGTTGAAAAAACATATTAATCAAAGCTTCAAAATGAATTTAATCATGATTAATCACCATTTGAACTATGTCCAAAATATGCTTGTTTTCCTTTGCAGGATTTGAAAAAAATAAAAATAATCTGGGGAAGAAAGATCTGTACATTTATTAAATATTTATCAAAATGGGTGATCTACAAGCCCCCTAGATATACCTCCAGCTATACG
Organism: Benthosema pterotum; assembly: GCA_039105355.1. Classification (NCBI taxonomy): domain Eukaryota; kingdom Metazoa; phylum Chordata; class Actinopteri; order Myctophiformes; family Myctophidae; genus Benthosema; species Benthosema pterotum. Next base: position 23,842,012 of record CM076970.1, on the reverse strand, counting down.
CTACATCGCTCTGGTTACAAGGAGACGCACAGCTATAGCTCTGTAAAACCATGCTCTACCCATTTTTTATTTTTATTTTTTTCAATGAGAAAATGCTCAGTGGGTTGAGTAAGTGTGCACATGAGTTAACTGTGTTAAAAATGTTTAATATTAATCAACAAAATTAATTTAACTATTTTAAACAGTTTATACTGCAACTGTACTGCTACTACTTCTCAGTAAGGACGGGAATCCATATTTGGATCCTGTACAGTATGTACAGTATTCAAATATTCAATTAGTTTTTATGCTGATATATTAATATTTAAAGTTTTTCAAAAACCTTAGGTCAGGCCTAAATGGGTTTTAATGATGTTCTCCTGTTCAAGGTTGTCCTTGAGCATAAGAGTGCATTTCTTTTTATGAATAAAGAAAATGTAAAAACACCAAGGGTGAAAGCATTGACCTCTCTATTCTAGTTCTCCCTCGTCTCAAAGTTAGTTGGGCCACCATACATCCTAGGCTACCCGGGTAGCCTAGGATGTATGGTCTGACTGTCTAGTCTAGTGACTCAGTAGTAGCCTACAAGGTTACTCGGATCGGATCTGCTCAGGTCAAGCGTGAAAATGTGCTGAATTTGAAATTCACAACTTCTCTCTCTTTGTCCTTCATGATTGATTTACTGCATTCCGCGGATCTGAAAATGTCACTTAGCAAAGTGACATTTTTAGATCCGTGGAATGCAGTAAATCAGACTGGATCCCAGGCTAAAAGCGGTACTTCTAAACATTGTAACAATTTCTTTGAGATAGAGCAATTTGGCATTCCATTGAAGTCAGCACTTGTGTCGCCTCGCCACTCTCATACTCTTAACTGATCTGTGCAAATCCTGGCAAATATTAAAGGGCCTGCCCTGCTTTATTGGTGAAGTGGACTAGAATCATGGATGAATGTATAAGCGCCCCTCACATCACACGGGTGCGATCCCCCCCTCTTTTTCACTTTCCTATTAGGTGGGCAAATATAGCCAACCACTCCCTTCCACGTTGGCCTGTTATAGCGCCACCAACAGGTGGATTTTTGCAAAACACATTTTTGGGAGGGGGAAGGCCTTAAATCATCCATTTGCTATGGAACCATTTTCACATTGGCCATATCCACCCCAGAAGAGAAGTTGTTCGGGTCGAGTAATGGCAGATTGCATTGCATTGTATGTTACAGAGCTAGACCGAAACTATTTCAGCTTCTGACAGTTAAGTGCTGCTCACAGAAATGTAGGGAAACTTCTTGATATTGCTACCTGGGATCTTCTGACCCGCATTGAAGCACACAAATACAAAAGACAGCCCTTGTGCCGTGACATTGTATTCGCAATGCCGTGACCCGGATTCGAACCGGGGTTGCTGCGGCCACAACGCAGAGTACTAACCACTATACGATCACGGCGAGCTACTGGGGCTTGTATATGACTCCCCTTTATATACTGTATCTCTATGCATCTTTTGTATGGTAGCCTAATAGCGCCACCAGGAGGCCACAACCTGACTTGTTACTTGCTGTGTCCTGAAAGTGTCTTTCTGTTGCCCCACCCCAAGGCGCCAAGAGTTCTTCTCAAAGTTAGTTGGGGTAGCCTAGGATGTATGGTCTGACTGTCTAGTCTAGTGACTCAGTAGTAGGCCTACAAGGTTACTCGGATCTGCTCAGGTCAAGCGTGAAAATGTGCTGAATTTGAAATTCACAACTTCTCTCTCTTTGTCCTTCATGATTGATTTACTGCATTCCGCGGATCTGAAAATGTCACTTAGCAAAGTGACATTTTTAGATCCGCGGAATGCAGTAAATCAGACTGGATCCCAGGCTAAAAGCGGTACTTCTAAACATTGTAACAATTTCATTGAGATAGAGCAATTTGGCATTCCATTGTTAGGTCACAATGGAAGTCAGCACTTGTGTCGCCTCGCCACTCTCATACTCTTAACTGATCTATCCAAATCCTGGCAAATATTAAAGGGCCTGCCCTGCTTTATTGGTGAAGTGGACTAGAATCATGGATGAATGTATGATAAGCGCCCCTCACATCACACGGGTGCGACCCCCCCCCCTCTTTTTCACTTTCCTATTAGGTGGGCATGGGCAAATATAGCCAACCACTCCCTTTCCACTTTGGCCTGTTATAGCGCCACCAACAGGTGGATTTTTGCAAAACACATTTTTGGGAGGGGGAAGGCCTTAAATCATCCATTTGCCATAGAACCATTTTCACATTGGCCATAGCCACCCCAGAAGAGAAGTTGTTCGGGTTGAGTAATGGCAGATTGCATTGCATTGTATGTTACAGAGCACCAATGCTCATGGACGCAGTGGAGCTCTGGGCCAAAGCTAGACCGAAACTATTTCAGCTTCAGCCAGTTAAGTGCTGCTCACAGAAATGTAGGGAAACTTCTTGATATTGCTACCTGGGTTCTTCTGACCCGCATTGCAAGCGCACAAATCCAAAAGACAGCCCTTGTGCCGTGACATTGTATTCGCAATGCCGTGACCCGGATTCGAACCGGGGTTGCTGCGGCCACAACGCAGAGTACTAACCACTATACGATCACGGCGAGCTACTGGGGCTTGGATATGACCCCCCCTTTGCACTGTATCTCTATGCATCTTTGAGGCCAAAACCTGACTCGCTGAGTCTGCTGACCTGTGTCCAGAAAGTGTCTTTCTGTTGCTATTATGATACCTCACCCCAAGGCGCCAAGAGTTCTTATATTGAATTGAGCTCATGCTTGTGCTTTCTTTTGAAATGGACCCATTGTGCATACACATGAATTGATTGAATGAACGAATGTTTTTTTTTCTCCCAGAAATGGAGAATTACATTACAAGTCAAGTACACTTGACTTGTACTGTATAAATCAATTCACTCTCCCATCCATCCGTCAATCATACTTTTGTAGTTTTATTGGAAGATTCTTTCAGATGGTGGTATTTATTAGGAAGACGAATCTGATCGATGCGCATATCTGCCAGCAAATAATTCGAGCATTATGCATAGGTTCATTGGTTCAGTGCAATGTTCAGGGTAGGCTACTAATTCAGGCATTAGTTAAGATGCCTATTACATGCGACCTATGCGACGGGTCCTTCCATTTCGACTTGCTGTCGCGGAAATGATGACGCTGTAAATTTCTCCACTAGTCACTGGCGTTTACTGCCTACATCCAACAAGCAAATATAGTTATGTTCTAAATTCTGGAAGTTTAACGGGTGACAAAGTCATGATCGTCACGCTACCGCTGCGCGTGTGTTAATACATTGTGTGCGTGGTCTTGGTGCGTGTAGCTGACTGTTTAAACGTGTAATTGAGCTGCTTGTCTTGGACGAACATGTGGAGCTCCAGCCGCCGTGTCCTTCAGGACCTCGTATTAACGCATCCTTCCCTCGCCAAGTCCTTCTCTGTCACAGCATGCAGGGTAAGTCTAGTCATGTTTACTTCTTTATGAAAGCAATCAAATCAGGTTGACATTTCAATTCTGGTGCAAACTGCAGGCTAGGCTAGCAAGTAACAGTACATGAACAGCAGAGCCACCCCAATATCAGGTTTAGGCTACTCACCGCCTATTGGCTGCTGCTGATGGTGAGTATGGTGACGTAAAAAACAGGTTTCAATGTCAACTTAGTTATGTCAACAACAACAACAACAACAACCAATAAGGGACCATCAAAGATACGTCTATGCACAAGTAGGCCATAATGCTGAAAGTGTTGAGAACATTCTCAGTGGGTTGAGACTCAGCATGCAGCTGTTCACATGAGTTAATTGCGTTAAATCCTTTATTCAAATTCATTTAATCCAACTAACTTGTTATTTTCAACAGCCTTTCTTTATATCAATAATATGTATAACATCTGTGGGCACTTGTATTTCCACAGAATACAGTTATTGTAGAACGGTATTGGCAGGTCCCATTGGCCAAAGAAGGCAGTCCGGCAACTTCAAGGTTGTATCCCAGAAGACATCGGATCTATAAATTGGTGGAAAACACCATGCATGCACCAAAGGAGAAGATGGAGCTTATTCTGACACAGACTGTGCCCAGTGAGTATGTTTTTTTTTTTTTTTTTTTTGGCCACTGATCATCTTAGGCTTTTTCACAAATTCAAGCATTAAAATGACCATTGTGACAATCTATTAGCCTGGTTAAAGCCAGACCATATTAACTGTTGGCAAATCAATGCCTTTCAACAGATAAGTCTGGAATAGCTCAATTGTACGCCCATTTCCTACTGCAGACAGTCACAGTCATGCCAGTGACAGTGACTGTCACAGTCACATTAAAACCGCCAGTGTGTCTGTCACGCTTCGTCACACGCTCCGTATATAACCATCCGGTGCATAAATGAAGATTCTCAACACTGACCCTCATCTAACCCTCGTTTCACAATGGCGAGGGCCTGTGTTTGTGTGCCTAGAAAATTCTGTGATTTTTTTATTATATTTTGTTTACAGTGGTGGAATAGTATTCCCCCTGTGATCAATATATAATAAATGCATATTGATTGGTTCAGGTAAGCTCTTAACAATCGTCAATGTTACCCTCATTAGTATATGTATTTTTTTATTTCCGTTGCATCAACAGAACTTGGCGGGCGAGGTGACACTGTGTCAGTGAAGAAGGCTGTTGGCCGAAATAAGCTGTTGCCCCAAGGCCTTGCAGTATATGCATCACCAGAGAACAAAGCTATGTTTGCAGAGGAGATAAGAGTGAGTGTTTTAACTTATTTTCCCTGTGTGCCATATGCCAATATTTCACTATGCTTGCGGAGCTGTGTGGTACTTGCGTTAGACTTGTAGACGACTGCGCATTAGTCCGACATATGTGGGTGGTTAAGACTCATAAAAGAAAGTAGGGTCTGTACGATGGAATGAGGTCCAAACGTTCAGTATTCATTCTTCACCGCAGTGGACATGACATGTTTCAGCCTCACGGCTCTTCATCAGATCCGTCTTATGATGAACCGTGAGGAGCTCAGTCCAGTGTGCAGAACTTTCTTGGATTTCTGTCATTTCCCTTGGCCCAGCACCTGTAATTTCAGTTAGCGTATGTGACCCTACCGTGTTAGGAGTAGGGTTAGTAATGTCAAAATAACAAGCCATCGGACTAATGACACAGTCCAAGTCTTGCTGCTCTCCTGACTAGACTACTACTTACTTGATTCACAGCTTCGGCGTGAGGGGAACCCAGATGAAAGACAGCAAACACGCACAGGAGAATTGGTGAGCATTTGTACATCCTTTGTTACTATTCTATTAAGTACTATTCCTTATATGGAAACATTCCATCAGTGATGTAGTCATGGATAAAAGTAATTAAAAGAGAACCAGCAGTTGTTTGTCATCTTGCCTCATGTGATTTTGCAGACCGTGAGGTTCCTGAAAGAAAAATCACTGAAGATCAATTCAATACCCCCCATGGCTGATTTTCAGCTCACCAAAGAAATTGTTTGCAGACAATTTTTGAAGAAGGTATGGATGTTACACACACACACACACACACACACACAGGGCATTGACCAAACATATTTTTGGTAGTCAAATCAATTATGAATTATAATGTTGAATAATAATAATGTACTAGAATTACTAGAAGTATCAAAAGATGAAATTAATGTTATACATCAATTTATCAATTAATCATAGGTTTTCTCTAGACTAAAACTCTTGGCTTGCCTATTAATTCAATACAATCTTTCCTTAGCTGGGACTTGTTGTGCCTACTCATGCATTGAGACTTCCAGATGAGCCAATCAAGGAGGTGGGAGATTACTGGTGTGAAGTTACGGTAAGACAGCAATCCCGTGTAGACTATAAAACATGCCTGTGTGTGGTTTTATAAAACTCCATTAGACTTGGTAGCAATATACTTGAATTAGCATTTCTTTTTGGGGGGCTTTTTTGCCTTTAGACACAACAAAGTTTGTTACAGTCGGGACTCAAATCCACAATACTGTCATGCTGCCAAGACGATTCATTGCTGGTAATGCTGTCCATCTTGCAGGTTAATGGAATTGATACAGTGCGTGTCCCCATGTCCCTGATGCCGTATGAAGACCCATACAGGAAGTGGAGACAGGAAGAAGTGGTGCCAACAGCGGAGGCAGCCATTTCAGAAGCAGATGATGTTGTGGTGAAGACAGTTGCTGAAGTGACGGTGGACAGTGCTCCTGATACTGTCGAAGCACTGGAAACTCCACTTGCACAGACTTCGGCCCTGTCAGAGGCCTCGGCTGCCCCACCCACTGAAGTTGTGGAAGAAGCTACAGCTACTCTTGAAACCCCACCTGTTGAGGCTTCAGTCCTGTCAGAGGCCTCTGCTGCCCCACCTGTTGCAGCTGCAGCTTCTCTTGAAGCTAAACCTGTTGAAGCTTCAGCCACGTCAGAGGCCTCGCCGCCGCCACCTCCCGAGGCTTCGTTTACTGCAGACACTGCTAGTAAGGACCAAACAGTTCCGCCCAATGAAATCCCCAAAAAGGACTAATATGCACTTCCATGAAAATGGAAAGGAGACTTTATAATTCCCTTTTATTTTGCATCTTCCCTGAATTTGAACCTCTGTATGTATGAGCTTAGAAACAATTAAACAAATTCGACTCTGCATGACTTTGCTGGAATGGTTTCACACTCTGTTCACACACTGTGAACGTAGTTTCATCTAAGGGAGTACAAAATCTCTATTAAGAATAACCGCTTATTTTCTAAAGGGAGCCAGAAAAAAACATACAGCAAGGAAATATTTTATTCATCAATTTTGACTCCACAACACATAGGAAAAGCATAGGGTAAACAAACGTGTTTCCAAAGTATCACCATCAGATTGAATAAAGCACCGAAGTGGGATCTCTCTGTGCCTCATACGCTTCGGCACTGTATTTTAGTCCAATTCTTTAGCAGTTTGTTATAGACTATTCAAAATGTAAATATTAGATTGTTCTGATGTTTGCCTATGTCTCTTGATTTAAAACAGTGGTTTTCACTTGGCCTATTGTACCTGAAGAACTTAAAGTGTTGTATGACAAAAGGTTGCATGTTCCTCAATAAGAACCCAGACTTCGAACCCAAATATACTAGGAGATTTGGGGTGAACACTTTGGCTTTCTGGCATATGATTTAAATTTCAGCAGCCAGTGAAACAGGAGTGGAGTGTTTTGTGATTGTGAAATTGATTTTTACAGCCTCACCCAACTGCAAACCATATAAAAACTGGCTACATTGATGGCCACAATGTTTAAATAATGAAACAAGGTAAATATATTTCAAATATAAGAGTCCATTTTAGTCACTTAGCCCTTAAACTGGCCCACATGAGTTCAAAAACCTAACTTTGATATTTATTCTACACGATAATAGCAATTTGTATTGTATCTTAGACTGTTGTTGTAATCGTGAACCAGCGGCCTCGGTGTGACGCCTCTGTCCGTGCCTAAAAAGGTGACTAATTGTTGATAACCACGCCAATATTGCATCCAACTCTACTACAGCTCCATTTATTGACAATGTGGCCAGAATAGATTATAAGCTTACAAATCATGAGCTTGTAGATCTATTTTTGGAATGCGGCAGAGTATAAATGACAGTCTTTACAGAATCATAATCGGGTGACATGACCACATGCAGTAGAAAGCTGGTTCATCTACAGTACAATGTATCTACAGTACCTTACATCCTATACACCTTCAGTGGGCTACTCGTAAAGCTAATGCAAGTAACGTGCGTGTCGGCAATCCACTGCTTTAACAAAGGGCAAGAGCTTGAAAGGAATACATGTAATTGACCAGCCAATTAAAAGTTGGTATAGTAAATGGGACAATAAAAAACTTGTTTAAAAGAGAAAGCACAAATCTACACTGCTCCCCATAGCTGGAAAGAATGGCAGTGTTGATGCCACATTACACAGTTTGCACAACATTTTATTCTCAAAATAGGCTTTTTCAGTACACAAAAAACATCTATCTGAAAGCAGGTACATCTGGTTGGCCCACCAGAGGGAAGCCAAGGAAGAGTTTGAGGTAAGGTTCCATCATGCGCTTGAACTGCCTGCAATAGAAGTAGATTTTAACTCATTTTCCATTCACATTTGGGAGGACTTAACCTCACTGGAAACTAAATGACGTAGTTTCTCTCTGTCAGTGATGGGCAGTAGCTTGTTACAAGTAGCTAAGCTACATAGCTTAACTACATTTGCCCGAACTTGTAGTGTAGCTTACTACATTTGTTCTGGGAATAGCTTGTAGTGAAGCTACACTACTTGTTTCGAGTAGCTTGTAGTGAAGCTACACTACTTGTTTCGAGTAACAAGGATTGTAGCTTACTACATTTTCCCACACACATTTTCAAATTCCACGCATTTTTAATGGGTAGAAAACCTCTAATATACATCCCAAAACTTAAACATGCCACCATCCTATGTTCAAACCCTCCGCTAAATTATTATCATTATGATGATATTTACCCATATTGTTTTATTATTATGATTAGTATTTAGAAAATTGTACATTAAGATGAGATATATATTTATATTATGTAGTGATGATGTAGCAAGCTACATCAAGCTACTTTTGTCATGTAGCTTGTAGTGTTGCTTGCTACAATTTTCTGGCAATAGCTTGTAGAGTAGCTTAGCTGCATTTTTTCGAGAGTAACAAGTAGTGTAGGTTACTACATTTTCCCAGTAACTTGCCCATCACTGCTCTCTGTATACTGCATGTAACTAGGCCAGGGGATTGAAATCAGCCATATTTGGGGTTTACAGCCATGGAACCTATAATGATTATGCCAATACTGCTAGCAAAAAAATAATAAATCATGACAAATATTTGGATCTTTGACCTCAACATATTTTAAAACCTGAGTGATTATGAAATACTTGTGGTTCCATAGTAGCCATCCAGACAGTAAATTAGTTAATTTCCTGATGTATTGCAAGTTCTACATTTAATTTGAAAGCATAAAGTGGATTAAGCTTTTACAAATTATGTGACATTACAAATGCTGAATGAATCTGAATTACCAAGAACCACGCATTTTTAAGGAGCGCTACTCCCTCCTATGTCCAGCTTTTAGTGTGTATGTAAACTTTAGTGTAAACACAAACATTAAATACCATTGATAATGAAAGCATGGCCAGTATTACATCATTGTCCCAACACAAACATTAAATGCCATAGATAATGAATGTCCTGGCCATTTTTAAGTGTTTGTGTAAACAAAAGCATTAAAAGGCTGAAAAGAATGTCATGATTTATGATAAGAGCTCTTCTCATTTTACTTGGGTGTGAATTGGTTTTAAATACATGTAATGAAAATGTTTGGGGAAAATATTTCAAATCTGACCAGAGTAACCCAGGCCTCTATACTCTGCCTCCTACTGTTTTTTGCTCTACCTTAATTAAATATCTTAGTTCACAAGATATTTACAAGCTTGTAGATCTGCTATTTTTGTAAAATGTTCATCAGAATAGGGATGCTAGGGTTCAAGTGGTTTAGCTTTACCTGGTTATGCCAGACTTTTATTATAGGAAATGTATTAACATTTGTACTAGAGTAGCTGTGTAGCAGCTTCAAGGATTAAACCCAGGATGCCTGTACAAGAGACACATACAGAAACGGCCCAAAAGAGAGAAGAACTGAAAAACAATGCCTAAACTGATTGAAGATGGACAAAACAGGGGCAAACAACAGGAAAATGAAATTGGCTGTCTTTCTTCCTTCCCAAACCAAGGAAACAGGAGGTGTTTGGTGGGTGGTGAACTATGGGAGGTTCTATTCTAATTTCTGGTGTAGGGATATGCATGCCACCAACTGCCCACATTACAGCTGTTAGAAGCCATATTTGGCCTGTGTTTGCCGGCGGGTTAGCTTGTTTTCTGCCCAGTTGTTCTTCAATTCCAGTTCACGCTCCTTTGCCTAGAAATGAACGCAAAAGCATTAGAGAGGTGGGGTCTGTCAGACCTTTAGATGATCCAAACAACGCTAACCAAATAAAACACTTAAGGCATCAAACCTATCATTTTGGTCACAAGCCACTATTTATAGAGGGAATGAACAACAAAGCAAAACTTTGCAGCAGTTCAACACTCACCTGGTGAATGAGATATGTGATCTGGTGCTTACGCCGCTGTTGCCCTGTGGGTTGTTCCCCTTTTTTCTGCAGGGAATAAAATGTTACAGGATAGTTTCTGTTATTTGTGTGACAGCCATTTATTTTAAATTTAGCTCTACTTAACTTGCAAAAAGCAAGACATCAACTAAGGTCCATCCACGGCACAAAATCTAATGATTTTACTAATGATACAGGCATTTGACAGTATACTTCAATGTATTGTTTTGTTTTTTCAGCATGAACAGCATAGATTAGTTTGTAGTACTGTAGTGTGGAATATGGACACAGCAACTAGTGACAAACATTACCTTGCTGAAGGACTTGCGTTCCTGCTTCTCCTCTGTCATGGTCTTTGTCATCCACTGCTGGTTGCCGCTCAACTGGTCATCTCCTTTGATCTCCAGGAACTTCACCTCCTCTTTGCCTCTGTTCCGTTTCCCCTGCAGCCTCATGAACTACATTGATGGAGATGTAAGCTCATGTTAGAGTCATCTCTAAAGACTTATGTGGTTTCCAATGTCAAAGAGATATGCAACCCACCGCTTCATCGTCGAACATGGCAGAGGATGCCGGCTCTTCGTCGGGATCCTGGTAGTATGCATCGTTATAGTATCCCTGTCCAGGACAACAAAAACAAACCCAAACATTGCGTATCCCATCAATTTGAATCACTACTCTCTTTGCAATGCAGTGGTCAAAAGCTCCAATGTTAAATAAAAACAATCTTATATTAAACACCTTTTGTAACTTACATTTAAAGCCATTGCGGTTAACATGGTGTAGAGCACTATTATCTGTATACGGTACCTGTGAGTATGTCGAAGGGCCTATTGTCTGCTGGTACCCCCAAGTCCCACTGCTGGCTCCTTCCTGGTTCCCCCCAAAGTCAAGAGGAGCATTTGACTGGCTACTCTCAGTTCCTGGTGCAAGGGGCAGTAGAGAGGCAGTGGCCGCCGGCTCAGGGTCTGGACTAGGGACCACAGCAGAATGGGAGCTGTCACCTAAGGAGAAGTAGTTCTCTGGGGCCACATCGTCATCATTGTCCTGATCATCGGTGGCTATCTGCCTGGCTAGCTGAAGGGCAGCAGACTTGGCTGCAGCTTTGATAGCAGAGGGTGATGCACTAGAGCCGAGGTGACTTTGGGCAGGTGTTGCAGGCTTGGGTCCTTTGGACTCCACGCGCTTGGTGAGTGTGTGTGGAACCAGCGGTCTGTTGATCTCCTTCACAGTCATATTTTTGGGCTGTGGTAGAAGAGATGACAGACCTGTACCTGGGCCCTGAAATATACAAGAGAACGCTCTGAGGATAACACAGAAGGGCAGACAGAATATATGTATGTAGTCATGTGATCAAGACAACGGATTGTTCATATACCATCCTGATTGGCTAAGATTGCTTCCAAAGTTTACAGGAGTGGTTGAAAAAAAAAAAACGAAAAAAAATAAAAAATAAAAAATAAAATTATTAACGCATGCATCCAATCACTGGCTGCGAAATTTTACATTCATTCCCACCATGCCGAGAAAGACTTGGCTAATAGTGACACCAGCAGGCTGATTTTTGCAAACCCCCTTTTTAATTATATTATTCCAACAGAGACTGAATTCCAATTAAATACCGCTGGCCCACAACAAATTACCTAAACTGGTTTAGACCCTTTTCTAATTCCATTAATCCACCCCATTATTTTAATTTATGGGACACTACAACTAGATGACAGAGGATCCAATGGAAGATAATCTTACTTACCTGAGGTTGTAATTTCTTCTTTACAGGCTCGTCGTCATCAGAGTCTGACTAAATGTAAAAGAAAAGGCGAGGACATGATTCACATTTTGTTTACCTGTGAGCTAAACAATGCGAGAGTAAAAAAAAAAAACACTTGTTTGAAACTCAAAACTCACATCAGCTCTCCTAATTTGTGGGATGGTGATTTTGACAGGCTCCGTTCTCTTCTTCGGCTTGGGTAGATCGAATAGTAGACCGCCTTTGGACGGCTGAGGAGACTCCTCCAAGCCATCGTTTAACGAAGTGTCCCTTTTAACTTGTGACAGACTGGAAGTATTGGTCTCCTTCCTGGTGGGTCCCTGTGGGGGGGCTGAAGCTGCACTTTTAGGGGCAGGCAGGAGAGAAAAGAGTCCTCCTGCACTCCGTTTGCCCTCCTGTGGGAGCACCACGGAGCTGGTCGTTTCTGAATCTGATTCACTCTCGTCGCTGCTCCCATAAGCTACTAAAGCCATATCGACCTGCTGCTGCGACTGTTTGATCACTTTAAGAACTGAACCGGTTTTGGGTCCAACAACAAAAAAGCACTAATCGCGTTTGATTGTCTTTTGTGGTGATCGATTTAAAATGGTGCAACTGCGGCCGCCTTTGCCAGTTTTCGAGCCCACTCCAGAACCAGGCAAGGGGGGACGACCCAACTTCGGATCAGCAGCAGCACCACCAACTAGGCCCCAGCAAGCCTGTAACTACCAGGCTTTTCGTGTCGACTCACTGGATTTGGTACCACTTCTTCTTGGACGATGCATACTAATTTATAGCACCATTTCATCCGACAGCTCTCCACTTAGCTATCGCAAAAAAATAAAAAGCGCTGTGGGATAAGACGCGAGGTCATCGGAGTGGATGCTAGAAGAGCCCTTGGATCATATTCGCATCAAAACAAACACAGTCCCTTCTTCCCATTAAACATACAACACAGTTTGGAGCAGTGGGCACGTCCTGCGCACGCCTTTGCGCACCTTTCTTCTTCGTCAAGTTCCTTTTTCCCCCCTATTCGAGCCTGGACGCACATTACCGCCACCCCCGACAAGCACGTGAAACAAGAATACAGGCTCTATAAAATAAAGCTATATTCTCCTCGCCCAAATCACTGAACGCCCAAATATCACGTATTTCTTTTTTTGGATAATACTCCAAACTGTAAATTATGCCGACCACGAACATATCTAGTTCTGGTGTTGGCCGATTGACCCCCCCCCCCCCTCGCGCATCTTTTTCTTCTTCTTCTTCTTCTTCTTCTTCTTCTTCTCCCTCTTCTTCTTCTTCTTCTTTATCTTCTCAACTTCATCCAAATTACTGAAAGCTCCTTTATTAACACAATGTTCTACCCAGGGGCGTTTTTGCCAGGCAGTTGCCTGGGGCGCCATGAGGGGAGGGGGCGACCACCAGACATGCTTTAAAGGGATCCCAGGCTAATGAGCATCATATGGATAAATACATTATATGCTACTTATCCTCTATAGGCCTATAACTATATATAATTGAACATTTAGAACTCATATGTTATTTAGTTTAAAAATAGCTCATAGTTGTATCCCTTTGGGGGCGCCATTTTACAGGAGATTTTCCCTGGAGCCCCCCTTATGGGTCCATTTGGTAAGGGAGGCTCCAGGGAAAATCTCCTGTAAAATCTTGCCTAGGGCTCCAATTTGCTTAGAAACGTCACTGGTTCTAGCAAACATGAATATGAAACATACAAATAAACGACTAAATAAACATTTTGAATACATTTTGTCAATGTGAGGGATTGATGAGGGGGAATTTCCCTCCAACGAATCCACCCGGCAGGGGGCGCTTTATCTGCGTCCGAGCGGTAGACCAGATGGAATACAGTGTTGGAGGTGCGTCTGTCTATCGAGAGGGAAGCGGGTTTCAATTTTCAAACCATAACACCTCGAGGGGAAGCCTGTGGATCTGATCGGCGATAACAAATAAAAATAAAAACAGGCTATTTTTGGCGTGGATGATCATACAAAGAAAACAACGACATATACAACCGGAGCGGTGTTATTTTTGAGCCAGCTTTTAAGGGTCTCTCTCTGTGTATAGTGTCTTCTTGCTTCCAAAACATCCGCGTAAAAGTCGCGCAGCTCTTCGGTTGCAGCTCCTCTACTACTACTGTGCATGGTGGTTCCATCTGAGGAGATAAACGGAATCTTTGCCCGTTTCTTACTGCGTGTGTGGAGGCTATTCAATCAGAGATCAAGAGCGTGGGATCGCTAAATTACCGAAACGGTGCTTCTGATTTGGTGCTTTCTGTTGGTTGATTGATAGATAGAAACACACGCCATTCATTCAAAGAAGAAAAAAAACATGCCGAGGACGAACAGGCAAAGAGAGTATAAACCCGGGGATCTGGTGTTCGCTAAGATGAAGGGATATCCACATTGGCCTGCGAGGGTAAGTGGACCCCGAACGTTTCATCACCATCGCACCTCATTGCGATTCATTATGTTTTGCTACTACTCTTTTACAGTCTATATTTAGGGCCCTCCTGCACGGTTAGCTCGCGTTTTAGCCTAGCTGTAGTCGGTGCTGTTACGTTAGTTACGTACGTCAGACATCATCATCCACCACAGTTCAGTCGGATGATTCATTTTGAGAAAAATAGTCCCCCTCCTGCCTGCCTGCCTCAGCTTCCAGATAACTCCAGCTAACGGTCTGCCTACTGCCTAGTGGGTGGTGACATGATTTAAAACAAATGTTACTTTATAGGCCCACATGGATGTTATTGAGTGAAAACTCTGTTAAACTTGTCGTTTGATGATGCGACACGAAAAAAAAAAACATAATCGTGCTTACTGACTGAGCTACATTGATCTGCTTAACAGTTCGCTGTTATCACAAACATCACAGGATGCGAATGTAACGGGTCCGTTTGGTTACATTCTTCTAGGGACATTCATTCCCTCTCTTGGAATTAGGAATCCATATGGTTACATTCGTCTAATGCACTGTCGTCGGCTACAAATCGATACTGTGAAACACTGAAATGTATACTAATTGAAACCCGTTTGTGACCCAACACATCCAGCTGTCAATAATGCTTGCCCTTGTGTAGGTAGTTTGTCATTTATCTAGAGTTTGTCACTTATAGTCAAAAGGGATTTAGTAAAAATCAATCACTTGGGTACAAGGCTTGCTGAAAGGCATAATGATTCTTTTCATAACAAATTCATTGTTTAACTTTGTTTAGTAACACTTCCCAAACCGCAGTCACTCTCACTCACACATGTTGCTTGAGTTCTCTTATTAATTTAAGCGCTGATTTGAGTGCCTCCAATCTATTACAGTACATTTGGAAAGTTATACAGTTGAAGAGTAAATACATAGCAAGCAAAAATATGTGAAATGTAGTTCTGTGTGCTCATTTTACTCCACAACATAAGCAGTGATTCCACCAAGAATGCTCAGACTGGTTAATACAATTTCTGCTGCCCTATCTGCTATATAAGCAATACATACATCTTAATATGAATAATTTTCAGACATGAAATGTACTTAAATATTACCAGGTTAATCTGACCAGTAGGCCTAAAAGGAATTAAAACACAGGACTTCTCATAATGTCAATGTGCTGACTGCTCTCCATTTCCCTCCTTTTTTAATCATATCAGACAGACTCATCATATGTTGACAAGCGCTGGCTCTATCAGTGTATGTCAAACGGTCTCATTTGGCTGGAGGCCTTGCCAGATGCAAACTGACTATAGTAAGGGCTGAACGATGAACTCAAAATGAATGCAAATAAATTCTCCTCGTATTACAACAACGTTTATTATAAACGGATCAAGCACAACCCATCTCCCCCATCCTCAGAGAGTCTATTGCATTCTATGTGATGTAATGGTACCGAATAGAATAGTGAGTGAAACAGAGAAAAATCCTAATTACAAGATCTTATTAATTTACTACATTAAGCAAAGTAATAAAGATTATCACTCAAACCATAATCGCACAGACCTACCGTATTCTCACTAGGCCATCATTATGGTTCTCACTTGTGGACTAGTGGCTGTTCACATAAGATACGCTGGACACAAAGTTTTGCAAAGTTATGACAAACTTAACTTTGCAAAGTTATGCAAACTCATCCTGTGTGTTTGTGGTGTGCGTGCCTGTGTGCACAGAATTCATTTCTATTTATTTCATTACAACACTTGCCTGCTTATTCACAGATTGACGAGTTACCTGAAGGAGCCGTGAAGTCCCCGTCTAACAAGTACCAAGTGTTCTTCTTCGGAACACATGAGACGTGAGTGAAATAGTGTTTTTGTGACCACTGCAACATAACTCCTGTCAGGTGTTGACATTGTGGTTCAGGCCACTTGACACAGTCACCGAGGAATACTTAAAGCTGCAGCACTGTGTAACTCTGCTCTTCTATCCCGGATGATATGAATCCGATTTCCTGCTGACATTTTTACCATTGAGCTAGAACCTAGAGATGCATTGAGTCTTCTTGACCTTATGAAGATTCTGTGAGATTGAAAACATCCTACAATAAATGAATTGCCTAAAGATGGGGTGTGTGGTCCACACTACCTCCTTCCATACATTGAGGCCTGACCATCAGGTCAAAACACATGTCAGATCCTGTGTCTAGAAGAGTCATCACTTTTGGCATGATCTAAATGTCTCGTTAGAAGAGAAAAGAGACAATTGTACATTGTACAGTGTACATTATTTATATTATTATTTATTTTATAATAATATCATTGTTCTTATCTCTATTTTCCTGGTTTAGTAACTGTAGGATACATACCCCGAAAAAGGCATTTTATGCTGAAACATTGGTGTTGCGCCTACCTTTTTTGTTTGTTTGTAGTAACTGTAACATCTGTCTTCTCTTAGGGCATTCTTGGGGGCCAAGGACTTGTTCCCCTACGACGAATGTAAGGAGAAGTTTGGGAAACCCACTAAGAGGAAAGGCTTCAGCGAGGGGCTCTGGGAAATCGAGAATAATCCCACAGTAACACACGAAGCCTATGTGGTGAATTCTGCTTTCTCTACATATTTTATCAATAATAAAGACTGTTAGAAAGGTAGAACTGCCTTAAACACTTGAACCTCTCTGTCTTGACAGACAAATATACAGTAGGTAAACAAATTACATACACTATAGTTTAAATGGTTAAGAACACATGTTGACAACAGTCAACATACATGTGTGGAATTTCACTTTCATGCTTTTTTTGCATTCGATGTCTTACCCTTTACCCTGAAAACATGCATGTTAAAGGGGAATTCCACCTATTTTCTACATTTTCCTGAGAGTGTAAAAATTTGGTTCCATTTGTACACTCTCAGAAAAATAGTTCCTAAAAGACAATTCATTAGCATGTTGAACCACATTGATTATGTCATCAAGTCGTGTTTTCACAATGTTAATGATTTTTTTCAGTCGTCCATTTCTAGGAAACAGAATGGGTTTTTATTATGTCCACACAAGGTATATTAATGGCATAGTAAAATGTTGAAAATGGGTGGAATTCGCATTTAAACTCTTGGCTTTAATATGCAACATTCACATTTCTGTCGTAGGCAGAAGAGAAGAAGAACGAAACGGAAGCAGCAGGTGAGACAGAAAGTGCAGAGAAAGGAGACGGAGACGGCAGCAGTGATGAGGACGAGGGGACCCTGGTCATCGATGAGAAGAATGAGAGGGGCGGGGCTAAACGGAAAGCAGGAGAATCTACAGAGGTCAATCATTTTTCTCTTTTTCAGTATCACTTACAGCAGGGGCGTCCACACTTTGTTGACATGAGAGCTACCGGTACTTTCAAAATGACCGGCTCAAGAAGATCAAAGATGTGATTATCCCATTACTGAAAATCCATCCATCATCATACACATTTTCTCACTCTGGAACACCTCCATAGAAGTCATCATATCTTTCATGGAAATATGTCATGCACAGAAAATAAGCTTACAACACTTCAGTTCAGTGCGTAACGTGTTGTAAGGTTATACATAGTGGTTATTTTGAATACGTTATAAATATTTCCTAAGGGCAAAAACAAACAAACCAAAAAACATAATTGTAGATATTGTCCTAAAGAATTATGAATCACGAGTATGTGGGACTCCTTTCACAGTCCTTTTCAAAACAGAACTTCAGTCTTACAATTTTCTTTCTCTAGTCCTGAGATTTAATTTTGCTTGCTCAAACGCTCCCGCCAGGCGTCTCCAAAGCGGCTGAAGGACACCGACGGGGAGGGAGACTCGAAAGCGGACGACAACAAGTCTAACAAAGAGGTGAAGCTCAATGACGTGGCAGGCTCCAAGCCCAGCGCTCCATCCACGCTGAATGAGTCAAAGCCAGCAGAGGCCCAGGAGAAACCACCTGCAGGGGACCGGCTAACAGAAGACAAGGTGTGAGGCTGTGAGCCTTATTGGAGTTCCTTTTATTTGTCTTGTGGAACTCTGAGGAAAAAAGATCATCATTGTAAAAGAGAGAGAAGATATTTCATTTATTTTTCGTGATGATGTATATAGGAAGTTGAATAATGTGTTCATTACCTCTTTCAGGCCTTGACAGATAGTGCTTAAAACCAACTCTCAGAAGAAAACCCAGAGCCATCGTCAGCTCCTCTCTCTGGAATTGGAAGCAACAACAACAGTAAGCTGCAAGGAGGCTAGATTTCTGCTGTTTCAACAAATAATTTTAAAAACCTAAAAAAGTTTGTATTGAGATAAACACGTTTTCATTTGCTATTTTTTGGGATGTTATATATCCCAAAATGTAAAGGTTTGCTAATCAGATTTCAAACAATTGAAATGGGCACTTTAAGGCTCGTTTATAAATGGGAATTTGTTGTGTGTATATATTTTTTATTTCAAAGTGCAATTACATAATTACACAGTCTGGACGCTAGGTGTCAAATTCATTTCTGGTTAGACAGAATGCACGCTGAATTGTTCTTGTAATAATTAAAATAGATAAAAAAAAATCTAACATAAACAAAAAGAAATTGGTAGTTTGGTGGGGAGGGGGGATTCCTGTAACAAAACAGAAATGTATACCCATTAGGCCATACAAATTGAATTATGTGTTTAACAAAAAATGTTTGTTTTAGAAAAGTGAGGATGGGTGGCTCAATCTGTTAATGACACATCCATGTTGTGTCTCGGCTTTGAAATTTGACTCAAACTCAGTGTTAGTTGTTGAGCCCCCCTCACTTCCTGCCTTAAAATAATCATTTTATTTTATTTTTCTCTTGTGAGGCGCACAAGCAGCCCAAACAAAAACAAACACTCTGGCCTCTTCAAAAGTCATCATAATCGGCAAACATCTGCTGAAACATTGACACATGCATCGCCTTTGTCCCGAGATTGGCCTGGAAATTATAAAGACACAGGCAACTTTTGAACCAAAGAATATTCCCTGATTCTTCTGCAGGGAATGCATAACAAAATATAAAATGTTTGGGATGTGAGACATTGACACACACTGGGCACCGTTAAACATTGTTTTTTAATTTGTGTGGCCCCAAAATACATAAGTTGACAGTATATTGGTTATGAAAATAGGAGGATTCTACTGAATGTTGTATTACCAGTTTATAAAGTAACAAATCTGCAGGCTCTCAGCTCTTAAATATGCATAAATGTATGACTTTTTTGTTTGACCCTTCCTCTGTTTTCTCCAGCCTGATCTCAAAACAGGTGATTTATTTTGATATATGAGTCGCACTTTCGATGCTGTTTCGCCTCATTAAGCCTTGTCTAGTTTACTGTAGGATATTAATATGCTTGATAGCTTTTGTTGCTGATTTCATTGCATGCTTCATAGATAATGACCAAATTATGCCATTAGTATTTCACTAGATCCCATTAATTACTTACTTGGCTTTTGAATGTCTTGAATATGTAAGCCCCAATTGAGGAGAATGATAGTAGGCTATGACAAACTATATTAAAAAGACATTGTGATTTGTCCCTCTGTACTTTCCAGATTAACTTAGTTTGATGATGATAATGTGCATTATTAAAAAATAATAATAATAATAAAAAAAAACATTCCTGAGTGTTATTGTGTCTATGCTGGGTCCCTAAATAAAAAAGTCAAGAAATTGCATAGAAATTATTTCTTTTGCTGATATGTTTTTGGCACATCATTTTTAGTAAACTTTGTATTAATTTGCCTGTCTTCTATTTTTTTTTTCTATTTGGCTCATAATGCTGGCATTGCTAGCTACTGATGGCTATTATTGTTATTATTGGGGGACATATAGAGAACCAGCAATTGCATACAGGAATTCTCTATAATTTGATATAATTATAAAATAATATTTTTTTTCTCCCCTAAAATATGTTTTCTTGCAAGTAAAAAGTGAGCTGTCAATGCCTAGCATTTGATGGGCCAAATATCTAAAACTGGTTGTATTGTCTCTTATCAAAACACACTTAACTGGAATGTTAATCTTTTTTATTTAGGTGGTCTCATGATTTTGGCTGTGATTTCAAATTGTGGATCCAAAGTGTGAGTAAATATTTAATTTGACATGTTGAATATAAGAATATTTAATTTATCTTTAAGAGTCTTGATTATAGTGTGGTTTCTTTTTTCATTTTGAGGTGGTATTGAATCTTCAAATGTTTTGACATGTATGCTGTTTTTTGTGTCATTTGTACGTTCTATTGATTGTTTTGACAGCCCTTCGCCCTGTGTTATTCATTTTTAATGGAATTTAGGGAAAAATCACTTCTTGAAATGGAAATAACCCTGAATGTTTTCTCACAGTTTGCTATCCATGTGCAGACATTCTGTATTGTCTACTGCAAGACCCTTATGCCACTACCAAATCCCACTGATTCATAACAAAATGGACAGTGCACAGTTCTGCCACATAGATCCCCATGGTGTATCTTGTAATCCTTGGTTTAGCTTCATCTCACATTTACAAACTGTCACTCAGCTTAATCTTAATCTCTGCTCAATTTTATCATTGTAGTCGCTAGTTAGTTAGTTAATAATTCATTAATAAACGTTGATTACAAAAAATACTTTGTGTAATCTTTTGTGATGTCTTGAGAGGTTGTGAGATTTTCTTTTTAGGAGTGGTTGCAGGGAATAAAGACAAAGCATAACAGTCAAGGTAATACTTGCAAAGATATATAAAACCACAAGGATTTATTTAAATAAAAGTTCTGGTCTTAAAACAAGTTTGCTAAAAGTCCCATAAATTATGGGACTTGTAGCTGGAGTAGAAGCATACAGTAATTGTAACCTACTTTTTATATGTGCCATGTACTTTTTATTCATCACATATTTCCCACCTCAGATCTTCCCAATTTTTCCTGTATTTCAAAGTTGATTTGTAGTTGATTTTCCATTGTCGCCTTCTGCAAATATGGCGAACTCTGAGTATTTGTTTCTACACTTAATTGATCAGGCAAGAAATTACATTAAGGTGTATATCTGCTATAGCTGACAAGTTCAGGACTATTATACTGGTAGGTAGGTGAACAACAGAGATTTTGCTGTATTGATTTCTAGATATGCAGTGGCAGCCACTGCATCATCTGTTCCACAAGATTAATGGCTGCATCCTAACTAAATGCTCAGTTGCTTTTTTTTTTTTTTAAGCAATTGCAACTTCACATGCCTGTGGGCATGGTCGCTATAAATATCCCAAGGCTTGTCACGAAACTTGAATGTTTTTGATCCCACTATGTAGGCCTAAAAGAAACCACCAAACTAACCCACCATTCTAATCTAAGTTCGCTGGACTTTCCTAGACTCAAGCTATCTTACTTTTCCCCCTGACACTGACCATGACATGTGGTTTAAGCTTGGATTTATAGTTTCAAGGGTAACACGATACATAGGGATGTGCATCATGATTGTTTATAATTACTGTATATGGATCTGATTTATTTGTTGACACTACATATTTGGGTGTAGCTGCATCATGACATTGATGCACTGAGAACTCATGATTATGGTTATAACTGAGTCTTAATATAAGATTTGAAATAGGGCTTAAATGGTTAATTCATAATGTGCCCGCTACTCTTCCTAGAAATGTGTATCCAAAGGAAATCTCACTTGGGGTTGCTCTTATCAAGATTCATCATGCAGTACAATGATATACAGTATATCACATTTCGTTCTAGGCCAATCCAATCATCACTCTGGGGCAAACTAACACTGTCAAAGCTCAGTAGTATGCTCAACTCTGACCATGCACTCAGATTCAGATTCAGATTCAGATTACTTTATTGATCCCAGACTGGGCAATTCATTGCAGCTTGGTGCTTAGTCATACAAAGAATAAAAAAGTAAAAAATACAGACATGTAACAAGCATTCATCAACAAACAGACAAGGGTGGGTGGACCGGCTCAAGTATCCTATAAATAGCAATAATAAATATAACATTCCATCAAAAATAAATAAATACTGTGGACCTGCCACCTCTGTACAGGATAACCTACACTTGGATACCCCTGGAGTTCAAGCATCTGATGGCAGATGGAATAAAGCTATTCGTGTAGCGATTGGTTCTGGTACGAGGGGTAAGATAACGGCGACCAGAGGGCATAATTCTGAATTCGCCTGATAGAGGATGATGAGGGTGGCTTATTATGCCCTTGGCTTTCTTCACCAACTGGTCTTCCCAGAGGGAACGCAGATCTCTCTGGGGTTCTATTGCTCTGGTGCGGTGGTAACTATTCACCATTGAGCCACTGACCAGCATTTGATGGCATTTAAGCTTCTCAAACCCCAAATTTAGAATATATTTTATTTTTTACTGATGTTGAATAAGATTGTGTCCACAATTCCATGCGCTATTGTGGTACAATAGAAGAGACATTAAACAGGCAAATTGAACCCATTTGGTTCATTTTACACATTTTGGTCACAAACTCTCTCATTATTTAATAGCTGGGGACCCCCACCTAGAAGAGAGCCCCCTCAAGGAGGACCCACTCACAGTAGGCTACTGCATGGTAGTTTTGTCATGTTGAGAACCACTGCTGTGGTGTTTGTAGTGAGGTGTCTTCCCAGACTCTAGGTGGCGATGTAGCGAGATCAGACCGAGCTTCAAAGTGACGTTTGGCTGCAGGCAGTGACGCATGTGTGCGTGTGGTCAGAGCCTTGGAAATACAGAGTTACGCCAACTCCGTTCATTTCATGGGGCCAGTGCAATGGCGGCTCCTCTACATAGACTTCTATTGTATAGTGACAACAAATAGTGACAGCCGGAAGTTGCTGAATGCATTGGAGCCTATGGGCTCACGCGAGTACTAGAACCACGTGACCAGACTATTTTCTGTCCCCTCAATGTCGCAACTCTGTCTATTTCTAAGGCTGTGCGTGTGGTTGCGTGACTTTGACAAGAGGAGGTAAGATAATATATAAATACAGCAAATAGAATAATATAAACAGAATGTAGTTGATTCACTTGTGATCTGCGGCGTTATATGCGTGCTTCATAACTCTATGGTTATTTCGTCTTAACAGTAAAGCGACAGATTTTATGTAGCAGAGCTGGGTGAAGCTGGTAGATTCTAGCATAGACATTGCAACGTTCAGACTGCTGGTCCATATAGCCAGCAGTCTTCAACCTTGCCAGGCTACTCTGGTTTAGCCTCTGCCTATCATCCTGTGTACTCCACAAAAATCGTGTAACGCCCTACCAACAGCCATTAAGCCATGCGAATCCATTGACTGAAATCCACCTTACTGTAGCCCCCCCCCCCCCCTCCTTTTTAACCTACTTTTATGATGATTTCCTGTCTGGGGATTTATGGAGGTGTATACAATATGTTATATGAAAATGTATAATATGAAAATGTATAATATATTCTATGAAAATGTATAATATGTTAAAATAAAAACTGTCTCTTCCCACAGTTAACAGTTTTGGAGTTGAAATGTACTGTAATTCTCAAAGTGTTACATCAATCAATCATTCAATCCTAATGGTATTATGGATTTCTCTAACCCTCGAGGTGCATTATGAGGCTGAGCGCCGTTTTATCCATGGCAGCCAAAGCTGTCATCCCCAAAGACTACCGCTACGGCACCAGCAGGCCTTGGACCGTCGCTGCAAAGAGGCGCAATCCTCCAGGGAAGAAGAGAAAGAAGGTGTTTGTGGAGCCCATCGCCCATGCAGACTGGACTGTTCTCAGAGGAGACACGGTGAGCAAGGCCCACTAGATGGGCCTAGGAGTGGGACGGGATTACGGGATGCTTTCCAGGTTAGCTTTGATAACCATCCTAAACTGCCACAGGGGGGAAAATCCTGGACATGCCAGGCTAGGTTTCATGTGGTCCTCCCCAGATAAATGATGGAGTGTTGACCTTTAAACAACCGCATTACTTAATTTACAAGAAGTCTACAGGTGCTGGTCAACGAATTAGAATAATTTGAAATAGTGCAACCTTAAAATCTTTGAATGCATTTCTTGTGCAGAAAGCAAATCAGGTGTTCACCGCACCTGTCCTACTTGTTAGAGTAATCACAGAACTGTTACCTGTAAAAAATTTTGCTCAGCTGAGCTTTCCAAAAGGCCCATTTAGGCCATTTAACTGTGACACTGTTGTTTCATTGAATTAGAATAATGGAGAAACCGTTTCATTGAATTAGAATAATTTTTATTATAATTAGAATCATCATTTTCTCAGTATTTTGTGGCTGCCCCCTTGGCTTGTATGACTGCCTGAAGTCTCCGTGCAGGGGTTGACACTAAGGTCTCCAAGGCACTTGCCCATCGGGCAAGTGCAAATCAGGTTCTACTTGTCCTCAGGTCATGGTCACTTGCCCCCCCAAAAATATATTGTAAATTTTGCTTTTAAGTTTACTTCCTACTTGGGTGCTTTCAACAGGTGGTCTAGGGACCACCAGTGGTCCCTGAGAGGGTTCCAGGTGGTCCCCAGCTAAGTTTTTTAACCAGATGTAACTCTTGAGAGCGTAAAAATGAAACCAAATGGACCCTTGTGGGTCCATTTGGTTTCATTTTTACGCTCTCAAGAGTTAAAATTCATCATCTTAATTAGCCCATAGTGGCCACAGACCCAGTGGTCCCTGACCCCAGCAAAATGAGAGTTTGGAACCAAATGGACCTGGGAGAGAGATAGGTAGAGATAGCTAGAAAGCAGGGAAAGACACAGAGGCAGAGTGCAATGACTGCCTTCAAGACAAATTTATCTTATGTTGTGTTATAGTGCACGAAGTTGCACACTTGCCCGATCGGGCAACCAGGTAGCAGCCTTCACTTGCCCCACCATTTTTTTACTTGCCCCGGGCAAGCGGGCAAGTGTTAGTGTCAAGCCCTGTCCGTGGCATCGATTTGAAGAACTAGCTATCTCTACCTATCTCTCTCCCAGGTCCATTTGGTTCCAAACTCTCATTTTGCTGGGGTCAGGGACCACTGGGTCTGTGACCACTATGGGCTAATTAAGGTGACGAATTAAAAATGAAACCAAATGCACCCGCAAGGGTCCATTTGGTTTAATTTTTACGCTCTCAAGAGTTACATCTGGTTAACCAACTTAGCTGGGGACCACCTGGAACCCTCTCAGGGACCACTGGTGGTCCCTAGACCACCTGTTGAAAGCACCCAAGTAGGAAGTAAACTTAAAAGCAAAATTTACAATATATTTTTGGGGGGGCAAGTGACCATGACCTGAGGACAAGTAGAACCTGATTTGCACTTGCCCGATGGGCAAGTGCCTTGGAGACCTTAGTGTCAACCCCTGCACGGAGACTTCAGGCAGTCATACAAGCCAAGGGGGCAGCCACAAAATACTGAGAAAATGATGATTCTAATTATAATAAA
Organism: Benthosema pterotum; assembly: GCA_039105355.1. Lineage (NCBI taxonomy): Eukaryota > Metazoa > Chordata > Actinopteri > Myctophiformes > Myctophidae > Benthosema > Benthosema pterotum. The sequence continues at coordinate 23,816,303 of CM076970.1, read as the reverse complement.
AATTATTCCAATTCAATGAAACGGTTTCTCCATTATTCTAATTCAATGAAACAACAGTGTCACAGTTAAATGGCCTAAATGGGCCTTTTGGAAAGCTCAGCTGAGCAAATTTTTTTACAGGTAACAGTTCTGTGATTACTCTAACAAGTAGGACAGGTGCGGTGAACACCTGATTTGCTTTCTGCACAAGAAATGCATTCAAAGATTTTAAGGTTGCACTATTTCAAATTATTCTAATTCGTTGACCAGCACCTGTACACAACTAGAGAAGTAGAAGAATTGCTATTTTGAATGTTTATCCTATGGCACCATGTCAGTCCAGTAGTATGTCTATATTGTAACAATGACACAAGATATTCTTATATAAAAGTCTTGGGTCTGAGAGGTTAAATAACAAATGGGTCCATGACTCAAATACAGATTTATATGAAAAGTGTTGAAAACCACTGGTTTCATTTCCTGCTATGAGTTCACACAGACAGCTGGCAGTGCCACACTAAACACAAACGGTGCTATATAGCAGTTCTTTGGCTCGTAATCATAGGGGAACCATTTCCATAGCACTTTTGGTGCTATGGCAACACAACTATTCCAAAGAACCTCTGAAAAACCCTTGGGTAATATACAAAGGATGTTCAGGTAGGTTACATGACATTCCCCTGAGAAATATATCATTTACATATAAAAAAGAGCTTGTCAGCTCAAACTAATAATGCAGTATACTTGTCTTTTAGTGTTGCGCACAAACATCAATAGCATTACACAGTTATATACAATTACAAAAAAAACTACCAATTCCACTTCCTCCTCTATTTCCCAAGTCCATTATATGCATCAGATTTAATGCCAGCACCGCTATTCTAAAGTTTCATCTGGTAAATTTTTGGGTGGGTTGATTTTGTTGAGCTGGTCATTTTGATTGTAGCTCTAAAGTCACTCATGTTCTAAACTATCCCTACAAACCACCGAAGAACCTGGGGTGTTACATAGCACCACAACTATCCCAAAGAAACACTGGAACGCTGTTTTGTTTGTTTGTATGTGTAAAAGTGAATATCTTGTCCCTTTGTCCACAGGTTGAGATTCTAGCAGGGAAAGACAAAGGAAAACAGGGAAAGGTGACACAAGTCTTCAGACACAGAAACTGGGTTATCCTGGAAGGACTGAATACAGTAAGAAAACAAACCTATTAGTCAAGATACCCACTATCCAGTACAAGTAACCTGCACTGTATACAATGTAACATACACCTGAATAAGATAAAGACAATGTGTGTTTTTAGATTTTTCCTGTCATCACCTCTCCTGGCTTTAGCACTGCAATGGTGTTCAGTAGGAAACACATTCATTATAAATTGTAGCGTTTTAGTACAGACTTACAAAGTGAAATGCAGCAGCACTATAATCATCTTCATCATCATCTTCATCACAAGTGCCATCCTAGTGAAATAGCTGCTTGATTCACAGATGACAAGCAATTAGTTTTGCACCATACTGCAGTGACTGTTGCCATGACAGAACTACTGCAGCATATATTTACTCCTGTGCTCCACCAGAGAGCGCCAGATAGCATGGCTGGGAGACTCACCAGTCTGATGGCACACAGCTGTTTAGACCTCAGGCTCCCGGAATCAGTTTCAGTAATACTCAGTTAACAGCTTAAATGGCTTGAATTAAAAGATTTTAGGCTGTTACCTGGCCAAATGTTTGATTAAATTATCTTGTGAAACCGAGACCTATGATTTCCTGCCTCAGCACTTCAGATTCATTGGCAGAACTGGCGATTACCGTGGGACTTACATCGCCAGCGAGGCCCCGCTTCTACTACGTGACATTGCCCTCATCGACCCCTCAGACAGGTACATTTTTGCTGATGCAACACAAAATCATCTTTGAGCCTTGATTGACGCAGAGAATGGTTAATTTCAGAATTGAACTGGGCATTGCAGCCCATCGAGTCATTGCAGCTATCGAGTCATCCCATAATCTGACTTTTTCTTTTACTTGTATGTCATTGACAGAATGTTGACTGAACCATTGGTCTGGACTAAAAAAAACAATAGTGTTGTCTTGTTTCTTAGGAAAGTGAACTTGTTCTCGCCTTTCACTGAGTAAAACTCACTTTAAAGGCTTGAGCACATGAAGACCCCATTGACAATTTCAGTTGATTCAAAGGCAGTGTTTTAATGGCACCTGTCTGTGATCCTGTGATCATATTTAAAGTTTGGGTGAAATGTTGTGACTTGCTATAGCTCTTAATATACATATCTTTACACAGGCTGAATTATTTGATGCATTTCGATGCTCTTTATTTCTCCAGGAAGCCCACTGAAGTTGAGTGGAGGTTCACAGAAGAGGGGGAAAAGGTCCGGGTGTCTCAAAGGACAGGAAGAATCATTCCCAAACCGGTCGTTGAGCGCCGGGATGGCATCGTTCCTGAAAATTGGAAAGGTAAGCTGATCAAGGTGTGTGTGTGTGTGTGTGTGTGTGTGTGTGTGTGTGTGTGTGTGTGTGTGTGTGTGTGTGTGTGTGTGTGTGTGTGTGTGCGCGCGCGCGCGCATGTGTTCGTTCATCATGGTCACAGGTATGATAACATAAGCACAACGTATTATGATATCAGATATTTTCCAGACAGAACTAAATATTCCAGTATGATTGTGCAACTACAGATGGTCCAAAAGATACCAATCCAGAGGACACGCTAGAGAAGACATACGTACCATCATTGAAAACCCTAGAGGAGGAGGTGATGGAGAAACTGAACATCCAGGAGCCTAGGAGACAGCGGCAGACCTACTGGTATTGAGAGGAGACCCTCAGAGACAATTATTATACATCCCAACCAAGTCTCCTATTCGTGCGCCATCCAGTTATCAGTCTGGGAGGAACTCTGAAGGTACAATGTGATGGTGAGATTCTGTGGGATTACATGTTGCTACAAGAGTAAAGAGATCAATGTAAGCCATCTCTTTAAAATGCTGGTGTGACATGCAAGGGAGATATCCCTGGCGTCATCGTAGACGCTGTGTGAGATGGAGGCTTAAACTTTTTTGTTTTGTTTTTCATTATAAATAAACAACAGAAGTAAACAAATTCAAGTATTGGGCAAGATACCTTTTTGTATCGTGTTGAAGAAGACTTCAAATTGAGCATGAGTCATCATGACTTTCGGATTTATCATTCATGCTATTATCAACTTGTTTGACCGTGGTCTGTGAAAAAAATGTGTTTTAACTGACTGAAATATTAGGTTAAAGTTTAAAAAGTTATAAAACACCAGAGTGCATAAACAAGCGTAGGAAGTTGAATTCCATTAGTGACCCAGCCATTCAAAGGAGTGAATGGCATCCCTTGAGCAATGAGGACTTCATTTAAGGCATTGAGTCAGCACTTGCAGCAGCTAACTGGACCTTTTAAAAGCCGCCTTTCAGCAGAGCTTATAACTGGGGCCAACTTGTTGGTAAAGCTCTAAATTTGGTAGACAAGCTGACATTAAGGTTTTAGAGAACATGGTCAATTGTGTGCCAGAAACAATACCTTGTGTACCATCTGTTCTTGTAAAACAGATGGGATATATGAGCAAGAACGTACATTATTCCTTGTATTGGATAAGGTTTGCTGTCAGTTTAATGATTTATAATCTTAAAATAGATTGATTAGTCTACAGTAGCCCAGGCATAATTCCCTCACCCGCTGTTGTTGTCAAATATGAGTCTCTCTTTCCAGTTCGTCTGGGAGAAGGTCTAGTCTAGTAATCCGACAAAGTACTGCGTGATGGAGATGTTCCAGAAGGAAATGCTTTTGTGCAAGTCAACTGAGTAGCTTCATTAGTTCTCACAGTATCCTTATTTGACTTGATATACTGTGGAAATGTAGAAGCAAATATGACCTCTCTATCATGAATGTGTGGCCTATTGTAAGTAATGACATCAAACAAGCTATTCTCTGAGAGTACTCAATTGATCTAATAGCATCTGGTCAATGTAAATGTAACCTTTGTTCACAGGGATGGATTGCTTAACTGGAATGATTTATTCGAGCATGGCCCTGCATACTCGTACAGTGGTGTCTTTATGTTCATTGAGTGGAAGTTGGAGCCATTCATTCAATTCTCCCAAAATTGAGATTTTACCTGAAAGAAGGGCGAAATACACTGAAAATGCATTTACTGCCATTTTGAGGCAACCTCCATGATAATGTGTATATTTGCCAATGTGGCCACCTCCACCATAACACTTCATGTTTTCCACCTAGTCATCAGTTCTTTCCCACTCCCCTAACTGTTTATTTTATAAAGTATCTCTCTTTATGTTAGCCATTTTGGTTACAGTACTTTTTGTGTCTGTGTGTGTTCCTTATTCAGTGCCAGCATCAGCCACTTAGAATACTGTAGATAATTTGTCTATCACTCATCCCTAAGATGTCGTGCCATGCTTTTCTGCAAGGCTGCTAAGCTCTCGCCCCAATTGTATGTTAGTGAGATAGGACAGTTATATGCGAGTTATACTTTGTTGCAAGCTGCCACACACAGAAAACAGCAGATGTACAGCCTCACGTATCACAGTGTGTGTGTGTGTGTGTGTGATATGTTTGAACTTGTAGATCTACTATTTTCGGTACACAACACGCCATGCTAAAAATCCCCAGTAATGCCTATAAAGTCTGTAACCAGTTCTTTTATGCTCAGTGGTTTGCCACCGATATTGATTTACCCAGTATAATGTTACCTCTTGCCATGAAGTCTCCGGCTCCAGCGATCTTTCATGCCAGATGGTGACACACAAGAAATGGTGTGTCACAGCTATTAAAAGTGTGACATGATTTCATTTTGGCCATACATATCAAAATGTTTGGTCAGTGTAATAATAATATGCTGAGAGACTGGTAAACCCATGGCTTGGCTGAGCTGGCTGGGCCTTTTTACTGGAAGAGGGAGTGCAGTGCTACTTTCCCAGACTGGTAGCTCTCTCCCAGTTTGCCTTTGCCACGCATCCCATGAGGAGAAAAAAAGAAGCCTGTCAGTGGAAACTGGGTTTTTGAGGTTTCTTTTAAAGGGAGGAAAAGTGATTCAGTCGCTGGTTGTCCTTCCCACCGTTGCGTGTATTGCGGATTCCAGGATGGGAGTTTGTGAGGTGGAAAGTTTGGATGTTACACCTGGTTGCTAGGGGATTTATCTCAAGGATAAATTGCAGTCTTAGTCTTGGTCTTCTTTCTAACTCATTCATTTGTCTCTCCTCTTTTCTTCCAGTACAGAATAAAACGTATGTGAGCCTCAAATCGATCCGGTCCACTTTGAGACGTGTGGACCTAAGTGACCTTTGAGAACAACCCGATCTTGTAATTATTGTTTCATGGTAAATTCGTGGGGGATGCTGGCAACCCAGTTAAGTGATACCACAGAAGGTGATTCAAGCAGGGTAGATGAGACCGCACATAAACACAGCAGGCACTAGTCTGTAGTTTAGCTGATGAGTTCATGATGCCCATTCATTCATGGCAGCTAATTAATCCCAGTTGTAGATCCAGTATGTCAATACCTGTAATTGCAGAATATAAATATTGAAACATTCTTTGAAACATTCTTTTGGTAATTTTAACATCTACTCCAGCTTTTGTATGGAGAACTCAGACAGTTGTTAAGGTATATATGTGATGGGGTAGTTAGATGGATACCTTTGTTTGATCATGTGGGGGAGATTCAGGCGCCAGAGCCAGCACAGCAGCAGACTAGACAGAATTAGTTAAAGTGAAATACATGGCTCGATTAACAGCTTGATCAATAGTATTACTGTCTCATTGACATAAAGAGGATATATTGCTCCCCTTAATTTCTGCCAGGACATTAAACATTTACAACCACCACACTCTGCAGGCTCAAGCCACTTGTTGACTTTAGCTCAGTTACAGTATGATGATGGTGGTGGTGTGTGTAATTATGGTTTTCAAGTTAACAGGAACTGTAGCTACAGACCTAAGCCAAGGGTGAATTTTCTTTAATAGGTAGTATATCTCTATATTAAACTCCACACAGGTTTAACAGTTCCTTGAATCGGTTGTTGTAATACTGGTACTTATTACTACCATTGTTGTATTGTACATTATAGGGCTGGCTCATGTAGTCACAACCCTGTGTTTCCACTGAAGTCTTTATGGTAAGTCTCCATAAATTCATCACAATCTTATTGCCTATAACTAGTCATGAATTAGTGATAGGAGAGCAAGGTACTGTAGTTGCAAGCTATAGTCTCAATCAGATTACCTCCCAATTTCATTAACGTCCATCCACTTTCAATCACTTCTCTCTGCCTTCTCCTTATGCACTGCTAATTCCTCTTTCAATTGTGCTAACTAAGAGTCAGTCCTCTGCCAATGAATCGGACGGTCAGCTGTCCTTCAAGGCACACATTTAACAAGATGCTTTGGGTCTACACACTGTATAACATTCAGATCCTTCCTCACCAAGACCTGAGCGTCCAGCTCAATACCTAAACTCCTACAACTGGATCCAAATGCTGTCACACTGACGCCTCGCCTTCAACCCCCAAACATTACACCCGCTTTGATTGTGATCAACCGATAATCATCAGTATGTCGCTTATCAAGATGATCATATCGAACTATTGCATGTAGTCTGGGAACTTCCTGGCTGTGATTCACATGTCTTCCACCTTTGTTCATTTCACTGGTTTCCGGTTGCAGTGCAATTAAAAATACTGGTGATGATCTCCAAGGCAGTTCAAGGGCATGGCATCCCGTCACAGTATACCTTCAGGAGATGTTCCACTTCCACTCTTCCCACACACTTTGATCAACACAGGAGGGCTGTGCCATCCTTCCCTAGTACACCACCCTGGCCTGGCTAATGCTCAAAGCATCCTAACCTCTTCTGTCTCCTGCCTCCTAAAGAGGCATGGCAGACTCACCTCTTTTGACTCCTCTTTCCCTTATCACTTCTTGTTACTGTATAAACCAACAAAGTCACAGAATTTCCCCCCCATAGCAACAAAGGGGAAGAATGGAGAAAGACGCAGGCAGGCTGTCTTTGAAAGGATTTGCTGCACCATTACATCACCGCTGGATCATCAGCTCCATCATCCATATGTCTAGGTGAGTTGACGTTGTCTGTCCATGCAGAACAGTTAAACCAGTGTCTTGATGTTAAATTCCTCAGGTGTCCGCCACCTCACAAGTGCTGCTAGGGCGGCGGCAGGCAGACGTTCGCTACAAAGTGCCGTTCACTCTCCATATATAGCGGACGCAAGTGTCATTACGGCGCAGGTTTTCAAAGTGTTAGGTGACAGGGAGTCCAATTGGAAAGGATAGCAAAAGTACATCACCAAACCAGGTTGTCCTACAGTATATGCAGGTCCAGCAAAATATGGTTATGTGAGGGTCCTTGGCGTGGACAAGTCTGGGATTCCCTGCATAAAGCCAACAGCATCTTGGCAGCTGAAGTATCCATTTAACTTCATATTTTATGGTGTCTGTTAATTAATAGCAATAATGTTGCCAGAATTATCACTAGAAATTGCAAATTCATGCCCAGATGTGAGCTTTTGGTTCAGATACGCCACAACAATTTATTTCTGGGTACCAGTAATGGTAGATAAGACTTAATGTATTTGTGTGGCACTATTAATAAGGTAAAACTTGGTTAATTTTCTGCAAAGTCTATTTAGTGTGTGGTACTGTAGGCTTAGGCTATTCTGTGATGCTCGTGCTCCAAATTTAACATGTGACTACTGACTACGCTACAAGTGTACCACTTTGGGAAAGGTGACTTTCATCCTGCTTGTAGTATCCTTATTTGACCCTGGAACAGGGAAACACTCACTGATGTTGTAGAAGAGCTAGCAAAGACTTTACCCAGCACAAAACCCCCAGTGCTGTCCACAGAGAATCAATAGTGATGTGTGACAGCAATCCCAGTTTTTAATTGTCCTGATATCTGGTCCATGTGTCTGTGAGTTGACATTGTCTACTGTGTACTGTAAAAAATTATCTTATCAGACTCTTCCCAGACTTTATGTTAATTCCTCAACTGTGCATTTTCAGTTCATTGTAATGTGGGCTATGTTTTACTGTAGCCTACAATAGACTATACTCTGATTATCAAGGACTTTGTAGTAAATTGTTCTTTGCTAGTGCGTAAGACTTAGTCATATTAGCCTGGCTAAAGCCAGACCGAATTAGTTGTTGGCAAAAAAAAAAAAAAAAAACGTCTGTCAGCCAATACTGTTTGTGATTTGTTCTGGCTTTAGCTTTAGCCAGGCTACAGTCTTTTGACTTAACATACCCAGGATTCCCTAACATGAAGCTGTTCATGTATGCTACTCAACTTCACATTAACTAATTAATTTGCTGTTGTCCAGGTCCACTGCACACAGCAAAGAAAACAATGTAAAGTTGCTGTGAATGGTCCATGTGGGCACATTACAGGACATGAATGGGGTTGTCACTTTTCTTTTGAAAAATGCTGATTATTATTGTTGGCCTACGAATAGACTATCAGAGGAACATCAGTATATTCAGGCTTGGTCATTGAGATGCAGCTGATTGACATTCTCTGTCTGACATTCAATTAGAGGTCCTGGTCGTTGGACCAGGTATTAAGAACAATTAAAACAATTACTTCAGCATAACATAACTAAAACATAACTTTGTTTATCTACTAGTTAATGTGAAAGGAACACCGGCTTAAATGTCCCTTTGCCCATTGTCATTGCTGACTGTTTTAAGTGTTGACTGCTTGTGGTACTGCTGCTGCTGCAGTACCAGATAGCATCTCAGCCTCAATAGTGCTGCGCTCGCTGTGGCAGAGACCACTCTGCCTCCTCCGCCAAGGCGCGTCAGTGCATTTCTCATTTTTTCCCTGCAGCAAAAACCTTATATTGGCTAACTCACGAATTCAGCTTTCGCCTAATAGCCTATGACATCAGTTGACTTAGATGTCATCCCTCCCCCCGTCCACTTTGATGGGCATCCATCCTCTCCGTCCGTGAATGAGTGGAAAAGTGGGCAGTTCGGCCCGGATTTCGTATATGGTCTTTCTCTACTTTGCCCGAACTCCCTCTTTTCTATCTGCATCCTTCGGAGTCGGTCGGCCGGCCAGTGCCATATACCTGCGCAGTTAGAGCAGACCCATAGAGTCGCCTATACCTCTGCCAGGATAGCCGGTGCTGAGCGTCGCAGTGGCCGATCCGTTGCCTACGCACTGCACCAAGTCCTCTGGAGCTGAACCGATCTGCCGCTCAACCGGAGAATACAGTAACTTTTAACCATCATCAAGAATTACACTGATCGCTCAGCAGCCGCTGAAATGTTGTTAACAAGAATGCGGTAGGTCGTTATAAGTTACGCTTTTAGATTGATGCGATGATGTGGTAACTGTAGCCCAGGCTATAAAATATTACGCATTTTGCGGTTTTGTTTAATTCATTAGAAATTCGCTTGTAGCATTATATAGTAGCTCAGACTACTTTATTTGTATCTTATTTTTAAATTAATAACCTACTTTACAAGCTAATGTAGGTTATGACGTTTCTATGTGACGTTGTTCTTTATCTACTTTTAGCCAATGATTGCATTCCCTTCATAAACTAAAGATGATATAAGTTAGATAATTTAACTTTACAGCCATATCCCATGGTTTATGTTAAGGGCTGTTTAGGTCAAATTGTCTAAATGATATAGCCTACCATGGTCTATTAACTGTTTCAAGTAGCTGTGTCAGCCTATAGTAAGTTGCCCAGTCAGTCAATGGTGTAGCCTATAGTAGTGTAGATAGCTATATTCCCAAAATTTGGCAATATGCCAGATCATTATGTTAAGTAGCTCAGCCTACTACACATTGTCCAAATAGGACCTGCGCTCTTCCACTCTCCAAATTTAACATGGGACTACTTGTACATTTGTCCCTGCGTACCACTTTAAAGGGAAAGTCGACTTTCATCATCCTCCTTGTCTTATCCTTATACGCCCCTGGCAAGTACATTTAGAGGAACATTCACCTATGCTAGCAGAGATGAGTTTGTATACTAACACAAAACCACAAAGTTTGATTGGGATTTGTTTCCTTTATAATACAATTCATAGTATCACCATCACAAATGTGTTGGTATGGTACATTTTCAGGGGTTGCCAAATTTAGGTAATCAGCAAGTCAGTATGTATCAACTTATGTATGCTTTTGTATACTAAAGAGTGGGAGAAACAGGGATGCCTGCTCTGTTACTGTTATAGTAATGATATACAGTACTGGTGCAGGTCCATGATACTGGTTGACAGTACAATCAGGCTTGTAGATTGGCTATTCTCTGTATGCACATTAGATAAGAAAGGGAGCAAGAACTAGTTACATCATAAAAATGAGGAAGTTGCAGAAGTCTGCCTGCTTTTCTTGGGGGCAAACCTTGGAAGATGGGAGGCAATGACCAACCTGATTCCAGCTGAGCTCAGTACATGAACTATAAGAAAATGGTGTTAAGCGAAAGGTTGACCTGGCTCAGCTGAGATCAGGAGTTATTTCCCGGGTCATTGAACAAACAATTGCCTTGTCTGGACCGACCTTGAATTATAGTACTGCAGAGGCCCCGAGGAATTACAGTAGCTTGCAGCTAGTATATGTAGGGTTTAGTATGCTTTCACAACTTACAAAAGAAATCAACCCAAAGACATTTTTCCTTTATGAATTGCAGAGAGGTTAGTTGGAACACTGATGCAGAGGCAGCATCCCAGACCAGAGACACATTTCTAGAGAGACCGCATCTGTTGGATCTCTCCATCCTGTGCTTTCATCCCATTTTTGTGCATGCCATGTGCACACAGGCAGGAACATGTAATCATCCCGCTTCTGTTAATCTGCCTTTCTGTTTCCGCATGAGCATGAGTTTTGTTCTACCACGACGCAATGCATCGAAAGACGCTTTCATACACCCTGCAGATCTGAAGATGCGCTCACATGACTCATCTTTATTCTTAGTTTTATTTGAAAGAGAAAAAAATGCCACAGGAACTGTGTGACCATAAGGGCAAAGACCTCCATGCAAAAAAATAAATAAGTGGTCCAATTGAAGAGTACACGAAATAACTGCCGGTATCTGGCATTTGGTCCACTGTCATCAGTGGATGACATTAGGATGAGCTCAAACTGCTGTTTTAAACATATCTCTGCAACAGTTCTTCCCTTTGAGAGAGGACAGCGCCTTAATGTGACCACTCCTTTTCTAGAAAGCCGGCTCTAAATGATCCTTAGTGGTTTTTTGCAACTTCCTTCTACGTCCCTGAAAAAAAAAAAGAAAGAAACAGAGACGAAGACAGAAAGTGAGCAAGTGTGCCAGTGCCCTGTCCTTTAATTTTCCCCCGGGGCTTTTTGTGAGGGAGTTGGTGCAAAGTGAAAGCTAAGTGTGCAGCTGTCCTCCTTGCCTACTGCTCGCCTTTTGTGAGACGCTTTCTTGTCAAGAATACTAATAGTCATACAGCCTCCGTGGAGTCCACCCAGCTGGCCAGAAAACAACAAATAACACTTAGTTGACCACCAAACAAGGCTATTTATTACGACACAAGTGTGTCATGTTTGCGCCAACTGTTACGAGCAGTGTATTTGATATACAGCTGCAGGCAGCAAGAGTGGAGTCATGGCTAATTCATACTTTGTCATAAGCTGAAACGTTTTTTTTATGGTAGAAAACTAATATTCTAATAGCCCTGATCAATGGCATTCTGCACATTGTAGCACCTTGTATTGTTGAATGCCTTAGTCCAGAAAGATGACTCAACTGATTAAATGCGATACTGCTTAAATATCAGTGGGATGTGGATCCAGAGCTGCTGAACTTAATGCCTGTTCATTAGCAATTTATGTTGGCACAAAGAGATGAGCCAAACGTTCTGACACACACGCACGTGTGCACGCACAGGGACACACACGCACAGAAAGAGAGAGAAGAAACAAATGCAGACAGACACTACCTCCTCTGTACTCATTTATGGATATGTTGAGAGGCTCTTTTTCACAATTTACCAATGGAGACAGTGATTTAGGACCAGAGTCAGTAACAGCAGCAGCAATCCAAGAGTCCCGTACAGTGGTTTTCAACCCTTTGCATGTCAAGGTTCATTATTTATTCCTCATTTGAGCTACGGGCCGCTGGCTTTCACAGTAAGGGCTCACTGCGTTCGCAAATAGAAGTCTACCCAAACAGCTTTGCTTTATGTGTGGCAAAGGACTGGCAGCATGTCCCCAGCCTGTGGGGATGTGTAGTAACTTTTGGAGATAATGATAACCAGCATGTGGTCATATTAAGGCTCCCAGCTTTCCCTGGTACAGAAAACTGTGCACCAACTGTGATTTACGTGGAATTTGATGATTTATGAATATGATGATGTATAGCATAGCTCAAGATATTCAAAGATGACGCACAATTTGCTCACCCCAATTAAAGGATGAACTCTAACCATTTGCTAGACCATTCCCCAAACCTCACCCTCAGGCCAGAATAGTGTGTTGCATGCTAGATACAGGTATATCTTACCTTAACCTTTCTTATCTTAAAAGAGGGATATCCTTCCACATCTGTTTGATCCCAATCCCATATAGCAGTGGTTGTGACCTGATTGTGAACCGGGGAACCACCACACTGTTGTGTTGACTGTTTGTTGATTAATGCACTTTTTCTGAAGTCCATCAAATGTAACTATATTATGTAGTATAGATAATACTGTGGGTAAGGGTGAAACTGAAACATGACTCTCAAGGTTTTGGTTTCCTTCATTGCACAATAGTACATACAAGTCCAGACATTTTTAAAGCAACTGGGCTTTCTTTTAACCACTGATCTATTCCTATCCCCATTCCTATCTCACGGTTACCCTTATTGAATACTCCACACAGTTTAACTGATATACAGTACCGATGGAACAGACGCATGATGACATGATGGGCACATTTCCTAACAACGATGCCAATCGGGCAAGCTGGTACTCTATCTCCCTTTTCTTCGGAACTTCTTAACTTCAGACTACACTTCCATGGACCAGTGCTGTTCCATGAAAGAAAATGCACAATCTTCACTTTGCTATATCGTCATCAGGGGCCACATGAAATGCCTTCACAGGCCACCTGTTGAAAACCCCCTGCCCCACAGAATATCTTCTGTGTCAATGTCAAGTATATCTTGCAGAGATCGAGTAATAAGCCAGTAGACTTGTCTCACAACCGTCTTTAGAAAGTGAAATTGAGGTAAGGATCCCTTCCAGACAGGAACAAGTTTAGGCTATAGTTTGGCAAATGAACTAGATCACATCCAATTAGGTGCATCAACTGGATGATGTGGATTACTTTTCCACTTTCTTGTCTTTCTAGCCCAAGTGCGCACTGCAATGCATGCAGTTAAATCTCCACCGTCGGCCTCTAGGATATAGCCATTGTTGGCAAATACACCAACACAGACGTGTCAGTAAGGTCTTACTCTGTAGGTGGTCCCTGCTGCTGGAGTAAAGCACAGTAAACTCACATGATAATTAGCTATAGAGGAAATAAAAGGGTACAGTACCATGTAACCATTGTTCTCTGCTAGTGACTGGAAACAGAGCGTTAGGCTAATTTATACTTCATCGCACAACTGTGTCAACACTTTCTTTAGTCGAAAATATATATTTATTCCGTCAGTGTGACACAAAAGAGCACATAAAATACTGACTGAACAGAGAGCTGAAATGGTAATTTAACTGCATTAGTGATCTTCTGTATATGGTTGTGTTTCACTCAAGTCAGACAATTTTATGGTCTTTTAATCCTGGCTGTCTGTTCCTCTTTATCTTCCCAGGCCATTTCAACTTCTATCGTTACTGTGTGCAGTCTGCCATCTCACCTTGGCCTTCCCTGCCCAAACTCCACCTGCACAAGGTACTGTATCCTGGATGTGTTGTTTTTATTTATAAGGACCAGCAGAGAGAACCTTTTAAATGATATCTTAGATTCAACCTGGTGTCACTAATGTGGGACAGGTTCCTTATAGGCGAACATAAAAAATAACATTACATAACATTGCTCACATTGCTACGCAAGCTCACAATGCATAGCAACGTGATGCACTGTGAGCTTGTAGACTGGCTCTTTTTGCATTTGACATTGATGTACGACAAAGTGTTTTTTAAAATCTGCAGAAACAGCTGGTGGTCTGTATGCTAACTCGAGGAGCCATTCTGCCCATAGATATTAAAATATATAGATGCCTCAGTGGTTGCTGCATCTTAAACTTGACACAGAACCTTCACTTCTGTTCTTCTGTTCTGCTTCACAAGAGATTTCGGGAAGGATGGGGATACAGATGCCACTTTGCAGAGTCGGAGGAGGCATCTAATTTTCAACCTTTTTGATACCAGTGCCCACTTTTTATTCAGCATTTGAGCCACGGACCACCATTTGATGACATTTTTAGCCCCACAGACCCCAGAACTAAATATATATTTTGCTTTTGTCCACAATTCCAGGGTGGATTTTGGAAACAAAACAGTCAAACATACAGATCAAAATGACCATTCATCTTCTACGTTCTCTAGACTTGGGCTAATTGAGATGATGAACATTTTAACTCTTGAGAGTGTAAACACGCTCTATATGTTTATGCTCTCAAGGAGTTACATCTGGTTAACCAACTTTTAGCTGGGGACCACCTGTTGAAAACTCCTGATCGAGGCGCTCAGTTTTGTGCGGTGATTAATTCTACTCTTGCGCGGTTTCTAAAGATTCCTATAAAATTTGCCAGCAAATGTTTCTTCTTTACTTCTTCCCCATCAGACGTCAAGCAGCTCAAGGTGAACGTCCCCCACGAAGGCGTCCTGTCGGCCACGCTGGGAGGCTCGGTCACCATCCCCTGCATGGTGTCTCTGTCCCCCACGCCGGCCTCCGTCTACCCTCCCATCGTTCCGCGGACCAAGTGGAGCGTTGTGGCCAACGGGGAGGAGACGGAGATCCTGGTGGTCCGAGGTCACAGGGTCAAGGTCAGCGAGGCGTACCGAGAGCGGGCCGCCCTGCTCAACTACACTGACTCGGCCGAGGACCTGTCGCTGTGGCTGGGGGAGCTGCGCTCCAGCGACTCGGGGCACTACCGCTGCGAGGTGCAGCAAGGCCTGGAGGACGCCAGTGACCTGGTGCAAGTCCAGGTCAAAGGTACCTTATGTTTCTCCTTACTCATTAGATTGAAATTGTAACACTTTGACTGTGAAACCAGAGTTTCCCGAGTTTTTTCCTAATGATTTAGTGCAGAGGTTTTCAACAGGTGGTCCGGGGACCACCAGAGGATTCCAGGTGGTCCCCAGCTAAATGATGGACAGTTGGTAACCAAATGGACGATTATAGATCTGTAACTCTTGAGAGCATTAAAATGAAACCAAATGGATCCTCACGGGTCAATTTGGTTTCATTTCACACTCCCAAGAGTTAAATTATATTTAAATATCTTTAAACAATTACTTAATTTTCAAAAATCTAGTAAATTAGAAAATGTAGAAGAATTGTTATTTTGACCAACGTTTCACCAATTGTGGACACAAACTTGAAAATCCTGAAAATTCTGAGAGACTAAACTCAACATCAAAGTTGAGTGGTCCGTGGCTTGGTGGCCCGTGGCTAAAATATGAAAAAGGTTGTTGAAAACCACTGATTTAGAGTGTGTGTGTGTGTGTGTGTGTGTGTGTGTGTGTGTGTGTGTGTGTGTGTGTGTGTGTGTTGTGTGTGTGTGTGTGTGTGCGCGCGTGCGCGTGCGTGTGCGTGTGCGTGCGCGTGTGCGTGCGTGCGTGTGCGTGTCTAGGGGTTGTCTTCCACTACAGGGATGCTGTGGGGCGGTATGCATTCTCCTTCAGCCAGGCCCAGAGGGCTTGCGAGGGCATCGGGGCTCAGATCGCCACTCCTGACCAGCTGCTGGCCGCCTACTATGATGGCTACGAGCAGTGTGACGCTGGCTGGCTCGCAGATCAGTCTGTCAGGTAGCCTATATATAATATATGTCCTGATTCTGGCCATGTTATGATAGAAGAATAGACAACTGTTTGCTGATTGTAACAGTTCGACAAGCTT
Source organism: Benthosema pterotum (assembly GCA_039105355.1). NCBI lineage: Eukaryota > Metazoa > Chordata > Actinopteri > Myctophiformes > Myctophidae > Benthosema > Benthosema pterotum. Next base: position 23,800,226 of record CM076970.1, on the reverse strand, counting down.
GAAATGAAAGTTTGTAGATCTGTTATTGACGTGCCATGTAGTATATTGTTGCTGTCGGGCAGAAATCTCTCCATATTCATCCCCAAACTTGGACCGTGTTGCTTTTTTGCGGCTTTTTTTGCTTGACTGCTACTTTTATACAATTTGAATTTCAAGGCAGAATGTATGTAGAATGAATGTAGTTGCTGATTCAGAACCTTTTTGCATTCTTGCACCACATTCACAGATATCCAATCCAAGTGCCACGTGAAGGTTGCTATGGAGACATGGAAGGGCAACCGGGAGTGAGAAACTATGGTGCACTGGATCCAGATGACCTATACGATGCATACTGTTATGTGGAGCAAATCCACGGTAAGTGATTGAATAGCGATCCAAATTCCAATGTCTGACTGTCGTTTCCACATGTTGGTCCGCTGGTGTGTCTAATCTGTGTGTGCATCGATGCCCACAAATTGACTCCCCTCAAACAAACAAAAAAGAAACAAAATACATACTTTTAGGGCATCACCATCTTTTCACCATGATTTTAGTGACATCTTCAGTCATAAGAAGGAAGCATTTCAATAAAAAAAATGCTCTAGTAAAACAGATCAATTAAAATAAGAGGTACTCTGTGCTGACAGTGATACGTTTTGTTTTTTTCATTCACAATGCTCAGAAGAGTTCTCCTATTCACTTCTAGTGCTGGGGATATCCCATTTCCGTGATGTTTGCAAGTAACGATTTGTGTTCACAGGGGAGGTGTTCCATGACCCCAACCCACAGCAGCTGTCATTCGAGGAGGCCCAGTCGTACTGCAAGGCAGCGGGAGCGGTGCTGGCCACCACGGGGCAGCTGTACCTGTCGTGGAGCGTCGGTCTGGACCGCTGCAGCCCCGGCTGGCTGTCGGACGGCAGCGTGCGCTACCCCATCATCACGCCCAGGGAGAAGTGTGGAGGTCACCAGGCCGGGGTGAAAACGGTGTATCGCTTCGGCGCCAATCAGACTGGCTTCCCAGAGCCGACCAGCCTCCATGATGTGTATTGTTTCAAAGGTCTGTATGCATTATATATACGTTGTACATACTGTAGATTTGGGTTTGTTTAATGCAGAAAGGGCAATCGAATGTGATATTTTTTGGGTGGGGGGCGCATCAGGAAGTTTATAATTGAATATCTTTAAAATATGGCGTTCTGGAAACCTAATTTCGCTAGCCATGGAATTGAGTTACATAATACCCTTTAAAGGGGCCCCACCTTGAATCTTTCTTTCAGAAATGTGTGATTTTCTGTGTGTATGAGTGGGTGTCTCTGAACGAGCACTCTCAGATTCTCAGATTGAGGGATGTAAGTCCAAAGAAACATTTTTAATGGTCCCTACCCCTTTAACTTTGCCTCCACCCTTTACGTCATTGGTATGCATGGATCATCTCAGTCCCCACCTCCTCCCATAGTGGTTCAATGCCCTCTCCCTCCGCCCCTCCCTCTGAGACTGAGGTGGGAAAGGATGGCTGGTGAGGAGGACAGGGGTGAGAGTGCCCCTCAGGTGTGGACATTTTTGGTATTGCAGCTGAAATGTGTTGGTATTACATTATTAAAATGAATGGCTGTTTAGGCTCTGTGGGTTTAAAGAGGTATTAAAGGACATGTTATTAATATAATACATTTGATAGTTAAAATTTATGGTGGGACCCCTTTAAATATAAACAACAATGGTTCTATACTTCTGATATTAATGTTTTTGTAATAGTAGGTGTATTACACTTTCTCATTTTTTTTAATGTGTAATCAATTCCATGTCACTGTTATCAATACCTACAGAAAAGGGAGGTCCTCACACCGAGGCTCCCATGGACTACATGGCCACAGAACCTGAGGACGTTGGACAAGACATGGTCATTCTCATGGAACCGGTGCAAGAACTTCGTTTGAACCTCCAGCCAGAGCCTCAGGTGGAACGGGAGGCTCAGAGCGTGGTAGAATCTCTTTCCATTTCTCCAGGTCCTTCTGTCGGGGAAGACCTGGTTGAAACACTGCCCTCGGCTCTGTCCATCACCACAGAAGCTCCAAACGCCACCACAGAGACCCTAAACAGACCCACCACATCCTCTTTGGATTTGCTCCAGCCCTTCGATGAAACTTACCGCCCCACAGAAATGGACGACAATCTCCGACATCCTGTGGCATTTAATGCAAGCAACACAACCGATGCCTATTATACCCCGTTTGCCACATCATTACTGCCCACTAGTGACAACAACGAGACCTCTTCCCTCCGTGGCCGAAATGTCAGCCTCCAGACATCCAACCCAGACTTTCCTGAACCAACGTATGACCCTCACCAGAATTATCGCCCTATGCCAGACATGAACCTCGCAGAACACGAGTCCCAGCTATCTAACAGCACCAAGCACTTCCAACCAGTGCCCGAGACCAACTTAGATTCAGACGGATCCGAAGCCAATTTCAGTAGTCAGGGTCAAATGAATACCACAAGAAACACCTCTATGACCCTTGACGCCACAGCGCAGACCTCTTTCTCAACGTTGTCCCCAGGAGAAGTAGGAGAGGATGTTAACCAAACAGCCCAACCTACTTTCTCTTCCCACCGTGAACTAACTTCCATGTGGATCCCTGCGGAAGGCTCTGCAGATGACTTACAAGTTACAGGTATATGACAAGTGAATTTGTATCATTGTGACGGAAACAAAGGCTTACACAGAGGCTAAAATGTAATTTGCAATCACAGCATGTTATGGATAGACGGCAAGTGATTTGGTAGACTTGGCACCCTATAGTGTGTATAGTTTCAATGTACATGTTTGATTCAACTGTTTAGACGACGATGACCGATGAGGTTCTTGGTTTCTTGGTTCCAATGCTTGGCAACATAGGTAAACCTATGATCATATGTTACTAGAGTGCTATTGCCATGCATTGGATGTAGTATGAGTTTATTCCTTGTGCGCCTGCAAAACAACTAAATTGTAAATATTTACTCGGGTCTCACGATTTTGTTTTTCAGATGCTGAAACAGAGAGTCCCACTGCAACGGCACAGTCCTTCACTTCCAACGTCGTCCCTCACCTGTCGGCTTCTGTCGAGGCCACCGCCGTTCCTACGGAGTCTCAGACTGGACTCGCCGATCCCAGGAACTCGTCTCACGTAGCCCAAGATGTGAACTCTACCGCGGCACATTTTTGGACGACCCCCGTTTCTAGACGGGAAGGCAGCACCAGCGTAGCATTAGGCGCGACCGATGATCACCGCCTCGTTTCTGAAGTGGGTTTATCTGCCACTGAAGCCTCAGAGCTGTCCAACACCTCCCAGCTATCTGCAAAATATCAAACATCCACCTACAGATTAGACAGCAATTTGACAACCGCCGACCCTGAGGATGGAAGTGGGATGGCCACGGCTGAACCCACGCTCGGAGAAGAAATCACTGTGCTCGCTGTCAACCCCCAAACATCCCACTGGGAGCTGCTGCACACCACCGACACGCCCCAAGAGTCTCTGGATGATCTGGAGTACACCAAAGTGCCCTCTTCCAATTTCTCAGCGGTCCCTCCGGGTTCCACGGACGTCTCCAGGACAGAGCGGGACAGGGCGACCGCGACGACCCCCGCACGGTCAACGACATCGCACACGTGGAGTCCGACCACTTCGATGGCGCCCGGCTTCCACCAGCCGGCCGGTCCACGGAAGGTGACAGCCCTTACTATACCACCGGTGAATCAGGGCCGGGTGGACCCCGAGTTTAGTTTCACCCAGCCCCCCACGCTGCTCATTTTGCCCAATGAGAGGGCCGCTGTGGGCAGCGCAGGGACAATTTCAGGTAACCTCAAATTCACCCTAATGTCCCTAACTGTCCTCTTGCTTCTCGATGCAATGATCCACTAAATCCCTCGCGGCCTCCCCCCCAAACCTGCCTTGCTCCTTTTTTTTCCCCTGTAAACCACAACCTTTCAAATGACTTCCTCAACTTCATCTCTCCCTCCCGTCTAAAAAATCAGACTACTTCTGACTGTTCCCCCACTTCCTCTTAAAATACTCCTCACCCTTCTAAATGTGACTTTACCCTTCAAGATACTCACACCTGGGATGTCTTCCATTTTGACAACTCACAGCTTTCAACAAGCCAGTCTGGTTGTGCATGATGTCCCCGTTCCCCTCCTCTACTACCCTCACCTAAAGAATGACTTCTGTGAAGTACTGTATTGTCTGGAAAATCTGAATGTTTCAGTGCTTCCTCTGCGACGAGTTTCCTCTGTGAGAGTGATATCCAGGTTAAAGTGCTGCTGGGCCGACATTGTAGTAGTACATTGATGACGATCAATGAATTTAACATCAAAATTGGGCCCCCTCGATCCTCCAACCGTAGTGTTTTGACTGCACATCAACATCTTCTGACTAAACCGTCAGAAATCATTGAAAGTTTCTTTCTGCGTTGATCTGGAATTAACTAGATAAGGGACTTGAACTTTCACCTGACTGTAGCGGTACTAATGTCGAACGTGACAACAGAAATGTTGAGTGATCAAAGCAATTGCAATAATGTTTTCTTTTTATAGATGATGTTGTTTAAGAAGAGATATAGTTTAAGTTGTTAAGTTGCGCTCTTAAATCAGATTTAAAATTGTCATAATTCTAAATGGACTTGTAATGATACTGTAGCACAGAATGTTTGTTAAGCACAAACAATGTTGAATGTAATGTTAGACAGGCCTGGTGATAGAGCTGCATTATATTAGTAATACTGTGTGTTTGAATGGTTAAGTAAACCTATTCCATATTAGGTCATTACTGTTTCATCTGAGTCATGGACAGTAGTTGAAGGAATCACTGACAAATGTTATAAGCTAAAAGTTTGATTTGTTTCCTTAGTGTTACCTACTTCATTACTGCACTGCCCTACAAGGCCAGAAACAACAATGAAATGGATCATGATCAATAGGTTTGATTTTGAAAGTGGGATATTGGCATATACCAGTATTAAAGTGATATTGCATTAACTGTATAATTTCAGGTAATTGTTTAACCCTCTATAGATTGATCCTTTTTGGGATACACACATAGATTTGTGTGATGCATACTGCACTTTGGCTTTGTAGGCCATTGTACACGGGTCAGGCTGTAGGTGTAGATAGAGCTGTGTCATACTATGTGGAGACCATAGTATTAAACTGTAAATCTGCATAGATTGTTAGCCTTTGATAAGATGTTGAGATTCTGGCAAGCTGTCAGTTTAAATTTGCTTTTCTCTGACATGGAAATGAAAATGAATTCTGAACCAAAGAAACTGTGCATATTCTTCACCATATATTATTGGGGTATATTCAAATATAATATGAATGTACACCACTTCAAATCATTACAAGCATGTCTTGTTTTTTCCTTAATATAAATGTAGTAGATGCTTCTTGTATCAATACTGTGAGAAAATTCAACTAAATAGCCTCGATCTCCAGGCTTACATCCACACTGCGAGATGAAAGCCTGGAGACTGCTAACTAAAAATGCCACAGTCAATGCCAGGCCATTGGCAGGCATGCATATCCCGTTCATCGTTATGGTCACATAAGGAGGCACCAGTGCAACTTCTTGCAACAAAACAGTTTTAGGGACATGTCCTACCAATGCAACTGCCATAGACTGCCATAATAGTTTATGCAACTCCACACAACTGTTTGGTTGCAAGGACTTACATGTGGAATCATTGGTGTGGTTTAATCAGGCTCTAAATGTTTTGTTTTTGTTTGTTTGTTTTTCTGTTAATGTCTGTCTTACGATGAATTCAAGTATTTTTCCCCTGGGGTAATAGACTTACAGTAACTGTCCAGTTATCCGTAACCCTTTCTTTTCTTTTTTTACGTTTTACTTCAACTCTTATGTTGAATGTTGACTGAGACTGATTAACGCATCCTTCTACCACTTGGGAACAAAACATATCTTAATGGTAAGATATCAATGTTTATGGTCTGCTGAATAAGGTAGGCTACAGCGATGAACAAGCCCATCTTCATAATCTTCTTCATATTGGACATTTATCATAGGCATGAAAGTAGTTTGTCTGTCTCATAAGCAGAACATCTTAGTTTATAAATTACCTTTTTATATAGGCCTATTGTTTTTATTTTATGGCTTAAAGTATTTTAAATACAGCCAGAGGAACATCAACATACAGTTTAACATCTTACATCTCATCTGATAAATGATGAGCATCGAATTCTCATTATTTATTTGCTTTACTCTTATGAAATAGAAATAAGATAAAGTAGACAGGCTGTGTTTTTAATCTACTCCAGCAGCTTCATGTTTGCACACGGCACCCTCTGGTGGCCTTTAATGGTAATTACAGATCATTACAATAAGTTGGTAAAGTTCTAGCCCCTTTGTTGTGTTTCAGATGTTTGTCTGGAAGACCCCTGCACCAATGGAGGCACCTGTACTGAACAGAGTGGACGCGCCAAATGCCTCTGTCTGCCCAGCTATGGAGGTGACCTCTGTGAGATAGGTAAAGTCGCTCATTTGTAATCCAATGTATTTTTCTATTCCAGGTACCACATTGTATCCCAACAATGCAGTACTCTGCAGTCTGCAGTACCTTTAAAATGTTTATAATTTGTTTATTGCCCCTCTGAGAGGAGACCCCAGGGCAGACCAAGGGGCAGTTTATTATTATTATTTTCTACATACTGCTATAGTGTGTACACAAAGTTTCACATCTGAACTTCCCAAGATTAGCTGCTCAGAGACGGACTGACATGACATGCCTGATCCCTGACCAGAACGGCAGAGATGAAACTGATCTATTGTTTTTCTCTCCAGACCTGGAGCAGTGTGAGCCAGGCTGGGAGAAGTTCCATGGGTTCTGCTACCGCCACTCCAGCCAGCGTCTGAGCTGGGAGGTGGCAGAGCAGCACTGTCGCATGCAGGGAGCACACCTGGTGTCCATCATGACCCCAGAGGAGCAGAGCTTCATCAACAGTAGGTACTTTAAGTTCCCCAGTTTTCACTACGGCAACCCGTACAGGAACTACGTCGGCTATGACGCAATCGCCGTAGCAGCCAAAATCATTAAGCACAGTACCGTCGGCGACGGGTCCCCACCTCGTTTTGGTTCCCATGGTGACACCGATGAGGCGTCTATTCAGCACGTGTCAAACATAAACAGTAAACACAGACAACCATTGCTCATTAGCTAACATGCTGTCACTTGGGCTTGGGCATGGGCAGTATTGTTTAAAAAGAGCTGCTGAAGCTATTTGTGTTATCCTAAAACAGTATATGTTTAATAATAGCATGTCAAATGGTATCAATGTTGTTATTGCTTGCCAAACAACACACACTGCATATACACACTAAAGCTGTATAAAGCTCGGGATTCGAACGACTCGGTCGCTAAGGTCGCCACGCGAACGAATATTAATGATCCCGAACGATTTATTTATTTATTTATTTAACTTTCCCCCATCTAGTAGTTCTGCGACATTGAGGGGTCAGAAACTCGCTGTGAAACGCGCTGTTACTGCAGTTGGAAATGCATTGTTTTCACTGAAGGTGTCCCATTCTCAATAGAAGTTTATGTAGGCGATCCGCCATTAGACTAGCTCTAGGAAGTGAACGGAGTTTACGCAACTCCGTCTGTGCGCACTGGCTGGTTAGTTTTATGGTTACCCGTCCACCTGACCAGCAGCAGTAGGCACTTAAGACTACATATACAATAGAGAGACGTAGTCTAATCTTGGCAAACAAATAATTAAACGAGCCGATGGACGGCATGTTTTGGCAATCAAAACAGAGTGTTACCCGTGGCTGTGTCGGATCGGTCTCATCAGAAAGGAAAGAAAGGAGAGCGGTGTCATGACTGGTGTATTCACACTGATGTCATTGTCAATCACATCTCAGGGCAGTAGAAAACTTATCTACCGATGACAACATCCACGATTTTAATAGTTAGTAGGGGCGGGGGGGGGGGGGGGGGGGGGACTCAATGCAAAACTGATGTAGACAGAAAAAAAAACCTACACTTGCTAGTATTGCATTAGACAGATCATTGGTCTGAGAACATTGTGAGATCTTACTTTTGGGCAGTTTGTGGACCATTTTAGTGAATTTGTTTAGGCTACTAGGCTAGTGTGATTGGCAGAGCAGAGTTCATACATTCACACAACGCATCCAGAGTATACAGAGCAGCTCCTACTCGTGCGGTACTGGCGTTGTAGACACAACGTGAGAGCGCACCTTCTGCCGTTGTAGGAACGGCTGCGACGGCAGGCAGGTTTATACATCGAGCACTGATCCATTTCCGGTTACCGTAGCACAATGACGTAGCGGTCCGTGCTTAAACTCCCTAGTAGGTGCAGGGTGATGCATGGTTAGAATGCAGTGGTTTTCAACCCTTTTTGACAACAGGAGCCGCTATTTATTCAGCAGGTGGGCCACGGACCACCAGTTGATTACATTTTAGCCCCACAGACCCAAAACTAATGATTTATTTTGCTTTTGTCTACAATTCCAGGCTGGATTTCAGAGACAAAATCAGTCAAACACAGATCAAAATGACAATCTTGTACATTCTCTAGTTGTGTAGAGCTGGGCTAATCCACATGATGAATATTTTAAAGGTAGGGGAAGTGATTTCACTTTTGTCAGATATCACCCCAATTTTTTTTCTGTTAAAATGCTCTATTATAAGGTGTGCAGACCATATATGGAGTTTCCCCCTCCCCCACGTTAGCAGAGGAGCTAATAAAAGTTCCCCAGGTGGAGGGTGAATTCTCCTCCAATCAGGATCGAGCAGCAGGTTCACATAGTGTAGCTACTCTTGGGCGCCCCTAGTGCACCAGGCTGGTACTACACGATGAATTTCAAATCACTTACCCTACCTTTAACTCTTGAGATTGTAAACAAGAAACCAAATGGACCCGCAAGGGTCCATTTGGTTTCATGTTTACACTCTGGCTTGAGAGGCTATTTAAAGATCATGGATTGAGGACTGTTTGTCATGCTACTCTGCCACACCAGGTAACTACAAAGAGTACCAGTGGACTGGACTAAATGATAGGACCATCGAAGGAGACTTCCGCTGGTCTGATGACAACCAGCTGGTGAGTCAGATATCATCCAACAATCTAATTCTGGATTTACAGTGTATTATTAATATTTACCTGTATGTACTGGAAACCACCAATGATGTAATAATGATAATAATGTGTTTTTGTACTCTTTCTGTGTGTAGCTCTATGAGAACTGGTATAAGGGCCAGCCAGACAGCTACTTCCTCTCCGGTGAAGACTGTGTGGTCATGGTATGGCATGACGAAGGACGTTGGAGTGATGTACCGTGTAACTACCACCTGTCCTACACATGCAAGAAGGGCACATGTGAGTAAATTTGTGTGTGTGTCTGTGTGACGCTGTTTGTGCGTGTGTGTGTGTGTGTGTGTGTGTGTGTGTGTGTGTGTGTGTGTGTGTGTGTGTGTGTGTGTGTGTGTGTGTGTGTGTGTGTGTGTGTGTGTGTGTGTGTGTCTGTGTTACGCTGTTTGTCTGTTTAGATCGGCTATTTCCAAATTGCTTAAAGGTATAGTAAGTGATTTCACTTAATTCAAATATTGTTCTGTTTTTTTTTTACTCCTTTTTTGGCTAATCCTTCCTACTATAGATTGTGGTGACCATATAAGGAGTTCCCCCCTGTGCCCATTGAGCCCCTGGGGTCATTAAACCCTAGTTTCAGTTTAGGGCTTTGGGAGAAAGGCCTTTCGTCCAATTAGGATGAGAGGGGCCTTCCTCCAATCAAGTGGGGGTGGCCCTTGGTGTCTGTGCTGTTGGTCTGTTGCACTTTGCTCTACCGTAGACCGTGTGCATGTGCACATCTTGTCACTGGGGTGACGAGGGTTCCCCCAAACACCCAAATCACTGAATGCTCCTTTAAAGGGGAACTCCACCCATTTTCAACATTTTAATATGTCATTAATATACCTTAGAGATGTTGTGTGGACATGATAAAAGTTCCCCCAATTCTGTATTTCCTAAAAATTGAGGTCTGAAAAAAATCATTAACATTGTGAAATACATCTGGTGACATCATCAAGATGTATTTCACCATGTTAATGATTTTTCTTTCAGGCCCCTTTTTCCTCTCAGGAACATTTTGAAAATGGGTGGAATTCCCTTTTAAGTACTTACAAGTCTGAACTGAAGTGGTTTTGTAATAATAATCAGAACCTATGCAGTAACTATAGTGACTAATGTTTTCAAATAGCTATAGTGGAGTAAAAGTACAACATTTGCCTCTGAGATGTAGTGGAGTAGAAGTATTCAGAGCCATGTGTTTAATTCAGGAGGTGTAATGCCCCATTTAGCGTCTGAATGCTGCCTGCCTGTAACACCTTTAATGTCTTTCATTCGCTGACATTCCATTCTCATGACACCGTGTTTTACCAACAGCTTCATGTGGTCCACCACCCAAAGTGAGAAACGCATCCATTTTCGGGAAGGTTCGCCACAGGTATGAGACCAACGCGGTCATCCGTTACTACTGCGCAAAGGGCTTCCAAGGAAGACAAAACCCCCTGTTGAGATGCCTGCCTGGGGGAAAGTGGGAGAAACCACAGCTCCTCTGCCTCCCTGGTAAGTTCAAAGATCAGCCTACTAACCATGTTTTAAAATGGGTAGCGCGAGGGGTGAATATCAGATATTATAACAGTAGTTCTACAAGCCTTTTTGAGTTAGAGTTTTTTTTTTTTTTTTTTTTTTTTTTTTTTTTTCGCTCATGTTAAACCCAGTTCGTTGCAATTGTGAATGAGCTGAAGAAGTACTTTTGCGGTATGCTGTACTTTATGAGGTACACATATTATGAGAGTAATATGTGGTTTTAGATGTTTTGGATTTTAGCAGTGAGACGAGTCTCACTGCTAAAATCTCACTGCTAATCACTGCAAATATGACGGTTTATTTCAATAAACATGTTTAATGACATGACATTGTAGACACTACGTTAAAGTGTAGTTTCTGCCGTAGTAGGAGCAGCTACAGCTTCAAGAAGGTTTACTGTATCGATCGAGCACGGATCGACTTCCTGTTGCTGTAGCATACGGCGTAGCTGCCGTATGCCCTACCAGTATGTCCCTATTGTCTCAGTAAGACAGCCCTACTATCCAGGTGGTGAAGTACATCGAAGCACTATTGTATTCCAGAGCTAAGTGTCACATCAGTCATATCAGAGACACTGGACTGACTCACCGCTAAAATATAAAATATCTAGAACCACATGTTGCACACACATAGACCCCCAGGAAAGTTTTGTAAATGCCATTAACCCTTTCAGGACGGGAATCCATTTTTGGATTCTGTACAGTATGTACAGTATTCCAGACATAACTTGTTTTGATGCTGATACATGAATATTTGGGTTAATATACAGTATTTTTTTTAATGGTGAAGTGTCGCTTTAAATTCATCAATCAACCCAAGGGGTTGGAAAAAAATCCATTTGTGCTTGGGTCAATCCATTAGCTTGGAAAACGATGTACTCAACTTACTTTGACTTTACTTTTTTTTCCATGGTTGTCGTTCATTTCTTTTCAGTTGTGGGAATCTCAGCTCAGATCACTAGAGTCACAGCACTGACCACTGGAAGCCCTGAGATCATTGAGGAGGAAATGACAACCACAACTCAGCCTCCACAGTACTGGGATATCATGTTCCCAAACTAAAATCTCCCAGAGTGTTGTGAGTTTTATCATTTCCTATCTTGAAGCTCTACTGCTGTAATATGAGAAACCACACAAAATCTCAAGTGCTTTTACCAATGAATGCTCTAAAACAGAATAAGGGATATTGGCACAGCAGCAGGAAGACACAGGCCAAGGGACCATAGTACGATTTCATTACTGAAGAGCTCATCAATAATATGTAGTCTCACAGCAAAGTTTTTTTTTTTTTTTTTTTTTTTTATCATTTGTGGAACCTCATCCACAAAAACCAGATCTTGATTGTGAGCCAAATTATCAACAAAGAATTATGACAAAGGGTAATTTCAAGAACCAATTTATAATTTGGGTTTAATCTGATTGACCGAATTGGCATAGGAAAACAACAGCAGGTGCGTTAAAAAAATCTACATTAAGCATTTGGCGTAATGCACAACTATTATATTATAAATTTTAATGTACATCTCCACTCTAAACTACCCCATGCACAATAAAATCCTGTGTTTTGTATCTGTAAATCTTCTCAGAGTTAGCACTTTGGCTTTACTGTGTGCCAATTCCAAATGCACAGAAAGCTTATCTCAGCAATTAACATTTCTATATATACAGTGAGGAAAATAATTATTTGATCCCCTGATGATTTTGTAAGTTTTCATGATTAGAAAGAAATGAGCACTCTGTCATTTTTATGGTACTTTTTTTTAAACAAATAGAGACGGAATATGAACAAAAATGTCCATAAGAAAATAATATTTAAAGGTTATAAATTAATTTGCGTTAGAGCTCGTGAAATAAGTATTTGATCCCTAAGCACAACCTGACTTAGTACTTGGTGGAAAAAACCCTTTTTGGCAAGCACGGAAGTCAGACGTTTCTTGTAGTTGGTCACCAAGTTTGCGCACATCTCAGGAGGGATTTTGGCCCACTCCTGGTTAGATCTTCTCTCCAAATCCTGAAGGTTTCGAGGCTGTTGCTTGCCAACTTGAAGCTCGAGCTCCCTCCATAGATTTTCTATAGGATTAAGGTCTGGAGACTGGCTAGGCCACTCCATGAGCTTAATGTGCTTCTTCGTGAGCCACTCCTTTGTTGCCTTGGCCGTATGTTTTGGGTCGTTGTCATGCTGGAAGACCCAGCCACAACCCATCTTCAGTGCTCTGGCTGAGGGAAGGAGGTTCTTCTCCAAGATCCTGCGGTACATGGCCACATCCATCCGCCATACTTTGCGGTGAAGTTGCCCTGTACCCTTAGCAGAGAAACAGCCCGAAAGCATAATGTCTCCACCTCCATGCTTGACGGTGGGGATGGTGTTGTTGGGTTTGTATTCAGCATTTCTCTTCCTCCAAACACGGCAAGTCAAATGGATGCCAAAGAGTTGAATTTTGGTCTCTTCTGACCACATCACCTTCCCCGCAGCCTGGTCTGAATCATTTAGGTGTTCATTGGTGAACTTTAGACGGGCCTCTATGTGCCTTCTTGAGCAGAGGGACATGGCTGGGCACTGCAGGATTTCAATCCGTTATGGTGTACTGTGTTACCAATGGTTTTCTTGGTGACTGTGGTCCCAGCTGCCTTCAAATCATTAACAACACAATCCCCATCGTCAGGCATGGAGGTGGAAGCATTATGCTTTGGGGATATTTTTCTGCTAAGGGTACAGGGCAACTTCACTGCATTGTGTGGCCGATGGATGGAGACATGCACTGCAACATCTTGGACAAGAACCTCCTTCCCTCAGCCAGAGCACTAAAGATGGGTCTTGAAGAAGCACATTAAGCTCATGGAGTGGCCTAGCCAGTCTCCAGACCTTAATCCTATAGAAAATCTATGGAGGGAGATTGAGCTTTGAGTTGGCAAGCAACAGCCTCGAAACCTTGAGGATTTTGGGAGGATATCTAAACAGGAATGGGCTAAAAGCCCTCCTGAGATGTGCACAAACTTGGTGACAAACTACAAGAAACATCTGACTTCCGTGCTTGCCAACAAGGGTTTTTTCCACCAAGTACTAAGTCAGGTTGTGCTTAGGGATCAAATACTTATTTCACGAGCTCTAACGCAAATTAATTTATAACCTTTAAATATTATTTTCTTATGGATATTTTTGTTCATATTCTGTCTCTATTTGTTTAAATAAAAGTACCATAAAAATGACAGAGTGCTCATTTCTTTCTAATCATGAAAACTTACAAAATCATCAAGGGATCAAATAATTATTTTCCTCACTATATTTTCTTCCCTTTATTTGAGTGAAAACAGTGCTAATACCCTAAAAACCTTTAGGACGGTTACAAAGAGATTTCCAGTTTTGATACTATTTAAAGGCAAATATATTGTTTGTTTTTCGTTTTTGTTTTTTTTTACAATGCCTTCAAACTGTTACAACTCATTTCAAATGTACAAACTAAAGCACAATGGCAGACAGCACAATGGCAGAGGGGTCAACCATGCCGTTATGCAATGGGTATAAATATTTTCATCATTGTTGACCATATCTCACTGAAAGATGGCCTTCGTTTCCTATCGACACAGTTCTGTTCATCGGCTTTATGTTGTAATAAAGTTTGGTAACACAGAACAATGATTAAATGGCACATTCATCTTAACCGTATGTGTTGGGTGGTGGTTGTTATTTTTACTTCATCTCCTAGCAGGACAATTGCTTGAAGACAACGGCCTCCTTGGTGACTTTTTATTATTATTACAGCTATTTTAAAGAATATAAATGGTTAAATTGGATAGGTCAAAACTCACTCACATCCCAGTGGCTGTTACCAGATGAATAGATAATATAACTTACACTATACATGACACGTAAGCAGCCATTTATCCATCCTACCACCAGGTGGCATCATTGAACCATGATTTGTTGGAATGGCGCATAATGTGGGAAATGTAATCACACACTGACCATCAGTGGAATTAATGTAATGCCACTAATTAATAGCACGGAGAGCCAATACATATAACTGTAACTGCCGCCGAAATTAGCCATTTAACTGCTGTGATGCTATTAAGTAAATTAATGATGTGGTGACATGACTACAGCAGTCTACAGGCAGTAAATGTCACTTATTTCGACACACAGCACTTGGCTATTGTGACTAACCCTTGCACTGCTCACAATTCCTGCTGCTTTTAATGTTTGGTCAGAGAATATATGTTTGTTTGGTTGTTGCACCAAATACATAGAATTCCAGTTTCAAAAAGAATTGCCTAAAAGTTATAGATTTCTTCTCTCCAAAGAGTAGCCATTTTTGCTTAAGCCCTATTTTATACTTTGTTGAGCGACAACTTGAACAGCAAAAATAGCAGATCTAAAAGCTCACTTCATGTCCCATTGCGACAGTTTTTGCAATTTTTGGTAATTGTGAAATTTGTCAAATTTGTGAAAATGTGTTTGAAACCTTTTGGAAGTTTTTAATTTCTCAAAACAATCCCCACGCTGGCACTGAAAGTGGATAAATTAACACAAAGTATTATTGACTAAACGATATTGAAGCACATTCCAATCCATTACCGGCAAGGTTGCCGCTGAGCAAGGCACTTAACCCCCGGCTGCTCCACAGCGACCAACAATAATGGCTTGTGTGGGCAGCTCCCCTATAGAGTGATGAAAACGAGCTCAGGGAACTCTCCCTCCTTTCACACCACTCTGTCAATAAAGACAGGGCGTATTAGCAGACCTGATCAGTGGGGAAGAAGAATATAGATTGGCGGATGTTCCGAGTCGAGGTGGTTTGTGGTGGAGCAGGGCTACGGTTCTCAGGCCCTCAATAGACTGACATGACATGGGATGAATGCCCCGAAGGCTGGTGTCCTTCCTCGGGGCTTCCCCTCTAACCATAGGGCCAATCGCACGGCTCCAGATGGGGCCGCATTGTGTCCAGTGACCCCAGGGGTCACGGGGTCAGAAGCGGTTGAACAGGGGCCATGTGTTTAAGAGCTGTTAATGGAGTTCCACCTTCTTCCAAAAGGACGTGTGGCTCACTAATTGAGGGCCAGCCTCGGGATTTGTCCCCCCACCTCTCACACCCCAAGTGCAAGGCCCTTGACACCCGGTAATGACCAGCGAGCATCCGCAACGCATTGTGAGGTGACATCTCTGGGGAATTCATAGGAAGGAGGCATGTATTTTGTTAAATAGAAATGTGTTTAATCATGGGGGGCGTCTATTTCTCGTTTACACTGAAGATTACCAGTAGTTTTTATTTTGCACAACCAAAGCTTTATTCTTGTTCTAAACCAGGAGTACTTAACTGTATTTGCATAGTATTTTAAAGATACTGGCACAAACAGGGCATGTCCAATATGTCCCATGCCATTTTTCCTTGTACTATTGAGTAATACTGAAATGATTCTAGGTAATTAGAGCGGTTAGGCCGGTTAACCAGATGCAGGCAGTATTTTCCAACGAACTCTTCTTTGGATTGAATGCACAAAGGTGGTGGACTTCACAAGACACTGTTTTCTCTACCATGAGAAATCTGACGGGTAAAAAAGACCAGTTGAAAAGGCGTGCCAAGTTGGCTGGGAACCCTAATGATACGCTTTACCCACAACCCCTCACCCCCCCACCACCACGGCATGCTGGGATACAAACAACCATTGTGGAGAATGTGCCTTGCATTCCAATTTGGCCAAATGCTTATTGTTATAGGAACTGTCAACTGAGTGGTAGGATGTTTTCTCTCATATACAGGTGAAAAATGAATTGTATATGATATTGTGAACATGCACGCATGCGCGCACACACACACACACACACACACACACACACACACACACACACACACACACACACACACACACACACACACACACACACACACACACACACACACACACACACACACAGAGCACTGCACTGCACACAGAAAGAGAGAAAGATATAATCCCAATATTTAGGAGTTCTGCCTTTTCTATTTCAAAACCATTAAAGGCTTTCAGTTGAAAATACAATGCACATTGGCAACTCTACTGTAGTGTTACTCCGCTGTAACACTTATTGAGCTCAATAATGGCACAGTTGATATATTATCCATTTTATGAATTGCCAATAATACTTATTGAACTCTCCAACTCTGAATGGTATAGTTCTGTGAGATGGGAGAATGCCAATTCTCTATTTACTTCCCCACACACAAAATGAATAAGAACTTAGCCTATGAAAACAGAACCGTAGTGTAGGCTATTGGGGAAAGACTTTGTTGTTGTGCCCAGAAAACAAAGCTGCTGTTTTGTTGTTGTGCCACAGTACCCTATACACAGGCTATATTTCAGGCATGTTGGTAGCACGGTGTAAGAAGTTCAGTATCACCGTCGATGTAATTAGGCATCTATGCAAGACAGAAAATCTTGATGAAAGATGTAACAATATTTACTAAGGCAAGGACGTAGGACTGTGTTGTCTTGTATGGATAACAAGTATTAACCTCATGGTAATCACTGGCACAAAAATTCTGAGCATGTAGCAAAACGTTCAGTAGTAGGTAATCGACAAGTTCACAACATGTATCAAAGCAAAATGCTATGAGCTTAGATTGCTTTTTGGCAAAGCGATTTATGGCTCCAATTTCATCACTTGCTAAACCCCTTATGCCTAAACTTATTTTCTATTTTTACTATTTTGAAAAAAGAAAAAAAAAAAAAAAAACATTTTTGATGCCAACTGGCCAGTCTATTAGCTCACAATGTGTAATTGTCTAGTTGAATTATTCAAAAATGTTTTTCAAAATAGTAAAAAAGGAAAAGAAGTTCTGTACACTAAGGTTTAGTAGTACAGTCACCTGGAGGACCCAGTCAATTAAATATTGAGTACTTTTAAGTTGTAAATATCTCCTTTAACAATTATTATTGTTCAAACTCGAGAAACACTTCATTAGAAATATCAAATGTAAACACAAGTAAGATCAAGCAGTTAGCAGTTTTCTAACAAAGATGAATGTCATGTCTGTTATATTGTTTATATTTGAGATTTGAGGTTATATGGGGTATTTGAAAAGCTTTTCCATTGTGTACTTTTGTAAAAACAAATTGTCAGAACACTGCTCATCACTGACAAAAGGTATAGGCTTCCATGGAAGAATCCAATTACTTCGGCAGGATGTATGGAAATGGATATTTCACACAATACCAATTTGCACCAGAGGTGGTGGAGGAGTGGTTGGCACATTTTGCGTGAACAGATGAGAGAAATTGTAGACTATAATAAGGGCCTATTTATATACGAAGAGTATAGTGAATAATGTTTCAATTACTGCAAAGATTTTTCCCAAACAATTTGCTTCTGTTATTCAGATGTCATCAAAGCCAAAAATCAATCAAAAATCTGCTCAAGTATGTAATATCTTGTAGCTTTCGCAATGAAACAATGTTTCTATTGTTTCATCTTTAGTTTAGAACAAAGCTAAACAAACTAATACAGATTATTTGCAATCTATATTAACAATGCATTTTGATTCACACAAGATCTCACTCAGTTTATTTAAAGTGACTTAATATGTTTTCATCTCACACTGCTGCCTGCCTGCATCTGCATGCATGGTGCTTTAGGCCCTGCAGTATTTCAAAACTCCAGATGGGGGTACACTTGTGATGTTTGGTCATTCAGGATCACATGGGAACCTTAGGAAAGGCAGTCCTCCACGTTAGCACACAGAATGCATGGTGAAAACCTATATGGGCCTATAATGTGCAGGCTAGCTGCTTGTTCATGTCGTGCATGCATGCAGCCTGTGTTTGTCTGGCTCTCATGGCTTTCAGTCGCCCCCCAGCCATTGATTAGACATCTGAAGTAGCTGTCACCGCCCCATCTCTGTCTGAAACAAACCCTAATGATATGTTTCCCATGACACATGACCTGCACCTAGAATTAGAAGATCCCTGAGTTGTTGATCGGATAAAATTAAATAAAAAAAATAAGGTAATAAAAATAGTGATGTATAATGCCAGTCTAAAAACAGTCTAAAACAGGACCCTTCAATAATGGATTTGATTTACAGCACTAGTAGGCCTATAGGCTCAAAGCCAGAACCCTAACAGTCCTTGGACCACTCTTATTTATTTAAGCTCCCTCCCTTCAGTTACATATTCATTTATGATACTTATTTGGCTTATTTTATACTTATTTTCAAAATGAAATGTTTAAAATGAAATGTTTCATTAATTTTGTTCATTATTTCAAATTGTTTATTTTTTACAACACATTTGGTTTCAAGAGGGCAGTGCAAATAACAGCAATTCTAGTTATTTATCTAATTCCAAGGGTGGGTCCGGGGACCACCAGTGGTTCCTGAGAGGGTTCCAGGTGGTCTCCAGGCTAAATGATGGAAAGTTGGTTAACCAAATGTAAATCTGGGAGCGTAAACACGAAACCAAATGGACCCCTGTGGGTCCATTTGTTTTTGTGTTTACACTCTCAAGAGTTAAAATATTCATCATCTAAATTAGCCCAAGTCTACACAACTAGAGAATGTAGAAGATTAATGGTCATTTTGATCTGTATGTTTGCTTGTTTTGTTTTCTCCGAAATCCAGCCTGGAATTGTGCACAAAAGCAAAAGAAACCTTTAGTTTTGGGGTCTATGGGGCAAAAATGTCATCAAATGATGGTCTGTGGCTCAAATTCTGAATAAATAGTCCCTAGTATGAAAAAGGTTGAAAACCACTGAGTTATTCTAAAGAATATCTAGTTATTTTGCACTAAAAAAATAAAGCAATTAAGATTGTTAAAACTGGGCTTTTGCCACGGCACTGGTGAGTCCAGTGCCTTCAAGGCACTGGTGAGTCCAGTGCCTTCTGCTTGTCACTCCTGCCTAGAAGTCAATAGAAGTCTAAACATGCAACACCTCGTACCTACTAAGGTGCTATTGATCATGCAGCTGCTATGTGCTAATTATCTGCTGAGGTGCTTAGCCTTGGGTGTGTATTAACACCAAAAGAAGTGACAGAAGTGACTGAGATGCTCACATGTATTCTAACAGGTCAGAGAGACAGAAGATTGTAGCCTAATTTCAGCATTGTCTTCAATTATATAGTACAGCACATACAGAAATACAGTATGTTTAGGTCTACTTGCAGTGAATATCCCTCTCCAATGTGATGGTTGGGAAAACTTTTCCTGTGTAATATTTGGGGAAACGTAAAAGTCAAATTAGAGATCGCTCGTTATTTGAAGCCTTAGTGAAAGTAAAATATGTTTTGAACATATGTTGTATTGACGGCATTGCTGTGCATGTGTGTGAATGCGTGCATGCGTGGCAAGGCTGCCAGTGCTCAAAGCATCAGCTGCATGTGTTCCAGCGTTTGCATATTCCACTTTGTTGAAGGACACGACCATTTTTAACTTAACTAACTCTTAACTAGAGTTAAGAGTGGATTACACCCAATCCAACAGTATACACATGTCTAATTATTTGGTGCGTCAATCTAACCGCCAATACAGTCAGTACCTCTATAGTATACGAACCCATAACCAACCACCTACATGGAGCTGCCGGCGGTTTGTCCTTTCCCCGAAAGCATTAGCATGTGAAAGCCTCTAGTTCCTGTGAACTTATTTGCCCTCTGACCCCTCCACTATGCCTCGCAGACAGCAAATAGCTGTGACTGTGATGGAAGGTCCCACCCATTTGGTTCTCACCCCACCGTGGGGCTGCACTCCGCCTCTCAGGCCCACGGCTAGACGTGGATAAGGGCCCCGAAAGAAAGATCCCAGACATGTTTGGTTCAGATTCATGCAGGCCCTGTCTAGTCACCAGCAGACCCCCATCTCGCCCGGGTTTCTTTCTCAACCCGCTACTCAGATTGGCACTCTTGACAAACATTTATAATGCTCTTCTCATATGCACCGTCAAATATTGCATATACTTATGACTGTCTGTCTGCAGGCGGGCCTCCTCAGAAGTTATATCGTTGCCATGAGTTTTCCCGACTTCCCACCATAGATTTCTTTCAATGGGTATTTCGCACTAAATTCCGTGACTTGAATCCACAGTCTCGAAAGACAGCCTATCAATACCACATGCAGCATCCCTATTATATACAACCTCACAACGTACGCGTCACATCGCGACACATTGTGAGCTTCTATATATATATATCTATTTTCAGAAAGAAAATTGCTGCAGAGGGAAAAGAGGAAGAGGTCCAGTCCTGTCATCTAATTTACGTCACTGAACATAATGTGACATTCTTTTAGGCTTCTAATGACTGCCACAGAACCCTATTTTCTGCATAAATAGAAGGAAATCTGACGATGGAACCTATTGTAAACTCAAACCTTTGCAAAGTTCAGAAATCATGTTCTACCACACTTAGCCTGCTATTACTCATTATTTGCAATTGCAACTATTAGTCAAAAATGTCTTGGGCTTTAATAAATATCTTTTATAACAGAAATATCCAAGTCATTAATACTGCATCTGCCTTTGTTGAGGCCAACCTTAGAGGGTTCTCATTCTTTCTGGTCACTCCTTTCTGACTTTCTCGACACTTTTGTGTAGTATTTTAGTTTTGTGATTCCCCAAACACATTTGCATCCATCCACCCAAATGGGGTGAAGAGCATTGCGTTTGTTCATTAATCCAATTCAGTGTGCACCAACACACACATACACACAGCAGCAGACATATATACCCCAGACACATTCCTTAACACCGTCCGATACAGACCTGCTCAATCTAGAATCAGACATGCAAATGGAAGAATGCACGCACACGCACACACGCATGCACAATGCATCATCAGAGTAGTGGTGCAGACAATTTGAAGGGCCCCATCCCTCCCGCTTTTCTTTGCCCGTCTGATCCATCTGACCCATTCTATTTATATGTCTAATTAAGCAGTCAGACACTCTAAAGTGCCATGACACACTCATGGCTGATTTTTAGCCATGTTTGTGCCCGCGTGTCTGTGTCTGCAAGGAGTGTTTTTATATTGCAATCTATGACACATTGTTTCCTCATCTACCTACAATACCCCCACTGCCACGCTGGTGTGGGAAATGTCAAGGAATTCAAAATGTTTTCAAGAAACACACACCAGATGTTCTTTGGTGGTAAACAAGAGTCTGGAAGACTTTGCGACAGGAGAAGGAACATGGGGAACAATAGTTTTGGATGGAGTTTTAATTAAACATTCCCCTGCATGCATATAGTATACGCCCCTGGCTTCAAAACACTGCCTTAACACTTACACGCGAGCATTGAGACTATTAGCTGGTAACTATTAGCTATCGTAGGTATTTTAAAGACTTGTTGGGGACTTGTTAAGTACTATGAAAAACATTTTTATGTTCCAGTCATCGCCTTGCTGTCCCAAATAGCAGAGAACATCCCCATCGAATGAAGGGCAGGTGTAGGACCTGTAGTTATCCAACATTTGCAGACGATTTTATGTGAACTGTATTGCAGTATTACTGTATTGCAGCTATGTGTGTCTGTCAGTCCGTCTGTGCATGTCTGTGTCCATCCATCCCTGGCTGTGTCCGTCCGTCAGAGCACAAAATAACTTTTGATTGTTTTTGTTGCGTTTTGTTTCCTTACAAACATACTGTACAACGGCACATACAGCATGCAAAGATATAGCCAATCCACAAACTCACTCACAATGTGTTATTGATGCGTAGCAAGCTCGTAGATCAACTATTTAGCTCATAGAGATTTGTTGTGGTGGGCAAGGGAGGGGGCCTAGTATAGAACCCTTTTCAACTCCAATCAACAAGGTACGGTACAGTATGTACAGTAGGGTGAGCACTTAATAACGGAGGGTTTGTAACTCTGTAAAACCGCTGCCTGCTGATAGGGCGACACCCAATGAGGGACAATGTACCTCAAAGTCTGTCGTATGTAGTTTCCCACGGTTTGGAAGATTCGTATCATTCAACCTAAAAAACAGGGAAATCCCTCCTGGCGATGTAAGATATTAGGCTGTGGGCCAGCAGGCAGGGCAATCTGCCACACATGCTGAGCTGGACTGGATGTGACTACAGTAGTAGGCAAATTCATCATGTGGCTCTTTGTATAACTGGGTGTAAAGAGTTTTTTATGCTCCAGTCATGGATGGATGCCTGTTTTTAGGTTGTCCATCCAGCCAGCCATCTGACTGTCTGTCCGTCCATCTGTCTTTCCCATTCTAGACTGTATAGGTGAAGAACATTGAGAGAATTTATTCAGATTAGGAATAAAAGTCATCTAAAAAAAACCAAAAAAACAAAAACAAAAATGGCCACATAAGAATGTTTAGAATAATTTTGACGAGGTTTCACACAAATGTCCGCAGTAACAGGATGAACCAGTGCAGTCGAAGATGTGAGCCTATTAAAAGATATTGATTCATGTGTATTTGCATGAGCATGGAAATGAAATGTCATGGCCAGTTAGGGTGGATGACACACTTCATTTACGCCCCTGTGGAAGACCTCCCCTTGACCCTTCCTATAGGTCATCAAAGGCCTCCATGCTCTCCGCACAATAAAGAGGCCTAAAGGTCAACGGCAACAAGCTGCCAGGTCAACAAGTTCTTCATATGGCCTTGACCCAGACTGGGCAGCTTTGGTGAAAATACTTCTACTCCAATACATCCCAGACTCTCTGCATTTAAGCTCAAGTTACTATTAGAATCTAAATTTGGAATATACTGTATATATTTTACAAAACATACAGTACTCACTTCAGCCCTATACAGTATATGTATATACATTTGGGGCGTTTGAAAATCCACAAGCTCACAATGTGCCGTGATGTGACACATTGCGAGTTTGTAGATCAGCTATTAATTCCAAATATTTTCATATAGTTGAAATCTGGAAATGAGACATTCTGCACGAAGAGTACTTTTGATACTTTAACTACATTTTGATGCCAATATACTTTTATACTTTTACTCTTATTGAATTTTAAACTACATACATTTACTTATCCCATTAAAACTGAAAGGCAGAATTTGTCATTTATCTGAGCAAATTGTTACGTCATAGCGCCCCTTGGGAGTGATTTATTTATTTGCACAATGATTTCTGAGGGCCAAAGCAAGTGGAAGCAGGACTACATCACCAGTGCGGCCATGAGAAATCCCTACGGACTACGAGGAGACAGAGCAGCGGGTCTTAAGGGTCAAAAAGGTTATGGAACTTAAATAAAAGGTCATCGTGACCTCGGGGGTCACAAGGCACAACCTCTTCACTTTCCCTTTCTTCTCCTCCTCTGTGGCTCAACTCATAACTTGCGCACACACACAGACACACGCACAGTTCAAATAGTCACTCGCGGCTCTCTGGAGGGATGATGTGTGTGAGGGAGGAAGTGCCCATTATCTCCTGGCCCAAAGGTCACATCTCTCCTCGGTCCCGTCCATGTCATGCACTCTCAATCACTGGCCAGTCTCTGCCAGGTACTGCATTCATTTACCCATGCGCCTTCCTTTTTAGGTCGTTATTTTCAGAAACAGTTCATGGACCGTTGTCATAATTCATGATCAGTGACACGACATTACAGTCAGAAATATAATTGTTTCCCCTAAAGTAGCTTGAGAGCTATTCTGTCTTACAAATGAAGGACACTTGTATAGCTATTAGCTGCACCTAAAGTGCATCTTTTGCCTTTTCGTTTACCTTTGGTAACTCCCAGAACACCGTCATTGTACTAATTTACAAACAAACTCTACATGCTGACTATTCAACATACGCCTGTGCCTTGCAGCACGTAACATTCAAATGACACATTCGCCTACATTTTTGCCTTTGTTGTGCTGTATTTAATTACCTATAGTATATGCTATTCGGCACTTTTGTTTAACTGCCCCAACTCTAAAAGGGACACTTCTTTAAAATAATTGTTGCTCCCAGAATCCCGTGCTCCATATAAATCTTTATTTTGGGTTGAAACCTCAGGGCTCAGGTAGGTGTAAGCTATAAAGCTGTGTACGTGGTTGGCATCCTGATGCAATGCACACATTTATTTCCCAGGAAGAAAAGGTTTTGGGGTCTCAGTTTCCTCTTTAGCCAAGTCTTTCTAATTAGAGTCCACTCTGCAACTCACTCACTTGGAAGAGTTATATTTCAGAGGGACCGGGGCTCCCAGGGAGATGGGCCTATATATATTTTTTTTCCCCCCGTCTTCTCAACATGCAGACAGGGGACTTGCTGTTGAACTTGAACCCAGTCCCCTCAGACCCTCCTGATTTTCACGGCGAGACCCCCACCTCCTCCCAAAGCCCAACACCATGCATCTCTTTGTGAAGCTGTCTCCCTTGACTTTCCGCATCCCCCGTCTGGCCCTCTGCAACCTCTCATCCTAGACCCCCTTCCCACCACCCCGACGTCCCACCACCCCCCACATCCCACCCTCCTGCTCAGCCATTCTTCAGCCTGTGGGGGACTCCGGGAGACAGCCCCATCGGGACATGCAATACAGAATGCTAATCTGGCCCTTGGCGCTATTTCCCACGATTTCCCTCCCAGACATCCACTTTTGTTTTTTAGAGATGCTATTATAATCAGAGGGGGACCCCTAACTTTCCTGTTGTCTGGAGACTGGTCTACGCCGTTGACTACAGGAAAACCTATGAAACAATTAGCTTCTGCCTATATGGTCACGTAGGAGGAATACCGAAATGGGAATCAACCCTCAAACCTCTGAACATGATGTAAGAATATCATTTCCTCACCCGATAGATAAATATCCCCATGTGCCTTAATGTGAACAGCATCCAAGAATGAGTTTTTCATTTTGATCTTCATTGCTCTGGGGTCTATTTGCAAAAATGTCATTATTCTGAGTAGGGATACTGATGGGGGATTACGTTATTGGCAACGTGGAGAATTTATTTCCAGCCTGTGTCTTTTAGATGAAAGCCCATTTACTTCATATGATTCATCATTTTAATGCATGCTACACAAGCTCCGAGGGCTCTCACCTTGACCCACCTTTGATCCCTGAGTGACTGTTCATAACCGCGCCACACATTAAGGAGAACACATCCTTCCAGATGCTTCTGCGGGGAGAGAGGCGCGTGGTAGCAGCTGTTTCCATCGGCCTGTGCATCCTTGGAGCGATCGAGCCACAGTGTCCCAGGCACACACACATCATCCAGATGTGGTCCGCTTTTTAATATACTCTCATTGTGCAACCCGTGTAAACATTGATCGCTCGTCGTAAGAAGGGGCTTACACAAGCATATGGTTCCCTGTTCAAGGCCAGAATGCAATGTAATGATCATGATGATTCTGACATTAGGTAGAGGGTTTGCCTTCTTGTTATTAAAAATGTAATTAAATCAAATTCAAAATGGTATATATCTGAAATCTTCAAATCGTCAACTTGGCCTCGGTTGCTGACTGTCGCCTAAATATATCTTCATATTTATCTTTAAATTAAGTTCTGAATCTCAGTCTCATGTATAATATATTCTGCAAAAGCATGGGTGGCTGACTTCAGTGACCTATTTTATTTATATTCATGCATCATTGCCCTTATGCCTTTTCTTTAAATAATGCTGCATCTTTTTTTCTGAGACTTCCACCATTTACATTCACAATGCTGATTTTGAACATCCCAAACTCGTAGCACTTGTGCTGTACATTCTCTTTTTTTTTTTAGATATAAACTGCATGAATTCAGGGTCCTCATTCATTGTCACAATAAAAACATTTGGCATCTACAAGCTCTAATGCATACAACACGTTATGGTACTGAGGGCAGTAGGAGTAGCCCTGTAGTGCTATCTTTCGTAATTCAGGTCTCAGTGACAGCATACTGTAGATGACAACAGGGTTATTGGTATACACACCAGGATTGAACTGAAGTTTCAGTTGTGAACCCTGATTTTTTTATTAATTAAGTGAGTAAAATAAACTATACTTTCTATCTTTTGCTCTCTCTTGTTATTTCTCACTGAATGGCCATTTCATCATGTAATTCCTGAAATTATATTTTGTGTGTGTGTGTGTGTGTGTGTGTGTGTGTGTGTGTGTGTGTGTGTGTGTGTGTGTGTGTGTGTGTGTGTGTGTGTGTGTGTGGAAGTCTCATTGTGAATGTCAACCAATCA
This sequence comes from Benthosema pterotum, assembly GCA_039105355.1. Taxonomy (NCBI): domain Eukaryota; kingdom Metazoa; phylum Chordata; class Actinopteri; order Myctophiformes; family Myctophidae; genus Benthosema; species Benthosema pterotum. Next base: position 23,773,488 of record CM076970.1, on the reverse strand, counting down.
AGTAGATAGCAAGAAGAAACTGTATATATTAATTATACATTTTCATGTCTATTTTTATGTACCGGTATATCAATTGGTCTACCGGCTGCACCTATACCTTTTTGGAACCCCTGAGCTATCCCAACCGTATGTCTAGAAGCACTGGATATTCATTAGCACTAGAAGCCTTTGTTCAAGAATTCTCCCAATCATCTTTTAGAGCACTCGGTGCCCGCTGTGGGAAACTGCCATTCTTTGATTCAGGAAGTGGTCTTGGACTGAGCCTTAGGGGGTCTGTTGGCCTGCCAGTACCATCTGCAGAGATCCAAGAACTTAAACCACTCATGTTTGATTCATTGATTGAATACTTTACTGAGTACAGTTTGCAGAAAAAGCACAGGGCAGTACAGCCTCATCAGTAAGGACAGCACACAAAGAAAGGACATAAAGAAGACAAGGCTGAGAAAGGCTCAAGGTGCCCTGTCATGTGCAACCTGTGCCCTGTAGATACTACTAGAAGACTCCACAATGTAAACTGAACATTACAAACAAACATACTCTTCACAGCTGTCAATTAATGACAGCAGCTGTGCAGAGTGTGTTTGTAATGTGCATATGGCCACACCTTGGAGGTGTGGCTATATGTGGCATTAATATTATATACTTTTATTTGTGTTGCCTATTGCATTTTGTGATTTTATTTTATGCATTAAAAAACATCCAGGTTTATTAAGGAAAGTGTGTAATTGTCTCTAGTTGGTATATCTCATGGGTAATCGTTTACCTTGTTTGAGTAGATTGTTCTGTTACTAATCATTGTGGGTGGGTCTCACCTGGTATAAGGGAGGCTGGAAAGGTTGAGTGACCTGTTTTCAGTTTGTTTAGTTCTTGCTTTGTTGGTTTGTCTTTCTTTAGTTCAAGTGTTTATTCTACTACTTTTGTTTTTGAAAGTGTATTATTTTTGAATTATTATGTCTTGCATCAGATCCGAGACAGTCAAACATATGAGCTGCTCATCAGTTTTGGTGGTAGATAAAGATGACTAGTATCTACATTCTTGGACCACCAGTGGTCCTTATGAGCATTCCGGGTGGTCCCCAGGCTAATGATGGAAAGCTGGTTAACCAGTAGGCTAGGCTAACTCTTGAGAATGTGAAAATGAAACCAAATGGACCCTTGCGGGTCCATTTGGTTTCATTTTCACACTCTCAAGAGTTAAAATATTCATCTGAATTAGCACCACCTAATGAAGAAGTCTACTCTGTTTTGTTTGCAAAATCCAGCCCTGAATTGTGCACAAAACCAAAATAATTCTTTAGTTTTTGGTCTTTGGGGTGAAAATGTAATCAAATGGTGGTCCGTGGCTTAAATGCTGAATAAATGGTGGTCAAATGGTGTCAAAAAGGTTGAAAACGCCTGGTTTAAACAGTGGGCCAAAGAAAGAACCACACATTGACACCTGACCTGGTTAGGACTCGTGCGAGTCCTAACCTGAGAATGGAGCAGGACCACATCACCTGATGTTGGGAAGGGCAAACCCACCTGGCGCAGGACTGTGACGCAGGATCTGGAACAGCTGTGAACCTGTTCTGGGGAGGCATGTCATGGAGCCGTGGATTCAGATGCAATGGAGAGCACTCATTACATGTCCATAGGGGACAAAAAAGAGTGAGTAAGGAAATCCTCTTCTACACATGTAGTACTGTATTTATATGTTTGAAATATTTAACTGGGATATTGTTGGATGTCAGTGAGGCTGGATTGGTCTGAAACCTTGCTCATATTTGGAATCATAAGACTGCAACACAGATGTGTTATTTGATTGTTTCCTGTTTTCTGTGCCGTACTTGGGTTTTACTTTACTTTTTGTAGTAATGATTCTCTTGTTTTCCAGTTTTCTTGTGTTGCTGACTCTTACTTTCCTTACCTTGCCCTTTTCAGATTACTGTCATTGTCTTTGTTCCTTATGTTTATCTATTTGATATGGACATAACAATTACATTGCTCATTGCGCAATTGCATAAATGTAGATGTTTTGCTTACAACTACACAAGTGCTATTTTTCACCACTAGTCACCACTAGCCAATGCTTTATGTCCATGGAGTTCACCTGTGAGTGACCTGTCTGGGTTTCAAATAATGTTCTTATTCTAGTGTTTTTTCTGTGTATTACATTAAAACTAATACCTTTGTAGCATACTGTTCTGCCCTCTCCTTCAACATTGGTGTTGATGTCTACTGTAATCAAACTGAAAGTGTACAGATTTGAGTAATTAACACTGAACATTTTGGCTATAGCTATTAGCAACTATAAATGTCTAAATCATTATTAAATGTATTTCTATCTTTTCTATAGGGGAGGAGCTGTTAACGTAGCAGTCATTTCAAAGACAGCTTTCAGTGATGCTTATTGCAGGTACAGTAACTGAATAAGCATTTCTAGTGTGGTTGCTTCACAATCAAAGCCCCCTTGGCTTTATGTTCTGGTATGTTCTATAACAAACTATATATCATATATGACAAACTATGCCCTGGGTCACTTTGCTGATTGATATGCTGCAGTAGCTTTTCATTTGGAATTTGCCATATTTATTTACTTATGAGCTTATGATGCATTGTATAATGTCATGGTGCAGATGATGTGATTATAATATGGGCTGAAGCATGTATGTTGTGCAATGTTTTAAGAAGGTGTTGACACTCTTGAACCTTGCATGAAAACATTCTTGTAAATCCATAGGGTTGTGTATGTCATGAATTGGACAATTCTGCTATTGCGGTACAGTAAATCAACACTCAGTACAACTGTTGAATGTAAACATGTACTATACATTTATTGCGCACAGTAATTTGTCAACAATTGTCATGCAATACAGGCATAGTGGGTAAGGGTGAGGGATTCACATGTGCAAATCTTGCTTGCTGGGCTATTGAAATAGTACACTAGGTCACAATTGCATATAAAATATATTGCACATAATCTCTCTCTCTCTCTATCTCTCTCTCTTTTCCAAATCGAATTCAAACCTAACATTCATAACAAAGTAAATCCTCAGAGTTGATGAACTCAAGTCACAACTGTAATGTGAGACATAGAGATCTGGTGGTCCAGGTGCATGCCATATATAGGCTCTGGCCTCTCAGCGCGTTGCATGTTCGAGTCCCGTTCATGATGACCTTTGTTGCACTTCTCCCATATTTTCACTGATAATACCCCCCCCCCCCCCCCCCCCCCCACCACCACCAAAAAGATACATATATACACATATCATCATTCATCAACAGAATGTATAGGATCTGTAGTAATTATATTACCACAAAATATATTGCACATGTGCTCCTATATTGCATAACTTTTAGCTGTGATCATGCAGTTGCCACTTGCCAGATAAACCATTCAGATGGCAAGCGCTGGCACCTGCCAGTTTACAGAACTATTGATGGGTATCCATCCATCCTATGAGGGCCATGCCTTCCATGCAATGTTTTAACATGAATCTCAATCTAAAGACATTGCAGATGTTGTAACAGTGACCAATAATGTCTTAGCAATGCCAATAAACAATACTAATAACAATACTAATAAACTCGCCAACAAATTCACACTCCAGAGTAGCTATAATAGTGCAAACTCAACAACTCATGCATTGTCTTGCAATCTATTCCCGTGTGTCCGAGTACAAAACTAAAAGTGTTTGATTAAATGTGTACAACCCTGATTTAACATTTGCATAGAAAATCCCACATGCGTGAGTAATGTATTATGCACTAGCAAAAAGTTGAAAAAATAAGATCCTAATGAAATGAGACGCAATAATATATCCAATGCTTTGAATAGTGCAACTGTACTGTCAGTTTAGTACAATTAAAACTGATTATGCTTCAGAAAAACAGATCTTCAAGTATTTTGTTGATGTGTCAAATAATAAATGAGCCATTAGTGCAAAGCTTATATTTTGTTAGAGTACACTATTTCATTCTGTCTATATGTATATACTGGTTGAAGGCATTTGAGAGCCTTACTTCTCTGAAAACTAACTTGTGTGTGTAACCTGATCCTTTCTCAATTGGAAAGAGATTGTCTTTTACAAATTTCAAGTTGATCAGTGTCGGAGATTGTCACTTGTCAAAAGGCCAAAATGTTCTCATGTATACAAATCATAACCCAAAAGTTAAATGTGAAGAGTAAAATTAAAACAATAATAATAAAATAAAAAACAATTCATTATACCCTAATTCTATTTATAAACAACCTATTTTAGACTGCTAATTTAAAAATCGATTATAGTATTTTTAACTTCTCTCTAATTGAGTATCTATCCTCTATTTTTATCTAAGTATGGAGATAACTGATAGTCACAGCAGTAACAAAATTCATAATAATAATGTGTGAGAGAGATCTGAGCTTTGACCAACAATCAAAAATTAATCTCATGTAAAATAGTTTCACGATAACACACTGTACCATACATACAGTGTACGCACATGCATGGGCGCATACGCATGCACGCACAATTGCAGGTAGCCTACACACAATCCATGTTGCAGTCCTACGCCCAAAAAGGTTCATATTGGAGAGGAAGAGCCTAATGTACAGTATATCCATTTACAATGGTGACAGTTCTTGTCATCGTCTGTCTTTTCCGCTTTCCACGTAAAGAGGGTCCATTCCGGCTGTGTGTTGACCTGCTACCGTCCACCTCCAGGTTATTGGGGCACACACACACACACACACAGCCTCTGCCTCTGCTCGTGGTCTGGCCGCAATCCAGCAATTCATCGCTTTTGTTCGACCCGAGTCCCTTCCACGATTTCCATTACCGCATCAACGGCAGATAATAAACAGACCCTCTCCTGTGGTGAGCAGGTGAGGTTAATGGAGCTTTCAGCGGAGCAAACACCAGGGCATCATTACGGCTGGCTGCTGGCTGGGTCCTGTCCAAGTGGGCCACGGACGCAGCTCTCTCGGGTGGAGTCCAAACCGGCAGTTTTGCGCTTTAAAAAACAAAAGAAAGGGAGATGCTAAAATTACTCATTTATACATGTTTTTACTGTACACAACAAGCATTGCCAACGCTGAGAATGCACTATAGCCTTACATATTCCAACATGAAGAACAAGCAGCAATTAATCATAACAATATTCCACCATGCCTGGGCCGTGGCTCAGCGGTCCAGGCCCTTTGGCTGGTAATCTGCTCTGGCACTGTGCCCCGGGTTCGACTCCCGATCCCAACGGCCTTTACTGCATGCCACCCACATCTCTCCCTATTTGCCTGTCAACTGTCTGTCCCTCAAATATATATATACAGTATATATATATATATATATATATATATATATATATATATATATATATATATATATATATATATATATATATATATATAATTCTCTTAAACTGCACATTTAATATTTCAAAATTGATACTTGTGTTTGATATACAGTAGTACACCCTTGCTCTGTGTGTGCGTGTGCATATGCATATATGGGGTTGTGCTTAGCCAGGAATAATTCATCACAATCCTATATGGATGACTTTTGTTTGATTATATATAAGTTAACACGCCGTACTCGACTGTGAACGGCTGTATTCATTGCTCACAGGGGATGCCATAAAAGGTAAGCATGTGGGGGCTTACAAGCGCACAGGCGTACTCGCGAACATGCACTGTATAGGCACACAGTAAAAATCCTATAGGTTGATTTATCCATCAATTGTGACTCAGGAGAGTAACTGCTCTCAATAGGTAAATTAGCACCAAGGGACACACACACACGCACACACACATGCAAATCTGGCCCAGACAAACAATATGCCAACTCCTCCTACCACTACCACCCACCCTGCTCAAACTGTCTCCAGTATATCCAGTCCAGACAGCAAGCTGCTCTGCCCTTCCACCCCACTCCTCTTCCCCTGCTCCCTAGCACTGCTGCTTCTTCCCTGCTCCTCTCTCTCTCCTCCACACTCAGCCCACAGCAGCTACATAACCCCCCCCCACACCCCCCACCCATCATTGTCTGAGCCACCGAGTGTTTTTTCCCACGCTTTGTTTTCCTACGTCCTGTATGAGACCGGCGGTCGAGGCGGCGGAGGGTTGGGGGGGTGGTAGTGGGGGTGGTTGGGGGGGTGCTGATGAGGTCGCCATGACAACGCCACATTGGCATGCCCCTGATTGGAGTATGCGGTGAGCTAATTATTCAGCGCATATGCTTTAAAAGGGGGGGGGGGTGCAAAACAATAAAGTAGGCCGTATTGAGATGCAGCAGAGCCCTGGCATTCTATTGCTTGTGTGTGTGTGTGTGTGTGTGTGATTAACATATAAGCCAGATGTATCCTTTGAAGACACACTGTTACACGCCCACCACTGCCTTACTTTATTTTTTTCATCCCTAGATGTATATCACCAACACTGGATGTAAGCAGGGATACCGTGTTTTAGAGGTACTTTGCATGTTTTGATCAGAGCCTTCGATAGTAGGAATGTAACTTAATATGCTATTTTCTTGAGCGGAATCCTCGTCAATGTTGGGTTTGAGGTCGATAGCGTAATTACTGTAATGGCACATGGATGATATAAAATAGATTCTGTGATTTTTGTGTGTACATGGCAGGCTATAAATGAAAAGTTAAGGTGAGATTGGCGAGGAAACAAGATTGTTAGATTTTTTTTTTAGAGAGGAGCTGGCTGGTGGCAACACACAGGAGCACCATGTCAATCGCAAGCTTCTGAGCACTGGCACAAACATTTGTGCGTGTGTGTGCGTGTGTGTGCGATCGAGGGGGTGCCCTGTGTGAAAAGAAGGAGGTGTGCGGGTTGGGGGAGTGAGGAGGGCTGGGGGGGTGGGGGGTTACGTTAACAATGGCCGTCATTGTTTACCAATCTCCGCCGTCCATTAATCAGGGTGATCCGGCTCTAATTGGCGTTTTGGTTAAGCTGGTCTCCAGACCCCCGTTCCCTCCACTGGCCTAAATAATGGCGTTACGCCACAAGTGCCGCCACACATTGGGGAGGACAATGTGCCGCTTGTCTCAGGGCCCAGGGTAGGATCCCCCCCACCCCCCACCCTCCCTCCCTCCATAGCTCCGTCCTTAACCCCCCCACCACCCCCTCCAAAAAATAAACCTCACACAAGAACACAAAGAAGGCCTCTCACTATTGAGACCTCACTGTCGCAGGCTCCCCTCTCTCTCTCTCTCCCTGTCTGTCTGTCTCTCTCCCTCACTCACTCCTTCTCATCCTTTCTCCCTCGTTCACTTTCCGCTCCGCATATTCCCTCCTTTCCTCCTTTTTCCCTCCACTCAACTCCGTACAACACCCTCAGGCGGGTCCTGCATTCTCCGTTCTGATGGACACAGTGGACAACGGTTTAGATCAAAGTCACGTAACAGTACCTCAGAATTTGCAGTGATCTTAACCAACGAGTGAAGCCCTATTGGAAATTCTGCTAATAGATTTCCTTTTGTCATTTCTATTGGGGTTGGGGGGGGGCTAATTCACAATTGATCTTGAAGCTTATACTGTAGGAGTAGTGTCTTACATCTAATCAAGAACGATACGTGGCTGTAGTGTGCAGATCTGCATCGCATTGTGTGTTACAGCATCGTTAAATGAACACTAAGGCTTTCAATGTGTTATTGTCTAATACGGCAATCATCATTTCAAATAAAGGATTGTCCACATAAACTGCTGTGCCATACTGATCGGTCAGAGTTTAATGTGAGTGAACGAAGCCTATCTCAACATGCACAAATATGGATCTCAAGATCCATGTGGAAAGATTGTTTTAAGACGATACTATTTCCCATTAACACCGTAATGATCAACAGAGAAGTTTGATAAAACAGACAAAGGAAACGATTTCCAAGAGTATCGGAAATCATCGCTACGGCCGATCGCCATGCACCACGTGCAACGCGACTGCACGGGGGTATACAATGGAAGTGGCACAGGGGACTATACAGCTGCCCCTAAAGATGCCCGCTTATAGACATTCTGCGCTATGTGGGGGCTGCCTCCACGATTCCCTCCTATAACCCCAACCAACCACCCCCCACCCCCGCCCACCTCTCTCTTCCCTGCCCATCTCTCTTGGGGCGATCTGTACAATTAACACACTGGCAGTAATTAACGCTGTCTCGAGGCAACCAATGGCGCGGGAAAGACCGGGGCCTTGTATTCCACAAAATGGGGAGGGGGGGTGGTGCCGCGCGGGCTAAAAACCACCACGTTCACCCCCTCTCTCTGCGCTGCCATTTTGTGCCAGTCTTACACCTAAGATGGTGGCAGGACTGTGATTTGCCGTGTGGGAGAGACAGGGACACACTGGCAAGGGAGGGGCCGGAGCAGAGGAGGATTATGGGATAGAGGAGGGGAGTCCCTTATTTATTTATTTTTATGATTCTAGCGAAAGTCAGTGTGTGGCTGAAATGCACGGCTATGGAGGCAGGCCAAACAGCATAGATTATGGCCCTGACGCGCATAACACATACGACGCTCGAACACGTGAACACACAAGCTCTCACTTTGACAGATACTATATGTACACAGGTTTAAGCCAAATTAGATGAAACTAAAGAGTGTGTATGTATAAACTCTATATATATATTGTATACATAATGTACACACATTCAAGGGTGTGTGTGTGTGTGTGTGTGTGTGTGTGTGTGTGTGTGTGTGTGTGTGTGTGTGTGTGTGTGTGTGTGTGTGTGTGTGTGTGTGTGTCCGCTATTTGCATATGCCCAGCCTCCTATATGCCAAGCACATGCAAAAATACATTTCACACGCTCACGCACGCACACACACATGCACGGCACGCACGCCCACAAACAACCAACACAGACGTTCTCATGCTATGGTCTGCCCCTAAGCATGCAAATGACATTCATTATGCAAATTAGAAATAAACCATCTGAAAAACCAGGCTGGGAGAAAAAAAACAAAAAAGACTAAAATTAAATGAATTAGAGGAAAGCACGGAAAAGAAAAAAGGCGCGAAAGGTGTACGATATATTATCATGTGTATGTCACTGTGCGCGTCTGCGTGCGAACATCAATATAAAAAAAAAACTATAACATTCTGACATAAACAGACAAGACGAACAAAAGAAATGAATGAATGAGAAGCTAAATTTGGCCCATTTGTAAACATTTGTTAGAACGTAATGCAGTTTCCTCAGGATTAATACTATTATACGCTAATTGTGTAGGCGGCAAAATAAATCAGTACTATGCTGTACATGCAAGCTTGTGAAGTTTTACTTTTTAAATTACCGAAACTGGCGGTTCATGGGGGGCCTGGGGGCGATATATGATGTGCAATGCAGGGAACACCACACTGACACTTTGTCACATCTTATGTGACAGCGACCATTGACATGCGAAGGCAAAATGGAGTGGAGTGGAGATGCTCCAAATAATAGCTAAGTGCCACTAATTGCCTCTTGAGAAGGCAGTGTTTTTCCTTTCCTCAAAGCTGTTTGAGCAGGACTTGGTGTTTAAGTTCTGCTACAAAAACCCTGGAACTGTATAGAAAAGTAAGTGACAGGACATTTTTGAGATTTTGAATTGACAAGAACTAGGATATTGTGTTTTTTTTTCTCCAAGGCACAAATTGCTGACACATCATCATGACATGCACACATACATCATGATATCAAAGTATAATTATGTGGCGATGCATGGTATTACACCCACAGCTTGCCAGCAGCAGATGCCTCCTTTCAAGCTGATATCTGAATGGCATATTTATAGCCTGTCTGTATTTGTCATGAGACATGTGGAATGGCCATAGCTGAGGAAAATTGTACCTGTGTCTGGGACAAGCCAGTAAAGCCCCTGGTTGTCCCAGGGTTATTCTATTCCAGGCCAGGCCAAGCAAAAGTGTCGGTGAGTGAGTGTCCCTCAGCATGACTCCTAGCCCTGGGCCTAATTGTTGCTGGCTGAGCTTCTTGCTGTTCCCTTTGTTATATACAACGTTGTAGATGCACAGGGCAACTTTCATGTATTTACACTAATGTACAGTAAAAAAAAGTACAATGTACAATCTACAGTTGTTTCTCAGACATGTTCATGTGAAGGACATCTATCTATTTGACTGTGTGGATCCCCATTCGAAAAGGAAGCGAAAGCAAGTTGTACTGGGCATGGACTGGCAACCACTCACTGAAGTACAACGTTATAAAGCTAAGTGGTGACTGTAGGGTGGCAGGTACATCTACTGCACTGGACCTTGAGCAAGGCAGGCACTGAACGCCAACCCCAAAAAACAATGCTGACCACAGACTGACCCTGTGCTCTGGTTTCTCTGACATGGCAATTGTGGAACAGTGGAACTAGTTATCCAACCTATCTTTACTGGTCAAACTGCGTGTGTGCGCAGTGCAGATGTGTGCATGTGTACGTGCACACACGTGAATGTACCTGCATGCGTGAATGTGCCTCTATTTGAATGACAATGAGAAAGAGAGAAACAGGAGAAGTCGCAACTAACGTTCAACAGTTATGACATAAATGCCCTGGATTTAGAGAGACTTTACGGAATAGGATTTCCGGGAGCCTATTAGCCCCTAATCACTAAACCCTCTTAAAATTTCATATCAGCATTTTTACATCAGTGTTAATTTCTGGGTAATCTACGTTTGTATAATACCGTCATTTCGCACATAAGTGCTGCACATTCATATCCTTTATTGCTTATTCTTGAGTGAGAGACATTTCATGTCTCACTGATTATAAAAGCTGAGAGAAAAGTTTGATAAAAATGTAGCAGAAACAAAGACGAATTACACTGTGTGTGTGTGTGTGTGTGTGTGTGTGTGTGTGTGTGTGTGTGTGTGTGTGTGTGTGTGTGTGTGTGTGTGTGCGTGTGCGTGTGCGTGTGCGTGTGTGATGAGGAGGAGGTGGGCTTTTTAACACTTAACAACCCCAATACCAAACTCCAATCCTATACCCACTATGACGATATAGGCGATACAAAATAAGGTATATGGTAGTATCAAGGCATAGCAGCTTACCTTCATGTTGTCTGTTAGCATCAATGCGGTTGGCTCCACTCAGGTGTATTGTGTATAGATACTGTGTGTATATTCTTCTTGATAGGAGACAAAGTCAGCCTTGCAGGCGCGCACGTAATGGGATTCTTGTTACTTTCGGTTATCTAGCTTTATGAAGAATGTACGTCACTCATACAGCTAGATAACCAAAGATAACAGACAACCCCTCAGGCCTGCTGTTGTCCTAGAGTCTTCAGAGACGAACACACACACACTCCCAGACACACCTGTGTTGACATGGAGAATGTGCAAGGACAAAATTAATCAAAGGGCAAAAACTATCACATGAAGTAAAATTGTAAATGGCCTCGGACCGGTTCATTTGGGTTTAAATTCCTTGAAAGGTGCTGAGTGCTAAGATGAAGGATTTTCGAGGTTTGATACATAGATAAACAGACAATTACATGAATCTAAACGAAATATACAACTGTCAACTGTAAACAACAATTAATAATATAATAGGCATACAAGTATGGTCAGATATTTTAGGTAGGCCTATTACCTTAAAGGAAAATTACTCGAAGAAATCTGATAAAACAGGGAAAAAGGTTCTAGTCTAGAGATGTTATAAGAGACAAATGGGGGATATTTTGAAGGGGCATAATATGTTAAGTTAGGCAAATATAACATATTTTTTGATTGTCAATGTTTGTAGAATTGTATAGAATTTTCTAAGACGTCTACTCTACACAATTAACATCTGAATTCTATAGTATACACACACACACACACACACACACACACACACACACACACACACACACACACACACACACACACACAAAACAAGTTCAAACATACATCTTTCAAACGTATTTAAAATTTAAAGAGATTCCATAAATAATAGATATTTAAATAATAAAACTTTTAAAAAGTTTTGAGTTTGTAGATCAACTATCATCAGTATTTTGATCTACGGAGGAATGTATCTTTTGAGTATCAAGCTAAAACGTTTTTTGAAATCTCATGAATTTTATATAAAATACCTTGTATTACTGTCTATTAAATTATACACAATAAACTATTTTTACCAACTCTAAAAGAACAAAAAATACATTTTAATTTTAAAGAAATATCTTCAATAAATGACTCACTTCAGAATCAGAATCAAAACCATAATGTGAGGCCAACATTAAAATAGGTGTGTGTGGACTTCATGAAAGGTGTTAGTAATAAATATTACAATAGTGGATTCTTTCATGCCGTGCACCACATACACTTTGAATCTGCCTGAAGCAGTGTATGAAGTGATAAGAGGAGACATGTTTTACTTTCATGACTTTAATTGCATTGGATTTATCTGCTAATTGAGTTTTCCAGGTGAATCTTTAGAAATCTGAAACTTATAATGTGCACAATTGTATTAAGTTCGGCATTGATCCTAAGATGGAACCAAATGGGTTTTGATGCTCTAAAATGAATCTATGCTCAGTGGTGGACAGTAGATGTTTACAAGTACTGAAAGGGTTTTTTGTTTCTTTCCTTTTTTCTGTTCCTTTTTTGTAACCTCATGACTTTCATTATGTTACATTTCAGATATAAAACAATACAATAATTAACATATTATTAATTAACCCCATGGTCAAAATTCTATTGGATTGATAATAGCAAGAAAATGTAAGCTAGTATACTTTGTAATTTGTACTATAGCACAAAAGATAAAATATGATGTAAAATCTTAAGTAAAAATTAACTTTACATTTTTACATATTTGATTTGTGTACACATTTCAATTCAGTAGTCATTCAGTTGTTAAAACAGTCACAGTCCAAAACGCTATTGGATGGATATAAAACTTTTATTTGACAGGCATTTTGCCAACCCTCCAAAGGCCTTATAGCCTGTTTCTATTGTGGTCATCTGTATAATATCATAATCGGTCAGAATCGATATCAGCAGATTTTACCCCGCAAATTATTGGGAGATCAGATATTGGATGTTGGTCATGATTTCATCCTTTCAAGCCTTACGCTCCCTAATGAACCTGAGACTTGCACCTAGTCTCTATAATATTGTGTTTTGATGCTGTGTTTCATTCATACTACAATGATTACTGCCCCCGTCTCTCTCTCTCTGTCTCTCTCTCTCTCTCTCTCTCTCTCTCTCTCTGTCTCTCTGTCTCTTTCTGTCTCTCTCTCTGTCTCCATCTTGCTTAAAAATGCTCCCATAAAAGCAGCTTTTTTGCAAATAGCTTTTGGCAAGAGGGAAATGATGTCACTGGCACTGATCCCATTCAATTAATGAATTATTTGCAGCAGCGAGGTGCAGATGTCTAATTAAGCTCAACACATGCACGCGCGTGTGCGCGCGCACACACACACACACACACACACACACACACACACACACACACACACACACACACACACACACACACACACACACACACACACACACACACACACACACACACACACACACACAGTGAGAGGGAGAGAGAGGGAGAGAGAGATATTTAGTGGTGTTACTAGGTTTTGAACTGAAAAGAGTTTTCTATATTATTATTCTATAGTATTGTTATTATTATTATAAACAATATAGCTGATTTAAATAAATTGGATATTACACACGCAATCATATTAATAGTTATTCCTCCATAGCTTTAGCCTAGCAACTACAGCGTTCTATAGTTGCCTTACTTGTCTAGCTGAAATTTAATGCAAAAATACATGTGTGGGCCTTTGTAGGCTTTTTTTGCTTCTCTTATTCTGGAAAGTTGGAGCAAATTTATTTCCATATTGTAGAAAGTTCTATACTGTTATCCATGAAAGATTCTGTAACTGAAAGCTATATGCTAAATGGAATATACCAAATCAATCATAAACCAAAGATTAAGATAGAATAGCCTTTTTAGCTGTTGAGAATTTGTGGAATTTGAGTTCTTCTTTTTTTTTTTTTTTTTTTTACATTTCTTTGAGAGTGTAATATATACGATAACCAAACATTTGGTTACCTTTTGAACAATACACATGAAGAATTGGTTAACAGCACAATTTCACTGTATGAATAAAACTCCAGCAAGGTAGCCTGAAACTAAAAGATTATTAAGAATATTCTGGAAATTGAAAAGATTAGAAAGATTTGTCTGGGATTTTAAGCGCATGTCAAACGGTGATGCACGTGGATAATATTATAGACTATACTGCGGCTTTCTAAACAAAAGATCCCTAGAGGACAAAAAAAATAGAAGAAGAAAAAAGATTTCCAGGCGTAATCAATTAGTTCCACGCAGCATGCTGCGGTGCTACTGTGTGGTTTGATTTCCCTTAATGATGGTTTGATTTTCACTGCTCTTTTTCTCAGCTGGTGCATGCATTCCAACCTGTGTGTGTGTGTGTGTGTGTGTGTGTGTGTGTGTGTGTGTGTGTGTGTGTGTGTGTGTGTGTGTGTGTGTGTGTGTGTGTGTGTGTGTGTGTGTGTGTGTGTGTGTGTGTGTGTGTGTGTGTGTGTGTGTGTGTGTGTGTGTGCGTGCGCGCGCACATTCGTGCGCATGCACGCACATGCTGCTTTGTGTGATATAGGCTGTTATCCTATTTTTATAAGAAGTTATAAACCGAAATTATATAAGGCAATTAACTTTCTTTGCGTGCACAAGACCTCCTCTGTAAAAGAAAGAAAAAAAAAAAACAGTTGTGTGGGGACCTTGATAGGATTCAAGGTAGTTCCCAGTTAGTCTACTGTAAATAATTAAGTTAGTAAACAAAATGAAACCTTATATAGATATTTAATTCTTTACTGTAAAACTCCCAAGAGTTACATTACTGCTAAATGGCTGGATTGCTATTTTCAAGACTGCACAATTAGGTACAAGAATTGTTATTTTGTTCAAAGTTTGCCAAAATACATAGAATTGTGAAGAAAAGCAATCTTTAGTTTTAGGTCTGAGAGACTAAAACCTGATCAACTTGGTTGTGGCTAAAATGCAGACTAAATAGGGGGCTCTGCAGGTGGCTGAAAACCACTGATCTAACCTTTGTGGCACTTGAAAGCACCTGGTAATTTATTCAAAGTAAACCGACTGTTGATTGGTGTATGGTAATAGGCTACTTCACTGGTCATTAATAAATAAATTAAATATATTCACCTGCTGCGTGCTGGTCCAGTAGCATGCCTCACTCCTTATTCCCCTGAGACTTGCAGGCCTACAGGTTCTGTCTGGGGAGGCAAACGATACAGTACAGTAGTTATAGGATGCTGTATTATATATATATATACAAAAAACGATACATATAGGCTACCGTATGCACAGAGCTTCTTAACAACACTGTATTTACCTGTAGGCCTACTCTAGGTGCATCAGTGTGTAGTGTGTTCAGGTCGTTTGAAATCTATAGGGTTTCTCGCGCCAATATATAGTCCATTGGCTGTATATATGTATGTATGCTGTATAATAGTTATATATACTATGTCAGAGGAAGGCAATTTTAGTCGAATTGTTGCGAATTTTCGTGTCCGATATCGGAAGTTCGAAACTGTTCGCGTCCGTCCAGTTTGCCACCTGCTGTATTGGCTTACTCAACTTCGAGCTCTGTCGACTGACCGATAGGCCTATCATATAGTTAGCCATATTATAGCCATATTATTTAGACCAGCTTTATAGCATAAAACGTAATATTCCAAGGACTTTAGAACCGACCTTTCCCCAAATCCAATTTTGCCATTTAGCATGACGGAATGCACCCAGTCAGGAACGTTAGGTTATAGCCTAAAGCCAGAAGTTCACTGCAGTCTATACGACCAGCACTGGAAGTAAGCCTTAAAAGACGATTGGGGCCCACAAGATGAACAGTGCTATGATTTCATTTGCACTGGAAATATGCAGGTTTTGAATGTGTAGGCTACTCGTAGAGACTGGGGCCTACAAGAGGTCCCCAAAGCCACCCCGCGATGCAGAGCTAGTTTCATCACGCCTATGCACCGGACTAGTGTGCATGATGGTCACCTTTGCTTTTTTGTGCCATTTGAGTGTCAATCGCACCTTTTTACGCACGTAAATGCATTACGCAGAATAGCCTACGAAATGATATGCCAGAAATTGCTTGGTTTAATCTACAGAACAGGCAACACTATATATTCACTTCTGAATAATTATTAAAATGGTGTGTTAATGACGAGTCTGGTTCTTAAGTCATTGGTTATAATAATTTTTAGGCTGTAGGCCTAGGCTAACGAACTTAGGTTATAGTAGGCCTATATCAATTTCAAAAGTATTTCTGGATTAAGTGCATGTGAAAACTCTTGAATACAAGTAACGCACAGTATATGTAGGTCTACAGCAAGTTGAATAAAGGATGCAAAACATTTCATTGCAAATGTTCAGTTTAACGTGGGCCAAAGAGGACAGGACACGAGACGCAAATATATGTATAGAAACGAAGAAAGAAAGAGAAAGTAAGTCTAAAGGCACAATCAATAAATAAGACCATTCGTCGTTGCCATGTGACTCGGAACTCAAATGAAATGTCTCCTGAATGTCAAGTTCATACAGTGATGCTCACGCATTCCAACAGCCATAGTATGGCAAGCCATAACGGATAGAGCACTTTATACAGCCACAAGTTCACTGTCCGCTGATAGGCTATACTCGTTAGCTCGTTATGCACACTAGGTATAGTTGCAGCCCTCATCTGAACAATAAAAGAAAGACAACATTCACTGGAATGAAATTCAAAATAAATGCATCATACAATGCCAGCAGGCCTGTAGATTACGAGTGCCTTTACTGCGTCAAATAATAATAGCACGTTACACACACCCCCAGCCCACATAACCTTATTGCTAGCCTATACGCACCGATGGCGCAAAATTAACAAAATCGTGTTAAGTCATTCAACAACAGATGCTTACATGCTCTTCTTAAATGCAGATGAGGTGGGTTGCTCTAGGCTGGGAGTCAGAAGCCTCTCCTCCTCGCCATACAACAGCAAGAGGCAGCGCGTCCATCCAGCATGCTGGAAGAAGCCAAATGAGCGCATTCGTGAAGCATATTCTGGAGCTTTGTGGCGAGTCGACGTATGGCTCAACGTGACGTCGCGAGCACTTGGCAGCATCCATTTGTAAATCAACCGGCGGGTCCTCGTGAATTCCTTGGCTTTCCCTTGTATAATATCGAACTGTCTGTGTCCAGTCCACCACCAATCCTCAGTATCCACAGCCCCGCTCTCCCTTAAAAAAGGGGAGTTGGGGGCTGCCTGTCCTGCCTGCTCGTTTAGTCCACAGTCAGTGTAGCCTATACGGATATGGAACCTCGGTCGACTCGTCTCCCAATGGTTTATATCTCACATGCCCCAAAATCATATACGACGTATAAGACCCGCCCCCTTGTGAATCAGTGAGGTAACACTGACGCCACCCTCTGAGATTTTTTTTCTTTTTTAATATTATGCAAGACAGTCGGTGTAATTACAATGCAGTGTGTAGACCTATCCTATCCCAGCGTCTCTCACGCCCCCAACAGACGCACGCAGACGTGCATGGCATGGCAGTGAGTGACTAACTATAACGTCTCCCCATTCAACACATGGAGCCCATGCATGCATGCACGTGCACATGGAAATTGAGAGTTATACTTTCCTCATAAGCCTTAGCTGGTACCAACTAGAGCACTTAAGGCTCTGGTACCAACATTGCAAATCTAAATAGCCTATTTTTATTTAAATATGCTGTAAACTAACTGCACTCAGTCAAGTGCCAACTTGCGCATTGGTCTACTTGTGCGTGAGCAGAGCCCATACCCACTCCAACCTGGCCCGACCCACAGTACTCGCGCTCATGCGCGCGCAAGTAGGCCTATAATAAATTAAACGGGCTATAGCGTTTGAATAAGCAGGATATTTACTTTACATTGGGTAAACGTTTAATGTTGCAGTTAGGACGGCAAGAAAGCTTTCAATATTGAAGTGGATGCTTAATTATGTATAGGCCTATAGCAGTGGAAACTTTGGTAGGAGACTATAGAAACAAGTGCACTCAGGCTGAATTCAAAGTTTGAGAGGCGCTCTGGCTTGGCTAATTATCATGATAATCACGCAAGAAATTCTCATTGAATAGTTTGTTCAATGATGGGTGAATCTTTAGGCCTTAGCCTATACGTGCACCCGACCGACTACATATAACATAATTTGCAATAAAGTTAATTCTACATTAACTTTGTGTATTTTAACTGTATTTGGCTGAATGATGACCTAAATCAATGTTTTTTTAACCAGTGGTCCAGGGACCACCTGTGGTGATTGAGGGGGCTGCTGGTCCCTGGCTAAATAATCGAGAGTTGCTTACAAATCGGACCCTTATCTTAACTCTTGAGAGCATAAAATTAAACCAAATGGGTTCATTTAAGTTTTGGGCGGGTTCCATTAATGATTATCATCATTATTGTTATAACATCTGTATTAGGCCTACTTAATTTACAATATATATATTCAAAAAAAATGTTACTTTATCCTAAATAAAGACAAAATGCTTTACTTTTAGTTAGTTAGTGTGAGGCTAAATATCATGACTCAAATTATGAATAAATAGCGGCATCGTTTAAAACCACTGAGCTGAGCAGGAGTTGTATAGTGGGTTGTTCAACATTATGCACTTGTTCGTTTGCATGGAGTCAAAAGGTGCTTCATGGTAACCAAGGGCGAGCCATCGAGGTCCTTGGGAAGCTACTGCAAGTGCAGCTAATGGGCCAGGGATAATATACAATGGGCCTGTTTTCTTTTCCTGCTATGGGAAACTGCAGGATCCAATGCATTCACACAGACTTTGTCAGAATCGTGACGAGATATAACGTATATAAAGTTCATCATTACACGTTATCCGCTGACTGACACACACACACACACACACACACACACACACACACACACACACACACACACACACACACACACACACACACACACACACACACACACACACACACACACACACACACACACAGAGAGAGAGAGGGAGAGACAGACAGAGAGGGAGCACTTCCCTGCCCCTGTCCCACGCGAACGAACCATTGAGGCACGAACTCGCGTGCGTCTCTTTGCCAGTGCAATGCCCGTGAGAAACAGACACTTGGCTGATTGGTGGGTCACCATCGGAGACCTTTCCAACAGCCCTAAACCATACCCCCCTATTGTTTTTAATGCAAGGCGGCAGAGCGGGACTCCGCCCTTACCCTATAACGTTGGCGTGAGAAAAAAAGAACGCATCACCTTAAAACATATACCGATAAGCTTTACGCAGCAGAGTACATATAGGCATGTATACAGTGTTCTATACTAATTGTGCGACGTACGTCTGACTGATTGTGGGGGAGCGGGGGGGGGGGGGGCAGTGCTTGTGTCTGTCTTATATGTGTGCTTGAACTTGAGCTCGAATTGCGCCTATAGACTAGACCCCCCCCCCCCCCCCCCCCCCACACACACACACACACACACAAGTCGCGCCAGTATTCAAATTGGGGCCCGCTGATTTGAATAACAGCATACTAATGACACATGGTGGTGCATGCATGGTGCTGATGCTTAATGAATGGGAGTTGGGTGAAGGGTTTCTCTGAAGTTTGAAGTCATGCTTCAGTCATGAGTTAAGAAAGCTTAATATGTTTTATTTCTTTATTTTGTTATTTACAGCTAACAGTTACTGGCGCATGAGTCTGCTCTGCTGACATAGCTCTTTCAATCAAGGATCACATAAGCCTATAGTTTATATAGATTTTCATGCACCATATGGGCATAACTTCCATTGCATTTGCGATGATAATAAAGCCGCAACAGACAGACAGACAGACAGACAGACAGACAGACAGACAGGCAGGCAGGCAGGCAGGCAGGCAGGCAGACAGACAGACAGACAGACAGACAGACAGACAGACAGACAGACAGACAGAGAGACAATTCAATTCAAACGGCTTTATTGGCATGAGAGACAGACAGACATGCAGCCTCAACCTATAGGCTATATACATGAAGACATTTCTTATGTAGCCTATTAGCCAATGCTTTTTGTTCGTGCTTTACTGTAGATCACTCTTGCCTAATTAGTAAATTGACAGACAGACATCAAACACCTTGCGCATGTTGCTTATTTTGGACATGGTTTTAAAACAATAGGCTAATCGAAGATTAGCCTATTATTAAAACTGACTTTTTGTCAGTTTTGACTATAGGCTAACTCATGCATGTGTATTTATAGTGGCCTATGCACAACGAAATATACAGTAGCCTATTATCATGTCTTCCACGCACGTGTGTGCGCGCAGATTAATTTATTAATTAACAAATAGCCCAGGATGGGCGCTTATAAGGTACACCTTGCAGCGAAACACGTTTGGGCATAGGCCTATAAGGCTAACTTCTTCTGTGAAGCATCTCTCTCCGTGAAACTCCAAGCAGGAAATTCGGTGAATTCACTCAAAAAATGTGATGATATAGATAGATAGATAGACAGACAGACAGACAGACAGACAGACAGACAGACAGACAGACAGACAGACAGACAGACAGACAGACAGACAGATAATTAGCTTGTTTATTGCTTTGCTAATGAAGCTGTTATTAGCCTATAGACTTCCCAGCGTTAAAGCAATGAACATATGGATGATGTATGGATTTTATATTCCGTAAAAAAGGAAATAAAAAATGTTTCAAATCAGACAATTTGAAGGGATAAGAAGCGTGCCGGTTCGGGTCATTTATATTCTAAGACTCCATGAAAAGGGAAAAAGTGGGCTTGAGTAGGCTACAGTCAACTCTCCAATAGAATGTACAGTGTATGTTGATATAGTGTAACAAATGATGACAAAAAGACACATTTTATCGCACTTTATCAGGGTGGATGTTCCTCGCACTGCCCGCACTGTTTCTAAAGTAAATTTCAACGTGAAGTGGAGTGATTTTGTGTATAGGCATAGGCCTATGCAGCAAAATGATGGAGAGTTGTTAACCACAATGAAAGGGTACGTATTCTTAATCTTTAACTGTTAATTTGGCAGCGAAAAAAGTAAAAAGTGAAACCAAATGGACCCGTACGACCGGATCCATTTGGTTTCACGTTACACTCCCAACAGTTAGGCTACCATTATTTAACATCTGCATTGCTTAATTCACAGCAAGACTAGCCTACACAAAGACATAATGTAGAATAATTGTTATTTTGCTCAAGGTTTGACTGTTATCTATAAGTTACAGTACGGCATGGAATTGTGGACAAAAAACAAATATTCCTTATTTATTTTATAGTTTGGTCTGGGTGAGAGGCAAAATGTCACCAAAGGGTGGTCAAATGCTGAGTAAATTGTGGGCAAACAAACAAAAAACGTTGTAGCCTGGGTGTAGTGAAAAGTTAATCTATAAATCAATGACTTTTAGAATGTAGGGTCTATATATGAAAATGAGCAAACTTGCAGAAAGTCTGGACTTCTCTGTCATGAATATATACTATAAATTTGAGTTTACAGTTTTAGGTGGTATTCGAGAATGAAAACAAATAAATAATAGATTAATAGATTACACATTTTCATAGAAAACGTTGTCATAGAGACTTTATACTGGATTTTAATCCTAAATTGACCACACCCCCCCCCCCCACACACACACACACACAAACACACACACACGCACGCACGCACGCACACACACACACACACACACACACACACACACACACACACACACACACACACACACACACACACACACACACACACACACAAGCAAAACCAACATTTATGAAACGTTTGTGCACATTTACAGTAGCCTACCATATGATTTATTTGTGTGTTCAATAATAACTTTCGAAATAACCATGGTCTGCCCTGTTGAGCCAGTTGGTGTCTTTCAAGGTCGAACTTGCAAATTATTAAAAAAAAAAAAAATGTAAATATTGCCAGCAGCTCTTTTAAGCAGCAAAAAATAAAAATAAAAATAAAATACATTTTCAGGTCCCAGAGAGAGCGAGAGAGAGATTCAACCTAACAAATGGAACTGCATGATTAAATCAGGTTTCAAGTGAAAACACTCAACTATTTTCTGTGTGTGTTTCAATCTGTGGAGAGTTGGTAACCAAATTTATTTAACTGTACAACAACTATCCTTCCTACGTGTAAAACGTAACGTGTAAAATGTAGGCTACATTTTGAGTTACATTTTTGTCAATCTTCTACATTACCGTACCTGAACATGTCTAATAAATGTTATCAAATGGTGGTCTGTAGCTCAAATGTTAAATAAATGATGTGCCTATGGAAAACTGGTGCTGTTGTGAACAGCACCAGTGGTGACATTCTCCAATTACGATGTTAGACAGATATTATTTGGTTTCACACGTCGAGTGGTCATTTCTTTATGAGACAGTGCTACCATCGTGTGGTAATATATTGTATTGCACGGAATAACTGTAGATGTATGGAATCAAAGACACTGCTGCCCCATCTGTCGACCAAGGGTATCGTCAACAATGTATCTCTCGCTCGCGCGCGCGCGCGCACGCACGCACGCACGCACGCACGCACGCACGCACACACACACACACACACACACACACACACACACACACACACACACACACACACACCTCCTTTGAGAGCAGAAGGAAAAAAATATCAGGCAGCAGTGTTTTGCCTTGAAATCTGCGGTAAACAAAACACATCCAAGTAATTTTACTGTAGATGTGTGTCCCCATCCTGTGGAGGGGATATCGTGAAATTCTCCACAGATCTTTCCCCATCCCCAGTTATAAAATGCTCTCTGCACCCCTGGGCTCTTTTCACAGTGGTCTGTTATGGCTGGTTATATAGCACCACCAACAGGTTTTTGCATGCCACATTTTTTTGGAACAAAATGCCTCATCCAATTAGCCCTTCACTAAGTCCCTCCTCAATTCGTGCTTATCCAATAGGAACGTTAGCAACGTTAGAGGGAACAAGAAATTAGGCCTGTTAAGTGCTGTCGCCTGACTCGCCTCACAGCTAGAAGGTCCTGGGTTCGATCCCACTAGGGATGCTGCGGCGGCGTGTCTGCTCCTCCGCGTCATCAGTAGCCATATCCGAGGTGGGGTTGGCAAAAGGTCCTTTCTGTGTGAAGTTTGCATATTCTCCCTGTGTCCCCTGGGTAGGTACCCTCACAAAAACAGGAAGTAATCCTGGGCTTTAAACTGCCTCCCCATGGCCAGCTGGGGTGCCCAATGGAGGGGACAGAAACTGGCTGGAATAACGTGTTCCTTCCACACCAACCAGGGAAACTCCCCCGTCTCAGCTGAAAAGAAGGCAGCATTGAAAGAAGCATGAAATTCATTAAAGTAGTGGGTATGAAATTAATTAAAAAAAAAGAAGGTTTGACCTGCACAATGACGGTTGCTAAACTATTTGGATTGGCATTGGACAGTGGCTTTGGGGGTGGGGTTTAGTGAATGACTAATATCCATATAAGGCATAAGAAATGGCACCCTTTTCACATTGACCTATTATAGCTCGTCCAGGGGTTGACAATCTGACCTGGTGGAGACCTGTGCACCAAGGCAGATTGCGTGGCACATGGATGGTACACGTTATTCCAACCAGTTCCAGTCCTCTCCATCAGAGGCCCCAGATGGCCAGATGAAGGCAGTTTAGAGTCCAGGATTACTGCATGTATTTGTGAGGGCACCTACTCTATAGGGACATGGGGAAGAACAGTTGCATATGATTTTATTTCACTTCAACCTTTATGTATACCTTAGTCCTTAATTTTATGTTTAATAAAGGGATAGCGAGATGAGGTCCCATTGTTATAGAATAAAAAACCTGCCGTCACTGGGATAACACTTGCAAGCTTGTAGGCCTGTTGAGCCATACTGTATATTATCCTGCTTAAAGTAATGCAATGCTTAACAAATCGGTTTACTAGGAAATTCATTTGAAAAGTCCTACTACGGATCCAACCATTTATTCAGGAGAAATTCTAATGTGGGGGCCTGGTTTCAATAACCAAAAATTGCCTTGAACGCTCCACAGGTAATCTCGAAACCCTAAGCAGGGATGCCCACACTGGTGAGCATCTTGCAAAAATGATCAGCTCAGAAAGATGTACTACTGTAGTCCTGGAGCTGGAGTCTGGTTTCTGGCTGAAGGTGGTTTCACCTGAGGTTGCCCAGTGACATGTCTTGAGCATTTATGTTATTAACCCCTTAATGCCTGATTCACAAATAATCCTACCAAAATAGAGTTAAAAGGTATTTCATGCAACATACTCTGAACAGGTAGCCTATAATACTGTATATGCTTATGAACTCTGGTCTTTAGATTTCCCACCATTTTGAATTATACCCAGCACGGAAAGGTTTGTGTGACGATTGAAGCCTCCAGGGGTCATTGAGTAGCCTATTACGGTTTCTTTACAATGATTATTCTTCTCTCTCTACCTCCACCTCCAGTCCAACCACAACCAGTTAGGAAAAACGGCACAAAAGAAAGGTGTTTTAAGGGTTCTGGGCCTTTGAATTTCACATTATTATCTGTCATATTAGCAGTCATACAGCTCAATATACTGAATATACTGACCATCCAATGGTCCAATCAGTGGTATGCCTTTGTGCATCACTCCACTGTAATGGGTTAAAAATGGATGCATAATTACAATACTTAAACCTAGTCAACGTCACTCTGCATTTTGCTGTACAAGTCTTCAGAACTTCAGAACCAACAAATTCACAATAACCTTTTTACAGTATATCAATCAAGTCACCTTAATTCATGTTGCAGATAAATACATATATTGTATAATTTTAGGGGCATGCCATGTGCTCTACCTGCACAGCCTTTGTGATCTACTGGTAGATCAAGATATACCTTTTGGCCACTCCTGCTCTAAAGGCTGTAAAAAACTGAGAGATGATGGAACAGTAGACATCAGCTGGAGCTGGGCCTCCCACCTTCACTCCGATTCCCTGTTTAACACTAGCCTGGTAAACCCCCCCGGTCGTGTGAATTCAAATTATCAGGTGTCTTCAATGTCACCCACCCAGTAGGCCCAAGGGGAGTATGTTCTTTCTGAGGCAGCTGAAGAAATTCAAGCTGCTGTAGAAAATGGTGGTCCAATTCTCTGAGTCCACAGCTCTATCATGGAGTCCATCACCATCTGGTTCACTGCCTCTGCCGCCAAGGATCACCTGGTCATCCAAGAAGGTCGTCTGTTGCATCCTGCCTTTTTGGAAAGTTTGTTACTGACACTGACCCTTCCCATCTTGGACACCATGCAGGCCAGCTCATCTAGCAAGCCTGATTGCAGTTTACCCCCCCCCCCCCCTACTATTTACTGTAGCTATTATACTGTAGGCTAGATTTTCATCTTACACAAACATTAAATTCCAATTGAAAACCTACATTGTATGTGGAAGAGCAAAATAGCTGTTTTTGCCCCTCACATAGATTACATTCGCCTTGACAATGAATGGAGAATGTATGTCATATGGGAATGAGCAAATTGACATGTTACAGTTACGCCATGAATAATGATAATAATTATTTGGTTTATTAACTGGTTATAAAAGACTATTGCGTTGTATTACCTGTCCATATTCTTAATTACGTGCCCTAGGCCTCGTCAGTAGGCTACAATGAATGCATTGCCAAGTCAAAACACACTTGTGTGAAGTGAGGGACACTATTATAATCATATATCACATTTTTGTGCTGAGCATCAATCGTGTTGGACCCCCAGGGGTTGAGGGAGTTCCAGAGAATCCCCAGCTAAATGATAATTACACTCTCAAAGTGGTAAATAAATATTGATTTTACAATATAAATTGGGGGTTCAGAGATGCCATTAAATAGGGTTCCTTATAGTAATTCACGTCAAACTGACATGAAAAAGTTGGGCTACAGGCAGCACACACAACCTTTGGCATTCCTCTGTGAACTCTATTAGCCTGACCTTAAGGCCTGATGCCCTGATCTAATGAAGTGAATTAGCAATGCAATAATAGGCCTCTATGGTTCCACACAATAGTAGCTTCCAACCCGTCCCTCAGTCATAATGGTATTCTTTCATTTGCCCGATTTGCCACCTCCAAAGGAACCGCGGACCGGCCCAGCTGTTGTTCACACCGTTATAGTAGCAAATGTGAGAAAAGCAAATGGCCTAACGGACCTTCCTAAGGAAAGGAGGTGGGTTACTCCACGGTCGGGTTACAGTGACATTTTCCCCCCACATGCAAAATCATGCAAAAGGTAAATAGTGAGGCGGAGGGATACGAACACCAAGGCAGAACATGGCCGTCACCTCCGTCATGTCCTCTCCTCTGGGCCCGCCCACCTCAGCGATTGGCCGAGCCGCTAAGTGTTGCCAACTGCCAAAATCTAAAATGCACTAGTGGCACTTACAAAATGCACTACAATGCGCTAGAGCAGTGGTTTTCAACCATCTTCATACCAGGGCCCACTGTTTATTCTGCATTTTAGCCACAGAGGACCACCGTTTGATTAGATTAGTCTCTCAGCCTAATTTGGGAGAAATAACTGACAAAATGTTGGTCAAAATAGCAATTCTTCTACATTTTCTAAATGTGTAGGTTCTTGAAAATGAGGTAATTTAGATGGAAATATGATTTAACTCTTGAGAGCGTGAAATGAAACCAAACGAACCCGAAAGGGTAGCGACAAATGCGCCAAGTTGGCAACACTGTAGCCGCTCCAGAGTCGGACTCTCATTGGACGCCGACAGTGTCCGTCATAAACCGATGTCAATGACGTCGGTCGGTACACTGGTTACACTGTATCGTCCTGGGTGGACAGTATAGTTACTTCGATATTAAACAGAAATTAATGCCACGGATGGATGTAAATAGCGACATCGCTTCAAGCTGAATAATTGAGTTGTGTTTGGGGCTACGAAACGCCGTGCTGAACCCGCGGATCGATCGGCCCGTTTGCCGTGGGCTTTGGACAGTCATTTCAGGGGTAAGTGGAATGATACATTTCCTTCCTGCGTCTTTTTTCCTCTCTCGCAGGGACAAGAACAGAACTGCTTACATTTATTATGTAGACATAACAAAAAATAAACACGCGGAATTTGCGGTATATATCTGTACGAACCCGAAATCTACAGCAGATGTCGTGATGTTGTTATTCGGATATTTAAATTATTGTATATAGTCCAGATCGAGAACCGACTTGTGGAGAGTGCTAAAAAAGGTAATGGCTGTCCGTCGGTCGGATTCGTATTATTGTGAAATGGCTTTAGTATATGTCATATTTCTACAACCTCCCGATTTGTTCATGTCAAGATAAAACAGGCAGCTTGGTTTATGAGTGAAATCAATCGCACAGCTCATTCGGCTGTATGCGAATGCTTCCAATCCAAGCTGTCAAATCACATTATTTACCTGTCTTGCCTGTGCAGTGGGGGCCTATACTTCGCTTCCTAACGTTATAGTTGCACTCACATACATTTATAACATTGTTTTTGAGTCATACTGACTGTAATAGTGATCTATGGTAATAGTGGCCGAGCTTTTAGCCCCCTATTGTTCCAAAATCCGACCCCAAGGAGCTCACTCCAATAAACATGCTCCATATACTGTATAGCCTAATGGAATTAAGTAGCCAATAACTACACACATACTGGGCCTTTTGTTCAAAGCTGCCCAGCAAATAGCTTTTCCCCCTTTAGTCATTGAAGTCTTCATGCAGTGGTTCCCAAAGTGGGGTCCTTGAGAGAATTCAAACCAGGGGGTCCCCAGCTAAATGATGATTAGATCTACGTGTCTGTAACTCGGAGAATGTACAAATGGATCCAAATGGACCTGTTTGACCTGTTAGGGTCCATTAGGCTCCATTTGTAATTCTCAGAGATGAATTAACAGTGAATTTTACAATATAATTTGGAGTCCCAGAGACAGAAATGCCATTGCATGGGGGTGGGTAGTCTAATTCAGGTCAAACCTGGGGGTCCTTGACATGAAAATAGGTGAAAAACGCTGCCAGAGCAGTTACAATCTACTCTTATCGGGCTTCCTTGGCATGTGTGTTCAAATGGTGGTCTGTGGGCTATTGGGTGTCAGTTTGGGGTTCCTTGTTATTGTTCAGTGTAATATTGGACAATTTTATGCAAATATATATATACTCATTTTTTGACATCTTTGGGTACTAAATCTCACCTCACAGTTCTTTTTTTATAACACTGAACTGGTGCCAAATGTGCATGCTCCCCCAGAGAAGCCACTATAGTAGACCTATTAATATTTGTATAAATCTTTTGCTTATTAATGGGCAACTACAGGTTCCATAAGGAATACATTAAACGTCATGGTCTGTGGCATTTTGGTGTCATGCAGAACACCGTTTTCTGTGGGATCCCAAGAGAGCGTACTAAAGCTGTTGGCCAGAAGTAGGCCAGTTTGACAGTGTCATGCACCATAGTACACCCCCAACACTGATGGAGTCATCTAATGTAGGGAAGTTCAGCTCCACTCATATGCACAGAGAAAGCACAAAAGACAGGCTCCAGGGCATGTGGGCCATGTTAGCAGATAAGGAGCTTGGTGTAACATGTGAAATGAACCACACATATAGCTTGTTTATTGGAATACTAATCAACTCTATGATGTGTTTTCATTGTTCAAGCCCGACGGCACAAAAGGGAAGTAAAAGCTAAACTATGCTCTGGAAGTTCCATCAGTCTATTTCTGCGTCCAGGCATGAGCAACGGTACGATCTCTCTTGAGTCATGACAGGGGTCTAGCTGTAGCGCAAACATCTATAATATAATAACACATTATGGTTAAAACGACTGTGATCAGAACACCACAGGTTCAGTATAGGTATTAGCCAATAGCCACAACCGTTCCTGAAGTGCCATTGAGCAAGCAAAAGAGGTCCTATACTTGCACACCCAATGTAAGTCTGCACAATGTAAATGATGCATTACACACACACACACACACACACACACACACACACACACACACACACACACACACACACACACACACACACACACACACACACACACACACCGATTGTGGCGGAAGCCATGCTAGCTACCCACCAGCACAATGCAAGCAATTTGGGGTTCATTGTCTTGCCCAAGGACATTTCGGCATTTAGGCAGGAGGAGCCGGGATTCAAACCGCCGATCCACAGTTCATTGGACGACCTGCTCTACCACCTGAGCCACAGTTTCAGTTGTGTATTGTACAGCTGAGCACATTGGCTAAAGGTACCTAGGATGTAACATTATGTTATGGCCGGTGAACACAGCATGACTTTATCACTCTCAAATTGGGGTATGCGATTTTAATGGTATACGTTTCTTTTTGTAGTTCTCTCTGAAGGGTAGTGGCAGAGCTGCACAGAACTCCTGTTTTAAAAGGGCTACTGTTGGCTGCTAATCATTTTTATGGTGAACTTGAAGGTGAAGAGGATTTAATTAGAATTTGATTAGAATACTTTGGTTCATGCATCATAAAACAGGCCTAATCCTTGCCTCCCCTGGGGAACTGTTTTTGGGGAACATTTTTGTAGTGGACAGGGTGATATCATTTGTCACGTTCTTCTGTCATATTACACAAAATCTTGACAATGATTTATGTGCTGAAGTCTATGTTTGTAGTAAATCTGGTTTGACGCCTGTAGCTTGGGTAAACTTATAATTGTGTGTGGAACTGAAGAGGTCATAAGGTGGGGGATCAAAACTGATTCATGGTTACGTAATGTAAAGGTAGACTCGGCAGACATTTCCTAAGAAAGAAAATCTTCACACCTTCCATGGTAATTACTGTCAGTCATGCTTGTAGGCTACACAAAGATTAGACAATCGATTTTGGTGTTCTACGTCTTGCACTCCTTTTTTGCTGTCAGCAGAACGTTTATTATTTATTTTGTGGGCTATGTTACAAGTCATCCTTGACTTTAAATCACACAGGTTGTAGGTAGTGATTGAAGTCATCAGCAATTCCAAAACTCTTCTCTGAGAGGGCTTGATGTGTCAAGCCCGTCTTTGTGCCAGGTTATAGAGAGGACTCTCAGGGCTTTGGCTATTTCACTGACCACCATATCTCATAAAGGTCAGTGCCATTGCACCACTTCAAAAACAAGTGCTTTCCCAGAGGATGAATGATTGCACAGTGCTTTTCCTCATCAAAGAAATGTTTATATGTTGCTAAATTGTCCTTTTCCAGCAAATGCCAATTTGTCCCAGCCTGGTGACCATGTTTACGTACATAAAAAAAGGCATCATTTTAAGATAATAATAAAATATGTGACTTATTCAGGGCTTGACACTAACACTTGCCCGCTTGCCCGGGGCAAGTAAAAAGAATGGTTGGGCAAGTGAAGACTGCTACCTGGTTGCCCGATCGGGCAAGTTTGCAACTTAGTGCCCTATAACACAAAACTAGATAAATTTGTCTTGAAGGCAGTCATTGCACTCTGCCTCTGTGTCTTTCCCTGCTTTCTAGCTATCCACAATTCCAGGCTGGATTTGGGAAACAAAACAGGCAAATTCTACATTCTCTAGTTGTGTAGACCTGGGATAATTAAGATGATGAATTTTAACTCTTGAGAGTGTAAAAATGAAACCAAATGGACCCGCAAGGGTCCATTTGGTTTCATTTTTACGTTCTCAAGAGTTACATCTGCAAAATTTACAATATATTTTTGGGGGGGCAAGTGACCATGAGCTGAGGGCAAGTAGAACCTGACTTGCACTTGCCCGATGGACAAGTGCCTCAGAGACCTTAGTGTCAACCCCTGTTATTATTAAAGGTAGGGGAAGTGATTTCACTTTTGTCAGATATCACCCAAAAAATATTTTTTTTCTGTTAAAATGCTCTATTATAAGGTGTGGAAACCACATATGGAGTTTCCCCCTCCCCCACGTTAGCAGAGGAGCTAATAAAAGTTCCCCAGGTCACCACAATTTTCCTCCAATCAGGAGCGAGCAGCAGGTTCACATAGTGTAGCTACTGTTGGGGGCCCCTAGTGCACCAGGCTGGTACTACACCATGAATTTCAAATCACTTCCCCTGTTACCTTTAATTAGACTTAGATTAAAATCATCTTGTTGGTGGAACACCTCAGCCCATGGGGCCTCCTTTAGCACTGATGCCATGCACATCAGAAACAGATGGAGGGCCATCATGATGAACAACAACGTTTTGCATGTGTCCCCTGGGCCATAACGGTTGCCTTAAAACACGATCGATTTTTCCTCCTGGTTAGGGCTAGGCATAGTTTTACTGAGGTTAAATCGAGGAACAGGCTTTGGTTTTTGCACCATTTTACCAAGGTTAATAGGTCAGGAATACAGTAGGACTAGGAATGAGCTTTTGTTTTAACTGTTTAGGCATCGTTTACTGAGGTTGTGTTTAGGAATACTATTATTGCCCGAGGTGAGTGTGTTTTTAGGTGAGCTATTCCCCTGGGCGCCTCTCTTACACTCATACTGTATATGGCTATATCCAACCGAAAGGTGTGAGGGCTAAGCCGTGCTTGTAGATTCCTTGCTATAGTTATATAGAGAACCTTGTCTTGTTTGGGTGGCAGATAGCTGTCCTCCAAATAATTTGCACATCCCAAAGTTGTTCATTTTCCACTAGTAAAGGGGCCCGTTTTGAGTCATCACCAGTTTGGGGTCGATTGGGTTCTCTCCTGTCTCTGTTTCGTTCGTGTCACAGAATGTTGACCCAAGTAGCAACCTCATTATCTCGGCATCCAATCGGAACCTCTAGCTTGCTCTTAATTGAACCATTGCTGAAAGTTGAGTCAGTGGACCTTTGCTCCATAAACCATCATATTCGACTTTGAGTTTGATAATGAAAAATAGCCTTTGAATGTATGCTTGGGTATAAGCCTACTGTATTTATTGTAACATTTTGCTTTCTCCATAGCCATTGAAACATGACAAACTTCGCCTCAACATCAATAAGTTAGTAGGTGTTGTCTCATCACTCATTTACACGTGTAAAAGGGAGGGTCAGTTAGTCAGGAGATGTTGGGAAAACAAAGCTCTCTCTGCTCACTGTGATGTCATCACCTGGAAAGGTGAGGTAGACTAGAACACATTGGCTGTGGTGCTGTGTTACTGTGGCCTAATGTCTCCTTGTGTCCAGGAGACATCAGGAATGGATACCATACCATATACAATTCAACAATTGCTCAGGTGTTTTTCTTTTTTTGCATATTGAAGTATGTCAAAAACAATAATATTCATCCTATAATCTGCCTTTTTCAAACGCTGATATTTTAGGCTGTGACACTATTGGCTGCACATCATGAGGCTGCCTTAATGGTTCATGTGCACGCCATGCACCACACAGACAGCATGTGTAGTCAGCAAGCGCGATAGTTTGCCCTTTCCATTTTGAGATATTTTGTGTCCAACTAGACATGATGGTCTGAGGAGTGCTAGAGCATTTTTTTCTGTGTACCCCCTGTGTACCCTTCCTGACCTAACTGATGCAGCTCTGTCTGATTCCTACTTGTTCCTACTACCGAAAATGATAAATGTTTTAATATGATTATGCAGAATAGTCACATGACGGAATGTGACTGACACATTGCTGCTGTATACTCCCAGAGTAGCTCTTCCCTTAATCTGGTAAAACAGTGTTTGACCAGATTTAGCTGTTTGCGTTAAATACACCATAAAACCCGCCATTACCCTTTTCATGTCACGCACGCACCCTAGAAAGCGTGCAACACAAGGTTTGCATGAACCACAGTTTTGGAAGAGGAAAGTGCTTGAGGAAAGGCCATGCATGGGTCACCAAAATCAGTAGGGGAGCATGAATGCAAAGTCTTTTGGCAATGCAGCAATTAGAAATTTAAATATTTTGTTTGAAGTTCAAATATTGGACGCACTGACCGACAAACCAAGCAGCCAACTGACCTACATGAAGATGTCATCTTTAGAGACCCACCTAACCTGAATTAACTAACTAAATAACCTCCCGCATCCTTTGAACACATCTACTGATTTTCAACTCGCATTGTATTAATCGCTTAAAAGGAAGAAGCTGATATTGCAAACGTAAAGGCCTTATGCACACTCCACCAGCCAACTAGTTTTCTTCCAGATATCCCCCAGAAAAGCATGAGCTTTGAGGGCCAAGACTGGATGGGGTTCATGCACAGTCGGACAGTTGGAAGTGGAACATCATGCTTTGGTAGTTATGCGATGTATGGACATGATGATATCCACCGCGATGCTCTGCTCAAAAAGCGATACTTACTGTGTACTGCTAGAGATTAGCACCCATACTACATGACCGGTTGACGCCTTCTACTCAATTAACATTCTTGTCACATCATAAACGGAATATAACATTTTACTCAACTAGCCCATGTTGTGTCTTAGTTGACACTAATGGGATTATCCTATTCCTTGAGCTTAAATCTGCCGGCAACCTGTTCAGAGGAAATGGAGAGCACATTAAGGCTTTCTTTCTCATAACAGTGCAAGCTTTAGGACGAGTCAGCAGAAAGAACTGAGTCCTGGGACCTCAGGCTGTATTGCCGTCCACATTTCATTGTAATATAATAATTGCCATCTACTCTGCTACCCCCATTTTCAGGTCCGTTGTATGACATTCAATCCATTGTAAGTTATCCGGTTATGACCCCCTGTCCACCCCCAAGGAAGACAGCATTGATTGTTTTTTTTTCCTACCTTGTAGAATATAATTCATATCTTGTCACCATGGTACCGGGGGGAACTCTACCATTCTTCAAGATTCAAGGTTGTCCTTTATACAGTAGTTACATCTTGTGTATACTGTAGTAGGTACATACAGAATAAAACTAAAAGTCTTACCTCCCTCTGTGTGTGTGTGTGTGTGTGTGTGTGTGTGTGTGTGTGTGTGTGTGTGTGTGTGTGTGTGTGTGTGTGTGTGTGTGTGTGTGTGTGTGTGTGTGTGTGTGTGTGTGTGTGTGTGTGTGTGTGTGTGTGTGTGTGTGTGTGTGTGTGTGTGTGTGTGTGTGTGTGTGTGTGTGTGTGTGTGTGTGCGCGTGTGCGGTGGTCAGTAGACACTATTCCCGTACTTGGACGGGGACAGGAACAGGGACAGAGTGGCTAGCATCGTTCAACAAGCCTCCTACTGTAAATCAAGTGAAAGGAAATGATAAATGGATGACAACCTAACTTCTCAGTTTTTGGGAGGTGTACTGCCAGATGTTTGATTTTAGCAATTGCAGTGAAGTCTGTCCACGCAAGAACACATTGATATGCAATTATACATATCTCTGTCTCCTCAAAGTTTCTAACCGTATTAAAGCACAGTCCTGACCTTAACACCTGCATCTTTTAACTCAGACAAACAAACAAACAAATAACATTGTCATTTGTCATGTAGTTCAAGGTCTGTCTGGTCTCATGGGGACTTTTTGTCACCACAAAGACAGTAAAACATGGTCTACACGCACTCAGGCAAATGCGTGCGCACACACACGCACACACACACAAAGTTGTGTGTGCGCGCGTGAGACTTTGGCCATCATGTAGTATTTGTGTGTGGGTGTGTGCGTGTGAATGACATTGTGTGCACACACCTGTGGGTTTATATGAGGGAACATTGTGCTTCTTTAGTCTGACAGCACCGACACCGCTGTCCTCGAGTAATTTGTTTGTCCGTGGTTGTTGCACATGCTATTTCAGTTGCTCCTATAAATTTGCTATTTGTATGTGGTGTAACTACAGGAATATAGCTAATGTTAGATTTAGTGAAACACTGTGCAAATGAATGCATTCTCCTCATATTATCAGACTCTTGTCATTCGTTACCTCTCTGATACATTCACATTACTTCATATCAGCCTCCTCTGATATGACTGACAATAATGACTAATATTAGAATAACACTCTCTTTCCCTCTCTCTCTCTCTCTCTCTCTCTCTCATAGGACAGAACTGACGTTTTCGGCACCCCAACAACACCAGAGAAGTTGGCCAGTGTTGTCCCTTTTTAAGTAAACAATGAACTAAGACACCCCCCTCCACACACACACACACACACACACACACACACACACACACACACACACACACACCCTGCACCCCTCACTCAGCGGTGCCCACCATCGCCTGGCTCGGCCTTTCGTCAATAGAGTAATTTACCTTGGCACACACCGCGCCAGGGGCTGAGAGATGTGCGTGCGCGTGTGTCCCTGCTCCTTGCATGTCTGTGCGTGAGTGTTTTGGCCGTACAAGTAGCAGGCTGCGTTCCCTCCTCTCGCCCTCCGAGAGGCACTTCTCTCCTTGACCGATCTCAGCATCCTTCTCCGCAACTGCAAGGGGTCACCATGGGCAGGAAAAAGATTCAGATCCAGCGGATCACCGATGAAAGGAACAAGCAGGTGAGACAACCCCCCCTCCCCTCCCCTCCCCCCTCTACTCCATTGTGACACGCTGCAAGCTTGTGGGTTATCTGTGCAACGTACGTCAAAGCCTCAACACTTGGCTCGCTCGAATGTTGCTACGCAGACCCTTGATACCTCAGAGGTCTTGGCTGTCCCGCCGGGGGTCAGTTTCAGGGACTGGCAGCAGCAGTGAAGAGTAGAGGACACCATGAGCAGCACAAGATTCTGCGTTTTTTTTTTCTTTACTTTTTCTTTTTTGTAAGCCGTGGAGTAGTAAGCATCGGGAAGCCCAATCATCTCGGTCACACGAGCCCCAGGACAGCTGCTCCAGATCAATCAATCCTTCCGTAGCAGCTGCAGTCCTCCGGCACACATGTGACCGCTCTGCGAGCGTGTTACTTGTGTTAATATTCATCCGTTGCTTGTGCCGTGTGTGTGTATTTTGCTGGTTTACACACAGGCAAGCATTTCTTAAAATAAATGCTTTATCATAGTGGGCAGTTAAATGGCCGTTTTGTATTTTGGCCCGACATGGCACAAGCAAAGATTTGTGAACCACTGTGTCCAGTTTCCATTCATCAAAGACCAGAGGCTTTAATCTGATGGCAGGAGTGACTGCGGTAAACGCAGCAGAAGGGACACCAATAAAGTTCTGTTTAGCTGTAATAGAATTGGCTTTGGCTCCTGTTCATTGTCCCAAAACACTGTGCCAAGCCAACAGCTTATTCAGAGCGAGTCAGTCCCCACCGCACACAGCACACGCATACGTAACGGCTGACAAAATAATGGCCATGCAATTCATTTTCGATGCGCACCGTGTAATGTGAACCCGCTGTGACTTTTATCTTGGAAGGGTTTGACTGGAAGTATTTGTTTTTTTACAGTATGATACCAGACGCACGTTCTCCTATGACTCTTTCCTAGTGGAAAAGTCTCCCTGCATTGCAACAGTGACACACACACACGCCCCTGCCCACATGGAGCAGCCCCGCCCTCTCACTGAAATAGTTTGCGGGTCTTGTCATGGTGTCAACTTGTTGAGGATGACAAGTGCGCAGAGCCTCCATGAACCTTCAATTGAGCAACATGAGATGGTGTTCTGGACAAAAAGTCATATAAGATTGAATTTCCCTAGTGCTGGACTTTTGTTTGGAAAAGCTAGAAAAGGCTGTTTGGAAATATGTTGCATTTCAGTTGATTTAAAAAAAGAAATCCATCCTGTACCTATGTTTGTACTTTAATTGTATAACTGTAGAACTATACCCACACACGTACTGTATATACTGTAATAGTTGCTCTCGGGTAGACACCTTGTATCATGTTCAAAACCGTTCCTTTTTTGCAATTATACATAAAAAATAAAATGGTGACGATGGCAAACCTACAAGCTCGCAATGCTTTGCATTGCAACACATTGTGAGCTTGTCACTTGTCACTGCTTTTGATCGACACTCATGACTCCATTATGGAATATATAGACATCGTATTATATTGTCGCTATTAAAGGGGAAGTCGACCCATTTTCTTTAGACTCTTCTTTTTTCTGAGATTTCTGATTTCTCAGAAAAAATGTTGAAAATGGGTGGAATTCCCCTTTAAGGTGACCACACACTGCACAATATCAGCTATCAACTTGGCGCAGGTAGAGGTCAGATTAAGATGAACAAAATCACTCTTACATTGATGTATGCATGGTGGAGACCCGCTACAGGCACACGATTTATAGACAACATTAAATACTGCGTGTGTGTCCAAATATTGCTGCAACCAAAATTGTTAAAACCAAAGTGCAAACGTGGGCTGGACAGAGCGTGAACAGACAATTTACAGGCCAGTGTGCTGAACAGTGAACACCGATAAGAACTTACTGAGGAATATTTATAGGATCCATATTTTTCTGATACAATTTCCATCTCATTAGCGCCGTGTTGCAAATGAGAGAAACCACATTCACATAGAAAGAAAACTGCGAAACTAAGTGAGAACGAGCGCCGGAGAACAGCAATTCAGTTCACCATCCATCTGTCGCGAACGTACAATTAATCTTCGAAACGTGCCTGTAATCGTCAACAGTCAGTCGGTGGACCGTTTAAGGTCTGAGGCGCCCATCATCTCTTTACATACTTCTTTTTGACACCCACCGCCATCTGTTTCCCCCTCCCCCTGTCCCACCCCCCCAGGTGACCTTCACCAAGCGGAAGTTTGGCTTGATGAAGAAGGCCTACGAGCTCAGCGTGTTGTGCGACTGCGAGATCGCCCTCATCATCTTCAACCACTCCAACAAGCTGTTCCAGTACGCCAGCACCGACATGGACAAGGTCCTGCTCAAATACACAGAGTACAACGAGCCTCACGAGAGCCGGACCAACGCGGACATCATCGAGGTAAGACCCGTCGGCCGCAACCATTTACAAAGCTTCCCCCAAATCATCTGGGATATTCCACTCCTTTAGCACTGTCCAACGTTACGTATGTCATGCTTTATCACATGAGTAATTGTCATGAATGGCAATGATGTTTGGGTTGGTGCGGTGGTAAATGTATACCTGAAATCCCGTAATTTAGTGGGATTGTGATTTAATATTACCATAATAGAAAATATGATTATTATCTGAATTATTATTATTAAGTAAAATAGGTTAAAGTAATTGTAATCCCTCCCGGTTGACCTGAAATTCTCCTGCCTTCAGACGTTGAGAAAGAAAGGTTTCAACGGCTGTGACAGCCCGGAGCCCGACGGAGAGGACTCCATCGATCAAAGTCCTTTAAACGATGACAAGTACCGCAAGACAACCGAGGACTTGGACATCCTCTTCAAACGTTATGGAGTAAGTCTGTGCGAACACTTCTAACAGATCTCCAACCGATGTCAGTATTCAGCTGAATAGACGGTACATTATACGCTATTTCAAAGTAATGGGGGGATTTTATTTAATCTGCCACTGTTTGACATTTTTATACTTGATGACAAATACTTGTGTGAGCCGATAGGAACAAAGCCATAATTATTCTACCTCTCCAAGGAACAGTTAGCCACGGCGGTGTTGCATGGATCCATGGACTAAAACCCTCTCTCTCTCTCTATTCTAGCAGTCTACAGCCCAGCCCCCTACATTCTCCATGCCAGTCACCGTCCAGGCGTCGAATCAGAACACGTTGCAGTTCAGTAACCCTGGCAACGCCCTGGTGACCACCTCCTATGTGACCTCGTCTTCACTTTCCGATCCTCACCTGCTGTCGCCGCAGCAACCGGCGCTCCAGAGGAACACAGTTTCTCCTGGGTTGCCACAGCGACCGGCCAGCGCAGGTGAGAAAAAGGGATCCAGGGGCATTCTAATGATTTGCGCTCAGAATGAAGCCATGCATGCCTTGACTTAACAAGTCATCAATTCCTACAGTAATAACGTGAAGGCAAACGAGCTGGCCCGCCATGCTAGTCGTCTCCTCCTGATGCAATCAGTGTTCGTATTTCACTTAGCTGGCCCCTATTCCTGTGCTTCAGAATGTAATTGTTGTGACAGTTGTTTTTTTATGTTTAGCCATAAAATCGTGGTTGAACGCATTATCTGCCAGACGTTATTCCAAGGACGAGCGTGTTCTATAAACATGTAAAATAAGCATCTAAATATAGCTCATTCATCAACCAAGATTTGACAGTGTGGAAACTTACAGATCAGCCAGTGCTTGGTGATAAATCCTCAATCTCATTTTCCATGAGTGGCATCAAATTACAGTTTGGAATCTTCTGCAAATGACCTTCAAACACACAAGGAACAGGAAATGAAAGATGAGCCATTAGTATCGACACCAGAATGAAAGAAAATACATATTTGTTATAATACATTTACTGTCACACAAAAAATGAGATTGCTGGTCATTTGTTGTTAAATTATACAAATTGTGGAGTGATTGAAATGTATCTGAATAACCCGGAGAACAGATAGCATGCAGGGAACCAATACTGCAACAAAAATGTTCAAGATCAAAACGTTCCTCACATTTTTAAAGCCAAATGATTATAATTTACTAAATACTGAGATGCTTCCTTACATCTACGTGCATATTTTGTATTATTCAGATACTATACATACATCCACGCAGTATATTAACATCTTTTCACACAGGCAGTCGCTTGGATCCGTGGGGTTGCGTGCCATGTGAATAAATGTGTTTCCACACTTCGCTTGCAAGAAATCTTAGCTCAGTTCAACTCGGTGACAGACATGACAGACAGGATCCGTGTGAGACTAGCATGAACGTGACAGTTTCTCTGGATCGGCGCCTCTTCTGTATCAGTCGCTCTATGTTATCAGACCCTATGTGTTTTTTTCCAGTATCTCTCTTCCTAGTTAATAATACCCTAGTATGAGTAGGTACCCTCACAAAAAACATGCAATATCCTGGTCTCTATCTATACTGCCTACCCCTGGTGATCATGGGAAATGAACTGGTTGGAATAACGTGTTCCATCCATGTCCTAACAGAGAAACTGTCACTGTCGCATGATAAGAAGCAGCTTTCCCCAAGTTTTATGTTACTTAAGCGAAAGATAAATCGTTTGTTATTTACCCGGCCACTTGTGTAGTCTGACAGGTTTTCTCTGGCGTTTCAACAGGGGCTCTTCTCGGAGGTGACCTGAATAATTCGAATGGCGGTTGCCCGAGTCCAGTCCGTAAGTATCTGTGATTTACCTAGTTCATAATCGGTTCTATGTCATCTCAGTTTTATGAACGGGGCATATGCAGTAGCTGTGACACCGTAGCCCAGGGGTGCCCACACTTTTTTGACCTTCGAGCAACTTTCAAAATGTCCGGCTCAACAAGATCTACACATACATAAAAAAACACTATTCCATTTCAAGGCCCCCAAAAAAAGGAATAGTGGTGATAGTGTTACTTACTGTTAGTGTTTAAGAATAATGCACTTATAATGAAAAATATAGGGGAGAATTGGAAGGTTTCCCTATATACTGTATGCTGCTACTACTATACTACTGACTTTGAAAACAGTATTTGGGGTTTGAGTTGACAGTTTGTGATGTTGCAATTTATTACATTTGCACCCAAATGTAATAAATTTCACGTTTTTGTCCACAATTGGGAAAGAGAACTGGCAAAACGTTGGTCAAAATAACAATAATTCTCCATTTTCTAATTCCAGGACTCTTGAAATTACGTAATTCAGATGTTTAACTCTTGAGAGTGTAAAATGAAACCAAATGGACCCGTAAAGGTCCATTTGGTTTCATTTTAACGCTCTCAAGAGTTACAGATCTATACATTTTAGGGGACTGTCATGTGATCTACCTGCTTAACCTGTGTGATCCTGCATTAGCATGGCTATCTAGCATTTAACAAAAACGTTTATCTTTTGTTAAAAAGTTATAAAAACAACTTAAATTGAATGTGCTGAGGCCACTAGTGTTTTCATACCTTAAATGTGCTCTCTCTATATATACTGTATATACACTACAGTATGCCAAGCACAGCCTCTTTACTTATTTGAACCAAGGCACACAGGATTAATACTACAGATCTGTGATGAGTATCGGACGTAGAGGAATCCTCAGGGTGGTGTGTTCTAAACTTGGCACACGCCGCTTTGAATTTGCAACTATATTGAGCGCAAAAAACCTTGCACAGCACAATACTGTGGCAGCCGATCTATAAATGTGTCATAAGGAATAGATCGTCTTTGTGGATATAAATGAAATGGAGAACTTGTCCCGCCTTTCAATAATTAATTTAATTCTGGATTACTATTACACTACTTTAAATAAATTATTATTAAGATAACGTAGAGGTAATCAATCAGGAACTTGACAGATGTTTTGAATATTATTAACATCGGAACAGAAACTGTTAACTCTCTATAAGGGGATTTGCTCTATTGAACCAACTACCTAGTGGCCTATTGGCATTATGATTGAAACTTCGTCGCAGAGTTTACCCGTAAAGACAATATTGATCTCTATTTACTCTTTTATGCTAATATGTGACCTCAACAGACGCCGTCCGGCAAAAAACATTTGAACGTTCGCGCAACTTTTAGCCTTTCCGCGAACATGTTGTCGTCAATATACTACAGTATATATGTATACCACTTTGTTTTCGTTCCTTTACACGCCTGGGGCTTTTGTCATTGATTTCCATTCAGCTTCACCTGTTTCCTTTCACCCTGCAGCAAACGGATACATCAGTGCCAGGGCCTCCCCAGGCCTCCTCTCGGTCTCCAATGGCAACAGCCTGGGGAAAGTAGTTCCGGCCAAGTCCCCGCCGCCGCCCCCCAGCCCCCAGATGGCCACCAGCCGCAAGCCAGACCTGAGGGTCATCACCTCACAGGGGGGGAAGAACCTCATGCAGATGGTGAGCTTAAACACGCCGGCCCCAAACCCCGTCTTAACGAGGGGCTGACTCGCTTAACGGGATGCGCTAAGTTCACCGGCTTAATCTTGTGCTGTCTCCCGCTAAATTGTTTCTCGTCTTTTGTGGCCTTAGGTAGCTTAGGTGCTTGCCAGACCAACCATGCAAGCGTAGCTATAATATATTATCCTGGAGTCGGTAAAGACAGTTTATAGCGATGTAAACATAAAAGATTTCAGTAGCTCTGTTCCACGGCTCTACTGCTTCTAGGGTTCTTTTCCCACTGAGAATTCTTCTCTGTGAAGATTTTCGCTTGGCGGTATCAGTAGAGGGTGCAAATCCTATTGTTTTTCTGGTGGAAAAACAATCGCTTTGTGCTCTAATCGTATGTTTTATTCGTATGGCAGGGAGCTCAGACTGCTTCCACCAAGGAAAGTAGGCTTTCTAAGCACACAAGAGTTGGCCTCTATTATACCTTCCTTAAATACTGATACGAGTAATGACAAAATATGCTGTCATCTTAAGCAGAAACTGTTAAACTGTTTACATCCATTGTGATCTATTGTTTCTGCATCTGACTTAATGCTTTGCCAATATTGTAACTAGACTTTAATGCTGTTGGTTCCCGAAATAGCTCCTGTAATATTAACACACATTATGAAACCATTATGTTGTTTGATATTTTGTATCCGTTTGGTTTTCTTGTACTTTCATTCCTTAAGACTAATTTATGAATAAATTTACACACACACACACACACACACACACACACACACACACAATGTATGTATGTGCGTGTATGCATTTATACTATTGTTTAGCATTGTACAATGTTGGACAAACAATGGACTGCCTCACGCGCGCATGCACGCACACACGCACACACATACACACACACTCCCACAGTAATTTTTTTAGTCATAGATTTTGCTGTC
This sequence comes from Benthosema pterotum, assembly GCA_039105355.1. Classification (NCBI taxonomy): domain Eukaryota; kingdom Metazoa; phylum Chordata; class Actinopteri; order Myctophiformes; family Myctophidae; genus Benthosema; species Benthosema pterotum. The sequence goes on along the minus strand of CM076970.1, from coordinate 23,730,839 downwards.
ATTTATTTTTTTCTATGGCCCTTTTAGGTTTTGTTATTATTTATTTTTTAATAGCCACAGTACAATAACCACAGGTCAGAGTTGTAACCCTCTCTGTTACCACCTTTTGCAGACAGAGGATGAGCTGGAATTGGTGAACGAGGTGAATTTCCCCATGTCAATCACTCGCATGAGTTGATTTGCCATCAACTGCCTCCACATTAGCATGGATGCAATGTCCTCATACGTGTGCCTAGAGAAACAAATAGTTTTACCCTTTTGATCTCGGCCAAACTGGCAGTCAGTTCGGCGCCCGCCAACCGGACTGCATGTGGTTCGAGGCTCATTGTTTTGTGGTTCTAGCATGACTTGTGTACAGTCCGAGGATCATACTCGTATGATCGTCTTAAACAAATACTACCTACAGTAGTTCTCCCTCTCAACTTGTAAATGCAAAGCACCCACAGCAACATCGATGAAACACTTTCTGCTTGAAGGAGATCTTGTTTTGTATTAGGCCCATTTTTCAACCATCCTATGACAACACTTGAAAGCATGGATGTCTTTTCACATGGCAGTGTGGTGCATGTTCCTTGTTTCGCCCAAATCCCACACTGGTTCTCATTTTCACCTACTGTACCACCTACTGCACCACTGAAAATTTGTGATCTTAAAAAAAAAACATAAAAAACAAAAGCTGGTGTTGCATTAAAGCCGTTTTCACTCAATGATCTGATGTGATAAAGCACACAGAGCACACCTTTTTTATTTTGTTATTTATGATACAAAACTATGCAAAAGCCTGCAAGTACCACCTTTTTCTTTTCCTTGTAGAAACTAGAGAGCCACTCCCTGCTGCATTGGAGTGAGTGGAACCCAGGGATTCTTTCCACAACCGGTTCCATTTTTATCTCTGTTGTTAATGATAATTCTCCTCAAGGATTTAGCTTTTTTTCCACAGCATTTGTCCCTGTCTGGTTTTGCGAAACTCCCAAACACCTTTTGTTAGCACAGTCACAGATCAAGAAACAAGCGCGGCGACTGCTACAGTATGCAGCGGAACCACAGACTACTTTGTTATAGCTTAATAATTCATACAATGTCCACTTCATTAGTAATTCATGGGCCGGGGTTCTTTTGCTTATTTTTTTGACGTCACCCCCCCAAGTCAATTATTAAACAAACAAACATGCCAATGGTTCACCCCTCACACTGTACCATCTTATGAATCCAGCCTGATTCACATTTTCATTTCAAGCATGTCAACGAAAATGTTGCATTCATTTCGGGATAATATTCTTATTGATTCACACCAACATTTGTCTTGTTACTGTATGTATTGCGTCTAACCTCCCGTTTTCCTCTCTGGCAGAACGCCCAGCGGTTAGCAGCAGGTACCCAGGTGGCACAAACGCTCACAACGCCAGTGGTGTCTGTGGCCACGCCTAGCCTCCTAGCACAGGGCCTGCCTTTCTCGGCCATGCCCACAGCTTACAACACAGGTAAAATGAATAACGCAACATGTCCTCTGAACTCAAGCTCATTTCCGCTCCCCAATTTATGTATTGTCTTTCTTGTATCTGCTCTCTAGTGCAGTGGTTTTCAACCTTTTTGATACCAGGGCCCACAATTTATTCAGCATTTGAGCCACGGACCACCATTTGAGGACATTTTAGCCCCACAGGCCCCCAAAGCTAAAGATTTCTTTTGCTTTTGTCCACAATATGGATTTGGGAAACAAAACTGGCAAACATACAGATCAAAATTATTAATCTTCTACATTCTCTATTTGTGTAGACTTGGGCTAATTCAGATCAAGAATATTTTAACTCTTGAGAGTGTAAACATGAAACCAAATGGAATTCTCTAGTTGTGTAGACTTGGGCTAATTCAGATGAAGAATAGTTTAAGTCTTGAGAGCGTAAACATGAAACCAAATGGACCCTTGCAGGTCCATTTGGTTTCATGTTTACGCGCTCAAGAGTTACATCTGGTTAACCAACTTTTAATCTGGTTAACTAGTTTAGCTGGGGCCCACCTGGAACCCTCTCAAGGACCACTGGTGGTCCCTGGACCACTGACTGAAAACCACTGCTCTAGTGTATCTGTGTGTTGGTGGACCTAAACTCTCTCCACCATAGGTAGAAGAATGTGTCATTTAAGGAAAATTCATAGGAGGAATTGCTTCAAATTTATGTTTTCTATATTTACTCATTCCTAGAGTACCAGCTGACCAGCGCTGACATTACGGCTTTACATGCCCTGACGTCACCCGGAGGCCTGTTGCCAACCAATGTGACGGCATGGCAACAGACCGTTAATCAGCAACAGCAGCAACAAACACAACAGCAGCAGCAGCAACAGCAGCAACAACAGCAGCAGCAGCAACAGCAGCAGCAGCAGCAGCAACAACAACAGCAACAGCAGCAGCAGCAACAGCTCAATCTCGCATCACTCAGTAACTTGGTGTAAGTACAATTGATTCTTAATTGTCTCAATGACCTCACAGCCTTTTCCAAGCATCTGGGTTGTGTTTCCAAAAAAGAAACGCTACCATCATCCAAGGCCTGTGGCCAGGATGAACTCGGTGGCCAAGACTTTTTTTTTGGCAAACAGACAGCCCTTGTGTTCAATCAATCAATCAATCCTCCTGGGCAACTTTGATTTTTTTTCCTTTATTTTTTTTATTATGTTTTTTAAATACAATGCTGCTGACTCCCAAGTCAGCTAGCATGGTGTCCCCCATACCGTCCATAACTATGCTAGCAATTCACATTTGCTGAATTGGTGAATTGGTCTCTTCCTCACCGGCATTTCACCATCCCAGTTTCTTCATATCTTCTTCATTTTAACCGGTACCCTGATATTCTTAGGACATGGAGTCGACATACAGAGCTTTTTGTTGAAATGTGCAGTAGCAAGGAGGGGGAATTGGAGATGGTGCGTTATAATGGACATAGTTGGTGAGATGGTTGTAGGTGAACGTTTCAAAGTGCAAGCAGTCTTGGACATATACAAATACAAGATGCATTACACATTACGTGTACACTACGCATCTCTGTGGATTGTGGACAGTGGACTTACGCCATTTGCACTGTTGGCAGAACTACGGCCAAGGCATTATTTAACTAGATGCCAATGTCTGTATCAGCAATTATTTATTTAATCACCTTCAACCTTGTATCCCTATTTTAGGTATTATAGGTTTTAGGTTTTGAGTAGGGATTAGTATTTCATTAAATAAAATAAAAAAATAATGAAATTACATACTATATACACTACAGTATATCAACAGTTATTTGTATTTATTGTTTTAGCGCATAAGTGAAATGTTCTGAAAATATGAACTTTATTCAAAACAAGTTCTTTAAATCGATTAGAACATTTTTTGCAAGCTTAAACGAAACAATTGGTTAAAAAACAAAACAAAAAAAAACAATAATCGATGGTCCAGGACTCTCCAGCGTCAAAGACGGGACCCGACAATCTGGCATGGGTCGTCGTCGGGCGCTGGAGCAGAACCTTGAAGTTTGTTCTTCTCCTCTCGTCCACAGCATGTGGGGCGTGGACAGACAGAGCGGCGAGCTGTCTAGCCAGGTCTCCAGTCTGGCTGCCAATCTGAGGTGAACAGCCAACCCAACCAGTGTGTGTGCGCGTGGGAGTGTGTCACATTTAGGGCTGGGCAATATATCGATAACGCACTACCAATATGAGGACCGACAATTTATTTTGGAAAATTATGACCCAAGTCCCAATGTTTACTTAGTTAACCAGGGCTAAAGTTTGGATGGTTTGATATTTTAAAAAAAAGTTGTCCATATTGCTCAGCCCTAGTCACGTTTTAACCTTTGTCTGTGGCACTATTTATTCCACCTTTCGATGGAAGGGACACTTATTTTGATGTCTCCCTTTTCATTTTTTCGGCTGCTTATTATAAGTAATGAATGTGTTTACATGTGTATACATGTATTTGCACAGTATGCACACACACACACACACACACACACACACACACACACACACACACGCACACGCACACGCACACACACACACACACAATAACACAGTCTGCATGAAAACACAGTTTTATTAACAGTTTTAATTACGTATATTCCTATCTCTCACTTTGTACTTGCTCCAACTCTGTAAGCCTGTGTATAGTTTATTGACACTACTGTATACTATATGTGGCATCATCGATACTGAGAACTTAATAAATGATAGTTGTATAGAGGAGCAGCCGCTACATAGCCAGAAAAAAGTTGTTCATGTGTCGGAAGTTAATCTGATGGAAAGGTTGCAAGTATGCTGTGTGGAATCTTGTCTGCTTATGAATGTTGAACTTCATAATATCGATGATTTGAAACATAGAAATTGACTAAAATACAAATGATGTAAGAAAAAGACTTTAGGCTTAAACACGGTTAAGCCTCAACAGAAACAAATCTCCCAGACCTTCGGTCTTGTGATGTTTAGACGTGGGAAAACGAGGTTGGAAATAATGATAGATTCATTATTTCAAACAAATCATCTTTTGTGGGAAGAACTTTAATAAGCCGGTGAGAAAAATAATTTTGTGTGTTCTCATCGAATCAGTTTGTCTTTTCACCATACAGTAGCTTATTATTATTCAAACCCCCCTCTGGTGCTAAGTAGGATGTTTTGATGCTAATCAAATGTTGCTCTAGTTTTGACAAATCCAAGCTCTATGACTACAGAGAAGTCAGTTTTTCTTCCCCCTCTTCTTGTTATCCCCCCCCCCCCACACACGCTTCAAATTCACCTTTTTTCCTTGTTTGGATGCAGGCTCCAACATTTTCTTTTCTCCCCACAGTGTTGGCTCTCCGTCCAACCTGCTCTTGGGTAGAGATGAGTGGTTGGGCCGGTACTGTATCCCACTTTCTGTTCCTGTGTGTTTGTTGTGCTTCTGGCTGTCCCCCTCCCCCTCCCCCCCCCCCAAGCATGTCCAGTTATGTCTGCCGGAAATAAGACATACAAACCTGCCCCAGAATTCTGTTGATTTTTGAAGTTTACTTCACAAGCATATAGCTGACTTCATCATGGCCAATCAACCTGTCATACAAATCATTTCATGCTTCTTGGGCTGTTTCTTTGTGGATAATTTGGGGCGCAAGATTATTGCATATGCTTGGAAAGTGCTTGGAATGGACTGGGTTGTTTTTTATTTTATTTATTTAATCAGTTGGTGTGGCTTCTTCTCCTTGTCGGTGCTGTGCCAGTGTAATTGTCAGATTTCTTTTTTTGTCTGACATTCGAGTGATGCGCCAGTTACTCATGTACGCTTTTCTGTCCAGTCACTTGGCAATTATAAAAAAAGAAAAGTCCTTCTTTCCACTAGTTTCTTTTTTCATATGCCTTCCACTTTCTTCTCTCTCTGTCTCTCTTGTCTGTCCTTCATCCTCCAGGCCTGTGACCCATATACCTCAAGGCGCCATGCTGACCGTCAACACCAACTCCAACATTAGCATCAAGTCGGAGCCCATCTCGCCCGGGCGGGACCGCAGCACGCCCTGCCCGCCTGCCTCCTCCTCCTCCACTGCCGCGCCGGCGGCGTCGACCGGCTCCGGAGTGAGCATCCTGACGGCGCCGCCCCAGTACCCGGGCTCCCTGCTCTGCTTGGAGCCGCCGACCGGCCGCTCGCCCGCCGACAGCGTGAGCAGCAACGCCAGTTCGTACGAGGGCAGCGATCGCGACGAGTCCGGCGGGGCAGGGGGCGGCGGCATCACGGTATCAAGCGCCGCCGCCGTTGGTTCCGCCGGCCGATCATCGTCCAGCGGCCTGCCCTCTGACTTCAGCCCCTCGGCCGAGCTGCTGAGAGTGCAGAGCGAGTCGGAGCAGGAGGGCGGTAACGTGAAGCGCATGCGGTTGGACGGCTGGGTCACATAGAGAGAGGCTGCCGGGGAAAAAAGGGACGCCTGCGGTCCTGGTGACACTTAAATCACCTACCCCATCACCTCCTCCACATGCTCACCCCCCTCCACCCCCGTACCCTCCCATCCACTGCCTCAACCCCACTGCCAAAATGACACTATCATCACACATCTGCCTCTGTCCAAACAACGGTATAACCCACCTTACCCCCCACGCTGATTTGTCCAGACTTTTGAGGCTTTGCCAAAACAAGTAAAAAAAAGAAAATAAAAATAAATAGAAAAACTATTCTGGGGGCATGCTCTGAGTGAGGGAGGTGTGGCCCGGTAAGATTTTTGTGTGTCTGTGGCAGTGCAGTAAATATAGAGAGAAGGTAGAAAAAAACCTCAAAGCAAAAATGTGGCTTGAATGAACAGACTCCCATAGTATTTTTTATTTTCCTCCCATTTCTTCTTTTTCGGCAGAACCGAGGCTCGCTTTTGAAGACTTTTATGCAAAACATTTACCCTTCACGACGTGTTTCTTTCGGTGCTTCTTCTACCCATTTGTGAAACAGAATCTTCTGTTTGTTAGATCCTGTTGACGGCGTCACATTCATGTTATGTACACTGAGCACTGCCCACGCTGCTCACAGTTTGAGAGGTGGCGCAGTGGGCGCACAGGCTGGTCGTCCACATGGAACTTTGGAATACCATATTGACTGTCCCACTCGCTATTGCAAGTTGAGTGTCATTCATTTCGCAGTGTGAGTAAACCGTTCATTCTCATGAATAACCACCACCTTCCAAAATGCACTCTTGGAAGCCACTGTACCTGGACGAGCATGGCTTGTGAAGACTGTTGGCTCAACATAGCGGTTTGGCACGCGACAAAGAAGCCTTAGATGGCGGCTTCCGGGTAAAGAATAATTCACCATGAATGGATCCCCTCCCTCCGCTCCCCTGCCACATTTACCAACCCCCCACCCCTCCCCTGCCGTGGGCCAAAGCCCTCGGGTAGGCACTCTGCGGTCAACGCGTGCTAACCAACGACGACTGAAAGACCCCAAACGCCATGCCAGAGTGCCAATATCAACCTCTCTCTCTTTGAAAATGCCAAATGCCTCTCACACACGGAGCAAAGGAGGGACACCGGAGAATATCACCCCCGCACACTGACACTCCCACACAGTAAAATGACTTATGATACTATTTGTGAAGCTAGCGAAAATATACGTGCTTTGAGTCGGCCCGTAGCGCTCTCTCTCTCTCTCTCCTCAGTTCGGGTGCTTTCTCCAGTCCTCACGCCTCACCACCGGTAGAACACCGTGGATGGAAAGTCGTCGCACCAGTAAAAAATCCAGCCAGCGTAATAAAAAGCTTAACAACAAGGAGCTAGATGCCATCCACTTTAAACGTGTAGTCAGTTATTGGAGCCTACCGATGGGCTTTTGGTATAGGGAAGTATTTTGGTTCAAGTTTCAGTCCAAGTGTTCTTTATCTGTTGGTATTTTAAATCTGTTTTTTGAGGGTCTGTTAGTAGTCCAGAAGTAGGAAATTCTGACTTTGTATAAAAATCACTCCTTATACAAAAAAGCTTTGATGTCCAACCCTCTTAGCAATCTACTAGCTCTCCTTAGCTCTTTGTGGTGTTTCAAAAAGTGAAAGGAACAGACGTTTTCTATATTTCTACCGCTTCAGTTGGCAGCAAACGTAAAATAGCTTTTCAGCTTGGACGACGTGTATGTACATAATGAATATATTTGCATAGACTTTGCTAGGTATCCCTAAAACAAGCAATGTGTTAATTCTCAGTGGATCTGTTTGCATTATATGAGTGTGAATTTGATATGTTTCGAGCTACGACGCAGGGGTTAAAAGCCAGCACGCGCTAGTGCCGGCGAATCGGACTCGTTTCAGTAACCTATTTTATGCTAGTGTTGATGGTGTGTGCACTTTCTGTCTCACTCACAGAGGCCTGCTTGGTTGTGGTGTCACTATGTTCTCTAGCCACCGATTTTTAACATTTGATGTCAAAAAGCCACAAGGAATTTGGATGTAATCCACATGGACAGACATTCAAATTTGGATAATGTGAAGACCAGTATACCCGGTTTCTTCGCAGAATCAAGACTGATCTTGAACTCATGAAAATACGGGCTCTATGAATTGAGCAAACACGTCTAGACTCCTACCGTGAAATAGTCATAGTCATGAACAAACTTGTGTTAAGACGTAACATTCTGCCAAGTACTCATACAGTAGATGGGGATACACATTTTATACGAAAAACTGTATACACTCAGCATCGGTTTCTACAGATCATGCATGCAGGTAAACAATGTCGTGCTACTTCTTATAGACATGGGTTATGTATTCTCTCGCAGCGGCGTCAAGTCACAGTCTGTGTTGGGGGAAAAAAAACGGCGGGATAAATGGGTCCAGGTGCACAACGGTAGCAGACTCCTGAATGGATGTTCAGCATGGCTTGTCCTGGACCCCTCCCTGCCATAGTGCAATGCAGTGTTTTGCGGTGTATCTTCCTCGCTGTTTAAAAAATGTGAGAGCAGATGCTGATGTTTGCACTTTTTTGGGGCAGCTAACAAAGAAATTAACACCACCCCCCTCCCCCCTCCCCTCCCTGCTACAGATGCTGTATACATAGTGTTGCATGCGGTTGTGTGAGATTGAGACAATGTCAACGTGATACAAAAATACCATGTCAGTATGGTAGGGATTAATTCTGAAGTTCAATCGCTTAGGTCATTTTTACCTTCTCTCGTGTAGGATGCCAGGTTTATGCATTTGCTCCATTAAGAATAATAACGGTCACATGGCCGTTTCCCATTTCCCCTCTGAAGCAGACTCATTTCAATGGAAAGACTTTTCGCTCCATGGGAGCAGGTGGTCGAGTGAAATATGTGACACCACAGCATTTGGCTTCGACATCCTGCCATATGCAGGTCATTCATGTACAAAAGGTTCTCTGTCCAATCTAGCAATTTAGTCTCAAGACAATCTTATATGAGAAATGAAAACCTGCACCCCTCTTTCTTGTTGTGTACAATGTTTTTTAGAATCTCACTATTTTTGGATTGTTAATTTGTGCTGGTGACAGTTCCATTGTCTATTATTATTATTATTATTATTATGATATTATTATGGAGCTTTTTATTTCATTGCTATTTTGTGTAGGATAGCCAACAGTTTTTCTTTTTTTTATTTGATGTACCTTATCATATACATATATAGTACTGGTTTCCTTTTTTTTAAACAACTTGCTAAAAATTGCACGATCAGTTATTGTGGTATTAGCAAATGCAATGAAGGAAAATACCAGTTAAATGCTGCAGTTTTAATTAAGATATAGAATATATTTATAAAATGGGGGAAACAACTGAAATTTAGCGATTCATAAAATTTGAAAAATGTACATGCATGGGATAGCAACGAGTAACAACAAAAGATATGTTACATACCATAATGATAAAGGACATGCATCACAAATGAGTTTAAAACAACTCAGAAAATGTAGCATATGAAATACTAAAGAGGAAATTTATAGCTAATATATTGTGTTCAGCTAGTCTGCTTTGGGTTTTGTTGTAAAGAAATATTTCTTTTTGTTGTTTTTTCGAGAATGATATACAATTTGTGTATATTTTCATATACAAAGTATGCACTGATATGTTACTAAAATTCTATACCGCTTTTACAAAAAAAGTGTTTGTTGTACCAAAGTATCCAAGTCCCTTGAAACCTTATCCTTTTTGCGTATGTTTTACCGTATTTTATATATTAAATAGACAAACTTGAGTGAAATGTGTATGAATCTGGTTTATTTGTTTTTGTAATAATAGTAATAACGTTGAGTTGAATAGGTTTTCAGATTTGTAACTGTTGCCTGCAAATTGAATTCTCCCATATTTATCGCCGCTCCACTGCCTGTAATCAAATGTATGTTACACTGTTTTAAGTAACTATACCTTGTTGCTTTTGTGACAATAAGAGAGCTGAGCCTGAAGGGAAAGCTCTATGTGCAATATGTGTTCCTACTCTCACCTGTGGTCATAAAGTCTGGGTCATGAAGGAAAAAATAAGGTTGTGAATACAAACAGGTACGGTGAGCGGTTCAGTCACAGCAGAGACTCGGAGTAGATTCACTGCTACTTTCCTTGGAAAGGAGCCGCTTAGGTGGTTTGGGCATCTGGTTAGGATGCCTCTCGGACGTCTCACTAGGGACGTCTTCATAGGAGTGGATCCCGAGACCAAGGCACGTCAGGAATCAGATCAACTCACTGGCCATGGAACGATGCCCCAGGAGGAAGTTACCTACGTTCCTCTGGAGAGGGAAGTCTGGAGCTGTTGCCCCTGTGACCCGACTACGGGTATAGCGGTTGAAGATGGATGGATGAAATATAAGGTGATCAGTGGTTTGAAATTGTTTATTTTGAATAGAAAGTAATTCCATTGATAAGATCATTTGACAGTTTATATAAAACACCAAAGGGTATACAAAAGTAAACAAGTAATGTGCTTCTCTGGACAAAAAAAAGGATACAAGTCTTTAATCACTGGATAACGTAAACAATCAGCCTATTATAAACATTTTTTGCAATACTAGCAACTTTTTAATAATTCATTGAATATTTTGTATTCCACATAACCCCAGAAAGGCAATGAGCATGTGTATATAATGTAGTTGGCAATTTACTGTACCATTTCACTAAAATAGCATACATGCACTCAAATGGACACTGGCTGTTAAAAGCTCCATAGGATCACTATCAAAATGTGCATGTAGACTGGGCATTCCTCTGACCCATGACGAACCGAACATCTACGGTTCCTTTTGCTATAGTAACCAAGTGACACTAATCTCTCGGACTGAGCTTGCTAGGTAACGATATTATGCCAAGAAAATAAAATATGAAATCTGTGCAAATCAGATGGTTTATTAGTTGTGTGAACCACTTACTGACAGTTTTTTTCCTATCTCCTTCATATCTGCAGCATATAAATATTACACTTAATCTGCTGCGTATAAATATTACACTTACTTGCATTGGCTGCTAACAGGTTTACAGGTTAACAACACATGCCATTTAATTAAACGGAATGCTTATGATGAAAACCATAATTATCACAATGTACAGTACCACCTTGTTTCATATTGATCTTGTGTTGTGAAACAAAAAAGGCATTGCATTGGTGCATATTCTCTTCTTGCTTTGCATTACCCCAGACTTCATCCCTTAACCCCACCACCTATTCATTTGAGGTGGAGGCGTGGTGGTAGGCGGTGCCACATCAAAGATTGACTCTTCTCCAAGTGATGAGCATACGTAGTACAGATTGGCGCCCAGCATGACCAGTATGGGGAAGAAGGAGAGACCGAATCCCAGCCCCCTCACACTGCTGCCCAGCGAAAGACATACCCAGTAGATCAACCTTCGTGAAAGAAAACATCATAGTTATTTACCATTGAAAATAACGGTAGGCATTAGACAAACCAAAAGTAGAGCCAGTATATTTATGAAGAAAGTTTAGCCTATAGACTGACTATTGAAACTCATACACACCCACCTGCCAAAGGTAAATATTACAGTGAGAAGGGGCACAAGCTTGAGGTGTTCTTGACTGATGTAGGTTGCCATGACAGCTAGTTGCAGGAAGTAGACGAGGAAGAGGCTCATGGAGTCGTTGACGTAGTGCCAGTGGACGGCGACTTCCCTGTTCTCCAGCTTGCCCTCGTACAGCGGGGTCAGTGCACTGTACCGCAGCCTGGCCACCCCCTGCACCAACACACCTGCAGGCGTGCAGAAAGGGAGAGAGGCGTTTGCTTTTGTTTTTCTGCAAGAAATGTCTTATAATTAACTTTATTTTTTTAATTATTGTCCATAGCTGTGGTGTGAACTTTGCAGGGTGGTCGTCACAAACCACACATTCATTGTTTTAGTCCGCTAACTAGTAGTGAGACGCCAAATATTCGGCTGCAGAAAATATTCGTCAGAGAATGGCCTAAATTTCGCCAAAAAAAATAAATAACGAGTAGTGAATATATGTTTTATGGATCCATAACAGTGATTATTATTTATGTTTTTCTATACTCATGTCTTGCCATAATCAAGTAGCTGTAGAAGGTGCAGCCACGACAGCAATGGTAGGAAGAAATGTTATATCATATTAATCATATTCGACAATACTGCCTTTGGTTTTCCACCTACTGTTTCTTATTTTCGGTTTCGGCCAAGAACTTCCCTTTCGGCGCATCCCTAACATTACCTCACACCTGTTTGTATATTACAGAGCCTCTTGGGCTGCAATACATCTCAATTCATGCATTAAGTTATACAAGTTAACATCTTACCGAGCACAATGGGGATGATGGAAAAGAAAGAGCAGCGCAGCGTGTACACCAGCCTGACAGGTGCACTCTTGAGTGGTGGCACATCGAAGGGAAGGTAGGCATAGCCCAACCACACCACTAAGGGGAAGATGGCAGCTGCTGCAGCTGTCCCCAGAGCAAGTTTAAGTTTCTCACTGCACACACTGTCAGTTTCATCTAAGGAAGGAGAAAACAAATAGTAGTTAGCTTGTATATTTCCACACATATATTTCCTTTCATGTAATGTTCATAATGTGTCCAACATTGAATTGTATTAAAATGTTTAGATAAATTCTAGCAGGAAACAATAGTATAGGTCTGATAAGAGGAAGAGGACACAAAGACTCCCCTTTGTGTCTTCCTCTGATTATCACTGTATGACAAGTCGGGGATTAGTGCACCACCTGCTGTGACTACCATATGGGGACTCTAAAGGTGCAAAGGTCAAACCTTTATGGTTTGCAAAGGTCAAGTACATCCAAAGGGGTGCCAATGCCATCCCTGAGCGCATATGTGCACACGTGTCAGGGAAGGCCTTATCTTATTAGCCAAATAAGACGGGAAAGCTATAGGATTTGAGCTGACAAAAATATTTACTATATTGTTCCCCCTTTTTAAATATTATAATCTTTAGTGTTGAATTTCACACTACTAAATACAATGTAATTTTACTCAATGTTAACCATTGTTGTTTGGATTGTTCTAGTACATTTATATTAACCTAATCACATACCACTGAATATAATGGATGCTCTTTTGTTCCATGCCACCTGATGTACAGTACTGTACCAGACACATGTCAATCATATCTAAGATACGTACATTCATCATACTTGTCATCTGTCCATTCAGAGTACATCTGGCCTGCTGAGGTTGGGTTTTCCATCTGGTGCTCTTTCTCAATGTCCTGGTCAATATAGTGCCTGCTCTCCTGGGGAAGCTCTTTGCTGGACTGGTGCACAATGTTAACTTGCGGGGTGAACACCAGAGCAGCCTTCTCTGGCATCCAGTTCACTGGTTCTTCATCCTCTTCTTCCTCGTCATCCGCAAGTGAACCGTCGCCTTTGTCGTGCTTGTCCACGTCTATGTCCTCGTCCCTCCACCTTTCTCCCTCAGGCATGCTCTCCCTCCATTTGGCTTTGCCCTTCATGTCACTTGACGCCTGACTTTGGTCCTCTGACAGGTCTGGGCTTCCTATACCCGTGTCCTGGTCCCTCTCAATCTCTACAGCCGTGTTTTCTGATGACAATCCCTTGTTCGCCATCTCCAGCCTTCTTGTCTCGTCTCCCGGCCATGGCAGAGTGCTTGGTTCCAAAGCAGCAGAGCCAAACACTTCCTCCTCCTTGTGGAATTCCTGCTCTTGCACTTTTATCGGCTCTTCTGCTTCAAAGTTGTCATCTTTCTCTTCTTCTGTGCCCTTCTCTGCATATTGTTGATTGTTGTCTGCTTTAGCAGAAGGGCTATGGGTTGTCTCGGATTCTGTGATTAAATTAGTTTGCCCAGACATTTTTGCCTCACTCTAACTTTTATACATAAGTGTTGGTGTCTTTGTGCCTCTACAACTCATTTTTTTTGTTGTTGTACGTACTGTCTTCAGAGTGTTCTGAAAAAGAAATGCATGTTATTGTCAAATTCAACTCTGATATTCAAAAATCAAAGTTCACTTGTTATCAAGGGTGTGTCTGTGTGTCATATTACAATCACAAACAATAGCCTAGAAGTAGAACATATTATAGATTAGCCTCCAATAATACACACCACCCTCACTTACTATAGCATGAATAACATTTTTATTGGCAGGCTACAATACACTCAGGTCTGATATGGGAGCATGGGACAGTCTGAAAAGAATAAAGATCAATGCCTAGTTGAAAGTTGACCTAGTTGAAACTTTCCCCCAGTGGTATCTATGCGCTAATAGTTTTTTCACACGCCCGTGACAACTGGTTCAGATGAGAGCAAACACATTGAGACAGGGAGAGTCTAAACTGCGATCATTTAGGGTATCATTTAATATGATTGTACAGAGAGCATAGTTGCCTACCAGCTACCCCGCTCCATTGCCGAAACCAGTAGACGTAAACGATCCAGTATGATCCCCGTTTGACAAGAAGTTCTGCTTGATACTAGGTGAGGCAGAACAAGTGACTGGGCAGGTGTGGCTAGCAGGTTCATTCTTTACACGAGGTAAGGGCGGAGCAACTGGGGAGACTTTGCCCGTGGGCCGCGACTATCAGTATCTACACAAAAACAGACACTACAACACACTAGTAGTCAGTAGTCTCAATGATGACGATTGTTGATGTTATGACGCGTCGCTGTTCTCCCCTAGTAGTATATAGCTGTAGGCTTATAGTGGTCTGTCGGGTTAGGCCAGGCAGGGTAGAACCCTCAGTGTTCTTTTAACTCTGAAACTGATTGGCAAGTGTATACTCTTTACTCAGACTCACAGAAGCCACACTGTCACTCAAGTTAAACTTTACCCAGGCCAGGTCAGGCCTTTATTGAGAGAGACTCGGCGACTGTGTCACTTGCAACATGCTGTAACGCCAATGTAATGTAGGCCTATTTGTCCATGACTGAGATTCACAATGCAAACCTGTCTCACCGGCTTGTCTGCCCACCCACCCCAACGGGTCTACCTAATCACCGGAACGGACCAAAACCTACCGGAACGGACCGGAACGGACCAAAACCTACCGGAACGGACCGGAACGGACCAAAACCTAGACCAAAACGGACCGGAACGGACCAAAATCTACAGGAACGGACCAAAACCTACCGAAACGGACCATTTTTTTAAAGCCATATACATTCAGAACACTATCCCGGACCGGAACCTACTAGGAGCGGATCGAAACTGACATGAATGGACCGAAACGGACCCCGATTTAGCCAGACACACATTCAAAACACTTGTAGAAGTCACCTGTAGACGGGCTCTCATTTAAATCCAAGGTGTCTTTTTTTTTTTAGAAATGGTAGTAGCCTAAAGCACAGAGACAAACAAATCAACTGTGTCGGTTTGTGGTTAGAATGGAAATTATCTCAGAGGAACCCTCTCGCCCCTGCCCACCCCCCGTGCGTACATCATGTCGATGATACAACGTTCCACTAGCCAGGGGCGTAACTACGGGTGGGCTGGGGTGGGCCGCGGCCCACCTAAATAGAGAGCTGGCCCACCCATTGAAAACATGACTATGAACTTGAGAAAACAAAGGACAAAGACCAGAGAGCCTCTAGAGAGTGCTTGAGAGGTCTGGACTCACTGTAGTTATAATGCAGGCACTAATCACCCATTATAATGCAAATGAGGCATTTCATTCACCCTTTGTTTGTAAACCTGCCAGATCGTTATTATTTGGCAGGTATATCTGAGAAATTAATGATCAAAAACACGTCTTTTTGCCGCGAATTCCCGACTTTTTTTTTGCAATTTACTTTATAACCAGGGCTGCACATAACTATTTTGGTCTGGTACTCAGTGGAGCACCAGGGGATGTTACCTGGTGCTCCAAAAATGCGGCGACCCATATCGACCCATATCGACCCGTATCGTCGACTCATATCGACCCCTATTTTCACACCTCCATTTCTAGGGAATAGATTGGGGGAACAACACAACATCTCTAAGGTGCATGTCAATGACATAACATGTTGGAAATGGGTGGAATTCCCCTTTAATCTCTCTCTCTCTCTCTCTCTCACACACACACACAGCCCCGTTGTGTTCAAGATGAGGGGCGAACTGAACACAACGACAACAAGCAACATTGTGCATCAGCCACTTTACAGCAAAGACGTCTTTTCTGTGCAGTCTCTTTGGAGATTGCGGTGATGGAACACCAAAATAATTCCTTAATGCCGCTTGCTTCTTGGACATTTGACGAGAGTTTAGCTGTAAGTTAGCAGAATAATGTGTCAGTGTGGGCTACTACCAGTAGCATGGATCGATTGAGGAAGCAGGAAAAGACACACTGCGTTTGGCCAGTGTTGCCAACTGCCAAAATCCAAAGTGCATTAGTGTCACTTCAAAAACGCACTCGAATGCATTAGAATAAAATTAATGCACTACAATGAAACTAAATGGACCCTTACGCGTCCATTTGGTTGGGGCCTGGTTGGTTGGGGTCTGGTTGGGGTCTGGAAAAAAGCTAAATATAGTGACAAATGAGTCAGGTTGGCAACACTGGCTAGTGCACCCATGTGTCCACAAGACACGGTGTGATTGGCCAGTGGGGGCAGAGCCATCTAGTTGCGACATTGAGGGGTCAGAAACTGAGCACTCGAACTGCTATTCATGCAGCCTGAATAGGGACAACTGGAGTTGAAAATACATTGTAGAGGAGCCGCCATTGGACTGGCCCAATGAAGTGAACGGAGTTGGCGAATTTCTATGTATACTAAGGCTTCTGGCCATAAACAATATTCATTTTTATTATGAGGCCCATCTGTGGTGCGCAAAAGCGCTCCCCAGCCCGTAATTAACCGCGCCATGTGCTTCATTGAACGCGCATGCGTCGTGGCGCGCCAGTTATGTGCGGTCCTGTTTATAACATTTCGCAGACTTGGGATAAATAACAGCAAAAAAACACGGAAAATGTTTTTTCAACATAACATGTTGAATGGTAAGAAATGATTGAGAATTGACCGAGCTATAATTGTTTGAAAATGAGAGCTATAATCTTTGAGAATAGGCTACTCATGCATGTGTCTGTCCTAAGCCTGCAGCCAGGCTGCGTGCTTAGGAGGGTCAGACATAGCAGTAGAGATAGGGGAAATAGATATGGGATGAATTAAAGGGAATGGCAAGACCAACACGGATTGGATGAAAGCTAAAAACGCCCAAACTACACCTATGCATAATGTAACGGGTATAGGAGGTGTTTAAGGGAGATGGCATGATAACGAAATTATCAACTTTAGTGTGGGAACGCCTCTTCCCCAATGCTAAGTGCGTTAATTGCATATAAGGGCTAATGTAACCAAAATCGAGCCCTATGTGTTGGTGACAGGATTATTAATTCATGTCAAGACATTAATTCAAAAAGATAACCCTAGTACAGTAAAGGTTATATAAACTGAAATATAACCATAATGCTTTTCTTGCACGCGCAAAATTTGCGGCCATCACGCATGCTTACGCAGCATGCCCACCCTGAATCACTCATGCCCACCCTGAATTGAGTTTCTGGCTACGCCACTGCCACTAGCACTCACTCAAACAGAAGTCCTTCATCCCTCCTATTCAACACATGAACAATGATGATCAGCCCCAACAAAGTGTCTTGTCTTGCTTTGTCAAGTTGACTGTCTGTGAGAATGAGCCACTAAAGACAATTTTCTGTTTCATGTGTTCCATAACCCCGATCATTGTAAAGCATCGCTGCTTCCCACCGGAGGATCCTGAACGACACCGAACCAAAGATAATGTGGATATGAACTGTCAAACCAAAACTGCCGCTGTTGTTATACCAAGCACCGACATCTCAGGCTAATCTGGCAGAGTTGATTTGTTTGTCTCTCTGTGCTGTAGGCCTACTACCACTTCTGTGAGAGGCAATTTAATTGTGCAGCGACGTACGGCCTATTGCAAAGGCTTTGGCCGCTTGACAAAACAAAGGGTCCGTGTATTTTACGGCCATTCTGAATTCTCATTTCGTTATTGACAAACAGTATTCAGTTTAGGTTCTGTGTTCTGAATACTGTTTCTCAAAAACGGGAAATTGTTAATTAAAAATAGGAAAAAGGTTTATTTTTCTTAATACTGTTTAGAAATGTGTCCTTAAAACTTAGAAATAGGTTTTTAAAACGCCTATATGACCTAATTCCTTACTTTCTTCGGTGCGGTCGCCCTCAGAATGGTGATTTCAGTACAACCGCGCTCCTGTACTGAATTCTGTTTTTTCTCTCGCTCAGAGCGTGGAGGCGTGGCGCGGAGCTCTTGATTGACAGCTCGGTTACTGCTGCAGTTACTACAAGGAGACACACGCGGCGCTGTTGGCGCTGTTGTACTAGCAGATAATATTATGGATTAGAGTAGACAATATTATTATACATTTATCCTTTATTATATTTAGATATATATTTACACCCTTTAGCGCTGCTGTAATTTTAAATAAATTAGCCCGCTTTTTGGTTGCATATTAACACAGCTGTTATTACATTCTGATTAGACATTGATGCATCCTCTGTGTCAACTCTTAAAGTAATGAAAAATAAAGTAGGCTAATAGGGACAGACAGACAATGAATACTAATAATAACTAATAATAAAAATTAATAGTATTAACACCATATGACACCTGGGCCGCCAAGGTGCCATATCCGAACTAGCCATTGAAGTAAATGAATAGGAACACACACACACACACACACACACACACACACACACACACACACACACACACACACACACACACACACACACACACACACACACACACACACACACACACACACACACACACACACACACACACACAATTAAGGAGGTAATGCCTTGCTGGGGCTCATCATCAGATTGGTTTTAACATTCTATAGCCAAATTTGTGGAAGATGGTAGGCTACAGATAGTGTCTATAAAATCAAGTGTGTGTGTGTGTGTGTGTGTGTGTGTGTGTGTGTGTGTGTGTGTGTGTGTGTGTGTGTGTGTGTGTGTGTGTGTGTGTGTGTGTGTGTGTGTGTTCCTATTCATTTAGCCTACTTCAATGGCTAGTTCGGATATGGCACCTTGGCGGCCCAGGTGTAATATGGTGTTCATACTATTAATTTTCATTATTAGTTATTATTAGTATTCATTGTCTGTCTGTCCCTATTAGCCTACTTTATTTTTCATTACTTTAAGAGTTGACACAGAGGATGCATCAATGTCTAATCAGAATGTAATAACAGCGCTGTGTCAATATGCAACCAAAAAGCAGGCTAATTTATTTAAAATTACGGCAGCGCTAAAGGGTGTAAATATATATCTAAATATAATAAAGGATAAATGTAAAATAATATTGTCTACTCTAATCCATAATATTATCTGCTAGTACAACAGCGCCAACAGCGCCGCGTGTGTCTCCTTGTAGTAACTGCAGCAGTAACCGAGCTGTCAATCAAGAGCTCCGCGCCACGCCTCCACGCTCTGAGCGAGAGAAAAAAACAGAATTCAGTACAGGAGCGCGGTTGTACTGAAATCACCATTCTGAGGGCGACCGCACCGAAGAAAGTAAGGAATTAGGTCATATAGGCGTTTTAAAAACCTATTTCTAAGTTTTAAGGACACATTTCTAAACAGTATTAAGAAAAATAAACCTTTTTCCTATTTTTAATTAACAATTTCCCGTTTTTGAGAAACAGTATTCAGAACACAGAACCTAAACTGAATACTGTTTGTCAATAACGAAATGAGAATTCAGTTGGCCGTAAAATACACGGACCAAAAAGGCACCTTGGATTTAAATGACAGCCCGTGACAGGGATTATCCTATGACATCACGACGACAAAGGGTGGGATTCCCTCTACCCTCAAACCAAAGGTATATATTTGAACAACTTTTAGTAGTTTATTGAAGAATGTGGTGTTATAATCAATTTGATAGGCTTATAGCCTACAGGCCTACAGGTGACTTCTACAAGTGTTTTGAATGTGTGTCTGGCTAAATCGGGGTCCGTTTCGGTCCATTCATGTCAGTTTCGATCCGCTCCTAGTAGGTTCCGGTCCGGGGTAGTGTTCTGAATGTATATGGCTTAAAAAAATGGTCCGTTTCCGTAGGTTTTGGTCCGTTCCGGTCCGTTTTGGTCTAGGTTTTGGTCCGTTCCGGTAGGTTTTGGTCCGTTCCGGTCCGTTCCGGTGGGTTTTGGTCCGTTCCGGTGATTAGGTAGACCCACCCCAACGGGCATCGGGCAGGACAAGTTTTGTTATAAATAGGCCCAAATGCGCTATTAAGATAGGTTAACCCAGTATTACTTACATTTAAAATGAGCTGCATAGTACTAAACTATTTTTGGCTCAGTGGGGACTGGATGTGTTTAGGGTGTGTGGAATAAAGGTTGTTCATATAAGGCAGTACTAGGTAGTCGATTGCGCTACAATAATACATCGCATTTTTTTTTTCTTTTTTCTTTTTTCCCCCTCAAATAAACGCTTTTACGAATGTACTTGATGTACTTGTGCTTAGAGCCGCCCTAGATGGAGTTACGAAAACCCAATTCACTTCATGGGGTCAGTCCAATGGCGCATCTTCTACAATAGACTAGCTCTGGTCCAGAGCTCCACTGCTTCTGAGTCTGACTTGCATTGGAGCTCTGTTGGTCTCCGTGCATTCGGCCATTACTCCACCCGGCCAGCCTCTCTTCTCTAGTGGATATATAAAGAACTTTTTACCTACTCACCAAAATAAACACGTCTTGTGTCATTAGAAAGCCTACTTACCTTGGTGGAAACACTCTGAGCCCCCCACCACGCAGATAAAATGGACTTTTTGGCCAGAACGCGATCGTTTTTCACCAGAAAAACAACCAGGATTTGCGCCCTCTACCGATATTGCCAATAGAAAAGTTCCATGGGAAATATTTTTCCTTCAGTGAAAAACGATCGCGTTCTGGCCAAAAAGTCCATTTAATCTGTGTGGTGGGGGGCTAAGAGTGCGACCACTAAGGTAAGTATGCTTTCTAATGACACAAGACGTGTTTATTTTGGTGAGTAGGTAAAACGTTCTTTATATATCCACTAGAGAAGAGAGGCTGGTCGGGTGGAGTAATGGCCGAATGCACGGAGACCAACAGAGCTCCAATGCAAGTCAGACTCAGAAGCAGCGGAGCTCTGGACCAATGGCGGAGCTACTACAATAGACTATACCGAGAAATGGAAACAACAAACAGGGGACACGTCCTTCCCGGAAGTAGGCTGAAATTATATCGTTATTGCGTCGGCCTCGTTGAAAAACACTGCATTTCCAACTCCAGGCTGTCCCGCAATGGTCCCGATTCGAGGATGCATGAACAGCGCGCCAGCGCTGTTTCCTGTATCCTCAATGTCGCAACTCTTCTAGATGAATCTGGCGTTTCGTCTACGCGAGTCTACTGCTCTGCTCTGCTCTGGGCTATGGGATATATATATCATAGCCAATCGGAGCCCCGTGCGCCACATGTGAGGCCAATGGCGCAGGGAAACCGAACTACCACGCATCGTTTTAGGAGCAGCCAATGGCATTTCTGTATGCACGTCAACCCGACCAATGGTCGTAATTGTTGTAAGCTATGTTGTTGTTAGGTAGTCCGAGTGAAAACAGTGTTGTCGACAGTATTGCCATAAAATGTGCGCTTAATGCGCAATAAAACACACATTTCCAGTTTGTTTTGATCGCTAATAAGCGTCACGATGAGTAGCCACTGCAGAGAAGTCATTACCCTCCAACTGGGACACTACTCAAACTTTGTGGGAACACACTGGTGGAATTTACAGGTTAGTGTTTATGCTTGTTAGCGTTAGCTAACTATAACGGTAGAGCCTCATTTGTTTAACTTATCCAAGTTCAAAACTCGTGCTGATGTGTGATAATAGACACGATAGATTAAAAAAAGAGAAAAGGGTAAAAAAGAGAAAAGGATGACAGGAAGGACAGTATAACCTGGCTTTAGTTAGCTAGACAACCCAAAGATCATACTGTCTAATTTCTGCACGAATGCGTGCAATGCATGCATATTGTGCATACATAATACAGGAAAGAATCTTTATTTTAACTCGTAGGGTTAGGATTAGTAAGATAACTATGTATCTCTCTGGTAGAGATGTATGTGAAGGATGCCTTCAGCGTGTATGGGTTTCAGAGTCAGTTTTCCATACACTGACAAAGCAGTATATCAAGTCGAGGCCTTGACATTTATTTATATGTCACAGTTCATCCAATCAGATGGTACTCATGACAATACTCAGATAGCCTAGCTTGCAGTTGCTTGCAGCTATAGGTATTACTGCCTGTGTTGTGTTGAGTTGTATTATTAAAGATTCCATCATTCAGTATTTTATTGATATGCTACTGCATAATCAGGTTACAGTCCGAGTAAAACGGTATTTAAACACTCCTTTTGATCCAGTCAGCTTATGATTTATATATTTTCTTGGTTTTATCACAATTTTTCATTTATCACTTGCCTTGGTGAACAACATTTCCACATGTGCCACTCACCTTAGCCTCTCTCCCTTCTTGTTGTCTTCAGGATGCTTCTTTATCAAATAGCCCAGACGAGGTCCACAGTGATGTTGTGTTTCGTGAGGGACAGACTCTGGCTGGTCATGTCACTTACACCCCTCGTCTTATTGCCATGGATCTCAAAGGTAATGCATGCACACACTGTATGTATGATTTGTTGGACCAGAACCAAGCTCTACAGTAAAAAGAGCTAAAACAGGCTTGTTTCTGCTGAGGAAGCTCAGATCCTTCCTTAGGCATGTGGTACAGTGATGTAGGCTACGTGTTATGCCGATATCAGAAATGATGTGCAGTGGTTGCTAAGTGTTGTTTCTATCATTCACCAGCCAAACTACAGCAACAAATATTTTGTATGTTTTCATGTGTTCAAGCACAGGAATCAAACACTTCTGCTAGTCTATGTGTAAACATGACTGGAGATATTACCACTGCCATTGCCTTGGCTTTATGAGAATCATCAAGCTAAGTCAGAGGCTAAATCTTCTTCCTTTTAATTATTTGTTTTGTTTTGTTGAAGGTCTTCTTCTTCTCTGTTCCTGTACCGTATGTTTCATTCCGTTCCTCTATAACAGGTAGTCTTCAGACTCTAAGGCAAGAGGGAAGTCTATATGAAACTGACAAAGATGGGAATATTGCTTTCACATGGTATGTGTTATTTATATTATTCGGTTAGAATGTACCAATAACTAAATATAGTATCAACGACAATAACTATATAAATAACTTTGCATAACAAGTCATTAGTTGGATTCTTTGTATTCAGTGTGATAATATGCTCCTCTTGGCAGGGAGGGAAACATTATGATGCACAAAGAGAGCCCCCCGACAAAGAACTCCTTCCTCCAAGACCTGGATAAATTAGATGTGAGTATTTTTCTAATGAGATGTAAATCCTTTGCATTACAGAACTCTCTACCTCCTCATCTACCCCCCATTTTCAAGTGTTTTTATTGTACTGTATTTGTGACATTTGCTTTGGCAATGTTAACGTTTGTTTTCTCATGCCAATAAAGCTTATTTAAATTGAATTGCATGCACTGTCTCACATAGTCAGTCGCCCTGATTGGATCTCACTGATGTGTCAGTCAAGAGGTTCTGTGACATCGACTATTCAACATTAATAATTATATTTAGTTTGTTTATTGTTCATTCCATCACTGAAAAAAGGAGTCCTGAAATTAAAGGGTAGGGTTTTGAATTTTCCATCCACTTGTCACTTTGTCTCGTCTAGACATGAACTTGAATCATGACAACATTCTCATGCAGTTATGTTATTCTGACATCCGCTTTTGGTTTCAGAAGGGGGAGATATTTGCTGATTTTGGCTCCCAGTCCCATCCTCAGTGCTCAGGTATTGTTGGAACAATCCCATCATTTTCCCAAAACTCCCAATTATCTATTATATATATATATATATATATATATATATATATATATATATATATATATATATATATATATATATATATATATATATATATATATATATATATATATATATATATATATATATATATATATATATATATATATATATATATATATATATACACCCTATTGGCCTGAATATAAGACTATGACTTTTTCCCAATGGAAATATCCCTAAAATGGAGTCGTCTTATATTCAGGGGCTATACTATTTTACATTCAGTGTTCTTTTTTCTGTAAATGAGTCTTGAAAAATGAGGGTCGTCTTATAAACGAGTCGTCTTATATTCGGGACAATACGGTATATATATATATATATATATATATATATATATATATATATATATATATATATATATATATAGCTTGGTTAGCATTGCTACCATTTGCCTGCGTCAGGCTGCGTGTGATCTTTACATGCCGTTCATGGTGGTTACTACCTCCCTGCGTATGAGAATTCATGAAACTACTGTTGTGAACTGCAGTGAGTGTGGCCACTGTGAACGACCATCTGGAGCGGTTACAGAACACATACAAGCTGGAGGGCAGTGTGAGGGTATGGTCTGACTTCCTCCGGATACACCTGCATCCGCGCACCATCTCTGTCATCCACCAGTACAACCATGATGGGTGAGTGGCAGCGCTGTGCACTATAAATCACTAAATTCATTTTCATAATATGAAGAAATCAGTAATCTGTGTCAAGCACTGAGGCCCTATCTATTGTTTTTGTAGTGTGAGGCTGCTTGATGTTAAAATAACCCCCCCTGGACCTGGATATGACGCTAGAATGTTGCAGGGGTTTACACCCAACCCACAGTGCCACAATACAATGCCACATCAGAGTCTTGACAACAGCTTAAAGTGTGTGCGTGCGTGTGTGTGTGTGTGTGCGTGCGTGCGTGTGTGCGTGTGTGTCCAGGGAGACTCACCGTTTGGAAGCATTTGGCCAAGGAGAGTCACTGCTCCAGGGATCCGTGTTGGATGAGTTGGAGGACAGACTGCACTTTTTTGTAGAGGAATGCGATCATCTTCAGGTACATACAATACATAGCTACAATCCAACAATAAACTTGACTAATTGTTTGATCTTAAATAGTACACACGTCAAGGGAAAGGCACACTCCACTCAGCCCAGTAAAGTTCTGGAATTTGCACTCTAGTAGTCTTGTTTAAGTTTTAACTCTTTGACAGATTAGCAGAAAAGCTAGGCTCGCTCCCATTAGGTTCAATAATAACTAATTAATTTATAAAAAATCCTCTGTTGTGAATTTGTGCAAATGAGTAATATCCAAAGACAGCTTAAGGCGTCTACTCTAAGGGAAAAATAAGATGAGTTGATGTTGTGTTTCATTCTTTTTAAAATACATTTGGCAAAACAGCCTGTATTTTCACATTTCTCTGTTTCCAGGGCTCATTCAGAGATACAACAAATACATTTAAAGTTATATCATTTATCAATTATAGCTGTAAATGTGTGGTGTTTTCTGGGTTTTACCACCTAAAATACCTTATTAGATGGTGGCTAGCAAGTTAATCTATGCATACAGACAGGGGCGGAGTGGGCTTGGCCAGGCCATCTGGACTTTGCCTTTTGCCAGGCCACAACCCCCAACCCCCGAACCTTTAAAGGCTACTCCTTTAAAGGTTTATTTTCAAACGGACCTGTGCATTACCATTGTTCGTCACTAAATGGCGATTCTAGATAATTATTACTTATCCTTTATAAGAGGCACAAAATAAGCTTCTACATTGGACAACATTAGACCAAAGAAGCCCTGGACACCTGCCTAGACCTGCCTAAAGGCACTGGATATCTAAAAAAGGTACTGCATATCAGAGTCATGCAGAGTCAAGCAAAAAAACAAGTGGAAGTGCTTTGGTTAAATTGGACCTCCTTGTCTGGGTGCACACCACCAAAAATACACAGACAAGCAGATGGTGTGCAACAATAACAGTAATAGTAATAATATAATAACAAGAAAATAGCAATAGTGATGATAATAATAAAAATAACAGACTGATCAGTTGCTCACACTGGCATCTGACTACAACATATATACCTGCCTATATACCTGCCTAAAGGCAGGTCTATGTCTAGGTACTGCATATCAGAGTCAGATTGAGGTTTCCCTTAGAAGCAAAAAAAAAAACAAAAAAACAAGTGGAAGTGCTTTGGTTAAATTGGACCTCTTGCCTGGGTGCACACCACCAAAAGCATACAAAATGAAACCAAATGGACCCGCAAGGGTTTCATTTTTACACTCTCAAGAATTAAAAATATTCCTCATGTGAATTATCCCAAGTCTACACACCTTCCAGGCAAGCATCTAGCGCATTCTAATACATTCTGAAGTGCCACTAGTGCATTTTGGATGTTGGCAGTTGGCAACACTGGCCACCACACACACAAGAACATATAAAACATGCATTAAGATGCAATTCATTTTCGTAGGCCTATTATAGGTAGCCCATTTATCAAATCTGAAATGAGCACATATGTCCCCGAAAAAACAATATTTTCCATTGGTTTTAATATAGTCTGTTATCCTCTCAGCTCTCGCAGCAGTGTGTGTTGTGATTACTACTGCTACTTACTTGTTGATGGGGGTTGCACGTCTTTGTCAGATAACGACGGCTGGCTTTGGGGGAGAGGAGGGAGACTGCCAAACATTTCGGCTAATTTTTAACATTTTGCCCCTTCTTCTTCAAGGGCCTTTCTCCTCTTGTCCCTCTCTCGTTCAGGCCCACCTTTCCTCTTTTTCTTATCCATTATCCGTTGTTTACTTTTTTGATTACTTTCTAGTCGTCAATCTGATCAATTGCCTCTCGCTCTCCTCCTACTCCTCCTCCTCACTCGACACGCGACAGGCATGCTTCTGCAGCAAAGGCAGAGCCATCTAATAGAACTGACATTGAGGGGTCAGAAACTGAGCGCTCGGGCGCTGATCATGCAGCCTGAATGACGACCTTGTCCCCTTTTTCAATAGAAGTATATATAGAACAGCCTCCATTGGACTGGCCCCATGAAGTGAACCGAGTTTGCGTAACTATCTCTGTCTATGCTCTAAGCGACAGGCAGGGGTGTGTCCCCCACTGATCCCAGGCCAGCTGGGAGCCGCGTAGCGCAGTCTCTCACTGTCCTCGCTCTCTCCGGTCCGACGCATCATGCAGGTGGAAGATATCAGGTTACGGCCAGTCACTCACACTGCTCAACTAAACTCTGTAGTACTAGGACACCTTTTATTTTTGGAAGGAGAAACACTAGTTTGCCTGGCCTGGGCTGGCCTGGGCCTGCCGCTCTGGCCTGCCCTGGACGTTTCAAAGAAAAACATATATATTTGTACCCCGTCCAGGCCACTAAGTGGCGCAGGCCACCGGGAAAAGTCCCGGTGCTCCCGATGGCCACGCCGCGCCTGCATACAGATAAAAGAAAGTAGTTTTCGTGTGATAAGCAGACAACTGTATAATCAATCACGCCAAAATGCATGGTAAATCAGTTAAGGAGTTAATGAGTTACTTGTGAGAACAAGAAAAACCTTTAAACTGTCCTTAATTCCTACCCCTATGAAACAAAACAAAAACAAACAAAAAACATGTTTCAAAATAAAGATTATAAAAATGCTGAAAATGCTTTACCTGAAAATGTCCTTTTAAAGGGCGCTGTGCGTTAGCAGAGCGCAAGTTTGCGTACTGCCGAGTGCTGATCTCGTTTCAAGTGCATCCAGTGATGTTGAACAAACATTGAAAGTTCTCATATCATATTCTTCCTCCTGTCCTTTCCTTCATCCCATTCTTTCTTTCCCCCCCTTCCATCTCGTCCTCTTCCTGCATCCCTTTGTTTCTCTCAGGGGTTCCAGGTGCTGTGTGACTTGGCCGATGGTTTTTCCGGCCTGGGGTCAAAGGTCACAGAAATGCTGCAGGACTCGTATGGTGGGAGAGGTATCCTGACCTGGGGGATGGCACCTGTCAGCCACCCAAATTCGGTGAGTAATGAGAAATGTTCTATCGTATTTGCAGGAAAAAAAAAAACTCTAACAAACCCTGTCATTTTAACCTGAGCTAGTTTATCCTTCCTTTTATGATTTAGTTTATCGTTCCTGTTTATGTCTCCTTTTTCAAGTTTTATTACAACAAA
This sequence comes from Benthosema pterotum, assembly GCA_039105355.1. Lineage (NCBI taxonomy): Eukaryota > Metazoa > Chordata > Actinopteri > Myctophiformes > Myctophidae > Benthosema > Benthosema pterotum. The sequence goes on along the minus strand of CM076970.1, from coordinate 23,702,835 downwards.
CACAAAGCTTGTATTGTAAAGCTATTGCCTCTCTGGTTTAGACTCCAATGAAGGACCTCTACCACCTGATAAACTGTGCATTGGGGACAGTGCATCTTGCCAGGCACAGCTCTTTCTTCTGCCCTATGACTTTGAGGGGTGGGCTGGGCAGACGACCTACCTCTCCTGTGGCCTTTCCTCATCTGAACTACAATGTGAGTGTCACTTATCATTTTATGTACATTTTAACTCAGAATTTTGCCTCAATTTCAGCCCTAACATTCCCTTTGTGTACTGTGCTGAGTCACACGGCCATCCCTCTCTGGATGGATGGAGGATGTTTAACATTTTAGATTATTGGGCGAGTTCGAGTTCTTATACTACCTTCCCTAGCAATAGAATGGCCAGCACTTGGCACCAAAACCTACTTGGCCCCAGTCAAATCTGTGACTTTGGAGTGGTCTGCAGCAGGTATTTTTCTGGCCAGCAGAACCTACTCGGCCCCGGGCGGGAATACAACGCAAGCAGAGATTGTGGGGTGGCGCGGGAGGTAATTTACGATTCTCTCCCTATCTGGATGTTGAGTGAGTGCCAAGTTCAAGTTACATTGGGTCCTCTGGTGACGAGTAGGAGGTATTGGTGCCGACAGTTCTGGTTACCTCCCTTAGACCCCCGACACCTGCTGAGACAACCCGACCAGCAGTCAGGGGCTGCTAATGGCAGCGACAAGGACACGATCCTGTGTCTGCTTTCCAACGCAATTGAACCCGGGGCAGCATGGCGGGAAAGTGTTTTTAATCCTTTGCCCGCCTGGCTGCCATTCCTAATTGAGAAGCCAGATTTTGTTTTTGTCCGAGAGAGATATTGGCCACTTTACCCTAGAGACTTTCCCAGCGTTTTATTTTGCATTATCTCATTTATGAATGGATCTATCTCATATTTATATTCTTTTCCTTTGTGTCAGCCCTCACTGTGGTACCACAGCAGCTCTGTCCTGGCTCTAGGTCTGGATGCTCTCACTGCATCCTACAGGCTGAGGAACAACACTGTCCCCATGTGGCAAATGGCAGAGGCACTGACCTTGTCCGGGAGAAAGGTGACTTTATGCTCTCATATGAACAGAATTGTTTCTTTCTATGTTCTATAATGTGCCTTACCTACACTAAGTTTATTTTGTGTGTTTATTTTCCTCACTCTATATGGCCACATAAAAAGAATTATATTCTGGCACAGGTCAAAAGCAACAACAGCATTTCTTACATACCAACCATGTAGTTTTCCTACATATCATGCAAGAGGCCTATAGCTTGTGCGGTTCACTGCAGGTGGTGGCTGCGTACGGTGCTGTTCCCTTTCCCATGATGCAAGGCAGCTGTCTCCCTGATGCCTTGTCATCCTGTGCCGATGCACTGCCATGGAAACCCTTATCAGCTTGCCCGGAACTTGGTGATGGTCGATGTTACAGCCAGATGGTGACACTCAAGGGCTTGGAGGGACAGAGCCTGGTCAGGTCTGCATCTCCCTACTCCTCAAAAAATGAATTACTGTTGATTTGTGATAAAATTTAACGTGGCCCCTAAGCATCTTCCACAAGTCCATGATTGTAATAAGTAAGAAAAAAAAACAAAACAGCTAAAACTACGATCCATGCTATAGGTCCCTGGAACCAGGAGCCCAGCCACGCAGTCCTCTACACAGCCTTAACCGCGGGGATGATGTCCTTGAAGCCTACATCAGATCCTTCTATCCTAGCACACCCCTGTGAGTTCCCCATACACACACACCCCTGATGTAGATATACTGCAGCTATAGATAACAGCTACTGTGTATATAACTACTGATGGACGTTTTTTTTTTAACTCTTTCCTTTAACCGTACAGGGCATTGCAGCTGGTTTCAGTCCCCAGCAAACTGACGCCTCCTTTCCCACACATATGTAGCCATTCTCTTGGTGTGCAAGGCTTATTACAGAGTCAGCTCCCTTCCCCTGGCTGTGAGTATACAGTCATTTCAATCATTTTGGCTTTTTTCAATAGACAACTGATTCTCTGTTATTTTACCCTCCTTTCTTAAACTGTTTCTTCCTTCTTTGTGTGCAGCCTCAGCACCAGTAGTCTCTTCCCTGCCCGTCATGACCTCCCTCCAGTCGAGCCCTGCGATTGGCCAGTGGCTGTCGGATATGCACCGCGGAGCCAGCGCTCTTGACATTCGCCGCATGGCCCCCAGCTTCCTCTCACAAGGACCTGAAATGGCCGACTACAGAGAGGCTCTGGAGGAGCTGCGTCTCCTGGCCCGATGTTACCGGGACGACAGCGGTGGAGTGGCGCGCTCGTCCTCTTCTGAGGACGATGATGATAACTGACAATGATGTTATGAGAGTCTCTACGTTTGTCAGAGTTTTGTGCACTCCATCATCATGTGGATAGACTGATGTCCACTGACTGCAATATATACTGTATGTCAGCCCAACAGCTGTGTATTCATTCACCCGGCCGATCAACACATGCACATTGCATACATAGTGAGAAGAATGAGTTGAACAGCACTTCTGGTTTGGATGAGGACAAGGACTACATTGCACATGGCTATGGGATGAGTTTAAACGGTTTGTAGATTGTAGCACATTAACCAGAAAGAAAGATGCCTATCTTGTTCAAATGTATGAAAGAAAGCCAAGAAACAAAAAAAAACAGTATCCGTTAATGTAACACTGGGATGTCCGACAATGTCATTTCCATTTTTACATCTAGTTAAACTCATTACTTATTTTAGTCCTTTATTTTCCAGTACCTTTCTTTTACATTGCATATGTTTCTTTGTCCAATTAAATGTGTTTTGTACTAAGTACATTTGTTTTGAGAAAGTAAATCATCATCACAATATCTTTTATTAGGAGTCTTGGTGTAGTGGCATGGTATAAAATCTAACTGCAGCTGTTGCTGAGTGCCAAGACATTTTTTGAAAGACAGCTTTTTCCAATTGTTTACTGTCATTAGGGCTATACAGTAGGTTATGTTTTAAGTGTGGCTTGCGGAAACCAATCAGAGATGGGATGTGTTGACAATTTATAGAAGATCTGATAACATACATTTTGAAACTTTAAAAAAAGGGTTGGTTGTATGATGTTCTCCGATCTGACTGAGTCTTCTTTCTGCCATGAAAACCTCATGGGGAGAAAGAGGACTCATTCAGATGCTAATAAGAGTGTGGGTAGAGGCAGCCTGCATGGAGGCAGCCTGCCTCCATACTCCTTGCCTTACAAAGCCTAAATGTAAAAATTCACCCACCGGCAACAAGATTACAACATTATTCATTAACAACTGTGAATGCACAATCTATATTGGTCTAAACCGCTTTGGATAAAGTGCTATATAAATACACCATTTACCATTCTATGGTGCTTTCCCTTCGAGATAAGTACCATGTCGGCATAACCAGGATGCACTGATTCACCAAATGAGTAGTTTGGGGCCAAATACGGCACAGGAAACAGTTGGCTGAATATGATTAAAGGTATAGTAAGTGATTTCACTTAATTTAAATATTGTTATTTTTCTTCTTTTTTGGCTAATCCTCCCTACTATAGAGTGTGGTGACCATTATAAGGAGTTCCTCTGTGCCCCCAGTGGGGTCAAAAAACCCTAGTTTCAGTTGGGATAAAAGCCTTTCGTCCAATCGGGATGAGAGGGGCTTCCTCCAATCAGGATCGAGTGATGGTGGGCCTTGCTGTATATGATGTTGGCCTGTTGCACTTCCCCTCGTAGAGTGTGTGCATGTGCATATCTTGCTACCAGGGGACCGGAAAGTTTTCCAAATCACCCAAATAATTTACTATACCTTTAAATATATACATAGCTTTAAACTGTTTTTTGCACCATTGCTGCTATCGCTGTACCTTTGTTGCTAAGCAAAGATGTGTGTAAGCGCCATGCTTGGTTGGTGGTTTAAGCCTAAGGCTTATCCGACCTAGTACCAACCAAGCATGGCCAACTGTTTTCTATCCTCGGTTTCAGCCAAAATGACTCAATGAACCTTTGACTTCTTAGACTGCTTTCAGCTGTAAAAATCAACCAAACTGAATACCAAAAATTCTTTTTTGACAGTATTCTGCCGAATAGTGCCATAGTACTGTATATAATAGTGCCAGAAATTCTATAGTCAATGTCAACATACCAAGGTACAGGAAAACATGTCAGTGATGTGTCACAGTCAGCATCACAATTTATGTTCTTTCTACTGGTTTTAAATGCCTTTTGTTGATTGAAGTTCACCCTACAGTGTCATATTTTGTTTAGATTCCGTAATAAATCTCCAACCTTTTCATACAGCCTAAACAGAGATTGGATAGGTTTGACTTTTATAATAGTTTAGTCATACTTCCTAAACGTGTTGTTAATGTACATGCGTAGGCAGGCCTATAATAGGGCTGGTTGATGAAATAGGGTCCCACTCCCTATTCATCAACATCAATGCAAGCGAACAAGAGATTGAGGGTGTCCGTTCTCCGAGTTACCACTAGAGGGAAGCGTTGGCCTAAAATTGAGTGTATTTGGTTTGATGGATTGGTTGGTTGCTTTATTAACAGTATAATTTGCTTCAAGCACAACTCAATACAATAACTGTTAAGCATTGGTTGTTTAGCGTCCCCATCTTCAAATCAATAATAATCCTGGTGGACATCCCTGTCTTAAAGGGGAATTCCACCCATTTAAAAAAAAAAGTCCTGAGAGGATACAAATGTGAACCAAATGGACCCTAGCGGGTCCATTTGTTTCCATTTGTACCCTCTCAGGAAAAAGGGGTCTGAAAGAAAAATCATTAACAGGGTGAAATACATCTTGATGATGTCATCAGATGTATTTCACCATGTTAATGATTTTTTCAGACATCCATTTTTAGCAAATATAGAATTGGGGGAACTTTTTTTTATCATGTCCACACAACATCGCTAAGGTATATTAATGACATATTGAAATGTTGAAAATGGGTGGATTATAACTTAATATATAATAGATTGGTTTTAATGGCCAGTGCCATCCTGCCTAAAGGAAAGGAGGGATTCCCACCAATGGATGTTTTGCGTTTGCGCAGTTTGTGTGAGCACCAAAACTTCCTGCAAAATACTGGTCCCTAACAACAGACAAAGCTTTAACAGTGTGGAATATTCAAGTTGAAGACGTTTAAATTGAACATATACTTGCACGTTTGCCTCCTCAATGGTAAGGTCAACATGTCGTATTAAATTGCAAGTCATAAATGCATGCATTTACGATAAGAGAGACAGTGTAGTAGTGTGCATGCTGTGGTTCTGGTTAGTGCTGCAGTGCAACAGTGAATGTATGTGGGGCCATTTCACTCGATCCCTGCTTTAACCCTGCCCGGCTCCGACTATTATCTGGAGCCTAAAAAACACAGTGTGTACACTTCAATAGTTTATCGTTTATGGTGATGCGTTGGTTGCATGGGGTATAAGCATAGAATACATCCACCAACACCACGTTTCGTGAACTAATAAATATAAAGGCGTTCTTTGATGTCATTCGAAGCGCGAGCCTACTAGGTAACGGTGTTACCGTCGCTCCTCAGTGGCTAATGTTAGCATGCTGTGTTTTCTAGGAACACTGTCAATTCCCAGTCCTGGAGCCGAGATCAATCCTATTATTATTTTATAGCCTACTGCGTTTGATCTCTGTCTTGACTTGACTGTGTATTGTTGGCTATAGTTCCAGTTTCAAGAGAATAGCCAGGCATGGCTATTGCTACACAATGTGCACCATATTGGCATTCCAGGAAGTACTCTATAACTAGTAGCTCACCTTCAGACAGAAGGTTTATACCAGAGATGCCCAACTGGCAGACCGCTGGGCACATGCGGCCCCCCACCTTCACTTATTTGTGGTCCACAAGTTAAAGTGTATTCCACCCATTTTCCACATTTTACGATGTCAATAATATACCCTAGAGATGTTGTGTGGACATGACAAAAAAGTTCCCCCCCATTCTGTGTTTCCTAGAAATGGAGGTCTGAAAAGAATCATTGTGTTTCACCACGTTAATGATTTTTGTTTTAGGAAAAAAAAAATGGGTGGAATGCACCTTTTAAGGAATTAGGACCCTTTTCTGAGAGTGTACAAATGGTTCACATTTGACTCTCAGGAACTTTTGAAAACGGTTGGAATAATTAATTAAAATACAACAGTCTATATATGTACTGTAGCTTAATGACTAGTATTGTTACATTGTCAACATATTTTAAATATATTTGTGCATGTCCAATCTGTGAATAGAAAAAAAGTTCTGGATTTCAATTAAACTGATAGCAAACAAAAATTGATCAACATCAATTAATCAGTAGCGGCCTTATTTCTGCAGAATTGTGTTGTGATTTGTAAATATCTGTGTCTGAGTGTGGAAACCAACCAAAGGCACAGTAAACCAACCTGAGCTACACCAAATCCTACAGCTATAAAACCATATGCGAAGCCTTATTGGTTTTATACTATCTTGAGTTATCAAGTGCTGTCTGTGACCAACACAAAACTGTTAATAAAGTATACAATGTTGTCAGTCAATCAATGGTCATGCAGGTCTCTTCTCTAGGGCAGTAGCACCATTGCCAAACATTCTCGACTAGATTATAGTAGAGACAACAGCAGACAAGCTGAAGGTTTAGTAGAAATGTACTTCATGCTATATTGTGTGCTACACTACAGCAGGCAAAGTTATGCAACAATTACAGTAATTCAATATGATGCCCATTATAACCATGCCATTGACTGTGTTGATTGTGCTAGACATTTGCGTATGTGTGGTTCTTCTAAGTATTAAGACATTGAGATTCATGTTTAAATATTATTCATGCTCGAGACTCCTGCTGTAGTGGTTAGACTAAGTCTTTTTTGTATGCCACCGTCTTTTGTGCCACTTTGGATCTATAAATCCATTACGATCCTCCTGCCTTCTGTCCTCCTCTGGAGTTTCCAAGAAAACACACTTATGCAGAATAACCATAACTTTATCTGACTAAGGTTCCCAAACAGTGTGTTGGCTGGTGTTTTTTAGGTTATAGCAAATGGTAGCAGGAGAGTAGTTCAAAATGAATTCTGGGTCAGTAAACTCTAGTCTAAACTGATTGACAATAAGGCGCAACAAGTGTCTCAAATGTCCCAATTATCATGCCATTGAAATGCATTAACTGTGTGAATTTCAAATAGCAGACTATTATTGTTGTTGTTATTACTTTATTATTATTTATTGTCTGAGAGTGGTTAACGTTTTGGAGGATAATTGCTCTAAACATAAACATGCTCTAAACATAAACATAATTGCTCTAACTATAGTCATTATGGAGGCTAATTATAAAGGACAAGGTGGCCTTAAGTTATTTTGCTCTGAATGTCAACATGCTTTTGGGATCATTCATATTGAACTTGCATAAGCTGACATCTGCTTTTGAAATTGAGGGATGCTGTTGATGGCACGCGTGAACCATTTACGAGTGCTTAGCATGTTATGATGGTTTTAAAACGTCTGACCTATTTTCTTTCCTTTTTTTCCTCACGTTATGGCAGTTATACAAATGTAAAGCCTATCTTTTCCGTTGTGAGTTAAAGCCCATCAGTGGCATGAATGAGGTTAGATCTTATCCCTCAGAATACCGGTACTTAGGTTAATTTAGGTTAGGTCATGTAAGGAGGCACGCTGCCTTAATCCAACCGGAAAGACAATAGTGGCGGTTGGTACTGGTAGGGGTGCAACGTCAGTGCCACACGTGCCTCACCTGCTGATCGCATCTCGTGCAGGACATCAGAGCGGAGTATCCGACTTGCTGTCTCGTCACTGGTCACCCACTGGCATGTGATAACAGGAAGTGCCCAAGGGGATACACTTAAATGATTCTATTGTATGGGGAATCGGGTATGAAGGGGAGGGGTGAAGTGGCAGGTCACAAAGACTACATAAAGCAGTGAGCCCAGCCAGCATCCAACTCATAATATGTGTGTTTGACTGTTTGTGTGGATCATCAGGGTCCAGAAAACCTTCCCAGATACGAGTAGCAGGCTAAACGTGCAGACGTGTCAGGTCGCTCCGCTGCAGAGATGGAGGACTCGCAAGAGCTGACCGAGATGCCGGTGAGTGCGCTCAGTTTAATCTCTGTTGCCAGAGCCGGCCTGATTCCGATTTTGGAGAGTGAAACCACCAATTACTGATGCTGAGCAATATTTTGTGAAATGTCAAATCTTGACAGTTTTTACTTGAGAACATTTAACACAAGTGCCATTGTCGATATTACCTACTAGCCTGATTATCAGACTCGAGCTTAGCTTCCTCAGAGTGCTCTCAGAGAGTAGGCCACATCTATGGGATGGATATAGGCTAATTATCTTTGTGTGCATGCGTGCGTGTGTGTGCTTGAATGTCTTTATTTTTTGCAGGTAAAGAAGGCCAGGCTCGAGTTGACTGTTACACAGAAAAAAGAGCCAAGGTCAGTCTTCTTGTTGAGTGGAAAATAATGGAGAAGTAAAATTGCATCATTCTGGAAGGCCCTTAAATGTTTGCACTGATTGTGACTTTGAATGTACCGTACATCTGTTCGCTTACTCACCAGCCATCCGCCTGTCTATGAGATAGGGATATTGATAGGGCATATTAAAGGCATATATAAATAAAGGAGCGTTGGAAAGATTTCATGCATAGAATTACAGTCTGGTATCCCAATCACACACATGACGCATATAATTTGTTCTTGTTTGAAGTGGTTTAGATGAAGATGAGAGCCCACCTGTCCTCCTTGGCTCAGCAGAGCAAGACAGTTCGTACTCTGCCTTGTCTTCTGGCACCCTGGATGGAGGAGGTAGGTGAACAAAATGTGGGGAAGTCTCCATTAACTGAGCCCTTCCCTCCATGATGATTTAAGACGTTGACCGTTTGCTCCTAATTTACAGAGCAGCAACAACAAGCCGGTCCGGAGAGAGAGGCAGTGCTCACTGGGGACACCATGAATAACTACACACATTCTGGTATGAGAGAAAAATGGGTGTTCAGTGGTCTACCAAATGATACTGTGATAAAATGAACCATTTCTTTGAACTATAATGTGTTATTTTGTTGAAGCTGTGACCTGCAAAGAGCCAGATACAACCGCCGCCTCCGAATATACCTCACAGATGTACCAAGGAAGCAAGTAAGTGTGTACCGCTGTACTGAATTAATTGTGCTTGCTGCATTGGTGACATAAATGTTGGTATAGTCATAGGTGATTTTAGGCTCTCTCCCAGCGGGGGAAGGTAGGGGGGGAGCATTTTTTGGACCATTGGAAACCAAAGGGACCCCTTATAGATCTGTAACTCTTGAGAGTGTAAAATGAAACATGTAAATGAATGTAGAAGAATTGTCATTTTAACCAACGTTTTGCCAGTATATCTAAATTGTGCACAAAAACTTCTTAGTTTCTAAGTTTCATCTCAGAGAGACTAAAATCAAAATCAAATGGTGGTCCTCTGTGGCTAATACGCAGAATAAATATTGGGCCCTAGTGTGAAAATGGTTGAAAACCACTCCTACACAATATATGCAAGAGAAGTACTTGTTTTTCTAGACACAGTGATTTATTTTCTTGTTTTGGAACATACCATAGCCAATCAGTAGGCCTGTGTGTGTCATGAAATATATAAATGTGTATAAATGAGCAACAAGTGCCCCCCGGGCACCCTCCTAAATTCACCAATGGGTGCAGTTAACCTTGCTTTATTCTCTCTCGTTATTTCAGCCCAGCTGTGACGGCCTATACCAGCCAGGTGGCTTTCCCTCCTCTGGTCCAGTCCACTGTGTACTCTGCCTTCCCTCAGACGGGCCAGACCTACGGCCTTCCACCGTTTGGTTTGTTCCCCCACCTTTCTTCCCTCACAGACAGTCCCGCTTAACATCGTATGCTCACTAAAACCCAGCACCGCGCCTCTTGACTTTGCTTATTAGGCTTCCAACATGCTTTGGCGCTGTTAATACAAAAGGCTTTATTTTTTTCCCTGACAAACACACAGAGACACAACCTGTTGCCTCCCATCTAACTTGCTTCCACTCTCTCTGCTCCTTCCCTTTGTTCCTTCCCCCTTTTCCTTTTCTTTTTTCCTGCTTCTGTTTGCTCTGTTCATCTTCAGGTGCTATGTGGCCTGGCATAAAGACAGAGACAGGGTTGCCAGAGGCGCCCTCTGTCGGCCAGCCTGGGTTTCTCAGCTTCAGCTCCGCATATACCTCAACCCAGACAGGCCAACTCCACTACTCATACCCCAGCCAAGGCAAGCGTCACCAGCCTCACCACCCTGCCTCTCACAATATCTAGCCGTCCGTGTGCTTTTCACACACTTTAACCAGGACAATGACCCAAGTGGACTGCTGGTTCTGCAAGGGGGCACAGCTCTCGTTCCTCTTCAAAGCCACACAAAATGTTGTCCTGGTGCCTAGCGCCATGTACAGTATATCATTGATTTCATCTGGTAGCAACGGTTGCTTTAATTTTTGTTTCCCGTCTCCAGGTTCTAGTTTCACAACGTCCAGTGTATACACCAACATCCCAGCCGCTACCGCTGCCACCACCGGCTCAGCTACTGGGACACAGCAGGCAAGTGTCCTCAAAATTAGAGACGCCTGGGGTTTATTCAGTGGAAATGACTAAATCATTATTTATCCATCTGCTCGTCGTTTTGAATCCCTCCCCTTGTTTTTCTTTCTTTCCGTTTTTTTTTTTTTTTTTTTTTAGGAATTTAGCAACTATAACTCTGTAGGACAGAATCAGTTTCCTCAGTACTATGCGCCACCTCCCAGCTATGCACCTGCCGGTCTGCCCAACAGCGATGGCCATGGTGCCAGTGTGGGAGTGGCTGGATATCCAGCGGTCAAATCAGAGAACACAGCCTCAGCCAGTCTCCCTAACACTACAGGTACTCGCTACTTGGTGTTGTGTGTGTGTGTTTCTTGCATACAAGACACCTTCCTCATTTATGATGGCATGTGACATGTATTGTTTGTCGACAAAAAATGGTGATTCATGAGCATGTCTTGAGTGTTTGAGATCAGATCAACATACTATATATAAGGTTTCCACGGGGCAGTATCTTGACGGTTTGGTGAGGTCAGAATAACTTATGGAATGTCACTTGTGCCCATGGTGCAAGTTGGCAGCACCATAGAGTGCATTTCTTTATTTATGTTTAATCTTCCTAGTATACTCTCAGTACCTGATGTTTATTTACTTTATTTTCAAGTGTTTCTTTTTTATTTTAATTAGCCCAGGATTAATGGCCAACATGTTAATTTCACCCATAGATGTGCCCCCGCATGAGAACCTCCCAACAGGCGTGGCTCTGCCAGCGGGTGTGGCTCTGCCCACTGGGGCCAGAGACCAGGACGAGGCTGCAGGCAGGAACTCTGTTGGAAAGGCCAAGGGCAAGGCCAAGAAGGCAGATAGTTCTCCAGCTACAGACAGTGACCTGGAGGTAGCTGCAATGTCAAACAACTCACTGATTGGGCTACATGTGGTGCATAAAACTCTACAATCTATAGGTTTATTTTTGTATTGTATGCTGTATATGCTTGTTTTATAGTCGTTATGTTCCCAAACTTAACTGGATAATAGGGTCAATGTTGGCCAAATGCAATTGTGTGTGTTTATTGCTATTATCAGTTCTGAGTTGGAATAAACGGAAAAGGCAACTTTTTTTCCTTTGCAATGAAATTGAAATTGAAAGATTTTCTTTACTTCCATTTTGTAGCGGATATTTCTATGGGATCTGGACGAGACCATCATTATTTTCCACTCACTGCTTACTGGTTCCTTTGCTCAAAAGTTTGGCAAGGTTTGTAACTATGAATAAGAATAACACTATCATATTCACCATAATATATGAAACCTGGGTGCCATTTATATGAAAAATCCAATGTTGTTTTTGTGGTTTTATATGCCAGGATCCCGCCACTGTACTGAATCTGGGTTTACAAATGGAAGAATTGATCTTTGAGCTGGCAGACACCCACCTGTTCTTCAATGACTTAGAGGTACAGTGAATGAATACCTGATGATGACACAAAGAAATATTTAACTGAAAGTAACACTATAAAATTGTAGCTGACAACTGGATACTCTCTTGAGTGGATGAAATTGCCAGGCCTCTTGAAAAGGTTCATGAATAATGAACAAACCAATGTGTGTCCAACAAACAACAATTGCTTTCTGCTCTTCATATTTTTTCTTTCCAAGGAGTGTGATCAGGTCCATGTTGAGGACGTGGCCTCTGATGACAATGGACAGGACTTGAGGTAAGGGCCTCTTTCCTCATTGCTCTGTCAGGTTAATCGTAAAAAAACATGTCTCTATCTGTCAAACATTCTGTGAGAATAGCAGGTCTACAAGCACTGTGCTTGTAGATATGCTATGTTTGCATTGTGATCTGGTATTTCTGGCCTAGCCATTTGGTGTTGATGTAAAAACCTGTCAACTAGGGCTTAAAGGACCACTTCACCACTTTTCGATGTATCTTCATATAATAGGTCCTCACTAATGTACATGATAAAATACCACTATTTTTTTCTACTCAGTCTGTGTCTCACAGGAGGGCTGTGGGCAGTTCAGAAACTTCTTCCTATGACATCATCATTCTGCTTGGATTCCACCATTGAAGTCATTGGAAGAAGTTTCTGAACTGCACACAGCCCTCCTGTGAGACACAGACTGAGTAGGAAAAAATAGTGGTATTTTATCATGTACATTAGTGAGGACCTATTATATGAATATATGTTGAAAAGTGGTGAAGTGGTCCTTAAGTTAAAAATCTCATGGCTTTATTATGATTTCTTATTGAACCCTCCTTAGTAATTATAACTTCTTGGCGGATGGCTTCAATGGCCCCAGCGGTGGAGGGCAAACTGGTGCCACAACAGGAGTACAGGGAGGTGTGGAGTGGATGCGCAAATTGGCCTTTCGCTACCGGCGGCTAAAAGAGATCTACAATGGATACAAAGGGAATGTCGGAGGTGAGGTTTCATGATTTGCATCACTTTAGTTGAGTGATACTTTGTAGGAACACCTTAGGCTGGACTCGTTTACCATACCATAGTAAATGTAATACGTAAATGTTTTGTCAGCAATATTGATTCTTAATTACCCAGCATCTCTGATGGTAGTTGAATACAATCCTCAATTATTTCAGCTGTTGATGTATTTAGGCTGTCCTCTTGTGTCATCTGCTGGGTGATATTGACATTGCATGCTGATCCCCAGGTCTGTTGAGTCCTATGAAGAGGGAACTTCTCCTGCGGCTACAGTCAGAAATAGAGAATGTGACCGACACCTGGCTCAGCACAGCACTCAAATCCCTGCTGCTCATCCAGTCCAGGTCAGCACATGGGCATGATATTCATATTGACAGAGGTGTCTTGACACCCATGAATCAGTCTCGCAACCCCCATTGTAACTACGTATTTGTTTATTGGCCCCTTTGAACACCGGCTGTCTGCCTTGACCCTGACCGTGAATTTCACAGCCCACCACCAGACGAAACAGAGTACCCACTTTGCATAGAAAACAAGAACATCATGCAGCTGCTACATATATAGAGGACTCTTAGTAGTTGAAAATGAAGGAGCCAAAGCATTGGCATTTTAAATGCATAATGGAAACATTATGCATTGCTTAGAACTGAGTGCTTCAGCTGAGCAAATAGTTCAAGATATATTTACAACTCCCCACTTCAGGCGGTTGCAAAAGCTCATCTCTCTTTAACACTTTCCCTCAAGCTCTAGTTTATTTTTATAAACAATTGTGCTATTTACCCAAGTGGTAAGTCATCTGTTCACTGAATGATAAACATTACTTCCTTATTATACCTAGGGGTTTTTATGTGCGTGCGAGTGGTTGTCAGTCCAAATTCCTTGACCGAGACTTTTCTGGCCGTTGACAGGGGAAAATGTATGAATGTCCTGGTGACTACCACTCAGCTGGTTCCAGCCTTGGCCAAGGTGCTCCTCTATGGCCTGGGAGAAGTCTTCCCCATTGAGAACATATACAGCGCCACCAAGATTGGTACATTTAACACACACACACACACACACACACACTTAGACATCAAACGGCATTTTCAGGTGTTGAATCTGTTTTTTAATTTGTTTAGAATTAGCTGTTTCAGAGAGGGCAGTCCATGTATGTCTAATTTCTGCCTGTTTCTCTCATTCAAATAGGGAAAGAAAGCTGCTTTGAGCGGATTGTCTCTCGCTTTGGAAAGAAAGTGACCTATGTGGTGATAGGAGATGGACGAGACGAGGAATTTGCAGCAAAACAGGTAAGAAAACAAACAAAAACAAGACTGCTTAATAATTAATAATGACGAGAACTGGGTCTGTAAAAATAAAAACAGGGATATACAGTCCCCTGTCATTTTCACCATTGGGGAGAGAGTGACTACTAGTTAAGCTTCTGTTCATAGACAGACTAGCCATTTGCCAAGTAAAAATATAAATATAAAAATATAAATATATTTACACAATGCTGAATATATGTGTGTGTGTTTGTTTGTTTTTTCTTAACAGCACAATATGCCTTTCTGGCGGATCTCCACTCATGGGGATCTGGTTTCTCTACACCAAGCCCTGGAACTGGATTTCTTGTAAAGGAGTTGGGAGGTTGGGGTGGCCGGACACCAACACACTAAAAGGGAAAATAACATTTTCGTTATCTCAACTGGCTTGTGGAGTGACGGTAGGTCTTCAGAATCCTCTACAAAGCCCCGCAATTACAGTCTCACACACACACGCACCACAAGCGTATAGCCCTGCCCTCTCTGGTGAGCATGAGAATTCCCAGTGTGATGGTAATGTACTGAGGGGGACATTTGGGTCGGTAGTGATTGTGGGAAGCTGACTGGATGTACAGTTTATAGTAGCTTTTCATTTTCCCAGAATTCTCCCACCTTTACGGCAGCTAAACCTCTTATAAGGCTCAAAACTGGCACTGACTGGGGCATGGAAGGGAAGACGGCCACCTTTTTGTCTGCTTTCTCCCTTGTCCTTTGTTTTATTTTTAATATGTACATGTGTGTAGCTCAAGGTCCCAGAGGATGTCCTTGTCCATCTGGTTTCGCTCTGTTGATGTCAGAATAGAATCAACCAAAGGAACTTACTGGTGATCATTCTGTACTGTCTTTTTTTTTTTTAAACACAGTCCTTAGTGAAGGAAATGTCACAACTCGAAAAACCTTCCCCCTCCCCCTGGTTTCTTTTGCACTCATTCCCAAGCTTGAAAGCAGTGATGTACAATGTTGCCTTTGAGTTACTGAGCTGAGATCAGTGATTCTCCTTTGTTTTGTTTTCTAAGTATAGTTACATAATCATATCTGTTTTTGTTTAGTTTTAACTCCTTGAGTAAAGGTACTGAGTGTTCTCCTTATTAACCATGAGACTCCCAAACCCATGATCTGACCAAACAACAGACCAGCAGCCAGTTAGCTGTCCTGACCTCTCCACTGTGTTGCAACGGCAGTCTGCTGTGGCCTTAATGGGGGCACTTGAAGAGTTAAAAGTTAACATCATAATCACTTTAATTGTATTTTATAATGTAGATATTCAGAAATAGCTGATCTGCACACCCTCAAGGATTATGAAATAAAATAGTTTTAAGAACATAAAATCTTTGCTCATGAGAGTATCGACACAACATTTTTGGTGGATTTGAGGTATATGGGGGTATGAAAACGCTTCGAAACCACTGCTTTAGATCAGAGCACTGGAAGGAACTATCTGCAAAGTGCATGCTGTCGTCAAATACCAAATGTATACTAATTACAGAAGTAGAAAAGCCTGTAGACAAGCCCAGACTGTATACATACAGTACATACTCCCATCCCTGAAAGCTGGTACGGTACAATTTATCGGAAGTAATCTAGTAGTATTACGTACTTTATGTATGATGGAGAAAGCCTATCCTATTGTGTCCATCGTTCCTAAGTGCAAAGTCCTAAGTGTCCTTCATTCTGTAAGAGGAGACTTCTAAAAAGGCTTAAGCAAAGGGTTAGGATGCAAATTAATCAAACAATTGCACAAAGTTCCTGTTCCTGGGGTTGGGTTAGTAGTTGGATAATAGAGCATTAGAATAGAGAAGGGAAGATATGAATAGAGCTTGATAACAAACTCCTTTTTTTCACAAGTGATTTTCTGGAAAATGTTATGTAAATATCTCACATCACAAATAATCACAGTATGCACAAAAACGCAAGGTGGATTAACTCGACTATTTGGAGATGTTAACACCACCAATGAATGATATTGTGATTCATTAGGAGGAAGCTAATACTTGTAATCCACTTGCAGAAGAATATAACTTTATTTGTATTCCAAATACTTTGTTAAATGTATATTTATTATTCAGCATGATGTTCTTTTTAACCCAACCCCCTCCAATGTTTTTTGTATCCAAAGAGTTTTTAAAACAACATGCGGTCATTTATGGACCGCATGGGTACTTTGCTGTGCACCAGTGTCACACATTGAAAGTAGCAGATCTACAATCTCATAGATGTGCTATTTTCTATGGCGTGACCTGTCAATTACGGATGAGGCAGAAGTTTGTTAATTAGAATTTGCAATAGTGTGGCAGTTGGCAATATTCTCTTCATTGTTCTTTAACAGCTACTACCCCAAAGTAACCTGGAACTCGCTCTGGATTTTACACAGATTCTGGCGTCATCGTGGTCACTTTTAAAGAAAACCATGCCCTTGTCATTAAATGTCATTGGTAACCCAAGGGATGACTGTGCAATACATTTCTAGCTGGTGCAAATGGTCAGTGGCTGTATTTCAAGAGGTTAAATTCACCTGGCTGGTCAAGAAAGCTGGATGGGGGTCAACTATTCCTAGTTTGTGTGAGACTGACTGAACAATACTGAGCCTGAGGAAGATTTTTGCATTTACAGTACAAACATGCAGCTTGACCATTAAGAATGTGTATTTCTGTTTATTTCTTTTTGTGTGTATTTGTTCTCTTTTCTCTTGCGTGACTGTAAATATTTATATTGTGCCTTTAACCTTAAACTGTACACATAATCTTTAAGGGAACTACTTAAAAATGTGTTAAATACATTAACATTATCAACAGTATCATGTTATTATCTGAAGTGTTATTTTACTTCTTTTTTTTACTTCATACTTTGTGCTGCCAAAGTTTGTCAGCTACAGTATATTGGGTTAACTAGGTTAAACATTGCTCAGCAATCATAGTTATCTGCTTTGAAATGGAACCCCCTGTAGCCTTTTGAAAAGGAAATGGCTTTTCGTTGTTTGTTTTGTTTTGCTGTGAAATGCTTGTTTCGCCTAGACAATCAGTCTGTTGAATGTGGTATGTTAAATTAAGTCCACCATATCCTCATGATGCTGTGTATACACAGGGAATCTAATTATCATTACTGTTTAGTTAAATCTTGTACTACCTAAATGAGTCGAAGGGAAATCCTGAATGATTTTGTCCTTTGGCGAAGTCGATGCTGTCCCACATTTTACAAAGTTGAAAGACTATATGCAATCTTACATCGTTTTCAAATAATCGTGGGGCTTTGCCTACCTGTTTTTCCTCTATTAGCATTTGATGTTTACTAGTTGTTATACTTTCGTGTCTGCATGTCAGTCTTTCTTGTAAACTATGCCGTGGCAATGGACATTTGCCCATGCGATATTTATGGGGTTATGCTTTAGATTTTAAAATTCTTTTCTTTTCGATGCCAAAAACGTTATTTTTAAAATGTGCGTTTTATCTTTTTCCATTTCATTTTCTTTTAAATGTCTTTCTCCTCACATTTCATTGAGCTGTGAGAGCACATAGTATTGTCATATTTGACTCGACATGATCCTCTCAATGCTGTCATTATACTTGGTGATAATGGAATTACTAGATACCATGTCCGACACTTGCTGTTCGGGACCAGAACAATTGGTCGAACATCATTTTCCTATGGAGTGAGGACACATGACAATGTAAATAAATAATTTGAAAAAGGATTGACACAGTGCATAATTTACTTATTCATTTAAATATAAATATTTCATATATTACAGAACCATAAATTAAATATTTAATATATTACAGAAGACCTTAATAAACAGCCCCATGTGCAATAACAGTAGTGTTCTGTTTATAAAGGTCCTAAGCAGCTTGCGATGACCACCATGGTCACCTCCACCATTTCTCTTGCATGTAATTGTTTTTAAAGCAAAGCGTTGCAGCCTGGATGATCTCTAGGTCAGTAAATACCTAGGGTTCATACAATTTAAATGCGCTCTGACATGTAATAAGAAAGGCATTGTCAGTTACAGCGTGTCAGAGGTAAGCCCATATTCAAAACTAATTGCATGCTTATTACATCTGCCTCATCTAAAGATGACTGACATGGCAACATTGCATGACATTCCACGTGAATATGTCCGTGACAGTGTGACAAACACAATCTGACAGCTAGTGCATATCAGCTGTAGAAATTCTCTGCCAATTTCCTCATTCTTTTATTTTCTCGTTTTTTTATTGTCTGTGGCTGTCCCATTCCATCTGTGGCTTGTGGCTTGCGGTCCTCATGGTCTGATACCGTCCGAAAACCAATGGTATCATCCTCATCTGAGCCTTGCAGTGGAGGTTTCTCCTCAGTTTCTGACATTTTACTCAAACTCTCTTCTTGCTCACGGCCCTCATGGACTGGTACCCTCCCAAAATCGACGGTATCTTCTCCATCTGAGCATAGCAATTGAGGTTGCTCCCCAGTTTCTTGCTTAACAAGCTTGGGATGAAAGCACTTATAATATAGTCCTTTTATTGAGAGACCTATGATGTATAATGCAATTATGATCACACTTATTATGATAGTATAATATTCTGGCAGTTCAAAATAAAATTGTTCCTTGTAAATCTGCCAGCACCATAGACCACAAAGCAGCACGAGATCAAACATCACATAGACGTGGTAGAGCATAGACGTGTACCTCGTTTGACCTTCGAGCAAGTTGAACCAACTAAAATACCAAATTAGGCTTACTGTGGCCCGGAAGAGCCACTCTCCACCAGGGCTGTCCATGAAATTGCTCTGTGATCGCCAGGCGAAATAGAAAAAAATCATCCATGAACATAGGAAGTGGGTTAAGATGTAACAGGGCAGTACAGAGGCAAAAAGGGCAATGGCAACAAGGCGGGGAACGAGGAGTAGCAGGTTCCAGACAAAGTGGACACAACTGGAGCAGAGGTTTTGCTTTGCCACACCGGACAAGACGGAGCGCAGAGAACGATGATACATTGTTAAACCACAGGCGATGGCTGACACTGAACCGGCTGCCTTTAACACTGAAAAAGAGAGAGGTCAGGTCAGAAATTTGTTTTAAAACAATATGACAATACCTTGTCATAGTGCATTGTGTCATACCCTATCTCACTGAAAATGCCTCAAATCATGCGGTCCATTGCTGAAGTGCACTTTGATAGTGCCCAGAAGGTGAACCGGCACCTCTCCTGGGACTGAGCAGCTGACTACGACTCACTGTATACTTGACAAGCCACAACAGTGGCAGGGGCGAAATCCAAAAGCGACCTCGCCCGCGGGCGCCCGTTTTCAAAAGCGGGCGCCCGCTTTCACAAAAACGGGCGCCCGGTTTCACAAAAACGGGCGCCCGTTTTCAAAAGCGGGCGCCCGTTTTCACAAACGGGCGCCCTTTTCAAAAGGTTATGGTTAGGGTTAGGTTAGGTTTAGGCATAGGTTTACTGAGGTTAAGTTTAGGGTTAGAGTTAGGTTTAGGCATAGCCTAGTTTGTGAAAACGGGCGCCCGCTTTTGAAAACGGGCGCCCGCTTTTGAAAACGGGCGCCCGTTTTTGTGAAACGGGCGCCCGTTTTTGTGAAACCGGGCGCCCGTTTTTGTGAAAACGGGCGCCCGGTTTTGAAAACGGGCTCCCGCGGGCGAGGGCTCAAATGGATTTCGCTGGCTCTTGACAAGCCACAACAGTGTGGTTTGGTTGGTCTAAGAGGAAGCTAATATTTGCTGTTCATTGAGTATGTATGAAAATCAACTTAGAGACCAGAAACCTGCTTGAGGTCTTACATTATACTGCTCTAATTCATTTGTCAAAGTGACATTATGGTTGCAGCAGAATATATTCCCTGCGGAAAAGGCTTATTCTGAATTATTAACCATACTGTTTGATATTTGATATTATGTAGGAATTATTTTAATGAAATTGGTGGAAAATACATACAAACACATGGCCAGTGTTGGGCAGTAAGAAATTTCATATTACATATTACTATAATGTTTTTACCCTTTCCAGCAAAAGTAGTGTAGATATTACTCTGCCAAAATAAGTAATATGTTACTCTGACAAAATATGCCTAAATACTTATTACAAATGAGCTTGTTGTTGCTTGCGAAAATAGAACAGATTTACAAGCTATCAACAGATAACAAAAGAAATGCAGTAGATCCTAATCCACCGCAGAATCCTGCACACACGACCAACATTATCAGTTGTCACAGTTAAACAGATTGTGTTGTACATATCTTGGGAAAGTAATAATGTAATATGTCACTCTTTGATTCAATAAATAATTCATATAACATTACTTTTTCTAAGGGGTATTAAGTAAAGATATTACTCTCCTAAATAATATTGCCCAACACTGCACATGACAACCGGAACCATGTGTTTTAGGATTACACATGTTGAAGGAAACGGAACCAAAAGTGAACATAGCAGATTTATTACTGTATCATAAAGTCTGACCAGCAGGTTATGTAAGGAATGTTTAGGCTATTTGGCACTACTAGACATGTAATACAGATACTAAACAGGTAATACAGGCATGCACCTACTTGTCAAAGGGTCCAAATGCCCTCTCTGAATGATGATGGTGAGCATGAGGCAGAGCTGTGGAGCACTCTCTGAAAATGTCTCTATGAGTCGCAGCATGCTGAGATCATGGGTTAGAAAGGCTGCATAGCCCTCAGGGTCACGGCGCTTTGTTGTGAAGCTGTCTATAGAGACTTCCACTACACATGCATACCTAAAGAAGGAAAGTTGTATGAATGAATGATGTTTAACTTTGCCTCAGCGCCACCAGAATAGCAGAAGTAAAAAGAAAGAAAAATGATGGCACATGGCATATGAGAGTATAATCTAACATAATGTAGCAGTAGCACATATCAAAAGTATTATTTACTTTTAGGGCCGGGTAATCAGATTGTAGAATACACAGCACATCTGGAATTTGTGTCAATAATGGTTTGGACCTAGACCTTTGCATTCAGTAACAGACCACATGAAAAATAATTGTGACCCAGCCCTATTTCCTGTATATAAACAGAGGAATGTCAGAGACCCAGAGGCAAAAAAAAAGACTTGGTTGTACATTTTAATCATTTTGTCCACTACATCAGCAGTATATCCATCATAGCAACCCAATTTCCTGCATACATTGTGAGAAATTCGTACCATAAATGGGAATACAGCTCATGGCAATTTCAAAATACTAAATTCTTTTTAGTAAACAAAAGTTTGCACAACCTGAGGTAGACTCCCATCTGACACACGTGTAGAGCCACGAGAGATGGCGTGTTGAGGCAGCGTTCTATGGCACAAGAGTTTAATTCGTCTTCATCTTGATACCACAGCCAGCTGAACATCTGTGTAAGGGCAGAGGAGCCAAGCAAAAACAGCAGCAGAAGTCCCAGGACAATATAGTCCCCTTCTTGGTAGAAAGACACAACTGCCCATATATCTAGTACCACGTCCAGCAAAAACATCAGCAAACCGAGAAGTGTAAAGAAAAAATCCACCGGAGAGTACTTGAAGGTGTCGCCCCCCATGGTATCCACAGATCAAAACTTTTAGACCCCTCGCTTTCTGCTATCTGCTGCTAGCAGCTGTGTGTGGCGCTTTCCGTTTCTCGCACTCATTCCAGCACTAAGTGCAAACTGAAAGTGAGCAAATAGCCAAGGTCCAGAGTGTTTAAACACACCCCTCCATTCCCAAGAACCTGCCCCCTGTAACATGAGTAGTTAAAGGAACTTTGCTGAAGTGGAAGTTGTTCTATTGAGTCTGATATTAAATGTACCTTCTATACATAATGCTCCATTCGTTATACTAAATACATATAAGTCAAACAAACAAAGGGCTATATTTTGTATCTTAATAGCCTGTGCTTATGAACTTGGAGTTTTACATAGGTTACAAATGGGATATGATGGTTGGAAGCTGCATAGCAAATGATGAAAGGCAAAAACTGTAGACCTTGAGGCTGGGTTCAGGAAGATTTAGGGAAACTAACCAGATTTACTTACAGTATATTACTATATTCATTTGTATTTCTTCTCCATTAATAGATT
The DNA here is from genome assembly GCA_039105355.1 of Benthosema pterotum. Classification (NCBI taxonomy): domain Eukaryota; kingdom Metazoa; phylum Chordata; class Actinopteri; order Myctophiformes; family Myctophidae; genus Benthosema; species Benthosema pterotum. The sequence continues at coordinate 23,680,467 of CM076970.1, read as the reverse complement.
TGATTGTAAATTCCTATAATACTGCTCTGTAAGTAAATAAACTGTGAACCTTCTTCCAGCCGATACTCAAGTAAATAAACGGTTTTGCAACCAGTGCCATTTGAACAAGTTATACAAACAGACACAGTATGTACAATAAGACGACAAGACGTCATCATTTGGGGAATATGTTCAATTGAAAAAGGCATATAACTTTTGGTATCCACCAGACACTGTCGTACTTTCACCGGACACAAATTATTAGCATGGATTATGATAACATGAAGCAAATATTGGGACAGGAAAAGGTTGCCTTTCCTGGATAAAGCACTTTATAGCATAGCATAGTTTAAAAATGGTTGCTTGAAAGGCATGGAAAGACTATGCGTCGTTTTAACTTAATATAATACATCCAAGTGTCAAAGATAAATACTGAACATATTTGTGTACCCAAATAACTGAGTGGCACAGCAAGCAAATAGGACAAGATTAAATAGTGAAGTCGGATGGTAGAGTCTACCAGGTAGACTGTACATTCAATGTTCTCTGAAAACGAAAACAAAGTTAAGGGATAGTAAAAGATACAGAATAATTCAAAAATACACGTAAGGCCATGTGCACTAGAACAAAAGAGAAACATTTTCATAATGTAAAAATAAAAGCATTTGTGTACAAACAACAAATTATTCAATTTATACAAAATATATACATTTTTAGAATAAGATTATCAAATGACAACAGCTTCTGTGTCTGCAAATTGGTATTGGAACACATGTAATCTCTAAATATCATGAAAATACAGCATAAAAGATGTGAAGTAGTAGTGCATGTTTTGGTTTGACACATTATTGTTGTTTATACAACATTGCTGGCCTTGCGTTTCTTCATCTTAAGAGGCCTTGTAACACCATCCGGCTCTTCCGAGTAAAAATGAGTGGCATGATGGGCCATCCTCTTGTTGAACAGCTGGGAGGCCGGCGGCCCATCCTGGAGTGGGAAGTCTCTGAAAACAATATTTCCATCGGGTATCTCTTTGCCAGGTTCTCTCACCGGAGGCCTCCACAGCTTGGGGTGGAAGCAGCAGTAGTAGACGGCCTTGAAGACCAGTCCGAGGAGGTAGGTGACTGGCAGAGCGGTGAGCAGGACGGCGGCGTAGCATTGCGTCTGGACCGGGTCCCTGTAGCACCACCAAGTGGCAAGCAGGATCCCTCCGTCCATAGTCATAAAGGCATGGTAAATGATGCTCCTGCCCCGGGTACTCCCCTCTGCCACATTGAACCAGCTGAAGTACCAGATAAGGCCGATGGTGGCTCTGTACAGCCACTCCCCTGCAGCGCTGTCCATGAAGAAGGTCTTCTGACGCCAGGCCCAGAAGACAAAAACGGGCCACAGCAAGAGGAAGTGGGCAGCGACGAACTTTGGCAGGACAGCGGCGAAGAGGGCGATGGCTGCCACACGTGGGGCAATCAGCAGCAGGTTCCACAGAAAGTAGACCATGGAGGAGCCCCAGCCTTGCTTAGCCTTGTCTGGGAGGAAGGAGCGCAGCGAGCGGTGATAGTCCACTACCATCCAGGCTATGGAGGTGATTGATGCAGCAACACTCACACCTACAAAAAGACAGTTGAACCATAAGTTTCACACCACAGGAGAGCAACCATGTCTTTAAGATAAGCCATTTGAAGGGGATTTTGATTTGATCAATTGAAACAAGAACTGCTGAACATATCGATTAATTAGCAGCTGCTTTATAATATCTGCAGAATTGTGCTATGAAATAAAGATGTCAATTTTTATCACGTTGCACATGTGCATGCGTGCCATACCTGACTACCTCGTTCACACAATGATGTTAAAAAGTAGTATTACCACCAGGTTATTACCTGTTTAGTAGTCGGTAATAACTACTACTTTTGACCAAAAGCTACCAACTTATGAGTGGGTAGAATAAGTGGGGAGATTAGGTTTGGGAATAGAAACTGTGATGAGACAAAAGACACAAGACATACAATGTCCATACAGCAGAAAAAGTACCCCTGCTTTGCCCACATGAGGAAGTGGACACAACCATGTTTTTGCTTTGTTTGTTACCTACTCAGGAAGAGGAACCAAACAGTGGTTTTCACAACTGTGATACATCTATATCATCATGTATCTTCCCATTATATTCCTGCTTTTAGATAGAAGATGCTTACACTGCACAGTCCAGGCCTTGTTGGTGTGAAGCATAATATAGATCATGAGGGTAAGTTGAGGAGCGCTCTCACAGAAGGTCTCAATGAGCCTGAGCATGCTCAGGTCATGTATGAGGTACACAGCATACTCTGAGCCCTGCTCCTTCCGCCACCACACTCTGAAGCCTTGCCATATGGCAGAGATGTGCCTGCACGGATAGTGGAAAAATGTGTATTAGAATTGGAAGTGTATAGGCTATGCATAAATGTGCTCTTAAGTAGTACACATTCCCAAATTGCTTCTATTTAATCAAACCTGTCGGCTTTCTTTCATCATTTTACAATATTGGCGATATGCTTTTAACATTTTCTCACTGAAACCCTGCATCTGTCTAAATACCATATAGATGCATGTTTGAGCTGTGTGTCAAGTGTAATGTCAACACAACTAACATTAGGCTGTAGGCAGACCAAACAAGCTGTAGTGTAAATAAATTTAATGTTGACATGGAACTGCATGTGACATCAGTAACTTCACCAGTTCCACTTCCAATGATTACCAATTGCATACCATGAGAAATCTCTGTCAGTTAATCACAGGGTGGTTGTTCAACTACAATCACAACCATATGACTTAAGAAAATAACTTTAATTTGCGTGTTGGTCATGGGTTCATAGTAATCACTAAACTCTGGACCTAGTTTAGTAGTCTAGTGCTGTTTAACTTTTCAAATCCAATTCGATCAGTGGTGTGTTGGTTCTCACTTCTCAGACTGAGTATGTTAGTCTGAAAACCCTGATTAAGTTAATAATGGTACTCACTGTCTTACTTAAAAGCAACGTTACATGTACCGTATGTATCGTTACCTGCAGAAGAAGCCGAGCTGGAACACATGGAGGAAGCACGAGAGCTTCAGTCGGTCCCCAAAGAGCAGCACGGTCCCCGGGGTCTGCGCGCCGTCGCCGCCGAAGCCCTCCAGCTCGCGGTCGTACTTGAGCCAGAACCAGCTGAACATCTGGACCACCACGGAGGACAGCACCATGAGGCCGACCAGCACCCCGAACCACAGCACGTCGCCGCGGCGGTAGAACTCCGCGGCGACCCACACGTCGGCGCCCCAGTCGAAGAGGAAGGTGCACACGCCGATCACGGAGAAGGCGAAATCGAGCCACGAGTATTTGGAAAAGGCCGGATACTCGTCCATTTCTGTTTGTTTCATGTTTAAAAAAAAAGTTAAGAGCGAACTGACGCGAGCTACCTGTTAACATGAGCTAACATGACTAGCTAATAATCCCCCCGCGCTCGCTCGTGTGTACCGCTATCTTCTCCATGCGACTTCACTCAGTCCGTTATAACGGAACAATAGTAACCTACATTTCCTCATGTTTGGCAGACGCTGTACTCCTTAAAATACACGTGTCGAGTATTCTGTTCATTTAACTACGATAAATATGCCACTAGAATACTACGGACTAGTACTATCGACGTGAACGGGCTGCTATGTTTGTATTCCGGCGGTCGGCTGAACAACAATGAACGACAACTGAGTGACTGACCCACCGACCCCGCAGTGACACGAGTCACACGACGAGTCGACAACACTGAGTCAGTATCAAAAGTTAGTAGCTGTGCATAATCCAACCCCTCAAGAGTCCACCCCATGCGTGAATCATGGATCTATTTATATACGTTTATTTATATCCGTTTATAATAATGTGTGTAATCTATGTATCTATTACTAATAGTTGGAACAAATTCCACCACAGCTACTACTACATAGTTACTACTTGACAAACTATAATTTAAAGGGGAATTCCACCCATTTTCAAAATGGGTGGACCCTAGCGGGTCCATTTGGTTCACATTTGTACCCTCTCAGGAAAAAGGGGCCTAAAAATCATTAACATGGTGAAATACATCTTGATGATGTCATCAGATGTATTTCATCATGTTAATGGTTTTTTCAGACCTCCAATTTTAGGAAATAGGCCTACAGAATTGGGTTTTTTTTTATCATGTCCGCACAACATCTCTAAGGTATATTAATGACATATTAAAATGTTGAAAATGAGTGGAGTTCGCCTTTAATTCCCCGATTCTTCATATAATAGGTATTAGGTCCTCACTAATGTACATGATAATGTACCACTATTCCCTTCTCCGTCTGTGGGCACTGGGCAGTTCAGAAACCCCTCTTCCAGTGACAACATCTTTGATTAAAAAAAAAAAACATTTTCATCCATAGGGGTCGCAACAAATGAGAAATTTTGTAGCCTATGTTGCAGATGATAAATCCTCATCCTCACGGGGATGACGTGCGGCTTTAATGGGAGGAACATACCTAGGTGACTGCAGCAACAACACTTTGCATTTATTTTATTGTATTATTATTTTTCCCTAAAAATGCGACTTTTGTAGCATAGGCACTGTTTTTGTGAACTTGGCGCCACACCAAAGGGAGACACAAAGCCACGCCCATCGATATAACTCACGTGTCTTGTCTGTGTGCCATTCACACTCACTCTGATTCACACAGCCTGCCTCTCTCTTCCTCTTTTGTGTGTGTTTGTGACGGACTGGACTTCACACACAAAGCAAAGGGACATCATGTCGAGGGTATACATCGGAAGATTGAGCTACCGAGCCAGAGAAAAGGACGTCGAGAAGTTCTTCAAAGGCTACGGGAAGATCCTGGAAGTCGACCTAAAAAACGGGTATGGATGAAGCGGAGGGGGCAAAAATAAATAAAGTTAATTCTAGTCGGGTAGTAGCGTTAACGTTTAGGCCGCGGCATGCGGGCCTTGTTTCACTGCAGGCCAACTCCACACTACACGAAAGCAAAGACTAAACGCACCACCCTTCTTTGCCTCGACAAAAGTTGCACGTCTTTGACGATTTGCCGTTCAAAATACGGCTATACGTGTCCACAGCTGCAGTGTTTGTTGTTGCGCGAAATGCTCTCGCGACTGTGCATAAATAAGTGAACTAACAAGCCTGTGTGACTAAACCCTTGTTGTGTGTGTGTGTGTGTGTGTGTGTGTGTGTGTGTGTGTGTGTGTGTGTGTGTGTGTGTGTGTGTGTGTGTGTGTGTGTGTGTGTGTGTGTGAGGCTGAGGAAAAATATGCTTTCCACAAAGCCATTTGAAGCAAATGGCATTACTTTGGCGTTTAGTGTGTAAATCATAGAACGAGACACACATTGCATAGTGAGTTCGTAAAGCATTTGGCCGGCGGTAGGCAGCAGCAGCGCTAATGCTATTGAGGCTGTGCAGTGTGCACCAGACCTTGCTAACGTTGTAGCTATACTTGCTACTATTCTATAGCCTGCTTCTACGTGGCCATGTTGTTATACAGCCAAAGACAAGAAGCGTGCGTTATTACATAATGTAGTACTAGTAGCTTATTAAAGGGGGTTTCACCAGTTTTCAACATTTTCCCATGTCATCAATTTACCTAAGAGATATTATGTGGACATGATAAAAAGCTTCCCCAGATTCTGTTTCCTAGAAACGGAGGTCTGAAAAAATCAAATAACATGGTGAAAGACATCTTGATGACATCAAGATGTACTTCACATGTTTGTTGTTGTTTTTTTTCCGGACCCCTTGTTTCTGAGTGTGTAAATGGAACCAAATGTACCCGTTAGGGTTCATTTGGTTCCATTTGTACGCTCTCAGAATCTTAAATGTAGAGATGGCCGATATTGACTTTTTTACCGATATCCGATATCCCGATATTATCCAACTACTAATTCCCGATACCGATATCATCCGATACCGATATATGCGGCCTCCAGTGGTGGAAAAATAACAGAAACTTTTACTATACAAATATTTAATATAAATAAACATTTAGTATAAATACGAATTCATGTTATAGCCTAGAAATACTCCATACAACTATAAATTCAACATGTAGCCTACTTCAGTAAAGTACAAAAGTAATGGTATAAACATGACCGTAGCACTGAGTCTACATCTCTGTAAATAGTCATAATTTCCAGTTTGTAAATACCGATACCGATATTTTCCGATATGAAATTTGAAAGCTTTTATCGGCCGATAATATCGGAGGGCCGATAATATCTGCCATCTCTACTTAAATGTATGGAATTCCCCTTTAGTGTAATTTAACTAAGCCCCCTTTGTGGCAAAAATCACCATGATATGACGTTGGTGAGCTTTGCTTGACCACTGAATTAATCTACAATGTTAGATCTATTAAATTGTCTCAAAGGGGGCGGGGTGAAATTGCTAAAGAAAAACAACAATTTTGTTTTTTTGCATTTACTTGCATTACATTAAATTGCAAAATGGACAACCCTAGTTAGCCCTAGTTAGAATGATTTAAAATTCACATATTTATGGTAGTTCACTGTCGTTTGAAATGTGCATACTGTTTTCAAAATGTTCAATGGTCTGTGTCAAGGGACATGCTGTATACAGGTATATAATATATAGAGATATCTTTACTTTTGTGTGTACTTTGCTTTTATTATTATGCTGTAGTATTATGCTCTTTTTGTTGTTGGCATGTGCTATAATGCCAAGTAAAGTTAGAATTCGTTTTCATTTGTATGTTTGTACTTGTGTGTAGTGTGCACAAACAGTATTGTTCATGAAATTATTAACATGGAGCTTTTGTCAAAATCCTCTGTCCTGAAGGTATGGGTTTGTTGAATTTGATGACCCCCGTGATGCAGATGATGCTGTGGATGACCTCAATGGGAAAGACCTGTGTGGAGAAAGGGTTATAGTGGAACACACCAAGGGCCCACGCCGAGATGGAGGCTATGGTGGCGGTGGTGGAGGGGGGGGTGGCGGAGGAGGACGAAGTAAGTTCTCATTAAAATGTTGCTTTTGTAGATGTGGGGATAAATGTCATTGTGGAGGGCTTTTCATCCACTTCAGAAACCTATTGTTAAATCCTATATTACTTGCATGAATTTTTAGCTTGTCCTTGGTGGCTAATGTGCATTCAATTAATATCAAAGGAATATATTTGGGAATGAAACCTGACAATTTTACTGTAGTGATCTCAGCTATTGGTACAACATATTTAGTAGTAAAGAGATTTTTTTATTTCATGTCTAACTCACACTTGCAGTATGTTTTAATAGTGGGTGATGGCCAGACAAATTTTCCCGAAGTGCATTATTTGTATCTGCCCCGCTGACTGCCACCGATAGCAGACGTACTGTCAATAGTCAATGTGGGCAGAGCAAAACATTAAAAAAATGTTTTGCCTTGTCACAGGCGATTAGGCAATGTGTCAGCCGATGCTCATCCACTGTTAAAATGCACTGTTAGTGTTTTTGAAAATCAGCCACCATTCTGTTTCTGTTGACTTAATTAGCATACAGTTAGGGCACCAACTAAAACATAAAAACAGATCAGTATTTCATGACAGTTGACAGAATAGCATTTCATGACAGTTGAAAGTGGGGATATGCTCTGTTGTTTATCTGATTATGTCTTGCTTATCTGCCAAACAAGTCTTTGACCATGAGGAAGCACCAAGTTTAACTGGACTGTCAAATCATACCAATACAGCATGTCACTGCTGTATTTGTATGGTATTAGATAGTGACTTATTTAGTGTGCACCAGAGCCACCAATGACTTGAAATGTCATTGGTCTCAGAGTAAAATCCCTAATATAGGACCATGTAATGTTTTGAATGTGAAAATTTGTGCTTTCTGATGGGTAGACAAATGTCTTGTTTTGACTATAAAACTGTACATTCTTTTAATTGTGATGTTTTTTGTTCAGGATTCTTTTCTATTATTTAAAATGAATGTCAATATAAAGGTAAAGATTTAACAAAGAACCTCAATGTTTTAATTGAAAGAGTCCTTTGCTGACTGCCTGCCCCTATTGCTGGCCATGGTGTCCCCTTTCCAAGAGTGTGGTTTGACCATTCTGGGCCCCTGGGCAGACCAAAAAAGGGAGCCATTGTGAATGAAGACCGCTTTTCCCATTAGGCCCAGGCCGGGTGGTGAGGATACCATGGGTTTAGGAAAACAGATGTGGGTTCAGCTCTTATAGGTGCCTGAAAAAAGAACTTGTTCTTATGAAAAAGTGAAATGTTTAGTAGATGTGTGGTAGTTTAGAAAGTTGCTTTAGTTCACCGTAAGTACTTCTCAGACATTGTTTAAATATTTTTTCACTGTTGTAATGTAGAGAGCAAGGATATATTGTCAATGCTACCACATTTTAATTAATATAGATTGTTAGCCATAGGCCTTAATGTTCATAAATAGGTTTTGTCGTCTAATAGAATAGATGAGCTAGTCTTAAATTGTAATGTGTTGTTTTTCTTATACTTCACATTTATGTAGCTCTATAATTTTTATTTTACCCCCTTTTTTGTTTGTTTTTTGCTTTCTCCCAAATTTATATGAACATTGTTTTCTAGAGTTTAGCTTTGAGTGTAGTATTGTTAACCATGTCTTCTTGGTCTCACGTTCTCATTTTTTCTGGACTTCCTTCTTTAACTTGAAAGGTGGATATGGCCGTGGAGCAAGGGACAGATACGGTCCACCTACACGGACAGATTATCGCCTCATTGTTGAGAACCTTTCTAGTCGCTGCAGCTGGCAAGATTTGAAGGTATGTGGGCAAAGCTCGGATCATGCATGACGGCAACCCTTTTTCAAAGTGTCTTGAACGGAATCTAAGGCCTGGCAACCAAATCTATACTGAATAGATCGGTGTCACTTCAAGATAGAAATCTGATTGATCACAAAGAGGCCACATGACTCATTTAAACAAATCATATTCTGTCAGGCATATAAGCGTGGATCCTGTCACCTTCTTGAATTTTGTTTGTGCTGTTTATGGCCCCATATCTTTTGAATTTGCCATTTTGGCAAGTCTTTGGGGGTGCAACCCGCACTTTTAGCAGCATTACTCTTTCCAAGAATGTCGGGTCACTACAAGCCATACCTTGTAGGTATGGCTTGTACCTACAAGGTGACTAATGAACGTTGAAGACGATAAAAGATACAATACCAATTGGTACTATTAAGGTGGAAATTATTACCAAAGTTGGATCTAAATGCACACCCTTTCAAACTGCAGAATTTAATTAAGTTTAAGTTGTACTCATGTAATTCTGTTTTTCCACCACTCATTAGGACTATATGAGACAGGCAGGGGAGGTGACTTATGCTGACACCAACAAGGGCCGTAGGAATGAGGGGGTCATAGAGTTCAGGCTGTATGCTGACATGAAGAGGGCCCTGGAGAAACTGGATGGCACAGAGGTGAACGGCAGGAAGATCCGGCTTATTGAGGACCGTCCTGGTGCCAGACGTTCTCGTCGCTCTTATTCCCGTAGTCGCAGCCGCTCCAGGTAAGGACAATCACAAACGATGGTTGCCATTAGGGATTAGGAGATCTCAATTAGCTCTTCAATCCTCCCCAATCCGGCCTTGTCCAATAGGCACGTTGGAAGAGGAAAGCTTGACCTGGAAAGCAACAGTTGCTAAAGTATTGGGATTGGCATTGGACAGTGAACAAACCCCACCCAAAGTGTGGGGCTTAGAGAAGAGCTCATTGAATAGAAATCAAAAGTTTGTTTTCCCCACTGTTGGCTGGGTCTGCGGTGGCTTTTATCCCACTGCCATTCTAGGGAAGCCACTCTGTTGCATGAATCTGTGGGGGTGTTCTGGTTGTTTGAAGTGGTGAAGCTGCTACTCGGACAGTTATTCTTACACCAGTTGACCGCACACTCGCACCACTGCCCCTCAGAGGAGGATAGAGTTATCAGACGCTGATTGCTCCATGATGCGTAATTAATATGGCAGTTTCGTTTTGGAGAGCCAATGTTGTTGGCATGGAGGTGGAGAGCTATTGTTTGTTAGCATAACAGCAACGGGCAGCTGCTCCTCCAATGTCGCATAAAAGTGACCTCACTGTTGCTTCATTTGTATCTCTAACCCTCTTCAGCATACATCTGCTTTTTCAATGTCACATAAAATCGTTAGCCTTACTGCGCTCAGTATCGGTAGCACCAGCTGTATTTTTTTTTCCACGCTTGCGCTTATGAAACGCTAAACGGGATTATTTTGTCAACATTCAATTACAACTAACAGAAGATGTAACGCAGCATGCACAGGTAAAGTAATTACGTATTGTTCCGAATATAAGACGACTCGTTTATAAGACGACCCTCATTTTTCAAGACCCATTTACAGGAAAAAAAGAACATTGAATGTCAAATAGTATAGCCCCTGAATATAAGACGACTCCATTTTTTGGGATATTTCCATTGGGAAAAAACATAGTCTTATATTCAGGCCAATAGGGTACCTCTCCAAGTTTAAAGTTTTCCACTTGTCCAATGTAATTTCTGAGACATTTCGGTGTCCCTCGTTATAAAATGTATTTATTATTTCGTCTTTTATGCAATTTCTAAACATTCATAAAGCAACGTTGCTTAAAGGAATGAATAGTTGCATTATCGACCGCTTTGTAGCCTTGACTAATGATTTTCCAAATAGTGAGTCGTTACATCCCTCCCCGTTGAGAATGGATGTGCTTCATAGAACAAGGGAAATGTACGTATGTGACCGTGTATGTTGTGTTTTCATACAGTGTAAATTCAAAGTTTAAAGGGATTTTTAATTAGGGTATGGAAGGAATGAATTAAAAAACAAACATTTAGCTATATCTAACATACATATTCCCATTGGTTCCCAGGTCTCGCTCCAGAAGCCGCAGGTCCCGCAAGAGTCGTAGTCGTAGTGATAGCAGCAGTCGCAGTCGTTCCCGATCCAGGTGAGAGAACAGAGTATAGATTGGTGCAATTTCTACATGGACAAAGCAATATTTTTTTTTAACAAACAGTTGGGCATAATCACAGAAACCACAATAACTGGTAGAAAGTAAATCCTTTATAGCTGTTAATCCTGTATTTTATAAGATGATTTAATTAACAAAGCTGTCTTGTGCAGGGCGGCGTCTCGCTCCCGTAGCCGCTCTCGCAGCAAGAAGAGCAAGAAGGGAAAGAAGGAGGACGAAGAGCGCAGTAACGGTGCTCACAAAACCAAGGAGAGTCGCAGCCGTGATGAAGGGCGCAGTCGCAGCAGGAGCCGCAGCCCAAAGAGCAAAAAGAGCAAGAAAGATGCGAAGAAGAGCCGTAAAGATGAGTCGAGGTCCAGATCACGATCTCGCTCCAGGTCTCGATCTAGGTCAGGCGTCAAGGATCGCTCTAAAAAATCCAGCTCCAAGGGTGATCAGGCAAAAAGTGATGAAGAGGGAGGCGCTGCTGACAGAGGCTCTCGTTCTCGCTCACGCTCCCCCGTCGAATCCAAGCCCAGAGCCAGATCAAAGTCCAAGTCTAAATCAAAATCCCGTTCTCCCTCCCCTGCTAAAGCCCGATCCCCATCCCCCACTCGCTCAGAGTCTCGGTCCAAATCACGTTCCCCGTCCCGCTCACGTTCTCGTTCCCGTTCCCGTTCCTAGTCCTGAGATGGGTATGTCCTGCCATGAGCCCTTATCCTGTCTTTGTGTTCCTTTGACATTCCCCCAAAAACTCCTTAACCATCTGTCAGTCTGTTTTTTGTTTTTAAATATGTGTAGAATATTATAGGCTACATTCGGTTGCTTGCTGTCTCTCATGCAAATGCTTCTCCATTTTATTTTATTTTTTATTAAACATATTTTTCCCAGTAGTGTTCTCTCTTATGGAGGTGTTTGACATAATGGAATGACAACTAAGCAGAAAGTTTGGGACTTAACAGGTAGAGAGATCATTTTTTGTACATTTAAATGGATCAAAATCATGCTGATGCTGTAGTATGTGTCTTAGTATGTTCATTGCACATACAAGCATACTATTCCCTTGATGTGTTTGTGGGATCTGTTTTCATACTGTGATATGGCATCACCTTTCGTGAAACATTTTTATCATTTGCATTAAATAAAGATTAATGCCTGATCTAGATTTGTCTATTTCACTTATTTGAAGATGAAGAAATGTGTTTGTTAACTTCATGTAAATACACCGAATCTTGATCTTATTTAAGATGAAGTGTGTATGTTATTTAAAGAACCACTTACTTAATTTTAAAGAAGCCCCTTTTCAACTTATTTTCATATAATTGGTCCTCTCTAATGTTTACGATAAAATACCATACATTTCTTCTACTCAGCTTGGGTCTCAGGAGAGCTCTGGGCAGTTCAAACGCATCCACTCTATGCATCCTCTATATGAACCCATTTAGGCCTGACCAAAGTTTTCTGTAAAACTAAATATTTAGTATAGCAGCATGAAAAATAGTTTTTGAATGCTGTCATACTGTACACAATCCAAAAATGAATTCCTGAAAATGTATATTTACATTTTATTGTGGGAATGATGGCTTTCATTTTATTTCAGAAACGGAAGTCCTGCAGTTTCTATTGGCTTGGGTTACCCATAAATGATACACACATCCCACAGCCCTCCCATGAGACAGGCAAAGTAGAAAATAATTGTGGCATTTCATCATAAACATTAAGAGGACCAATTTTCTATGAAGGCAGGTGGAAAAGTGGCGAAATGGTTCTATAATATGGTGCATGTTGGCTGCCTGTATGTTTGCTTACAGCCTAATACTGTTCTATGGTTGTGTGAATAATAGTTTATATTGGCATGAAATGAGTTGTTTTGACGTTACTAGTATGGAATGTATTGCTAGATTGGGCAATTGTCTGATAATATGCCTTTACTAATTGGGGACCTCATCCTAGGGCTGACTGGGATAGGCCCAAACACAATGACTTTTAGCCAACGCTTCCCTCTAGTGGCGACACAGAACTGGCATTCTCAGCTTGAATTAATATTATATGATATGACAAGGCTTTTAATATCAGTAGGTGGAACATACTGTAAATTGTCATACTGACCATGAGGCCCTAAATCATTCTTTACCTAGAGTGATTTATAACAGCAACTTTTACAATCCCGATCACCCCTACGAGACAATGTCTGTATCTTTAATTGACTGTGCTAAGGACCAAAACATGTGGTTCAAAAGATAGGTTAATTGTCCTACAATCAATTTAAATGTTGCATTAGGCTAGTAAAGGCTACTATGTAGTCTGGGCTAGTAGATCAGCTATTTTTTTATTATAAGGTTAAAATGGTTAAACTTTTCCTTATTTTGCTGGGATGAAAACTATCCCCTGCAAGCCAAGTACCCCACTTTGAGAACCACTATTGGCTTTAGGGTTGCAAATCCCCATAAAAGCTGTAGTTTTTTATATACCCCTATCCAAGATAGGACAAAGCACAACCATTTTTCTTCATGACTTTAATATTTGTTTTACAGCAAAATGTGTGTTTGCTATTTGTTTAATGTTTGGATCTCAAAACCGAATCGAGGTTCTCCAAAAGGGACAATGTCACATGATTTAGACGTTCATGACATAAATAAAGCACAAGGGACAATATAGAAAATATATCAGTAATACCACTTTCCATCTTTGAAATGTACACTTAAACACATGAACAGAATTTCTACATCTGTACATATGTGTATAATATAAAACTATTATAGCAGATTCTCATGTTTGCCATAAAACGGCAATCACTTTCATTCAAAAACAAAATAGGATTGATGAATGTGCTATCAGTATCATTTCTGCAGACCTATTATTGCTGGTTAGACTGTATATCGCATTCTCTGGATTTATGAACATATTTCAGCAGGTCTGCAAACACAGATATGTTGACTGTATCTGGTATGAAATATGAGCAAATTGAAAGAATTTTAAACATACAGTACAAAAATAAGACATGCCTTACTGTACTTCTGAACAGGTGTACAGTTTAAATGGGAGTTAAGAATTTTAAGATATAAGATTAGATACAAGGTCAAAGTGAGCTGAATGACTGGTTACTAGAGAGGAAAACCATTTAGTTGAAATTAAATAGTTTATTATACTGTACAGCCTTTTTTGGTGCATGAGGGCAAACTGGTCAGTAAAATTGTTTGGTTTGGTTGAGTATAGGAGTCATTGATTGGTCCATTCGATGGTGATCACTAATAGTGAACTCATTTTAAAATTGTTCTACATAATTACAGATGTCTCTGTCTAAACCATGTTAGAAAACAGTGTATTTGACCCTTATTCCTTCAAGCGTAATTAAACATGGAACGTTTACATGGAAATAACAATAAATCCAAAGTGAATCTTGACACAAATAATTATCTTTTGTATGCATACCATGTTCTGAAAGTGTCTCATATTTTACTTTAATAGAGCTGGTTCTTGCCAAGCTACAGTCCACACTGCCTTTCGTACCTCAGGCACTTCACTTAATGTTACAGTCACTTCATCAATAATGTCTGAGGTTCAGAGCCATCACAAAGCAATGTCCCTTGTGTACAAAAGTGCATTTCCAAACTTGGCACACCCTTTATCAGTCATGGGGTTGGAAGTTTAAAATTAAGTCATTGGTGTTGAGAGATGCCAATCTTGTGCAATCTCCACACACAACGCCCACAATCTTTCTTGAACTTCACACAAATAACAGGTATCATTAAGATCCCGTTAACAGGCCATTTCCCCTCCATCTTGATCCCCATACTGCATAAAACAAACCAAGGCAGTGTTTATCCTGAGCCCAAGATCCTCTTCCATTTACTTGTGCGTATTCTTTTGCCATCTGCTGGCCGATATTAGAAATGCATGTAGATCCCCAGGTCTGTTTAGTCCTGTGTTGTGGGAAACTCCCCTGCAGCTACAGTACAATAGAGAACGTGTCAGAGGTCCATTCCGACTTCACATGAAGTAGAGATCAGTCGGCGGTCCATATGAAAAGCCTGGGAAAGCACCAGCAGCCTCCTTGACGCTGTTTGTAATAAACACGGAATCCGGGTTGACCAGAGATGCGGTGATGGGAAGAAGGGTAAACTCGGGGTCAAAGTGTTTGAGGTCGGTAGGGCCGGTCTGCGAAGACAGTGACGATGACACATTAGAAACATGCATTAAGTGAAACCAATACGTTATAAAGTGCTTTCTTGTAGGCTAGTACCGTATTTCATTTCGATATGCTAACTTACCACTGCTGGCGCAAACGGAGGAGAGATCTTTCTCTCCATCAGGTCGTCCCAGTTAATG
This sequence comes from Benthosema pterotum, assembly GCA_039105355.1. Lineage (NCBI taxonomy): Eukaryota > Metazoa > Chordata > Actinopteri > Myctophiformes > Myctophidae > Benthosema > Benthosema pterotum. The sequence continues at coordinate 23,665,202 of CM076970.1, read as the reverse complement.
GGAGAGAAGAAGCTATGGAATTTAAGCTCCAGCTGTCGGATGACAAAAAGAACAATATAATAAGACCAGTGAAAAAAACGGCTTGCTTTAACTTTCAAAGGTTATCATGATATTTTTAGATCATTGGATATGAACTGCACTAACAATGTGTACAGAAGTATAGTAAATCTTCGTAGATCTGCATTGTTACAAGCAAGTAGTATCAAGGTGCAGCAGAGTAGACTTACAAAGTCCTCATGTGCTCCCAGCCTCTTGGTGCGGTCCTTTTGCAAAAGTCCCTCCAGGATTTCCCTGCCTGCGTTGGATACATTGGGCTTGAGCACTGGAGCCTTGTGCAGGATATTATTGTACATCTCAGATGTATTGCGACTGTAGAACGGCGGCTGTTTGTAGAGAAACAAAAAAAAAGTTTAAAACAAAGTTAAAACACACAGAATATCATGTCTGGCAAACACCTTGTAAGTCTACTTCAAGAAATGTAAAACTATATATATATTTATAAAACTGATTGGCAACCACTTACTTATATGCTTCCTTAATTTGGTCATTAAAATACTGATCTGCTTTAATGCATTGCACTTTGGTATTTTATGCTTATTCCTTTTGCTCATAGGTTTTACACAACTCGTCCTGAGTGATTTTTTTAACATGTTAAAATGACACATAACGTGAACGGTGGACCTTGTGATGTGTTGTGAGCTTGTAGCTGGGATATCTTTAGCAAATTTCGCATAATATGAGTTTGTGTTCATTTGTGGGGAAAAAAAGGAAAAGAAATGGGTTTCTCCAGTGATCGAGATCTGGCAAAATAGGGCATTCACAGGGCATTGTAATGTATGATTTTCACTCACCAGTCCGTACAGCATCTCATAGAGCACACATCCCAGGCACCACCAGTCCACAGTGCGGTCATAGGCCTGCTTCTGGAGAACCTCAGGAGCCAGGTACTGTGAACAGAAAGAAGGAGTAAAAAAACAAATTCAGCCATGGTCTAGTCCACAATCTTGCCTTGAATCATTACATGTAGTTCCTGAAATGCTATACATTTCAAGGGTGCACTGTCTGTACAAGCAGATGTTTTATACCTCAGGGGTTCCACAGAAGGTGGTTGTGGTTTCGTTGGGTTCCAGGCCCTCTTTACAGAGACCAAAGTCTGTCAGAACAATGTGGCCCTGTGAGTCCAGCAGGATGTTCTCTGGCTTGAGATCCCTGTTAATGTACAAGGAATAATGATTACTAACGAACGAACAAACTGACACCATTTATTGGCCCCCAAATCATCCCTTGCTCATTTTTTCTCCCTTCATTTTTTTTTCTTCCCTCTGCAATTTAGCTCTGTGTGTAGATGCCCACTAGGGGGTGCTGTAGACTGATTCATACATAGTGCCATACCTATACACAATATGCAGGGAGTGGAGGTAGCCCAGCGCACTGGCGATTTCAGCAGCATAGAACCTTGCTCTAGATTCAAGGAAGATCCTCTCCCTCTGAAGATGGTAGAAGAGCTGAGGAGAGTGGAAAGTGTGTTTTAAAAATCTATATAAAACGTTATTCTGACCATACACAATTCTGCGTGTCACACTGAAGCGCTTAGAGAGATTTGGCTTACTTCTCCGCCATTGACGTAGTCTAGAACAAAGTAGAGCTTCTCTGTTGTCTGGAAGGAGTAGTGTAGTCCCACCAGGAACGGATGTTTGATATTCTTCATTAGCACACTTCGCTCTGCCATGATATGCTTTTGCTGAAAGGACAACAAGTCAAGATGAGAAAGATGAGAAAATATCATTCGCAATTCAATCACCAGTGTCTCTGTGGCTCTCATGTTCTGGACATATGTTTGCAGAACAAAATATTCATATTATAACATTCCAACTAACTTTGTATATGTAAGATGGGCTATTTTCGCAATTTCCCATATGACAAGGTGGTTCAGATTGGTATGAAGAAAATGGATTTGTGACAGCATGCTAATGTAATATAAGACTGACCTCTTTCTTTTTCATGATGATTTTCTTCTGAAGGACTTTGACAGCATAGTACTGGCCTGATTCCTTGTGTCTAGCCAACAGCACCTGTAACCGTGCGTGCAGACAATGACATCAGCTTGTGCACCAAATAAACTGTGATAAGAGATTTCATGAACAGCTGGTGAGCAGATGAATAGTTACACAATCAGACAGATGTTCACCTTTCCAAAGCTGCCTTTGCCAATGATTTTGAGGTAGTCGAAATCACAGGGTTTGATCCTGAAGATGGACAGAAAAATAGAAACATTGGGATTACACTTGTATATAGGGACTTGTACAAACATCTGAATGATGCTCTCTCTCTTTCTCTCTCTCTCTCTCTCTCTCTCTCACACACACACACACACACACACACACACACACACACACACACACACACACACACACACACACACACACACACACACACACACACACACACACACACCACACACACTATACAAAAAACAATTTCCACCACTTACTGTGTCTCCTCAGCCAGTGACGTTCTTGATTCCAGACGTGACATCTGAACAACATGAAAGGAAGAAAGATTTATATTTTAAAAAATCGATTCCTCTAAATCAAAATGGATATCAGTTATTGTATCAAGTTCAGTTATTCTGGACATTATGCTTACATGGTGCTGGCTAGGACCTTCATCATCCAAATCCTCCAGATCTGGATTTTGATTCTGGTTATTTTTCAGAAAGTTTTTGACTTCGGCACTGTGGAAAAAGGAGATACATCCGAGGCTTAGGTTATTGCTATTTTATAAGGTGGCAAGTGGCTTATGTGGCACGGTCTTTTCATACTATATGGAAGATTATGTTTATAGAACTAAATGATCCGACATGAATATGTTGGTTTGCAGTAAGTCACAATAGGTGACATTTTTGCACTTGTGTAATGGCAACATGTTGTTCAACATACTGTATGGTGTGTGTAGTCTACTGTCTGAACCAGTGACAGTCCTGCCAAAGACTACTATAAAGTCGCGGCCCCTACAGTAGAATAGGACTTGTCTGCACACAAGCACTGTGGTATTTTCTAATTACATTAGACACTGGACACAGTCTATGCCCACAAGGTTTGCTCTTGTGTAATGACAACATGACTCTCAATGGGCTGCACAGGCGTAAGCTGTAAGCCTACATAGAGACAGGTCCAGGAATGGTTGGGTCACAGACTTGAAGCTTACCTAACCTGTCTGACTGAGACAGCTAAAGCAGCATGCTGACCCTAAGCAAGGACAGGAGGACTTGTCTACAACTACTGCAGTATTTTACTATCTTGCATGCATCTACAGTACATTCTAAACAGTGGGGAATTTTCCGACTGCACTATAGTCATCATCCTGAAAATTTGCAGGGACTTTCACAATGATGGGTCACCGTCACTCCGACGGCCCATATCATGTAATAATTGAATTACCGGTTTATCCTCGCCCAGGGAACAGAAGGGATTTACTGAGATGATTAGGCGCTGTAAAAGGTCAGCGCGCGCTTCACAAACTATTCTTATACAACCTGCCTTGAGATTAGTCTACTAGTCATGGAATGTGCAGCCGAAAACCTAATGGTTGGCTGGTTTGCCATAGTGCTAATTCAAAAATATATATTATGCATTACAAAGATCATCTGTACACTCACTGTTGGCAGATGTGCGGCGTTGACACCAGCCTCTGAATGAAGTCGTTCAGTCCCATTTTTCTGTCCTTGATGAAAGCTGCGAATGGAGGAGACACACATCAATGGAGAGCATTAATGGCCAAAACGTCACACACTGCGTCCCCCGTAGCCTATATATGCTCCCATTCAAAGGCAAGACACTATAATAGCCAGGCTGGATGTTGCTGCTTCGGGTTAATTGGACTGATGTGAATGTGAAGTAAAAAAAAGAAATGTCACTAAAACAATACAGGCTGAATACGATTTGTGTTGATTTGCGTTTTTAATCTGATATTTTGTCTTTTAAAATTCTATATTATATCCCGCCCTAGATTACTGTAGCCTATATATTTTCGCGATGCTGCAGCTTCAATTGAGTGGCGTTATGCAACCACCACGAACGATACACGGTTTGGCCACTATATCGCCGCGATGGGCGATCACAGACATTCAAATATACCATACTATATAGGCCAAATGAACATTTTGGTTAATATAAAGTCGTTTAGAGTTTGCAGACTTTAGGTAGAGCATTCAAGTTGCAAAGACACTATTATAACCACAATCTACATTTTAACCAGAATAGCCTACACGGCAATAAACACGAGCATACTCAAATACTCATACTCATCAGCAAATAGCAGTCGATTTCTCAAGTTGAAGATATCATTTTAAGAATACAGGTATAGGCTCACCGGCGAGAACGCCTACAATTCCTCTCATTTTGCAGTAAGTCAGGTCACAGTCACATCCAGCCTCAGTGACTGCCATGTTCAACGAAAAATATAATCCACACAACAAAGGAAAACAAAGTTCTGTCAAGACAAAAAAAATGTTCTCCCAGAAAATGAAAAAGCCTATATTGTAGATGCGGTTCCGTCTATAATTGGCCCACTACTTCGCTCTTGTGGGGCACGAACACTGACTACAGTTCTAAATGCTGGCCAGTGCGCGGCAGGCGCTCGGTTATTATACGGAACACGTGGTATGTTCGGAGGCGAAACACTGACTGAGTGACTGACTGACATCACTCGTGTAACCAAGGCAACTGCACAGAGAAGTGATGTCACGGGATTCCGCAGCTCGGTGGTTTTGACTGCAGGCGGCGGCAAGCATATAAACTCTATGGGAGGAGGCGGGCCGGGCGGGGAATGACGAAGAGCGCTCACCCGCATAGACGCCCCCTCCTTCCTTCTTTTTCTCTCTCCGTGGAAATTTACAACAATATACTGTGATAATCTTCCCAGAATCACTACTGTATAGGCCTAGTTACATATGAAATATGTAAATGGATGGTAGCTATACTCAGATGACCAGTGAGCCCTGCAGCACAGTGTCCACTGTGCAAATAGACTGCATCTTTCATCTTTGCCCAATGTACTGTAGGTTTGACAAAGATGAGGGCAAATATGTTTTATGATTAATGTGGGAACCAGTGTGGTCGCGTCCCACTTTTTGGCCATGTCATAAAAAATACTGGTTATAGTTAGAATACAAAATCCACACAAGCACTTCAATGCCTTGCAATTTGTACATGTTCCCATGCAATTAAATAATAAACAAAATCCCTCTTTGTTCTCTGCACTGCAGTTTGGTAACTCACAAGGAGCTCTATCTGCTCAGATGGCAGAAGAGTCAAGGTCATCATAAGTAGGCTATATAGCAGCAGGATATGTGAAATTATATAAATGCAATGAAATCAGCCTACCGGTATATACTGTATATATGACATGACATCATGTTCATTTAAGCTCACAGAATTATCTGACCAGTTGTGCATATGATGTGGCCCACTGACACCGATAAGTTATGTAACTGTACCATGGCACAGCCTATATACAGTATACAGCATTCACAGTAAAAAAAAATCCTCAGTGTTAATTGAACCGTCATACAAATGTAACCAAATGGTTTCCTTCATTTGTAAAGACAAGCAAAACATTCAAGGAACCATAAAGACAAACAATCAAGGTACCAAACATTTTCTAATTTCTACTGTACATTATTGTACTGCATGTGGCTTCATCCTTAAAATTATACACAGTGTGGCTGAAGCGCAACTTTTCCTGTGTTTGAAATGGACTTAACCAGCAACACCTGAAAAGTAACCTGATGGGAAATCCTGGTTTGAACTCTCATGTGACAGTCATGCATGTTTTAAAGGAAGCAACTCAAGACGTTTGAATTTTGACCGGTAGTTCTTGTTTTGTCAAAGAGGAACCGAAGTATTCTATTGTTGGCTGCATGCATGGCCAAAGAATGAGCTCACCGTTATGGAGCCACTAGCTCATGATGTCGAAAATTGCCGTGATAACTGCCTTGTGGACATACTATCCTAGTCCAGAATTATTTACAAACATGCCACTTCCAGTTCAGGACACAGACTCCAATTAGACTCTCTCATAGCTATTATTCTCCAACCCCTCATGTCTCATGTGTCATGAGTCATGTATCGCATAGCCTCCCACAATACAGGACATAATTAGAGACATTTCGTGAAACAGTATAATTTGTTTCCTGCATAGGTTGCAATTTTGTTTGTATGTCTTGTATGTTTGCACAATGTTTTTCTACACAGTCTGTGTCTCATAGTAGGGCTGTGCGCAGTTCAGAAACCCGCCCGCTAGTGATCATCAATGGAGGAACTTTTACTAAACATTTTTGTGAAAACATCTTCCTAACAATGATGTCACTGGTGGACGTGTTTCTTAACTGCCCACACTCATCCTATGACATACAGACTGAGTAAAAGAAAGGTGCCAATTTATCATGGTTATTAGTGAGGACCTATTATATGAAAATAGGTCATATTAGTAATATACTGTCATATACTGTAAGTTGATAGGATTTCGCTGTCTCATTCTCAGTAGGTGTCATCAATACTCTGCCCACAGCCCAGCAGTAATGACCAACAGCAGCTTTGTAATTACATTATTGCAGTGTGCAATGAGATTGGCGTACATGTGCATGTGTTTGGTGCTGTGACAGCGTGCATTGGTCCCTATAAACGCATCCGAAGCCATAGGAGTAATGGGATGTCAGAGTTATGGGTAGACCACTCCCCAATGTGCTTTTTAAATGACTCATACAAATGGACCAACATACAGTATATACCGTATCATCCTTTCTGGTTAGAAATCATACCTTCTCTGCTAGGATTTTCTTTTTCACTAATAGTCATAGTCAGTGCCAGCTTCTAGAAGTATTTATGCATACACCGGTATTCTCAATATTGAAATGATAATAACCAAACAGAAAAGAGCAAACGCACTTTGGAAATAAACTGAAACTAACACAGTGACAGATGCCCTTCCGATCTAAAAAACATGGATCTGGCAAGTTTTTTATTTAACGCCTCTTCAAGAGGTTCCCCACTTTCCAGCCCTGTGCAATTCTGCCAGTGCATGATGCCAAGTGGGCAGGTGGTAGAGGCGCCCCTTCCGCTTGTAGAACTGCCCACGCATGTTAGTTTAATACCAGGAACCGTGTCAGCAAAGCCCAATACGAGCCTCTAAATTTGACAGGGAGCCATGATGCTGTGTATATTATCATGGTTACTACAATGTGTTGCCTTGGCTACATGTGGGGACTGGGAGATGGAGGCTGATATTTGCATGAAAGGCGAGGCTGCGCCTAGATCCAGGGTCAACGGATGAGTCACACAGGCAAACAGGTCCTAGGCTGACCACCTATTGAATTTGAAATTCTGAACTATTCCGAAGAAGGTCAGTAGGCCAAATGCTTTCAGCAGCATTTATTCATTGCGATACTTTTGTCACTCCAGCACCTCAACTAAATCTTTCGGCAAAGGAGTGGTGGTGTTTTACATTTCAAATCTGTGTTGAATCTGTGTTTTGTTCTCGACTGCATGGGTTAGCCTTCATTTCACTCCAACACGGCAGTTTTATTCGGCGGTGGCCGTGGTGTTAGGTAATAGATCTGCACTAAAATCCCAGGAGTCTCTCACTTGTTTGACCTAAATAAATTAATCAGTCGATCATCCAAGCTTTCTTTTTTAGCTGTGACATTACTGATGTCTACACATTGTATCCAGTGCCTTTTTCTGAGACAGCCTTGTTCACACCCTCGCCACTGAGCCACATGCACAGGTCCTATTGCTCTGCATTACAGTCCCCACGGCCCCAGTGAGTGCTTGTACAAATTTTGTAGTAGTAGTATGTGAAATGTCTTTCACATCATCACAGGGAATTTGCTGCTGTTCATATATGTGTGTGATGACTCACACACTGATGTCAAATCAGTGGCATTATTCTCCGACAAGCCACAAGTAAAATTCAACTAGAAATGCTATATAGACCCCCCCCAACGCACACACAGACATGATGATGTATGACGATGACAGCGCCCCTCACGTGGGTCACACGCAGGTGTGATTTCTAATAGCTAAGATTATAACATCCGGTAAAGTGGTGTTCTTGCAGGTGCAGTCCCAGCACTGCAGCAGATAAGACTGTAAAAGGACATTCATGCCTCAGCAGGTTCCCTCTCTCTACCCATTACAGAGACACCACGGCTCAGCGAGTGGTGCTGCGCAGCAAAGTGGCCGCAGACAGAACAAGCCCTCTCATTCATTCACAATACCAAACCGACTGACCATGAACAAGCGCCTCTCTAGGCCGCTCCTCAGACTGAGCCCCCGCTGGATCAAGGAGCGGCTTGTTGTGACTCCAGTTGTTTCATGCATGCAATGCCTAGATCCCGTCCCTGTGCCTCCTTACTTGGGCTGAGTCACGAGAACGAAAAACGGACGTGTACTGGGCCGGCAATAGACTGCACGGGCAACATAAATGTACCCGTTTCTGAGGGAACGTTCATTGAACATTACCTTATAGCCTTCCATGGAAACATAGGGGCCATCTATCTAGCAGTGCTATGAGTAAGCTATAATGTATATTGAGATATTAAATAAATAGGAGAGTGGGCTATCCAGGCCCAAGGAATGGACATTGAACAATACATTTTACCTCTAGGTCTCATAGTATCAGGGGACCCTGACAGGGTACCAGGGAGTCCCCTGCTAAATGAGTGACAATTATGAACTACGTAAATGGGCCCTTATTGTCTGTAAAATAGGGGTTTTGCAGAGTACAGTAGATTGGGGTCATATAGAATGGCAATTCATGACCTAATGCAAGTAAATAAGCCACAGGGTCCACAGGGCAGGAGCCAATCAACTGTTTATGTAGCGTGAGGCAGCTTGATGTACAAGTACACCCCCTGCATATGGGAGTGTGATGTCGCAGGAATGTACCCCCAGCCCAACCCTTATTGTTCAGTGCAAAGTCTTTGTTATGGCCCACTGGGGAATCGTACCCCAACCTCCCAATCTCGGGGTGGTACTGGGTGGACACTATGAGACTATCCTCGCAAAGCAGATGAGCTGGAGCTAGGGTGGGTACCACGGAGCCCCCAGTTTGTAAGGGTTAATTTGATAGATAAACAAAGAAACCCTTACAGATCTGTGATATAAAGTGGGGGTCCATGACCTAATAATGCATAACTGGACCATACTAAAATGAACGTGGGTCCTTATTACAAAGGTTAAAGATGCAGTTCGACTGTCAGCAGGGACAGATGGAAGTGTCGTCGAAAAATGCTTCTCATGCTGTGACACAAATACTAATTGTTGCATCTCTTAACAGACCAGTGAGAGAGGAGACGTGAGAAGATGAAAATGGTGGATGGAATGGTAATAATACAATCAATAAAACAGTCACAGAGAGAGACAGAACCTGGCAAATGCACAGACCGATCGGAAGTCAACATGCATGTAAATAAGTCCACAGACTTAACATTCACAATATTTAACATTCACAATGGGTCACACAAAGGGAGAGGGTACCGTATATTACATGCAATAAGTGGCACAGTGAGACTGAGGGATAAAGAACAGTAAATTAAATCTAAAAGATGACATCAGATGCATCAGAAAACTTACCCTGCAATGAAGCAGGGATAAATTGCATGTCTTTATGATTTTACTCCTGTACCACTGAGATCCAGGGTTGTCAACATTCAGCTTGCCACTGTAAACATCACAAAGATGATAATAATAATGAAAGGAGCCCCCACCTATGAAAGATTTCTTGCCGGTCTTCATGTCCTCTTGTGCTGCGCAGCCTGCGTATTCCCGGGATTACATGCAATGTGTTATGATCTGAGTCGGCGTTTTTTTTTTCCCTTTTCTGATGAATGTAGGTATGTGTGCCAGATTCAGAATTCCCTGGTGGCTGAGTGCACAAGAAAGATGCCTCTGACTTCTTCTGCTGTAAATCCACCTTTTCCCTAATAGCACTCCACTCTCTCTCTCCTTCGCTCTCCCTCTCTCTTTCTGTGTCTCTCTTTCTCTCACACACACTGCAGCACTGGCTGAAAATAATGTCTATTCAATCACCATCAAGCCACTTTCCTCATCGCAATTGCTCCTGCTCCCTTTTTGCCTCTGCTGCCTCCTCTCAGGTTCGTTCTCTCCTCTCTCACAGGCAGAGCTGAAACAATGACACCGTAGAACTGAAACCAAAGAGCTGTGACGCACCTGCCCCCCCACCTCTATCTCCCATAACCCCCACCCCCCCTTCCCCCCATCTGTTCTTTCATCTATACCTGGGAGCCATGGACAAAACAAAAGCAGGTGTCTTGTTACAAGCTCCCGTGAGTACGGGTGTCCCACCCGGGGAAAGCCGGTTCCTACGATACACAAGTCACCTGAGGAATTACAGGGAACAGGCAGCACCTTTTTAAAAAGCTTTAATTGGCTGGTGTTGTTCTCTAAGGAATTAACTGTGTGCTGGCTTGTCAGCTCCATATAACTTCTTCAATTTCTATTATCTGAAATAAGGTTTTTAAAGTATAACACACGCTTGTGCACACACTGTATGCATTGTTACTGTTTAGTTTTACAGAAGATTTTGAAATGATAACTGAAATGAACACATGATTACAGTATTATACTAACTGTGCTCTAAAGAGGCTGGCGTATGATACTGACAGGTCTGAGTGCTTTGTTAGCTGACAGCCTTGGGCTCTAGGCCAGTGTTACTCGGAGTATTATCTGACAGAGAAACGTGGTTTGATGGGTTAGTCATTCGTATAAAAGATTAAGCTTAATCAGTCTGAAAATAAACCATAGACAACAAGAGCATCACCGATAAGTCAAGTCAGTAATTGGTGAGTCACGCTTGTGATAAATGATGTTCCTTGTCCTTCGATGCTGGATAAGGAACACTTCATCAATATGCATTGTCCTAGCTAATGGATTTGCCATGTACTTGTGTTCAAATGATATGAATTTGATGAGTAAATGAAATCTAAATGATGACATCAGATGCATAATAATACTAATGGATTTGCCATGTACTTATCTCTTAAGAAAGACTCTGCAAATATTGTAACTAATGGGTTCCCTCTTTCACATGCACTGGAGTGCACTGTGTACTGTGTGGTATAGATGCTAGAAGCGTACAGTATATTGACCGCTATTGAAAACAATGAAATAATGAATGGTTTCTTGGCTGTCTCACTCAGTATTCCTTGTGTGGTGTCCTAATCCCAACCCACTCTGCATTTTGCAAATGGGAGTAATTAATGAGAATGTGGCCTGCCAATGACAACAGCTGAAATGTTGCCAGGAGGAAAGTCTTTATTTATGTTTTTGTACGGCGTGATAAATGTATAGATGAGCACAGTACATCGTCTTTCGTCTCTCAGTCAGGAAATTGTGTATGTTATGGAAATTGAGTATGTGTGTGTGCAGTAAAATCATTGCTGCTTGTGTGTGCTTCGTGACTCTGTGGTTTTACATCCATAGCAGTACCTACTGTATATCATATACATGTCATGATATTAGATCGGCTATTCTCTGTGATTTTGGATTTTGTGCTGTTGTGATATGGCATAAGTAGGCTACTGTATATCAGATATTCTCAAAATCAAATGATTGGAATGGATATTGCACAACAGTCTCTTAGTCAAAGGAAACTGTGTTTACTTTTATAACAAGGGTCTGTTCTTGAAATAAGAAGAACATGTCAACAAATACATCTCTTTTTCCTGTTCTCGCCCTGGTTCCCACTGTTCTCTGCAAAGTGTTTAACAATGTACTCATATGAGTACATTGTTAAACACTTTGCAGAGAACAGTGGCTATGAGGCACAAGAAATATGTGTCAAGTCCCTCTGACTCTGCAGATTTGCATGCAAGTCCAGTGTGAGTCAACTAGTTGAAGGCTCTTACTGGGGATATGAGTTCAGGTGTGATGTAATGCTGAAGGCAAACAACATTTTAATCCCAAGACCGAGTTTTACCGATTCTTTACTTTCCATTGAAATTTCACTTGTCCAGTGATCCAGTGGTTGACTTTAATCAGATGAGTAGTAATCAGTTCCCAGGAGGTCAGACTAGATGACCCAACGATGGAGCGCTGTCTGCAGATAACCTGACCCCGGTGCACTCACCTGTTGCTATCTTTAGCCTGATTAGCTGGTCATATGATCTGGGGCAGGATCTATTACTAGACCTCTGCCTAATGTAAACAAGTCACGGCACCATGATTTATACTGTAAAATCAGTAGGAATCTGTTTATCTGCATTAGCAATCTAGCTTGGTTCCAGAAAATCTATAGGTCATCTAAATGTGTGTGTTTGGAAAAGAGTGAAATCATGTAAACTTAGCATCTCAAGCAAACATGCATGACGCAATGTGTTAGCCAAAGCCTAAGGCACAACCACAAGGCTCATGAAGTCATCACCAGACACACACCAGTGACAGTGTTGTCATCTATTTGATAGGATCTGGAAACAGGGTTGACTACGGTCACGACAATATTGTATCCGTATGTGTGCTGTCAAGTAAAACAAACATTTGAATGATGAATCTGTCTATAGAGTATACATAAACAATTTATACTTTATCGGACTTAGTTAATTTAACATCTTCCATCAAGGAGTCCAAAGCTGAGCAAGGTGACATTAGGCCTTATGCTTGGGTAGCCGGTGTTCCACTGCTCACACTAGAATGTATTTAAAGAGATGCACTCTAAGCGTAAGAGCTTATCGTCACTGTTTGTTTATTCTCAGCCTTCTAAGAACCGTAGGATCATGAAGATGAATTGTGAATCAGAGCACCCATTCGTTTCTTTATTGTATTGATTATGAAAACAGCTAAATTAGACATTTGCTAATGATTATGATTCAATTGTAAGGCAAGATATATACCAAATATGACTTGAGGTTTGACTTGAGGCTTATCCACAAATATCTAAATCGCATGAGTTTACTCTAATGAAGTAAACTCATGATGGGTAATGGATACCATCATACTGTAGATAGGATATTGTAATTTCATAAATTAAGCATTCGAATCGGGCCAAACTTTTGCACAAAATACAGTATACCTCGAACCATTAGAGGTGCATAAACCGAGCACCCCAAAGAAACACTGGATATACACAATACCGGAATATATTTTTGTGCATATGTGCATATGTGAGACAAAATGTGCGTGCATGTATTGCTTTCACTTGTTTGGTGTGTGTGTGTGTGTGTGTGTGTGTGTGTGTGTGTGTGTGTGTGTGTGTGTGTGTGTGTGTGTGTGTGTGCGTGTGCGTGTGCGCATGCGCCCACTATGCCCACTGATCCACACCAGTGAGCAGCATGAGTAGAAATGTCTATCACAGTGATGCCAAGGTTACACAACACCTCCAACCCCCAGTGAACTCCTGCGTGTGAGTTTAACTCGCAGACAATTATAGCGTGTAGAAGTTCGTGTAGAAGTGAGAAGCGTTTTGATGAGCGAGTGGCATGTACTGTATATGCGCGAGCATGTGCATGTGTCCGGTGAACTTGTGCGTACGTCATTTATTTGTATCGTGTACTTTTGGAGGGATGAGTCACAGGATTTTACTGTATGTCTGACTGTCCCCCCTCCAAAAAAGTCCCCTAATAATAACCACAATAACCACAAGTTCTCAATGGCCAATCAGGCAGTCCCCCCTTTAACTTAGTTCCCAGGTTTTACCCTCATCAAAACAACATCTGGCAGTGCTGAAAACATCTAAGTGAAAGTGCAAAGGAGTTTCACTTCTGCTTGCTGTCCAGCCTGCCGTGTGGTCCTATAGCCCTGCACTTCCAGTACTTCCAGTTAGACGGAAACTCCCGACAGTACAGCAGTTCTCACCCAGCCTGAGACATGGGTTGTGAGCTTGTAGATCTACTCTTTTCACTGCGACAGGGATATCCAGTACCTTGTACTGTAGGTTCAACATGTGAACCATCTGTCTTCAGAGCACACTCTGATCCTTATAACTCGATGGTTCTGCTCCCGGGCCTGGAGTCCTGGACAGACTCTGGCTGTGACATAAGCTGGAGCATTTTGCTCCGGACAAGAGGGATTTTGTTTATTTAAAAAGTAGCATGTAATGAGGTTGTTTATTTGGATGGAATCCCACACTAAGCAGAACAGTGCAGCACTGGTGGCTGTTTTAGTTTATGTGTAAATCCTCTCTCTCTCTCATTGTGTGTGTGTTTGTGTGTGTGTGTGTGTGTGTGTGTGTGTGTGTGTGTGTGTGTGTGTGTGTGTGTGTGTGTGTGTGTGTGTGTGTGTGTGTGTGTGTGTGTGTGTGTGTGTGTGTGTGTGTGTGTGTGTGTGTGTGCGTGCGCGCGCATGCGTACCCAGAAACAGAATAAAGACAGCACTCATGGAGTCTAATTTTCTAAGAAAATTTGCCTAGCTAATTACTTGTGAAACAAGTGTTGTTGAGAGGGATACCTTTATGTCTGCATTAGCCACTTGAATAAGCATGGAGCATCATCTTTTCATCAATTCCCTTTCCACATTTCATCTTTGTCCTGCCACTGCAGCCCAGCCCACTTCAAAGCGGTTTAGTCGGCGTGGAACGGCAATGACTGGATAGGCGCGAAATAATTAAAGGTGGTATCAAAAGAGAAGGACGTTACATCATCATTCTGTTTCAGAACCAGAGCCTTGCTTGTAAGAGACTCTGAAATGAGTTTCTGACGGGCCTACCAAATGTATTGCAGGGTGTCATATCGTGTGTCATCATGCATCCCGAATCAATGTTATCATTCAGTGATTATACCCATTTGAAGCAACATATACACAGGAGGCCGTCTTGGACAACCCTCTGTGTTGAGACTTGCCCTTCAATTCTCTCATCTCAACCTACACCTCAATTAGCTTCGGCAACCACAGGTGTTTTGTTTTCAAAGAGGAAAAAGTCACACCTGTGTGAAGTGAGAGGCACTGTTATCATAATTATGTCATCAGAGATCATGTAATTCTGGTCACTCACAACTTGTGTTATCACCAAGGGAATGCGGCATAAGAGTTGGTGTGAACCCAGTATTTTGCTAAACCAATAACAGTACACGATGTAAATGTTCTCAGCTGCCTTCGACTGGGTACTAGCATGGGTGAGTGGAGGTGGGCCAAATAGGTTTGTGAACCAATAGCACGTCAGCATTGATATTGGCATCGCAGTGCCAGTTTTGTTCACACCCTTTGTGTCCAGAAAGGCGAAGGGGAATTTCAGGCATTTTCAGGCTAAAATGAATCCAGTGTAGAAAATGACAAGGCTGTTTTTGAGTGACATTCTTGGACACACACTTTAACCTCGTACCCCTGCGAACATCGGCACAAGGAAAAGGAGCAAATAGGAAACTACTAAACTAGATCCAGAAGCAATTTCCGTTCACTTGAATGCCTGAACGTGGTTCTTCCTTGTCCAGCCACGCCAAAACTGGAAAATGCTTGGGGCCTGGTCAAGTGGGCAAGATTATTACATTATATAATCAAGAGATTATATAATCAAAAAGTCAAAATGCATGGCAAAAAAAGAACAAGCGTATTTTAAACGTGTATGATTAGCATTCAAATGGGTCTCTGAAAGCAGAAAAACTATTTCGCCTCTGATTCCAGTGGATGCACCTGCATTATGTTTGATTATTTTATATAGGCCTGACAAAACATATTTGGACTTGAGGCATTTGAGTGAAAGCTACCAGTGTGTGTAACGAGCCCGCAGAATTGATTATTAACGAGGGAAAACTGTGCGCTGACACGAGAACCTGCTCGGATCTAATCGTGATCGTATCACCGCCCCTGACCTCCCCTGAATCCCTCGCTTCCTCCCACATAAACAAACACCCTCTATTTATCTTGAGACGTCAATTTCCCTCGGAGCGCCCGCGTTCTCTCCTGCTGCACTTTCACATGGCTGCTGGTTTCAACCATGAGTGCTGAAATCTGTATTGAGACTATTAGCAGTAAGGCACAAGTCCAATACCTACGAACACATGCTCACTATGTGCCCTCTGGGAGAGATGCTATAGAGAATAGGCTTTTTGTTCCCTTCATATGATAATGTAGTCCCATGACGGGACGTCTGATGCCACAGCCTGCAAGTCATGTCTTTGGTTAAAAGGCTATAGACGTAAAGTAATCGTGTGTTCCCCAAAGGGAATAGCAAGAGGTTTTCAAGGAATACGTGGATGACGCTATTGGGATTTCTCATCATTCGGGCGTTTAAGTTCACAGTAGTTCTACAAATTCAAATAACCCGAGGCCTCTGTTCGCTCGAAACTCCTGAGTCTCGACGGCAGCCGGAATGCAAGTGATGGATGTGGCTTTGTGTCAACACATGGCCCGCGTGAACCAGTCGCAGAATGCAAAACGTTTGGTTGGAAACAAATAGAGCATGACAACATGCTTTGTTTGTGATCACTGCTGAAGGAAAATAAGCATGAGGCTATTCATGGAAAAATTTGTCAAGCGGAAAAAAGCAACACTTAAACGTAGATTTTACTGAACTGTCCATGGAGTTCCATCCGTTTATTTGCTGCATTTCTTCAAAGAACAGAACGCAGTCCACAAAATTTCTCTGCTGTAAAAACTCCCAGATTGGGACAGTTGGGTTATGTAACCACCAGTGAAGGGGGCAGGGAGGGATTCTGCCAAGGGAGTCTGTAGCATAAGCAGACAGAAATGTTAACACTGAAATATGTAGCCTAGAGAGAGAGATGAAAATTCTGCACCAGTAAGCTGGCATTCAGACCATCACTATAGATGAGGAGAGGCGATAGGAGGCTATAAACAGTTCTGTCTCTCCATCTCGGAATGGCCCTGAAAGTTTGAAAAATCCATCTCGAAGCGGAGAATCTGCATTAGCACCATATGATCTCTTCCACATGCTCATAAGAGCAGCACGTGTAATGTATTAGCATCTGCTGAGTGTATTCCTGGTCCACATGTGTCCCTGACTCACTAGCTCTACCGATGTGCGATGGAAGGATGCCATCAGAAAGGGAAGCCGAACTTGGTTAGGCTGCAATTAATGGAGGAGCTTTTGCAAATTCCTGGGCCTAAGTTAATCTATTCCACAAATTAGTGCATGGTGGAGCTGCCAGCCATGCCGTGCACAGGCCTTATGGTCCTTGTGAGTCATAAAGCTGACATTTCCAGCTCCTTATGTAAAAAAAAAACAGCCCTCGTAATAACATGCAAATGCTGCAGCGGATGACTAGTTGATGTGTGTGTTCATTCCATGTAATTATATAATGACTATTATGTTTCTAAAGGTTAAATTGAAACAATCGCACTCGTAAAGTGTGGGCTGCCCATTCTAGCTGCCACAGCATCGAATCTTGCCTCGTAGTTTGAAAACCCACCTCTTCAGACTTCACCTTAGCCTGCAGCACTCAGAGGAAAAATTATGTAATTTAGACAATATTTAGATTTAAATTTGCATATTATGTAGACATAGCATTCAATAGTGTATACTTACTGTCATTGTACAGCTATTATACTATTAGACAATGACAATGTTGGGTTACTTGATGATCGTTGATGACTATTTCTCTGTATTTGATGCATTAGTGTGTTACTTACTGTAAATTGCTGTGGATTAAGAGTGTCTGCTAATTGCCTAAATTTCTGAAATCCAGATGTTGGAGAAGCTACAACCCTCAAAAACAAATTTTCAATTGATTAGCTACTTAAAGATGGAGTGCCGTGATTTTTTTCTACCCTAAAACATGATCATCAGGTATTAATGTTATATGAAAAGTAAGATTTTTTCCCCAAAAGTGTACAGTGTTTGTTAAACTGTCATTTTTATGATTCCACTCCACCAGTTCATTAAGTATGCCTGGTTTGCCTGGTGGGTGGTGATGGGTGGAGATCCAGCTGAACTGAAGCCACACCCACAGCTTTAGTTGTATGATAAAGGGGGAGGAGTTATGGGAGGAGCTGAGCACATGATGTCACTATACTGAAGTTTTTTTCATTGGCACGTTTGACTGGAAAGGTTCAGCCCCCAGGAAGAAACCCTAAATACAAAGGGAAGACATCATTGCACATAAAAAACACACAAAGGGGTCTATTTACATACTGTCACCTCTTAAACATGTACAAAATTGGAAAAAATACAAAAATCACAGCACCCCCACTTGATTAGCTACTTAAGTACATGTTCTGCTGCTGCTGTTGGTGCAGTTGACCATAAACTACAGGTCATTTTTTCTGGATTCTGATGAATAGTCTTAATTAGCCTGTATCGTTCTTTCTTGTTCAAATCTCCTCTGATCCTTTAGAGACTACTGACGTCATTTAGCTTTATTCCAGTTCTTTGCTCTTGCATAATAGACCTTCGGTCCATGACAGCACTCGGGGCACAAAATGTTATGAAAAAGAACGGCTATTTAGGCTCTTTGAATTGTGTTGTGACGTATATGGCTGACATCCCAGCCAATGAATGTATGTGTTTTCGCTTCCATGTTCTGTCCACTCCATTACTTCACCTCTGTGTCTGTCTATATGATGCACTCTCTGTTTTTTCATTCCTTTTTCTCACTCTCTCCTCCTAAGATCAGGCCGCTGGTGATGATGGCTTATTCAGGATATGTGGCGTTAATAGCGAGCTTCTTTTCTTACCCAATGACTGTCCTGTATCTGGGTTAATGCTGCTACAGCCTGGGAGTACAATATCACATCAGAGTATGATGGGGAGAGAGAATGCTCTTTCTTTTGAACTGAATCTCTCTTATATCATCAATACAGCATCATTTGTTCAATAGAAGTTATTGTTCTATTGATAAAATAATCCAAAAAGAGAGAAAAAACGATTACTTAGCTAACGCTTGTGCTGGACTGACAGGGTTTTTATACACTTAAGAGTATAGCAAATTATATAACTAGTTTGGAATAATATTATATAACATATCATTGAACTGTGAGCTGAGTAATCATAGGAGGCAGTCCAACAGAGTGATTTAAACTCACTAAGTGGGTATTAACTGGATGTATTTTAGGTGAGACAAAGCCCTCACTCTAACTGTATGGTTAAAGAAGCATGAACTGTATTGTATAAGTCGGTATTAAGTGGGTATAAACATGACTACAGTGAGATTTAGTGGAAAAAGGTGAGTAATACCAGTTGATCTGAGTGTTCAGATTATATCACTGGTGAATCCAAGGTCATTCACTGGAGGAGGGGAAATTCTGTGTATGATTTATGAGAGTCTGTCCAAGGCTAATCTCGCAAAACGGCTGGACTGAACAGTGTCAAATGTCTCGAGCATATGTAGGCCTTAGATTTTGTCTGAATAGGAACATTGCTGTTGTGAATATAAGCCCCTCGAGACCTCTGATACTGTATCTATTATGCCGTTTTCAGATGGAAAATATACGTTGTCAGGGTACACAGCAGTGCAGGTTAACAGTACTTTAAGCCAGTAATACTATGCCAGCACTATACACTTTAGGCTACTATGATGTCATATTGATGTGCCTGGGTGACGGAGACAGACTTGTGGATTTTGGCTCCTGTAGGCCGACACTGGTTGAGCAGGATGAGGCTGATGCAAGAAGAGATATATCACCAAAGTATGATGAACTGTACTTCCGTGCTGTGCAAGACGCCCCTCCGCAGCAAATCAAGGCTTTAATCGTTCTGCTTGACGATAATGCAAACACAATGAAAGCTAATGACAAAGAAGAGGGCATAGGGGACGCGGAGAGCACATAGACAGAGATAGATGAGCGTACACTGTGCGCATGTGCCTTGGAGGGGGGTTTGGGGAGGGGGGTTAAAGCCTGGCATGGGTCAGGAATGAAAGGCAAAGCTTGATGGGGGGGATTAAGAACACAGCGACGAGCTGTTATGAAAGAGTGAACATCTGCTGCAATGGCAGCTACAACATTATGCCCTGGCATTCTGCGGGCCCGGCATCGTGCCACCTCACACCCTTCTGCGTCTCGGCACCATGCCATGAACTCGTTCATACCTCTGAGTCTGTGACCTGTCCTCTCCTCTCGCTCTGCCAGCGCAAGGAACACCGCACCCTGGCCGAGTTCTCTAGTCGAAAGCTTTTAATCTCCGCACAGTCATGGAAGAACAATGAGGAGTGTGCGCAAGAGCATTCATCATTTCCTTTTTTTAATTTATTCATGTGGTTCTTGTAATCACTTTTACCATGCTTATTGAAACACTCCTTTGTATAATGCTACGCAGGCATAGAATCTGGATTGTTTGGGGCCCAAAGTCGAGGTGCATGTCCTAAAAAAATCCTTTTCGCTGTATAAATTCATCATAACCTAATGTTGTAAATTCACTTAAGGTGGTGGGCTTCTTGGCATCTATCACATTCTCCCTGGTTGCATACGGCCCCTTATGTAACAGTTCCATCAGTGTAATGAAATCATCAGTGGACTGTGTGATGTCTTGGGACAAATGAGCTGACGTGACTCCGGAGCTGCCAGCCGGATAAGTGTCAGGTCTCCTTTTCTCTGATATTCTCCTGAAGCCACTTGATTGATGTGGATGCTGATTTGTGCTTGTGGCGACGCTTAAGCGCTCAGCAAATGTTTGGCATGAAGTTTTGTTTTGGTAAGTCCTGTGCATATTGACTTAGACCAGAAAATTACACAATACGTGTTGCACTTTCCCTGAGGGGTTCTTTTCATAAAACACTCAACAAACAATATAATCTATATTATCTTTGTATCCTATATTTGGGATGCCGACGGCTAGTGTGACGGCTATTTATACTTGAACAAGATAAATACAATAAAATCAACATAAACAGCCAAAGCAAACCAGCAGCCTGTATGCCCCCATCAGCAACACCTGTGTTAATCAGTGAGTGGTTTAAATACCTGGGCTAGCCTTGGCATTGACAAGCCCTATACTATGACAGCTTAAGTCATAATTGGGCACTCACAATCTTTATCCTTCACCTTTGTGCATTGTTTAGAAAACAGGGATTTTCAACCACTACATTAATAATAAGAAAAGAAATTCCACAATCACAAATGAATAATGAAGCCAGATATAATCACTATAATTAGAGTTTGTGCATGCACTGTGTATGTGTACATAATGTGTAATGTGTGCCTATGTGTATGAAAATTCTAAATTTAAAAATTTCAGCCATTCAGTTGCATAACATTTTTTTTAGTTTAGCAATCACTCCAAGGCCTGGCTTTGTGCCTATGTACATACACGCACAGAGACACACACACACACACACACGCACGCACACGCACACACACACACACACACACACACACACACACACACACACACACACACACACACACACACACACACACACACACCCATAGGGTTGATAACCCATAATTTAAGTGCTCTAAGACAGGTGATTTCAAAATGTTTATTGTCCCAAACTCCTTTGATCAAGCCATAGACCCCCACTTCAAATTATTCTGCCCAGGGGTCCCTTGATAAGAAAATAAATGGTTTTAATGTAGGACATGTTGTGTAATGTAAGTTGGTGATGATTACAGCCATGGTAATCAATAGTTCACCTTGCTGTCAGCTGTTGCTCTTCCCCCTGCAGCGTCTGCTCTGTGGAACGTCAATATGTTTCTTGATGCAGAGAAATGCTTTGCAACTCCCACCGTTTCTCCATGGCCCAGAGATTCCACAGATAAGCAGTTATTCTTCAGAACAATGCTGAGTTTGTCCAGGCATCTTCTTGGCCCCACGCTGTTTGTTTGACCACTGCAGAAGGAATTTTCCACTTCGTGCCTTCCCCGGTGAGAACAGCTTCACTGCTTTATCTTGTTTTATAGACACAGGTGGAATTGGGTCACTGCAGTGCGTGTGACAGTGTTATAAATGGAAAATAACAATTGCTTGGGAATAACAACTTATTTTTTTATCATAATACATTGTGGATTCATTCTATTATGCTAGTGTCAATAATGTTTGACCTAAAAAAAGGTTGGCTATGGGACAACGTGACGATACACCACTTTGTGTGTTTGTGTGTCAACAGTTTTTGGCATTGACTGACTGATTTTTTACAATGGTGTTGTTCAAGAGAGGTGTGCTACGAGGCAAGCAGACCGGTTCAAGGCAGAGCTGAGTTTCTATTGTACTCTGCACTGTATGATGGGATTCAAATGTCATGCTCAATTGAACAACACTCAGCAACAACACCCCTGTTTAAAAGATATCACTGTCATGGTTCCGACGTAATGGACAGCATCTAAGTTGATCATCTGCCTCACCCCAGCTGCCCTCGATGTTTAGGCACTGGCAATGATGTGCACAGGGGAAAGTGCTGAGGTTATTTTCACTTCTTACAAATATTTTACTTTCCATTAAGCTGTACACACAGCAGGGCAGGCAACAAGACTGCATTCAAGGGATAATTTGTTTACCTGTTGCTTGTTGTCTCATGAACAAATTGCACAAAAGGTTGGAATGGGTCGGTCTTGGTCGCGGCCCGAGTAAGAGAGGATTAACTTCCGCACTAAATGGCCAAAAGGGCAGAGGCATGGTGGCGCATTTGGCCGGGCACAAAAAGGCACTTGTATGAACATAGAGAAGTTCCCATTTAATAACATTCCCCTACGGTGAATGAATTAAAAAAAAAAGAGAAAACAATTCATGAACTGAAGCAAATTGGAGGCAGGGAACACTGGGCCTGGGCGCGTTGGGCCCAGGCCCAGGGGTCCCTGAGCTAAGGGGGGGCCTGGAGCTTGAGTGCCCAGGTGATCGCTAAGAGGCTCAAGCTCAGGATCCCCCCCCAAAAAAGGGGTAACACGGTATAAATGTGGCACACACTGTCCTTTACACTGTTATTTACAATGGGTTTAGTCATTTTGTGTCAATAATCTGTCTTCTTAATCTTATATGAATGGAGGACAAAAGATATCTGTTAATAAAAGAAACCCCCCCCCCCCCACACACACACACACACACAAACCCATACACATGCACATACACAAAGGTGAATGCGTCATTGTGTGCAATCATCACAGGCTAAGTAGATGATAAACTACTTTAACAAACCACAATACTGTCAAAGGAGATCAAACGAATGAGACATTATTCCACGTAGGTTTGTTTTAAGTTTTCCAATGCAACAATTGCAAAAGAAACAGAATGACAGACAGACAGACAGACAGACAGACAGACAGACAGACAGACAGGCAGGCAGGCAGGCAGGCAGGCAGGCAGGCAGGCAGGCAGGCAGGCAGGCAGGCAGACAGACAGACAGGCAGGCAGGCAGGCAGACAGACAGACAGACAGACAGACAGACAACCTTTACAGTCGGCAAAAACATAATCTCCACCTTCCGGCCATTCCAGCTTGGTGGAGATAAGTTAACATCCTCCTGTCTGCAGATTCAGCGCCTATACTGTACTCTCGCCTTCTCAGCACCGAACAGACTGTTCTGAGAACAAACAGAACAGCCCATGCATGCACTTACTAAACTCACCGTACATCTCTTTAATTAATATGAAATGACAATCCTGCCTCTCGGCAAGTTGGCTTATCACAAACCGGCACACGGACTCTGTGTCTGGCTTTCATTTACTTTGATACGTTTGAAAATGTCCATCTCAACATAGACGGTACTTCCTACTTTCCTCCCACCCCTGATAAAAGCAACACTTGATCAGCCAGAAAGTCACATAGTAACTCTAAGTGGATGTTTTTCTTGTGGTTCCATGGGCAGCAGCTGCATCATTTTAAACAGATCACAGATTGCAGATCAAAAGGTACAGTGCAGTACAGGCTTCTGCCTTCGCCTGCATGGCTGGTGTTCTGGGCTCTTTGAAGTTTGTTTCATACAGACACAGTGAGCGGAAAAAGGTTGGAGAAGCTGCATGTCTTCACCCATGACAGCCTCATTGATCATTTCTTCTTCTCATAACCAGCGCCTTCTACTACATAGAAAGTTCAGAAGCCCAAAGCAATACATGCGGATGTTCCTATGGCCATTATAGTCTCCTCGACCAGGCTTCAACAACCCGACACCTTGGAAGGGATCGAGTCCTGACTCATGTTGTGAGTGGAAGGGAAGCATTGACAGGCTCATGTAACTGCCCTAGTTCCAGGGAGACTCCAAACATAGCTCAGCTTACAGCCCGGGCCTTTTGTGTAACGTCTCAGTGCTAGAATGTCACAACCAGCCATTTATACCGTAGTATACAATGATGAATGATGATACAGACAAACTTGTCTGCCAAGTGTGAACATATTGATTCATTGCAGGGCCTCTGACATCATGTAATGTGCCTTCATCACAAACAAATCACAAGATATTGATGATCATAGACACATTCATCATGAATGTTGTAGTGATATAAATGGATGGACAGTGCATTTTCCTTTTCATCAATATTGGTTCTCACTGAATCTGTGTCTGTGAAGTCTGTGCAGTGCAGTGTGGTGTGGTCTGCACTGTGGGGTGAATGCTGTAACAAGGCATTACAAGGTGGTCATGAGACCACTACTGGCTGCACATGCAAGTAGAGATCACCAGACCTACTGCACGTGTAAACAGAGCTGCTCGCTTTAAACACATCTTAAATCTGAGTTTTTAATTGCATACTACTTAAATGATTTTGAGTGAAACTCAATGCTATTCGTTTCAAAAAAGCGTTCGTAATGCAGTGTGACAAACTGTTTACAAAATGCTGTAGCCCCTCTAACTGTATATACTTCTACAGTTATTTTCAACATTATATTTTGACAATTGCTTAGTTTGGCATTGAAAATGTTTTCTCATGCCAATGAAGCTCAGTTGAATTGAATTGAATTGAATTGAATTGAATTGAATTGAATTGAATTGAATTGAATTGAATTGAATTGAATTGAATTTTCACTAGTGACAGACCACACATTCAACCATACATCGTTAAACGTTTATTTAGAAAAGAAGGGGTGGATTGAAAGGCATGATAGAAATAGAAATTAGATGTTCATGAGTGATATGGAGGGATGAGGATGATGGGGTGAGGGGGGGTGAGGGGGTGAGGGTGAAGGGAATGAGGGAAGGATGGAGGGCGGAGCCCTGGTAGGGATGGGGGAAGGATGGAGGGCGGAGCCCTGGTAGGGATAGGGGTGAAGGGGAAGGGGTGTGGTCTTGATGGTAGATGGTTCAGGCTCCAATGGGGGTATTGGACCCTGAGTATTTGGCCTGGGGTCCGAAGAGCGAAGCGTCCGTCTTGGTCGACGTCGGAGACGGCACGGTCCGTCTTGGTTGACATCAGAGACGGCACAGTCCGTCTTGGTTGACGTCAGAGACGGCCCGGTCCGTCTTGATTGACGTCAGAGACGGCACAGTCCGTCTTGATTGACGTCAGAGACGGCACGGTCCGTCTTGATTGACGTCAGAGACGGCACACTCCGTCAGTTCCAGACCCCAAGATGAGGAGTGTGCAGGGAAACAGTTACTTGATGATGGCAAGGTTGGCGTTTCCGAATCGAGAGAACATGCCTGGACAGCTAGTGGGAAGCGTGGTCCCGGGAGATGAATGGAGAGGTTCATAGTCTCTTTAGATTGATGATAGAGCTGCCAGGATTTGATGGTTAAGCACGAATTCTTAGTGTCTGTGCAGGGAGAATGATAGCTTATAGCATTGGTACTGAGGGATGACATTCTGTGTGAGGCGTGGTGGTGGATCCTGCGCAGGTTCCGATGTGATGGTTTAGGGAAAGGAGGAAGACTGACTAGTTCTAGAGAAGCGTTGGTGCTAGCTGATAGTGGCAAGTCGCACTAATGGAAGTTAGAAGTGTGATTATGGTCACGCTTGTCTTGGAATAAGATTGTTGTCCCTATGACGGTTCAGGACAAGGTGGTAGATGGAGGCGGTTAGAGTGGAATCGAAGATCTGGACGATGCTTCTTTTGAGGTTGGAGGCAGTTAGGGTAGAATTGAAGATCTGGGCGATGCCTCTGTTGAGGTTTCAGGCAGTTAGGGTAGAATTGAAGATCTGGATGATGCTTCTGTTGAGGTTGGAGGCAGTTAAGGTGGAATGTAGATGATCCGGACGATGCCTCTGTTGAGACTTGAGCCAGTTAGGGTAGAAGTGATTATCTGGGCGATGCCTCTGTTGAGTTTGCCGGCGGTTATGGTGGAACTTGGTCTGGACCCTGCTTCTGTTGAGGCCGGAGACAGTAAGAGTGGAACTTGATGATCTGGATGGTGCTTCGGTTGAGAATGGAGGCAGTTCGAGTGGAGCTTGGTCTGGATGATGCTTCTGTTGAAGTTGGAGGTGGTTAGAGTGGGATTTAGATATTTGATGATGATTACGTTGAACTGTGATTGTTGTTTGAGCGGAGAACAGAGCGGCTGGTCAATTAAAGGGGCCAAAAAGAAGCCGCGACAGGACTGGCGAATTCGATTCATGTAATGGACAGACATCGCTGGGTAGTTGGTTCTTGTCGTCTGACGACATCGTTGGGGAGTCGGATCTTGAACATGCGGTGGGGCGATGGTAGGCTGTGCCATCACCAGGAAGAAAGGGGGATGCAGTATCCTGAAGTTAAGTAGGAACTAGAGGAGGCATGCTGTGACAAGGGAGAGATGGAGTGGGCACACTGTTTCACGCTGAGCCAGAGACGGGGGGCATGCTGTGCGGCCAGATGGGGGAGCGCTGTACCGGAGGAGGGAGGCACGCTGTACCCGAGGAGGAAGATGCGGGGGGAGGCACGTTGTACCAGAGAAGGGGTGGTGCGCTGGGGGAGGAAGATGTGGAAGGAGGCATGCTGAACCAGGAGGTGGGAGGCGCACTGTGCCAGGGGAGGAAAATGCAGAAGGAGGCGCGCTGAGCCAGAGGAGGTGGGAGGCACGCTGTGCCAGAGGAGGAAGATACAGAAGGAGGTGCGCTGAACCAGAGGTGGTGTGAGGCACGCTGTGCCAGGGGAGGAAGATGCAGAAGGAGGCGCGCTGAACCAGAGGTGGTGTGAGGCACGCTGTGCCAGAGGAGGAAGATACAGAAGGAAGTGCGCTGGACCAGAGGTGGTGGGAGGCGCGCTGTGCCAGAGGAGGAAGATGCAGAAGGAGGCGCGCTGAACCAGGTGGTGGGAGGCACGCTGTGCCAGAGGAGGAAGATGCAGAAGGAGGCGTGCTGAACCAGAGGTGGTGGGAGGCACGCTGTGCCAGAGGAGGAAGATGCAGAAGGAGGCGCGCTGAACCAGAGGTGGTGGGAGGCACGCTGTGCCAGAGGAGGAAGATGCAGAGGGAGGCGCGCTGAACCAGAGGTGGTGGGAGGCATGCTGTGCCAGGGGAGGAAGATGCAGAAGGGGGCGCGCTGAACCAGAGGTGGTGGGAGGCACGCTGTGCCAGAGGACTAAGATGCAGAGGGAGGCGCGCTGAACCAGAGGTGATGGGAGGCACGCTGTGCCGGGGGAGGAAGATGCAGAAGGAGTCGCGCTGAACCAGAGGTTGGAGACACGCTGTGCCAGGAGGAAGATGCGGAGGGAGGCAAACTGAACCGGAGGTGGGAGGCACACTGTACCAGAGGTAGGAGGCACGCTGTGCCAGAGGAAGGGGATGCGGAGGGAGGCGCGCTGCACCGGGGAAGGTAGGCACGCTGTACCGGAGGTGGCAGGCATGCTGGACCAAGGAGGAAGATGCGGAATGAGGCGCGTGGCACCAGAGAAGCGTGGCTTGCTGTGCCAAGGGTGGAAGGCATGCTGTACTAGAAGTGGGAGCATGCTGTACCCGAGGAAGAAGATGCAGAGGGAGGCGTGCTGCGCCAGGAGGGAGGCGTGCTGTACAAGAGGTGGGAGATGCGGAGGGAGGTGCGCTGCAGGGAGTGTAAGGAGGCATGCAGTGTGGGGAGGGAGGCAGCTGAGCCGAGAGAGAGACTGGATGCTGTGCAGAGGAAGGGAAGGTGGAATAGAGGGAGGGTAGGAAGGGAGACTGCTGCTGAGAGTGAAGGAGGCATTTCGTGCATAGGGAGGAAGGTGGCAGAGAAGGAGGGCAGGAAGGAAGCATGCTGCTAAGAAAGAGAAGGAGGCATTTCATGCATGGGGAGGAAGATAGAGAAGGATGGCAGGAAGGAAGCGTGCTGCTGAGGAGGGAAGGAGGCATTCTGTGCATAGGGAGGAAGGTAGCAGAGAAGGAGGGCAGGAAGGAAGCGTGCTGCTGAGAGTGAAGGAGGCATCCGTGCCTAGGGAGGAAGGTAGCAGAGAAGGAGGGCAGGAAGGAAGCGTGCTACTGAGAGTGAAGGAGGCATTCCGTGCATAGGGAGGAAGGTAGCAGAGAAGGAGGGCAGGAAGGAAGCGTGCTACTGCGATTGAAGGAGGCATTCCGTGCAGAGGGAGGAAGGTGCCAGAGAAGGAGGGCAGGAAGGAAGCGTGCTGCTGAGGAGGGAAGGAGGCATTCTGTGCAGAGGGAAGCAAGGTAGCAGGGAAGGAGGGCAGGAAGGAGGCATACTGTTCATAGGGAGGAAGGAAGCGTGTTGCAGAAGAGGAAAGGAGACATGCCCAGCGTAGGGAGGAAGGTAGCGGGGGAGGGTAGGAAGGAAACGTGCTGCTGAGCGGCGGAGGAGGCACGCTGTGCATGGAGAGAAAGGAAACATGCTGTTGAGGAGGAATGGAGGCATGTCGGGTGTAGGGAGGAAGGTAGCAGGGAAGGAAGGCAGGAAAGAAGCATGCTACTGAGAGAGGAAAGGAGACGTGGTGAGCATGGGGTGTAAAGTAGGTTGGAAGAAGGGCTGGGAGGAACCACAACGCCGGGAACGTGCGGTGCGGAGTGCAGAAGTGGACCAGAGGGACAGAGAGAAGGACACACACTGCTGAGGAAGGGGAAGGAGGAAGTGGAACGTAGTGTAAAGGGGGAGAAGCAAGGAAGGAAGCATACTGTGCTGGGGTGGAAGGAGGCGTATGATGGGGAGGGAGCGAAGAAGGCTGAGAAGGATGCATGCTAAGCCAAGGTATAGTGAGAAGGAGGGGAAGAGGCATGCTGTACGGAAACAGTGGAGGAGAAAAAGGAGGAAGATGGACGGGCAGATGGGAAGGAGGTGAATGGGAAGCTGAGCCGAGCAAGTGAAGGTGCAGGAGGGAACAGGGGAGGGAAGGAGGGGCGAGGCTGCAGATGGAGGTCAACTCTATGTAAGCTGACATGTGCTAGGAAGTAGCATACGTCAGGAGATTCGAAACAAAGGGCGATTTGGTGCAGGCATTCTGGCTTCCATGGATCCTTACTGCTGCGACAAGGCGGCTTGTAATGGATTGGAGTCGACACTTGGGGCAGCCATGACGGTGGACAGTGGATCCTGCCGTGATGGGGATGAACCCTTGGTGGAGGATTGTAGGTGGGGGTAAGATAAGTAGGTTGGGGGAGGCGGCATGCACAAGTTATACGCTGAGGTTGAATAAACGGGCCTGGTCTGCCCTGGATGGAGTTAGCAGGTCTGCGGTAGCTTGATGGTGCAACCACTTCATGAAAGGTAGGCTGGTTTAATTATGAATGGTATCCTGAACGTGGGGAACGTGAGTGTTGCATGCTCGGGCCAGGAGATAACAACGGATGGAGTTGTCCTGTAAATATGAGAGCCTTACTGTAAGTTTCAGCGCGTGCACGCAACGATAAATGTTAATGGGCAGACAATGAGTATTTATCAACTGTAACTAGCATGCAGCGGTTGACTGGGTGATACTTGCATGATACATTGATGTTAGCAAACAGAGAAGCGGTTTAGATGGTTGATGTTCGAGCTAACAATGGATGCCCGGCATATGGGCAGTTATATGGATGGCATTGATTCCTAGTTGGCAGTGCATTGATAAATTGTTATGCGCTAGATTGAATAAACGGTCCTGGTCTGCTCTGGACTGAGACGTATGGTAGAGATAGCAGGTTTGTGGTAGCTTGATAGTGAAGGTGGTGCAACCGCTTCATGAAAGGTGGGCTCGTTCAATCATGAATGGTATCCTGAACATGAGGGATGCCTGCTTGGGCCAGGAGATAACAACGGATGGAGTTGTCCTGTAAATATGAGACAGCCTTACTGTAAGTTCCAGCGCGTGCACACAACGTTAATGTTAATAGGCAGACAATGACTAGTTATCAACTGTAAGTGGCTGATGATGTAAACGGATGACTAGCATGCAGCGGTTGACTGGGTGATGCTTTTCATGATACATTGATGTTAGCAAAACGGAGAAGCAGTTTATATGGTTGATGTTCAATGCTAACACTGGGTGCCCGGCATACAGGCAGTTATGTGGGTGGCCATTGATGGCCATTGATTCCTAGTTGGCAGTGCATTGATAATTTGTACAACCAAAAGGTAGAGATAAAGAAGGAAAAAAGGTGAGAGGCTGTTAAGTAGAGAAAGAGGGAGTGAAATCTTTAGGGCTACTGTATTATACCAATTATACCACTAATACGAAATGCATTCTGGGAGAATCTGGATGATGATGTGGCACGAACAAAGCACGAATGATAGGTAGACATGGCAGGTATATATACGTAGACGAAGGGGAGGAGTTTGGGCGGAGCATTAGCGGTTACCATGGTAGTTAAGTCAAGGGGAGGTGCTTGATCAGGTTACCATGGTGATCAGGGTATGTTACAGAAGTTAACCAAGAATGGCGTACAAGGTATGATAGAGAGAGACAGGGTAGTAACTATTAACGATTATTCTTTGAAGTGTGGTCTTCCTCCTGAACATACGTTGTACCAACTCCATGAATTGAGGAAAAAAACTAAGCTGTACGTTGAGAACAAGACTGAAGCACACACACACACACACACACACGCACACACGCACACACACATACACACACATACACACACACACACAGAAATACTGTACACGCACGCACGCACGCACGCACGCACGCACGCACGCACACACACACACACACACACACACACACACACACACACACACACGCACACACACACACGCACGCACACACACACACACACACTCACTTTGCTCATGAGCCACTACTTAGTGAGTAAATTCTTTACATGCTTAGCCATATAGACCCACAAGAATGGGATTACGCTAACATGCCATGCAGTGGTTACGTAATGAGCCTTTTTCCCCAACATTGAGCAATTTGTAAACGCGTCTGTTAAGGCTTGCACTACTGCGTAACTTACCCCGGATTTGAACCTGGTATTTATTTAACCAACTATTTTCACTATTTTGTATGTGCGTAACTGCCTTGATTTATACTTTGTCGCACGCGGCAAAGACAGGTTTACAACAGTGGTTTTCAACCAGTGGTCCGGGGACCACCACTGGTCCTTGAGAGAGATCCAGATGGTCCCCAGCTAAATGATGGACAGTTGGTTAAACTCTTTGAGAGCGCAAAAATGAAACCAAATGGACCCATGCCAGTGAAAGAATCTTGACCAACTTCTATCGTGCATTTATTGAAAGCCTTTTAACTTTCTCATTTGTCTGTTGGTTCAACGGTCTAGCTATAAAGGACAAGAAATGCTTGTTTAACATTGTAAATGTCTGCTCCAAGATCATCGGTGTCAGGCAGAGAGACCTGCGTTTCCTCTGGGAAGACCAGTTGGTGAGGAAGGCCAAGTGTATAATAAGCCACCCTCATCATCCTCTATCGGTTGAATTTAGAATGATGCCCTCTGGACGTCGTTATATGACCCCTCGAGGAAGGACTAATCGCTACACGAACAGCTTCATTCCATCTGCTATCAGATGCTTAAATTCCAGGGGAATCCAAGTGTAGGTTGTCCAGTTACACAGAGGTGGCAGGTCCACGGTATTTATTTCTTGATGCAGGTTGTTACATTTATTTATTGCATATTTATGGGACACTTTGAGCTTGTCCATCCACCTTGCCCGTTGTCGAATGAATTTGTCTGTTATATGTCTGTATATTTCTACTGTTTTTTACTGTTTGTATGACTAAGCACCATAGTTGCAATGAATTGCCCAGTTTGGGATCAATAAAGTAATCTGAATCTGAATCTGAATCATGCGGGCCCATTTGATTTCATTTTACACTCTC